>OX451740.1:1113514944-1114714944 GCA_948472305.1 Vicia faba
ACCATAAACATTTACACAACAAACAAAGATAAGATGAATAAATAAAGATTTTTTATTCTAAGGTCCCCATCTTCTTTTGCTAAGAAAACTTTTCTTCAATTCACCTGATTAATCTTCTTGCTCACCTAGATCTTTCTTGAAAAGATTAGTTCACATGATTGTGACCCAAAGTGAGTTTTTATTAGATGAAAGAGGTATTTATGTAAGAATATATATTTTAATTTGAAGTTTTGCTTCTCCTTTTATAAGAGATTTCTAGAGTTTTTGAGAGTGTAAAATATTATAGTGTATGATCATTGTCCAAATACATATATAATATTGTATAAAATATTACAGGTATATCTGTGGGAAATTTTCCTATAGAACACGTTTTCGCAGCAAATCCATAGATATATCTGCGAAAATTTTTCTATTAAATATTCTGCAAATAAATCGTGTATTTTTAGTAGTGTCTCTTATAAAAAGAATCATATTGATTATTCAAATGGCCAATCTTTAAGTCTTGATTATTCATATTCTTTACTATTAAACCAATGACTTATAATCTCACTAGTGTATCTATCATAGATAAATTTACTATACTTATCCACATCAATCCTTCTTTAAATCAAAATCATTTTTCATTGGCCATGGAACCAAAGACACGTCCATAACTTTAGTAAAGATTCGTTCAAATGGTGCTTTCATTTAACAGTAGTCAACGATATTTCTCACTTTTATATGACCTTTCACAATGCGTTGCTTCGTTTTTTTTCTTCTTCTCTTTTCAATGATGTGCATGGTGGTTATCTAAAAGGAAGCTGCGTCTCCAATTTGATTCTTTAAACTATTCTTTTTTTCATCTTTTATTGACAAAAACTTTCGAATTATTCTTAACCTTCAATTCTAAAACCTTTTTTTCAATAAAAAGTTGCATGTGCGATTTGAATTGAAGGGTATACGTATGGGAGAGAGAAAAAAAAAATAATGGAAGGCTGGAGAGAAGTGGAAAATAAAAAGATAATTTACATTCACTAATGATAAGATAGAGACTCTACCACTAATGAAAAAGCTACTTGACATAAGCATATGTATATTAAAATAACAAAAACTTTCTATCACGAGTACCTAATCTCCATTATTGGCTTTGCTTTCTTTTTGTTTTAAAGAATTTATTGGCCTTTTATTCCGTGGTTGAACATGAAAAAAAATGCATCGAGAATTAACTCTTGCGATGTAGTAACAAAAGTTTTATATTTAATAAAGTCGAAAGAATCTGTAAGATTATTACTTCAATGTCTTGAAGACAAGGAAATGTAGTTTGAAAATAAGAGTGAGATAATATTTGCAAACTGACTCTGGAGGCTTATATATGATTGGTGGTTAATATCATGCCTAACCTAACGGACAATATTGAGAGGCGTGTGACCAGATCTAACGGTAGACTATGCACTAATAATTGAGATCATGTGTTCGATATTTTGTCATTGTCTCACTTGATCCTTTGACTGACACAAAACAATTATCCTCGAAGTCCTTATTGATATTTGGTGAGGCAATGATTGTGTTATCCTGATCGCTCCTAACTACCATCTTGGAATTTGTGGTAAGCCTTTGGCTCGTGGAAGTGGAAAATTTTGGTAAATGGGAGCATGTGACTTTTAGAATATGCGTATTAAATGCATGTCTCATTGCTGAAACATTTTGTAACGTTATTCCTACTTGTGGCTCTGGGTCCCTGTTAGATGAGAATATGGAGAATACAACGGTCTAGAGTGGGTGAATAGACCTCCTAAAACAAAATGACCAGTTGAAAAATTGTTTTGAAAAGTTTTTATTAAAGTTTAAAAAACAAAGATACTTTACATGGCGGAAGCAAATGTGCATAAAGTAATTATGTGTATCGATCGATATATACCTAAAAACACATTAATCGATACCTCATATAACAAAGATCGAATCAAAGAGTTAACCAAAATGAACAAACTAATGTATTGTATTGAATTTACATAAGACGTGTAAATATACAAAATCAATACATATTAGTATTCTATTATCATAACTTTCAGTCTTAATCAACAATAAGATAAATCAAAAGTAACGATTCTAATAAAACCTACACTTAATCAATAAATCGCTACCAAGGAAAATACCTAATATCATGCAGTTATAGAAAAGTGGTAAAAGAAACCTAACATGCAATTTCTACAAAATTAAAATATAGATAGAGAGAGAAAGAGAGGTGTACACCAGATTTATAATAATTCAATTATCATTCTCGTTAAACCTACTCCACTCTCCAATGGTTTCACATGAAAACTTTTGGTCTTCTAATATAGTTGGTAAAAAATTACTAGAGTTTTAGTATAATCACAATATCCAAATAACGCTGAAAATATAAAAATCTTCTATATGGATATCTTGACCTATACATAGTATCCGAACCGAATTCTTGCGAAATCTTTACAAAAATCGTCTTGAATCTTCCTGCCCCAACAACCCTGCTCTAAAGTCTTTGTTGTGAAGCAATATTTCCTTGATCCTACCGGTATCTTAAACGTTTGTATGTCTGAAGATTCACAAGAACTCTCACCTTATTTGTAGACTTCTAAACATCACTGCCAAAGTGAATATGGAGAGAAGAACCTCTTTTTTTTCCACTATAACTTTCAAAACCAGCCACAATACCACACACCTTGTAAACCTATGAAATCTCAAGAAAATATTCAAAGAAACGTTAAACATAATAATTCACTACTACAAAAAAGACCTTTTACAACACAGTATTACAACGGCCTCCATGTTAACCATGGTAATAACTCATTTATGGACACTTTTTTTTATTTACTAAAATAAATTTTCACTAGGTCATAACTAAAAACTTTAGTGAAATGTATCGGGAGTCATAAGGTTCAAATCCCAGCTCCAATAATTTTCAATTTATCATCAAAAAATGGAATTGTCCTTGTATATCATCATGGTTCTTTTAGTCTACTATGGTGTAAAGTTCAATTGTTTTATCACGGTTCATCTTATCAACTGTGGTGAAAGGTGATACTTATTTATATATAAGAGAAGTACATAACAATTGTTTGTCTCAAAAGAAAATCCTAATATATTTCACTCTTCTCTCTCAAAACAAAATCCTAAAATCTATGTCAATCATCTCACCTATGGCTACCTTCAGGCTCTTCTTTGCCAAACTTATGCAGCAATTTTGTCTTCTTCTAACCTATGGCTACCTCTAGGTTTTTCTTCACCAAACTTATGCAGCAATTTCGTTTATGTTTCAAACCTTTTTTATATATTATTGTTTAGGTTTCAATAGGTTGTTTCATAATGCTTCGTTTATGTTACAACCATATTGAATAAACGTACAAGAATTGAATAAATAATAATGTAAAAATGTAAATGGAAAAAGAAATATTTTTATTTTTATTTTTATGAAAGGGTTTAGTCTTGACCTAATTAAATAAAATGATTAACGAAAATTAAACAAAATTAAGTTTAAACTAATTAAGAAAGAAATTAAGTTGAAAAATGATTTTTAGGGTTTTTAAGAAAAAAAGGTTTTAAATTAATAAAAATAAAATAAGAAAATTAATTAGTTAAGAGAAAACCTAAATTCTAAGTTAATTTTAATTTACAAGTAAATAATATAATAATTAAACTTAAGTTTAAATATTGATTATTAAAAAAGAAATTAATTTGTTAAAAGAAAATGTTTTAGTCTTTTTGTTCTTATAAGAAAATAAAATAAATAAGTGTAAATAATAAATATAATATTTTTGGATTTTTCATGATTAATGAAAATAATAATAATAATAATAATAATAATAATAATAATATTAATAATAATATTAATATTAATAATAATAATAAATAAAAGATAAAAAAGTATAAAAAAAAATAAAAAAATAAAAAAAGTCAGGGAGGTTGATAAGTGAAACAGGGGGTATTGTGAGAAAAAAAAGTCAGGCCCAAAGGATGGCCCAGGCGCTGCAAAAACATAATGTCAAAAAAAATATGGAAAAAAATGGAAAAGGGTCACGCTGGGGCTTAAACCCAGGATCTCATAGTGACAGGCGCGCGCTTTAACCACTGGGGTGGTGATACATCCATTAACTTATGTAAAACCATAAATATATAACACAAATCTTGCCCTAAATACACTTCATCTTCAACCTCCAGCCAGAAGCCCTGCAACTTGCTCATTTCTCAACCATTTGCAAAAATGTAAACATGAAAGTTGCTCCATTTTTTCATACGAATCCAACCATATAAATATCATAAGCTATAAATCAAAGATGAATGAGAATTTCTAAAAGTACCAAACTCTGACCTAAATATTTCAGAAAGTATAAACTCAAAATTCTCCTAGCTCAATCGAAATAAATGAAATCTATGAACATGTATAGTTTCAGGGCAATGATGTCTACATTTTATCTTCACAAATACAACTCTAACAATGCATAAATATGAAGATAGAAGTTCAAGAAAAATACCTCAAAACTGGAAATCATGAAATGTAGATGGGCTTGATTCAAGGTGATGCAATGATCGGGTTAGCTTCCTCAAGTTCCCAGGAAGCTAATGCAATGATTAGCTTGAACAATGGGTGGCTGAAATGGTCTGGAGAAGTCAACTTGTAGAGCTCTGTTTTTGGTTATGGAGGTTGATGAAGATGGAGTTACACTTATGAAACAGGGTCAAGGATGGTTTGTATTTGATGTAAGGAAGCTTTAGGAATGAATTTGAGGGAAAACGCACGAGGGAAATGAGAGATACAAGTTTAAGGTCAGAACTGTGTATCAATGGAGTTTTTTGTGCAATTTCTGGCTAGAGGGAGTTTGGGAGTGTTTCAGGGTGCTTGAGCTCGTTTTTTAGCTCACAAATAGTTACTCTATTTATAAGCAACAAGTTTGGAGACTTGTTGTTGATCAGAATTCAAAATCACAAGTTTATGCTAACATGTGATTTTTGAGAAATTCAAGTTTCAAAGCCTTGTGTACTTGCTAAGATATAGTGGTTATGCTTTAAACATACTTGCTTCTGGCTTTATGGATGGAGTGTGATCAGAGGGAACAAGTTAGAGGCTCAAGAATGGACTTTATGCAAAAAGCTTGCTTTACAAGAATGGCAATGTTAACTTTGTGCCATTAATAGAAATGCAACTTGGATAATAGCTCAATTGCTTGGATCAAAGCTCTAACAATTGTGTAAATATTTAATTATTGAGTGACAAATAAGTTTGAGGCTTGCAAAGCAAAGATTATGCAGCCTAGCATGGATTTGGTTCAAGTGTTCATAAAAAATGACTTGTAATTCAATTTTGAAAACCCTAACTTCCTCTCTTCGATTCTCCCTGCTCAAGAATGATCTCAAGGAGTTCTATGACATTTACCCTAACTTCCTCTCTTTGATTCTCCCTGCTCAAGAATGATCTCAAGGAGTTATATGAAATTTTGGAAAGCTTGTAAGGTGCTCTACAACCCCTATTTGAATCAATTTTGAAAATTCTCCTTGTAACTATATGAAAAAGTGCCATGAAGTTAGGTCAAAATCCTTCCTAAACTAGGGCAAAATTTCACTAAGTGTTTAGTTTCAAGACTATGACTTCATGAATTAATAACTTGAGATCCAAACATTTTTATAAGAATTTGTGTAAAGAAATGTTGTATATCTCGTGGAGATCTACAAATTTCATGTTGAAAGTTTCTTCTGAATCATCTTGCATCATGGTGAAAAATTTGCTCAAAGTTGTGAAAAAACATGAAGTTTCCAACACTTAGAAAAATTTCTAAGTTTGAAAACTTTGACTTTTCAAAATGAAATCTTGACTTTTTGATTTCTTGATGAATAATTTTCACATTTTGACATGTTTTGATGAATTGTGATCTTTGACATTTGATTTTGACCAAAAAGTCAAAGTTTGACTTTTCAGTGTACAATTGACTTTTGATCAGTTGACTGAAAATTCACTATCAATCCAATTGATCTTGAGCAATGTTTTGGGTCATGCCATTAGGTAAAAGTTATGCAATTGAACTCTTGAGATCATGCCTCAAACCAATTAACCATTTGCTAGGTCAAAAATCAGAAATTTCCCTTTCTGAGTCAAAACCCTAATTTTAACCATTTTGCCCTTTTGATAATTTGATCAAATTTCTTGAAGAATTATGGTCCAAACTTGATCAAATGATACATATGAGTTTATAATATTGATGTGGATCAAAAATTATGAAGTTTGGCTGTAAATTGGCTACAATTGACTTTTTCCCCAATACATTTGATTTTTAGGTCAACTGCTCAATTGACTGAGCAAAAATGTGATCTAAGACTTGAAACTTGACATGAGTAATATTAGGGGTCTATAATGATCCATGAAAGTCATATGAGGCATTGGAAGTTCAATTATTCTTGTGCAATCTCAAACCCTAATTTGAGTCATCAGTGCTTAAGGAGGTGTCTTGAGTTGATCAACCCTAGTGCAGTCTTGAACCAAGAGAGATCTTTGTGAGAAAATATTTGATAAGTGAGAGGGAAAATTTTGGGGTACAACAGTTGCCCTTGTTCAATCTTCTTAAACCTGAAGAGTTATATTGGCGGATTTGCCATTCGTAACTTGAAGGTGAAAGATGATTGGACACTAGAGTGCCCAGAAATTTGCACTCGAGGATGTGATGATTGATGGTACAGGGGATGGGCTTAAAGATGCCATTTGGAGAGGTGATGGAGATTTGTTGGAGATGGGCTTGTAGATTCCATCCAAAATGATTGTTGAACTGTATCTGAAAGAGAATCTGAATGAGTATCAAAATGGCATCCGTGTTTGGAGCGTATCTGAACTATATCTGAAAGTTGAATCTGAATGAGTATCAGAATGGCATCCGTGTCTGGAGCGTATCTGAACTGTATCTAAAAGTTGAATCTGAATGAGTATCAGAATGGCGTCCGTGTTTGGAGCGTATCTAAATTGTATCTGAAAGCTGGATCTGAATGAGTATCAGAATGGCGTCAGTGTCTAGAGCGTATCTGAACTGTATCTGAAAGCTGAATCTGAATGAGTATCAGAATGAAGTCCGTGTCTGGAGCGTATCTGAACTGTATCTGAAAGTTGAATCTTAATGAGTATCAGAATAGCGTCCATGTCTAGAGCGTATCTGAATTGTATCTAAAAGCTGAATTTGAATGAGTATCAGAATGGCGTCCGTGTATGGAGCGTATCTGAACTGTATCTGAAAGTTGAATCTGAATGAGTATCAGAATGGCGTCCGTATCTGGAGCGTATCTGAACTGTATCTGAAAGCTGAATCAGAAGAAACCCGTGCAGGATTCCTTCAGCTGGTCGTGTAGATGATTGCTCTGGCTTGTTTCAGGTATCAATCTCTGACCTTTTTGTAAATTGTTGATGATAGCCATCGGCTGACTGATCTTTCCTGAAGAGATGAAAGATTAGTTGTATGTAATGTCATGATGTACGAAATGCATTGTATAATGATGTTCTCAATAAAATGAATGAGATTATGTTGTATGCGTTCGTGTTGTCAATGTCATGACGTATGGATGCGATGTATGGGCATGTAAGCTATGCTGCTGTAATACTGTTGGATTAGGGAAAATAAATCCCTGACTGTTGTTGGGGACGTGGAGTGTAAGTCTTCATGCTTTGAAGTGCTGATGAGATTTTATTTGTTAGAGAAATAAACTTTGTTGTAAGGGAAACGCCGTGCATTGCTTGTGAAATCCTGTTGGGGAATCCTGAGAAATTTGGCGACTTCTACCGGGGAGTGATAACTGGAAGTTTTGTTCCATTGGGGATTAAGTTGCACACTGTGGGGGATTTTATGGAATAGTCTAAAGATATTATCCTATTTCTTAAAGCCATTATCGATAGTCTTTCTATTTTTGTTCATTTGTAAACAGTATTTACATTCAAATGCATATGTTCAAAAATAAATCATTGGACGTTTTTGTAAACAAGACACAGAAATAAAGAAAAACAAATAGTTTTGCACTTTCAAAGGCATATTTTTGTATTAACTTTGAATAATTATTTTTGTATAATGAGACAACCATTCTAGTAAGAGAACTTCGTCGTAAAAAATTGGAAATTTGATACAAAGAAAAGATAGCTATGTGCAATAATCTCATGGGGTTCCCATTCTGCTATAGCCTTCGTGTCTCTGAGCGTCTTGTCCATTTGTTTCCTTGTCCTAAGTTGATTAGATTGATCAGAATCGCTGAGTTTGTCCGTCGAAGCCAAAGGTTTTATGCAAGGTGATCCAAACGGGACATAGTCGTATGCCTTAATTCCCTAACTTTTGCCTAGACCGCCCTTTTGGGTTTTCAGTCCATCGGGATACCCTTTTTTGCCCAAGTCGCCCTTTCGGGTTTTCAACTTTCCGGGTGTATAGATTTTGTTTTATCCCAAATTTTTTCCTGAACCTTTTTGGTTCGCCGGGATGCCCTTGTTTTTCCTAGGTGTGTCAACCTAGTGGGTCTCTTATGCGTAGTATCTTTTGACTATGTTAGCATTCACAGGGTGCGACAGGTCGCTGCCATCCATAGTGGTTAAGATCATTGCTCCACCAGAGAATATGCTTTTGATCACAAACGGTCCTTCGTATGTAGGAGTCCATTTGCCCTTGGGATCACCTTACAGCAGTATGATGCGCTTGATCACCAGATCCCCGACTTGATACACTTGGTGTCTGACCTTTTTGTTGAAAGCCTTAATCATCCGTTTTTGATACATTTGACCATGGCAGACAGCAGTAAGCCTTTTCTCATCAATCAAGTTCAGTTGATCAAGTTGAGTTTGGATCCAGTCATCTTCATTCAGCCCTGCATCCTTTATAATTCTTAGAGAAGGGATCTGGGCCTCAATAGGCAAGACAACCTCCATGCCGTATACCAGAGAGTAAGGTGTTGCCCCGGTTGATGTGCGCGTCGTGGTACGGTAACCGTGGAGAGCGAATGGTAGCATCTCATGCCAGTCCTTGTAGGTTACTGTCATTTTCTGTATGATCTTTTTGATGTTCTTATTTGCGGCTTCGACAACGCCATTCATCTTTGTCCGGTAAGGAGAAGAATTATGGTGCTGAATCTTGAATTACGTGCATAGTTTGGTGATCATAGTATTGTTGAGATTCACACCATTGTTTGTGATGATTCTCTCTGAGATATCATACTGACAGATGAGATTCTGTTTGATGAACCAGGCTACAACATTCTTGGTAACGGAAGTAAAAGAAGTCTCCTCAACCCACTTCGTGAAATATTCAATGGCCACCAAGATGAAGCGATGTCCGTTAGAGGCTGTTGGCTTGATTTCTCCAATCATATCGATGCCCCACATCATGAATGGCCAAGGAGCAGTCAGGATATTCAGAGGAACTGGAGGTACATGCACTTTGTCAGCATAGATCTGAAACTTATGACAAGTTCGAGAGTGCTGATAGCAATCTGATTCCATGGTAGACCAGTAATAACATGCCCGTAGGATCTTCTTTTCCATCGTATGCCCACTGGAATGGGTGCTAAAAGTGCCTTCATGTAGATCTGCCATGATCTTTCCTGCCTCAACCTTGTCTACGCAACAGAGTAAAATAGAGTCATGGTTGCGTTTGTAGAGAATGCCATTATTAAGGAAGAACTTAGCAGAGAATCTCCTTAAGAACTTCTTATCATTGACTGAAGCTCCTTCCGGATATTCTTGAGCCTCGAGATACCTCTTGATTTCGTGGAACCAAGGCCGGTCCACTAATTCTTCAGTATTGATCTCGTGACAGTGAGCTGGTTCATCCATTCATTCAATGGTGATCTAGGGAGCCTCGTTATCCCATTTGAGTTTAAACATGGATGACATTGTGGCTAGCGCATCTGCTAGTTGATTTTCTTCTCACGGGAAATGCTCGAAGGTAATCTTCTCAAAATGTGGGATTAATGTCAACACATGTTCTTTGTAGGAGATGAGGTTTGGGTGCTTCGTGTCCCATTCTCCTTTGATCTGGATGATTACTAAGGCTGAATCTCCGAATACACTTAAGGACTCGATCCCCAAATCTATGGCAGCTTTGAGACCAAAAATGCACACTTCGTATTCTGCCATGTTATTTGTACAGTTGAAGCAGAGTCTTGCCGTAAAGGGAGTGTGACATCCTTAAGGGGATATGAGTATATCACCAATGCCATTGCCGAGTGCGTTAGACGCTCCATCAAAAACCAAGGTCCATCAGGATCCTTGTTCAGGTCTGTCATATGGTCTAAATTCTTCACAATTGTTTACCATCATGATGTCTTCATCCGGGAATTCGAACTTCATGGACTGGTAGTCATCCACAGCTTGATGAGCAAGGTGATCGACTAGTACACTGCCCTTTATTGCTTTTTGGATAGTATACTGAATGTCATATTTCTTCAGGATCATCTGCCATCTTTCTATTCTCCCAGAGAGGGAAGGTTTCTCGAATATGTATTTTATTGTATCCATCTTGGATATCAATAAGGTAGTATGGGTCAGCATATACTGTCTTAGTGTTGGCTCCTGAATTCGACACCTACTATATATTGGTCTTTTAGACCAAAAATGGAATAAATAAAACCAAGCTGGAGGATGTTTCGAAATGTGAAATAACTTAGAGAAAATATCTAAGTTACATATTAGTCTTCGACCAGGACTCACTATCAAGATTTCGACTGAGAAGGTCTTATGACCTTCGACTAGAAGAGAATGTCTTCGCGTTGACACCAAAGGTGAGGGACATTTGAATTTGAATTATTGGAGAGAAAGATGGTTTCACCAGCAGCCAAAGGAAAGCAACGTGGCTAGAAGCTAGAGGTCGAGGGACATGCAGAAGACACTTGTCCTCATCTTAGAGCAGAACCACCCCTCGACGGTTACATAGTTTTTAGTATAAAATAGGAAATCTGTGTAGTTTTTCCGTGTGTTCAACCTATTGTGCTAGTTACTAAAATATTGTCCAAGTATCGGCTGTGTGAGAAAGGATAAACTGAGAAATGTACGTTGGAAACACCAATTTTCATTAATAAAGTCTTTTTACATTGTTTTGATCTTATTTTGCAAAGTTACTTTTCCTGCATCTTTACCTGCATTTCTATTAACTTTCTTACTTTCCAAAACCATAAGTACCTTATCTTTGGTCGAACGTGCATTCTTCCTGGATTTCTGTTTTATTTTACATCAACCTAGTATAAAAGTTAGCATATGTTATGGGATCAATCTGATCGATCCCGCGAGTAACCAAAAGGACTTTCCTTTTTGGAGGATCAGCGGTTGTTTACCAAAAACCACGGTAAACAAATTGGCACACCTGGTGGGACGTTGCTAATTTTTATTAAATATCTTGTTCATGTTGTTGCTTTTATTTTGTACATTTATAACGTTGCATGTTATTAAGAAGTGGTAGAATAACCAATGAGTGTACTGTTAGAAAGAAAAATAGCGAGAGTAGCATGGCTAACGAGCCAAATCATGGAGAAATACCTCCACCAAATACTACTGGAACAGCGGTTACTACCACCGTCGGAGAAACTATCTCAACTTCCGTTGGCTCAATACCAATGCTAACCACAAATCAAACAGGACCCTTACTTTCGTATGTGGGTCCAAGAGGTCCATTAGGAACGCCCCCACCAAGGGCAAATCCAGGATCTCGACCGTTCGTGCCCCCAAGGTTTTCGACAGCCTGGATGGGTCGAGAACATCCAAATGGCATACCAACCACTGAAATGGCTAGCCTTATGAATGCTGCTTCTACTTTTTCAGAACCTTTGGTGAGTGCATCATCGCCATTACAGGGATCTGGAGCCAGTATGGCAAATTTGGGTAGAAACCAATTGTTGGGAGGGCCATCTCATACAATACCAAGCCTCACAAATGCTTCTACAACAATTTTGAGGTAACAGATGGACGAAAGTAATCATGATATGGTGCAAATGTTGGCACAAACTCTAAGTACAATGCTAAACCCCCTCATTCAAAATACTACCCAGTCGAACC
This sequence comes from Vicia faba, assembly GCA_948472305.1. Classification (NCBI taxonomy): domain Eukaryota; kingdom Viridiplantae; phylum Streptophyta; class Magnoliopsida; order Fabales; family Fabaceae; genus Vicia; species Vicia faba. Next base: position 1,113,526,949 of record OX451740.1, read on the forward strand.
AACAAATGACAGCGCAAATGACGCGCATGGATGAATTCTTTGGGGTGCCCCAAACTATTCGACAACCCCAAAGGATACCAATAAGAGTAAACCAAGGGGTAATCATGGAAGAGGATTTGACTGTTAATCAAAATCCTCATATCCCTAGAGTAGAAATGGAACAACCTAGGGTAGAAATACCTCGAAATCTCCCACCAATCCCTAGAGAAATCAACCAAGGAGTGATTATGGTAAATAGAAACCAAAATGTTGATGAATTGAAACAGCAAGTTCGACACCAAAATTATGGAACAGACAATAATTTGACTGCCAAGATCGAAAGGATTATGATTCAGAATGGGATGAACGTTGGTTTTCACAGACCAAACTTCACATCCCCATTGTCAGAATATATTCTGCAATCAGACTTACCCCATAGGGGAAAGGTTCCCAAGTTTACCAAATTTTTAGAGGATACGACAGAATCTACTATCGAACATGTAGCTAGATATTTGATAGAGGTTGGGGAAATAGCGAACAACAAAAACCTTAGGATCAAATATTTCTCAAGTTCTCTAACAAAGAATGCTTTCACTTGGTTCACTACCCTCCCATCCAATTCGATCCACAATTGGAATCAATTGGAAAGATTGTTCCATGAACAATTTTACATGGGACAGACCAAAATAAGTCTAAAAGAATTGGCTAGTGTGAAGAGAAGATTCGCTGAGCCAATCGATGAGTATCTAAATAGGTTTCTATTACTTAAATCCAGATGCTTTACCCAAGTGCTGGAGCATGAATTGGTTGAAATGGCAGCAGGGGGCCTGGATTATTCAATTAGGAAAAAGTTAGATACCCAATACCTGAGAGACATGGCCCAACTGGCAGATAGAGTTCGACAGGTAGAACGCCTTAAAGCTGAGAAAGCTAAAGCTGCCAAAACTCATCGAAGAGAAAGGGTAGCCTATGTCGAAATGGACGATGACGATCCAGAGACATCTAGTGATCCTATAGATGTCGAAGAAGGCGAGATAGATTTGGCAGAATTAAAATAAGGACCGCCATATTCTTGTAAATTCCTAGTACCATCAAATGGGAAAAATCATGTAGAGTCTGAGAAAAACAACGAAAAATTCCCTAAGAAAACTTATAGTTTCGACATATAAAAATGTAATGAAATATTCGATTTATTAGTTAAAGATGGCTAGATGATAGTGCCCCCAGGGGCAAAGTTGCCTCCTTTAGAACAAAGAAAGAGAGAGGGTTTTGTAAATACCATAATTTTTTGGGCCATAAAACCTCACAATGTTTCCTTTTCATGGATCTTGTTCAACAAGCGCTTAAAGAAGGAAGGCTAAAATTCGCTAATAAGCCAGTGATGTAAATTGACGCAAACCCACTGTAGATGGAGGCGCATTATGCTGAGCCAATCGGTATTCACATGGTGGAAGTTTCTGAAGACTTCATTACTAAACCCATCTTTGGAAGTTTTACTGGAAACATATCCAGGAAAACTATCGAAGGAGTGAGAAAGGCCACTGAAGGCCTAGATTTGAACAAAGGAGTTGCCCAAGGCTCAAACAAAAAGGCCACTGAAGGCCTGAAACTGAATAAAGGGATAGTTGAAGGCTCGAGTAAAAGGGTTACTAAAGACCCACACAAAAACAAAGGAGTTGTTGAGAGCTCCAACAAAAGAACCACCACAGGTTCTTACTTGGCTGCTGTGAAAGGTTCGACAGAGAACTTAGAGGCCAAAATGCTGAAAATGAATCTCGTTGCCAAGAGCAACATGGAGGTTAACATGGTTGAAGTCTTTGACGCCAAAGCTTCAGAAGAAGCTATTCGACAGGAGGAAGTGAATAAAACAGCATTTCCAAAAGAGAATGAAGATCTGGCAGACTTTCTACATAGATGCCAGAAGAAAAAATCGGAAGCGATGTTGTGCCCTAGATGCAGCTCTATTTTCGACAAGAAAGCCGCAGAACACATACAAGGTATGAGAATTGTGAAAGCGAAACAGGGCACCAATGCCCAACCAAAAATGGGTCCAGAAGTCTGATTCGATCCCAGAAGGGGACATCAAAAAGGATATGTAAGTCAGGCAAAGAGGCCACCAACTTTTCGGCCTCCAACTAATGTACCTAGAGATACTTGGCTTAATACCATGGGCAGAAAGAAGCCCAATGAAGAGAGATGGCAGGCGTTCAACGTGCCAAGAGGTTCCTCTTTGGACTACAGAAAAGAGTACCATGCTTGTACATCAAATAAAATGGCTCATATATCGAGCAATTACAAAGGGAAAAATCCTATGTCCCGTTCGCAATGGAGAAGATTCCAAAGACGACGAAAAGCCGAAAAAGAGGCAGCAGAGCCTCACCCAGAGGTTAACACCAATATGCAAAGAAAACAAAGGAAACCTCTAGAGAGGAACCATATGGAATGGCCAGAAGAATATGGGTCGAATAGTGAGGGTGACTCCGACTCTAACGACACTATAGACATCATGGTGAATGTCATATCGGTGCTGCCTAGAGAATACAATCGTCAGGTCGAAGTTGAGGAAACTGACTTGATGGTCGAGCAAGAGATGGCCAGACACAGGCCAATGTGTTACTATGTAATGAGTAACGGCTGCGTGGAAGAACATAACGCTTTCTTCGAGCCACCAACAGAGGCGATGAAAAATCACCTCAAGCCCCTGTTCATCAGACCGAAGATAGGGGAAGTAACTATAAACAAAATCCTGGTCGATTGTGGGGCGACCATAAACATAATTCCATAATTCATGCTGGGAAAACTAGGAAAGGGAGATGCTGACATCAAACCCCATAACATGGTCCTGTCCAATTATAAAGGAGGAATTGGAACCACAATGGGCGTCATACAACTAGATCTCAAAGTGGGATCAATCCTTCGACCCACCATGTTCATGGTGATCTCAACAAGACCAAACTATAATATGCTCTTGGGTCGAGAGTGGATACATGGCATCGGTGCAGTGCCATCCTCTATGCATCAAAGGGTCACGATATGGCGTCCCGATGGTATCGTGGAAAACATTGAGGCAGATCAAAGCTATTACTTAGGCGAAATTAACAGCATCGGGAAGAATAGTTTTGACAGAAATTTGGCTCATATAGGGCCATGTAACCCCCCTGAGTTCGATTTGACTCTAGCACCTAACGCCTTCTGCTCTCTGTATCTACACTCTGACTATGGTTTTCAATGGGATACAGAGGACTTGTCAAACACCGACTATGGAGGAGTTGATGATATACGGCCAACAGGCTGGGGAAGTGAGTTTGGTGACGATGACTGAGTCATAAACTTTGCAAAGGATTTCGGCATATGTAGCCAAAAATAGAATGATAGCGTCCTTAGAGGCTGAGGTTAAGTATATGGCTCTTGAAGCCAATGAATAGGTCTCTTCTCAAAAAGGCCCTGGGAAAGATTTCGACCCAGAACCTCCCGACTTGGAAGTAAAAGACCTTCGAGATCAAAGGTTAGACGCCATCTATGATGATGAACCTCTGGGTTTCGAAAAGGACCTGTTTGTGAACAATGTTAAAATGTTAGCACAAGACCTTTTGGAGGAAGTAAACCTAGGCGAAGGTCCTGTAAAAAAGCCAACGTACATCAGCGCAAAGATAGATCCAGGACTCAGGGTCGAAATGATCCAATTGCTAAAAGAGTTCAAGGATTGCTTCGCGTGGGATTATGACGAAATGCCTGGTCTCAATAGAAGTTTGGTGGAACTGCAATTACCAATAAAGCCTGGAAAGAAGCCCGTCAAGCAAACTCCAAGGCGCTTTGCACCAGAGATTCTGTCGAAAATCAAAACGGAAGTTGAAAGACTGCTGAGATGCAAGTTCATCGGAACGACCAGGTATGTCGAATGGATTGCAAATATCGTGCGTGTTATAAAGAAAAATGGTACCTTAAGGGTGTGCATTGATTTCAGAGATCTGAATATTGCAACACCCAAAGATGAATATCCAATGCCGGTGGCGGAAATGCTTGTCAATTCTGCCGCTGGTTTCGAGTACATGAGTATGCTTGACGGGTACTCTGGATATAAACAAATTTTTATTGCTGAAGAGGATGTGTCAAAAACAACATTTCGTTGCCCTGGGGCCTTAGGCACTTACGAATGGGTAGTGATGCCCTTTGTCCTAAAAAATGCAGGGGCAACATATCAAAGAGCCATGAATTCGATCTTACATGATTTTATTGAAACTTTTATGCAGATTTATATTGATGATATTATTGTCAAATCTGTTTCAGGGAAGACTCACATGGACCATCTTCGACAATCCTTCGAGAGGATGGGACACTATGGTCTGAAGGTGAATCCTCTAAAGTGCACTTTTGGTGTCAAAGCAGGAGACTTCTTAGGCTTTGTGGTCCATAAAAATGGAATCAAGATAAACCAGAACAAGACCAAAGCTATTTTGGAAGCCAAAGCGCCAACCAACAAGAAGGAATTGCAGTCTCTACTGGGGAAGATAAATTTCTTAAGGAGATTTATATCCAACCTCAGCGGGAAAATGCAAGCCTTCTCACCACTACTTCGACTCAACAAAGGAGGATTTGAATGGGGGTAAGAACAACAAGAGGCCTTCGACAAAATCAAAGAGTACCTCACCAAGCCACCTATTATGGTACCTCCTTGTCAAAGTAGAAGTATGAGATTGTACATAGCTGCATCTGATAAAACTTTAGGGAGCATGTTGGCTCAAGAGGATGAGAATGGTGTCGAAAGGCCCATATATTACCTCAGTTGAGTTTTAAATGATGTAGAAACTAGATATAACGAGGTTGAGAAACTATGCTTATGTCTTTATTTCTCATGTACAACACTCAAGCAATATATAAAACCAGTTGATGTGTATGTTTCGTCTCATTTTGATGTTTTCAAATATATGTTGTCGAAGCCTATTTTGCACAGTAGAATTGGCAAATAGGCACTTGCATTAACTGATTATTCATTAACCTTTATTCCTCTCAAGGCCGTGAAAGGTCAAGTGGTAGTAGACTTTATAGTCGACCACTCTATAAAAGAGGAATCACTGAATTATTTGGAGATTGAACCTTGGAAGTTATACTTTGATGGTTCTAGTTATAAAGATGGAACTGGAGTCGGGGTTCTCATTATTTCTCCAAACAAAATTCCAACAACATTTAAGTGCAAGATAGAAGGGGATTGTTCAAATAGTGAGGCTGAATATGAAGCTTTAATCGTAGGCCTTGAAATCTTGTTGGAATTGGGGGCAACTCAAGTCGAAATAATGGGTGACTCAGAGTTAGTCCTAAAACAAGTTACGGAAGAATACAAATGCATAAAGGAAAATCTTATTATGTATTTCGTAATAGCCAGGCGGTTGTTGAAGAACATCAAAGTAGTTAACATTCGATATATACCCAGATTGGAAAATCAAGTGGCTAATGATTTAGCGCAGATCGCTTCCGGATATAAAGTTTCGAAAGACAAACTTCAACAAGCGATCGAAGTTAGAGGAAGAGTGGCATCCACTAAGTTGTCTCCAATGGATTTGAAGACTACAACGTTGGGGTGCACTGATCACGAAAATTTTGAAATTTCGTTCATAGACAATCTAACAGAACAAGAGTGGAGAAAGCCTGTAGTAGATTATTTACAGAATCCAATGACTTCGAAAGAATGAAAAATAAAATATAGGGCACTGAGCTATATATCAATGGGAAATGAATTATTCAAGAAAACACCTGAAGGCATGCTACTGAAATGCCTAAGTGAAACAAAAGCGTATATAGCTCTTTCCGCCACACATGCTGGGGCGTGTGGAGCACAACAAGTAGGCCATAAGATGAAATGGTTGTTGTTTCGACAAGGACTATATTGGCCCACTATGTTAAAAGATTGTGTTAAGTTTGCAAAAGGATGCCAAGAATGTCAAGTACATACAGGTATTCAGCATGTGTCGGCAAGCGAACTTCACTCGATCGTGAAATCTTGGCCTTTTAGAGGATGGGCTTTAGATCTTATTGGAGAGATTCGACCAGCGTCTTCTAAAAGCCAGAAATACATATTGGTGGGCATTGATTATTTTACTAAGTGGATTGAAGCAATCCATTTAGTCAATATAGACCAAGAGAGTGTCATTGAATTTATTCAAAATTACATTATATATAGATTTGGAATCCCTGAAACAATAACAACAGATCAAGGATCAGTCTTTACTGGTCGAAAGATGAAAGACTTTGCTACAAAAATGGGGTTCAAATTGTTAACATCTACACCTTACTATGCGCAAGCTAATGGCCAAGTCGAAGAAGCAAACAAAGCAGTGATCAGTTTAATAAAGAAACACGTGGGAAAGAAACCTAGAAACTAGCACAAGACGCTAGATCGAGTTTTATGGGCTTGTCGAACTTTTCCTAAAGAGGCCACGGGAACAACACCATTTCGCCTAACCTATGGTCATGATGCAGTGTTGCCAGTGGAAATCTGCCTACAGTCGACGAGGATTCAGAAACATCAGGATATCCCTTCTGAAGTCTATTGGAATATGATGTTAGACGAACTAGTTGACCTGGACGAAGAAAGGTTGAAAGCTTTGGATCTTTTGAGGCTACAGAAGAAACGGGTTGAGAAATCCTATAATCGAAGAGTAAAACCTAAGACATTTCTGCCTGAGGATCTAGTATGGAAGGTAATTCTTCCAATGGATCGAAAAGATAGAAATTTGGGAAAATGGTCCCCTAAGTGGGAAGGACCTTTCAGGATTATCCAAGCTTTCTCTGGTGGAGCCTATGAAATTGAGGAGTTAAATGAAGATCAAAGACTTCTGAAGGTGAATGGTAAATACTTGAAAAAATATAGACTTATGCTTCAAGAGGTCAAAATAACTAATGTATAGTCACAGTCGAATAAAGAAAATGCCAAAATGGAAATTTAAATTTAATTAAAAATAGCCAAAATGGCTTTGAAGTCATTACAATGAGTGATTATATAGATAAAAGAAACAGGATTCAAAAAGGGAGATTAGCCTTGATCTGAAGGTATTTAATTCTTTGTAATTCCAGGCGCCGATCACATAAAGCCTTCGACTGATGGAGGGTTTCAAGATTAGCATCGAGTGATTGGGCCCGATCAGCGTGTCCTAACCCTTCATCTAGTTCCTCTTGGCTTTCCGACTCAGTGTTAACAGCGAGGAGCTCTTATTTCTTTTTATCATTGGCAGCAATCTTAGCCTCCAACTCTTTGATATGCGCCCTCATTGTAGCAGTGTCTTGATCTATCCCCTAAACCTCTTTCCTCCTATCCTCTTGGGATTTCGACAGCTCTTTTACTTTAGAGGCTGATTCGGTAGCAGCGTGCCAGGAAGCAGCTACATGGCCGTTGGTCTCTTCAATTTCACGATTAAGAGTCCTTCGACGATTATAGTCCGCTGACACTTGGTCGATAATGGAGATTAAATCCAAGATAACGTTGGCCACATCTGGAGAAGCAATGAGGAGATCGACAGCCCTCAGAGTAGTCTTCAGAAAAGAAGGAGCAGTGGGTTCTCCCTCCAGGGCTAGCATTAAATCTCTTTTGAAGATTTGTGCCTTGACCTTCTGAAGTTCCTCATCAAGAGGAGAGGTCAAAGTAGACTTTCCAGATGCAATCGAGACACTATGGTCAGAAGAAATCTCTCGCCCTTCTAGAATAGCAGTCAAATAGCCTAAAGGATTTTGCTGTTTCAGTAAGGCCAAGTCCTCTTTGGTTCTAGACCCTGTCGAAGGGACACCTTCATTGACAGCAGCAACCACGTTGGCTACCTATGCTGGATTTTGGGTCCCTTCAGTAAAGCCTTCCCCAACATCAGCTTATGGAATCCTTTCATCTTGATTCTCCACCTCCAGTACACTTTCCCTTTCTATCACAGCTTCAGCATCGATGGCCTCCTCCTTCTCGGCTTCCTGTACGTCAACCAACAAAGCCCTAATTTCTTCATGATCTCCTATATGGCCTTCTTCATTGACTTCCTTTATGGTTTCATACTGAGGTTCAGAAGTTTGATTCACTTCATCAGTTGACCTCATGAAGGAGCCTTTTGCTGAAGAAGGCCTATAAGTAGGCTCTCCCTCACTATTAAATAGAGTGGCAGATCCTTCGACAGGAGTAGGGACTTGGTTGGAGGTGCCAGCAGTATCCTGAAGATTAAAAGAAGTTTTTTTTTCCAGAATTCTCATAGAGAAAAGGATTAGTTCAAGAAGTAAGTGATTGTCTGTCGAAGCAAATACCTGAATTGGAACTTCAGCACCGGGACTGGAATTGTCGCTCTCACTGGGATTGTTTAGCCTGGCAGCTACTTCTTGTTCAGTGGCTCTCTGATAACTACAGCAGAAGGCCTCGTAGCTGTGATCTTAATTCTTGTTTTAGGGAGATGCTCAGGCGCATGGGCTGGTTTCTTTAACCTTTGTCTCTTCAGAGGAACAGGAGGAGATTCCTCTTCTTCGTCACTAGAGATCTCGATCTCCAGGACCTTCCGTTTCTTGGGGGTAGTTTTCTGAATACCCAGAAAGATAAGTCGAAGAAATCAGTATCCATATCAGATGATCATAAAGAATAAAGGTATAGAAGAAAGTAAATACCTTGGGTGAAGGGTTAACAGAAGGGTCTCCCCCTTTAGTGCTTTCAGCAGCCTTCTTTATAGTGGTCCTCTTGACAGCTATACAAAGAACGAAGATAAGTCGAGCGTCGAATGACTAAATCCGAGACAAAGAGAAAAAGAAAAGAAGTAATACCTTTCTTGATCCTGTCAAGTACCAGTTTAAACGCTTCACGAAGGTGATGGGCGAAGTCCTTCTCATCAAAGAACTCTTCATCATAATACTGCCTCCACCACCCTTCAAAATTTCCAGAACACAAAAAATTGAGGTTGAAGTCGAACATGGTTAGTACGGTTCGACCAACGTACCTACCAATATGCTTGGTAGCAGCATCTTCTAAGTAGTCTGCGTTGTAAAATAATAGCAGTTTCTCTCGAGGATAAATGGGTGATGGGAGTGACTGGATAATGCCAAATTGTCGAGAGACAAGATTTGGTTGGTAAGCAATCAAACTTAATTGATTCTTTGAGCTCTTGAATCTCAGTGGCATGATTCCGGGTCGAAGAAACGACTCCCACATGCCCACGTATTCGTCTTCCAAGTCTTCCTCCTCAGTCAAAGGAAATGGTCTAGTAAACCATTATGGGCCGACTTTTCGATTGGCAAAAGGAGCCATGGTCGAAACAAAACGTTTGTGCTCCACAAACATCATCATGAAGCTTGTGAAGGCCTTTTGAAACTGTTGACCCTCGTCAGTAGGAGTCAGAAAAGCAAGTCTAGTACCTTCGACTCTCCTGTTCAGGATTTCTGGGGCTGCTTCATTGATCTTATTCTTCTGGGGAAGAAAAGATTCAAAGGTGGCATTGAGCCAAAGTTGAAGAAGCCAGAAAGGGCCAGAAAGAAGCAAGCTTGCCCTATATCCTATGACCTTGAGTTGAGTCACACCATTGTTGATGGACTCATATAGATTGGCCAAAATAAATTCGGTCAGAAAGAAGGGGTAGCCATGATGAAGCTGCGTTGCGAGTGTGAGCATTTTCATAGTCACCTGAAGCGACTTGGTGCAGAAGACGAAACATGATAACCACATAGCCAGAAAAGCTATATGTTCCACCTCCGACACAGTACTGGAGGATTTATCATGGAAGTGGTTGATGAAGGTGGTGTAGGTAGGTTTTGTAGCTGAAAACCCAATAACATCTTTAGATAGGTCCTCTGGGTCGAAATAATCGCCAGTCGGTCGAAGACCGGTGATCGCTGCTATGTCGAAGAGGGTTGGGGTCACCATCCCACAGGGAAGATGAAATGTGAAGTGGGCCCTATCCCAGAAATATAGCGAAGAAACCAACATGAGAGGACAATAAGACAATCATGTCTTCGACAACATCACCAAGTCGTAAATCCCCATTTATTTCCAGACAGAGGTTTGTGCCTTCTCCACCTTATTTAACCAATATGAATACTATGAAGAGAGATTAGGGCATGATCAAAAGATCCTGGTCCCTTTGTTCATAAATTGAAGGTTAATGTCCTCCGTGGTCTGAGTATGTAGCTCGTTGGCCGGAGTCGCATCCTCAGGATCGTCCTTGGGCTTCTTCGCGCAGCCTATAGGTTTGAGTCTTGGATGAGTGGGGAAGAAGGCATGGTTCTTCATAGGATTCTCGATGCATGTGGATAGAGGACCAGACATAGCGTATATGTCTTCAGAGTACCTAATAGGAATGAGAAGCTGGGAATCATACATCTCTCGCCTTTCACTAGTCGTGGGTTTAGAAATGAACCATGACCCATCAGTCGAAGCAGGAGAAGGGCTAGTAGGAAAGATATCTGGTTGGCTTTGGATATCAGCAACATTTTTAGGTTTAGGGTTGTTTGGTGCATTAGAAAGGAAAGCCATTTTTGCAGATTAGAAAGAGGCGGAGATGACAATGCAAGGTGTTTTATGCAGAAGACTTGGAAATACTTAGTATTGTGAAAGTTCCAAATGAAGAGGCTCAAGAGTATTTATAGTCTTCAGAGAGGGATGTGTCTCGTCAAATCCATTTAATGCTATGAAGATAGTGGGGCACATGGCAGACCATGAAGTGGTTACCATGCAGATGATGGGAAACGTTTTGACATGCTTGCCTAGGTTCTAGGAATAATGGTCATCATGGCAGCATGGTAACGGCAGTTGGAAAAGACGTCTTGGAAAAAAGAGTAATGATGGGTTTCGAAAGCGGTATCTGTTGGAAGAAGAAAAGCACACGTCAAGCCTTTGTGGACAGTAAGAGAGACAGGTGTCGAACAAAAATATCAAAGAATGGCTATTTCTTTTGGCGTCGAAATATACATTCTTGGGGGGCAATTTGTTGGCTCCTGAATTTGACACCTACTATATATTGGTCTTTTAGACCAAAAATGGAATAAATAAAACCAAGCTGAAGGATGTTTCGACGTGCGCAATAACTTAGAGAAAATATCTAAGTTACATATTAGTCTTCGACCAGGACTCACTATCAAGATTTTGACTGAGAAGGTCTTATGACCTTCGACTAGAAGAGAATGTCTTCGCGTTGACACCAAAGGTGAGGGACATTTGAATTTGAATTATTGGAGAGAAAGATGGTTTCACCAGCAGCCAAAGGAAAGCAACGTGGCTAGAAGCTAGAGGTCGAGGGACATGCAGAAGACACTTGTCCTCATCTTAGAGCAGAACCACCCCTCGAAGGTTACATAGTTTTTAGTATAAAATAGGAAATCTGTGTAGTTTTTCCGTGTGTTCAACCTATTGTGCTAGTTACTAAAATATTGTCCAAGTACCGGCTGTGTGAGAAAGGATAAACTGAGAAATGTACGTTGGAAACACCACTTTTCATTAATAAAGTCTTTTTACATTGTTTTGATCTTATTTTGCAAAGTTACTTTTCCTGCATCTTTACCTGCATTTCTATTAACTTTCTTACTTTCCAAAACCATAAGTACCTTGTCTTTGGTCGAACGTGCGTTCTTCCTGGATTTCTGTTTTATTTTACATCAACCCAGTATAAAAGTTAACATATGTTGTGGGATCAATCTGATCGATCCCGCGAGTAACCAAAAGGACTTTCCTTTTTGGAGGATCAGCGGTTGTTTACCAAAAACCACGGTAAACACTTAGCTGACGAGTAGCTCATGCCAGAGCACAACAAGTTTTCTCGAGCGGTGAATATCTTATTTCACAATCAGTAAACTTTTTTCTCAATTAATAAATAGCATGCTCTTTTCGGCCAGACTCGTCATTCTGCCCCAGCACACACCCCATTGAATTTTCCAAAACAGTTAGATACATGATCAAGGGTCTTCCCTCGACTGGTGGCATTAAATAGGAGGCTCTTGCAGGTAATCTTTGATCTTGTCGAAGGTAGTTTGGCATTCATCATTCCATTTGACTACTTGATCTTTCTTCAGTAATTTGAAGATTGGTTCACAAGTAGCTGTTAAGTGAGAAATATATCTGGCAATGTAATTTAGCCGTCCTAAGAATCGTCTGACTTCCTTATCAGTACGAGGAGCAGGCATTTCTTGTATTGCTTTCATCTTGGTAGGATCCACTTTGATACCCTTACCGTTGACGACGAAGCCTAATAGTTTATCGGACCTTACCCCAAATGTGCATTTATTTGGGTTCAACCTCAGCTTGTACATCTTTAACCTCTCAAATAGTTTATGTAAATGGTCAAGATGTTCCTCTTCAGTTTGAGATCTGACTATCATGTCGTCCACATAGACCTCTATTTCGTGATATATCATGTCGTGAAATAGAGCTACCATGGCACGCTGATAGGTTGCCCCAGCGTTCTTCAACCCGAACGGCATAACCTTGTAATAGAAAGTGCCCTATTGTGTGACAAAGGTTGTTTTCTCCATGTCCTCAGGTGCCATTTTGATTTGATTGTAACCTGAGAAACCATCCATGAAGGAAAACACCTTATGCTGTGCTGTATTGTCAACCAGAATATCAATGTGGGGAAGCGGGAAATCATCCTTAGGGCTTGCCCTATTCAAATCTTTATAGTCCATGCACATTCGTACCTTGCCGTCCTTTTTAGGCACGGGAACAACATTTGCGACCCATTGCAGATAGGAGGTGACAACCAAGAATCCATCATTGAATTGTTTCATGACTTCCAGTTTGATCTTCTCTGACATGTTTGGTCGCATGCGACGGACCTTTTGTTTTACCAGAGGGTAGTCTTCTTTTGTTGGTAGACGATGTACCACGATATCTGTATCAAGTCATGGCATATCTTCATACGACCAGGCAAAGACCTCAACATAATCTTGTAGAAACTGAATCAGACGCTTCTTGACACTAGGTTCCAAATTGGCACCCACCTTGACTTCTTTCTTATCCTCTTTGGTACCTAGGTTAACTGTGTCCACTGGTTCTTCGTGGGGCTGTATGGTCCTCTCTTCTTGTTGTAGTAACCTGGAAAGTTCTCATGGAACTTCACAATCTTCCTCACCTTCGTCTTTGGCTTGGTAGATTAGATTTTCAGAGTCACAGAAAGCAATAGAAGAATCGTTACCCATGGGATCTCGAATGGATGTAGACCTGTATTCTGAATGTGAGTGTGTGTAAGAGTATAGCTATATTTGAAAGAAATAAAATTGTAGAAAGAGAAAAAACAAAGATCACAAAGTTTGTATGCAAAAACGTCCATGATTAATTGATGACATATGAAAATGAAGTAACAACCCTTACAAATGGACCGTTGTGCCTCGGGTAAGACACACGGTTTAAAAAGTCTGAATTGTTTAATTATTACAGGACCGACAAAATTTAAAGTCAATTACTGTTGGATAAAAGTAATTGGGATAAAATCTTTAGCTTCCCAGTTGTTGAGTCCTCCATTGACAGTTGGGAAAAATCCATTCCTCCAGGTCGTAGCTATCCTCATCATCATCTCCCACTGTGTTGACTCCGTGGTTGCTGATCTTCAAGGGTGGTCCCCCGCCACGAGCATAGTGTGATACGATGGGAAAGAACTGACTGTTTTTGGAATGCTGGTTTGCGTTTTGTGTTTGTTTTTGCAAAATGTCGCGGTAAGCAAGAGTCGCCACCGTCTTTTATTTTATCTAATAAGGAAAGGAAAAAAGCACAGAAAAATTCCTTTTTCGAGATATTTCTCGGGTTCGGGGGGTAGATTATAGAAAGGGAAGGTGTTATCACCCTTTCTATCCGTGGTTATCCACGAGCTCTTAGGTACTTGCTCAATTGTTTTCTAAATTTCTTTTCTTTGTGTTTGTGGGTTTGAAGAAGTTTTTGTTTGAAAGGTGTAAGTGTGAAAAAGATTTTGTTTTTGAAAGAGCAAGTACTTAAGAACCATCTACCTACTCGAAAAAAGAATCTTTCTATGTTATCTTCCTTTAGACAATGCTATCCTACTATTGATGAGTGGGTAGCACCGTCGTTGGAGTTTTAAGGGTCAATTCGATTAAGGGACGTGCGGTCACTAAAGCAATGTTAGGACGCCTTAGCGGTAACCCTAATGTCTTAGATCATTTTTCCGAGGCAACCGTTTTGAGGCAACTATGATACTTGAACAAGAGGGCGACCTCTAAAACTTCCTATACTCAATGACCGCGTTACGAAGGCAACCAAGTGAGGTGTACCCTAAGAGTGCGCATGTGCGAGTGTGTTATTTTCAATTTATTTTATCTTTGTACATGTTAATGGTGATCTATGTTGATTTTAGGTTTAAACGTTCAATCTTGTCATGCATTCCCTATTATCAAACATCTAACAGTTTATAAGTTACGGAAATTAAATTGCGGAAATTAAACTAACTATTACAAGGCGACGGATATTTACATCGCCAAAAGCAACCCTTGAAATTAAAATGCGGAAAATAAATAAAGCGGTAACGATAGTAAAGTCCTATTGAGCTATTACATTCCGGAAACAGATATAATATTGAATAAGATCGTGTGCGGGAAATTAAATCGGGCGTAAGTTTTTAGGGTTTTGACCCTTTGATCAAAGAAAAGGTTTTTTTTTTGGTTATTTTGAATTAAGAAAGGAAATAAATCTAGGTTAATTATTAAATTAATAAATAAATTAATTAATAAGAATATTTTTAGGTTTTTGCTATTTAAAGAAATAAAAATAAATTTGATCAATGTTAATAAAACCTAATTGTCTAAGTTAATTTTAATTATTGCAAAATATATTAAAAGTTATTCCTAATTAACTAAATTAATTAAATTAATATTTATTAACAAAAATAAAATATTGAAATTTAATTTAATAAACAAAATATATTTTTTTGGTTTTTTTAATTTTATGAAGGAAAAGTTTGATTGGTTAGTTAATAATAAATATAATTTAAACAAACAAATAAAATAAATAAATATGAAATAGAAAGAATTATAGGTTTGGGCCTGATTTTGGAGGTCTTGATAGCAAATTCCTTGGCCCAAATGTGCAGGCCTGGCTGACTTTTTGGAATCCAGCGTGTGCATTTGACTATGGAGTATGGTGGACATTTCATCTGGGCCATCAGATTTGGCCTGGGGCCATCTGTCCATTGGTTGAATGAGGGAGTATGATAGGCTACATGCTTGGGTCAGCACTGGATCACCTGAAGAGAAAAAATACAAAGCATATGGGGGGACCTGAGATTCGAACCCAGGTCCTGTTGATCATTGGATACACGCCTTTGCCACTCAACCATCACGCTTCAATTGTCAATATACTGGATGATAATAATAATATGGAAAAACACATAATATGCCAGAACAAAAAAATAAAACGCACCAAGTTTGAACTGTCAACCAGGGGGAGACACGTCTTCGTCTTCTTCCTTCAACCCTGTACATTTACCTGCGGATTTATATCCGCAGCTAAATTCGTATGTCCAACCTAAAATCAGTTCTAGGCCATGAAAATCAAATCCAAGACTA
The DNA here is from genome assembly GCA_948472305.1 of Vicia faba. Taxonomy (NCBI): domain Eukaryota; kingdom Viridiplantae; phylum Streptophyta; class Magnoliopsida; order Fabales; family Fabaceae; genus Vicia; species Vicia faba. The sequence goes on from OX451740.1 coordinate 1,113,542,435, forward strand.
TGGTTATGCTCGTCTATCTCCCCTGGTCACGTCCATGTCCATCAATGGAACTAATTTCGCCTGTAAATAAAATGCCCAAAAAACAAACTACAAAACCCTAGATTCGGTTATGGGGTTACAGTCCATATAAATGCAATCAAACAATGCCAAAAGTTCAGAAATTTCATAAGCATCATAAATATATCAAAGATTAGTCAGAAAGATGCAAAAATATGGAGTTTCGATTTTGAATACAGGGCCATGAAATGTGATGCTTACAGTGTGTTTTGATGGCTGTGAGAGCTTGCTTTGGTTTGATTCTGACTCAGTGATTGTTCAGCAAGTGATTGGTGTTGAGTTTTGCCTTTGTAAACGCCTCTAAATGGGATTTCAGTTTTGCACTTTTTTTGTTAATTTTTCAAGTTTGGTTCTTGGTGTTCTTGCAGCCTCCATCCTCAAATTTGTGTGCCTTGGATTGTATATGTATGTTGCAATGTATTAGGTCAACTTTTGTGGACTGAATCCTTGCACATTGATGCCTTGAGATTGGATTTGATTCACCATTGATAACTTGCCTAATTTTGCCAAAAATCCAATCTTTTTGCACATGGAATGCTTGATACGAGTTTTATCATGACATTGATGATGATTAGGTTCTGAAAATAAAAAAAGATCTCATGTAATCAAGTTTTGGGATTTTATTTGATTTAAATTGATTTAAAATGAAATAATTCAATAAAAAAATCAAATAAAATAGAAACATTGATAAATGGACACAAGGCTGAATCTAGGACACATGTGGAATGTGGAAAGCCCAAATCAAGTGGAAACAAATGGGCCCATTTGACAAAATTTGATGTTTTGGGGATAGTTGACTTTTGGTAATTTTGCAAAAAAGTCCAACTTCAACAATGCATAACTTCTTCAATTTTGAACTTTTGGAAGTGTTCTTGGACTTTTTAGAAATCTTGAGATGTCCTCTAACCAACCCTTTTAGTCTCATCTCATTTTGATATTCCATGCTCAAGTTATAAGTTTTGGGAAAAAAAGGTGTTTTTGTTGACTTTCAAAAATGACCTATAATGTCCAAATTTGTAACTTTTTGTGAGTGCATTTTCTGATCTTGGGGTATGAAGATGGATTGTAGGAAATTTCTTCCTCTTAAAAATGAGCTTTGTATGGTTCATTTCTCATAAAGTATGAGAAAGGTATGCTTGGTCAAAGTTGAGTTGACTTTTCCTACAAAACCCTAATTTAGCAACTTTTGAGTCTTGATGAATTTTGAGCAATCCTTGATGAATCATGATCAACCCTTGATCAAATGATGAAATATACTTCAATATGAGAATGTTGACAAAAAATATTGAAGTTTGACTGTATTTAGGTCACAGTTGACTTTTGCCCTAGCACAGTCGATTTTTGGACCTTTTGAGCAATGGACTGAGCAAACTTCCTCTGCAAGGCTTGAAACTTGGCATGGATGATCTTGAGAGCATATTAGGACATTGGGGAGCACTTGAGGTCATTTGGATTCAAGGATATTTATGCAACACAAAACCCTAATTTGAGGTTGACTGCCTTAGGAGATGACTTGTCTGACCCACTCTTGAGCAATCTTGATCCACTTGGAGATTTTTCTTGCAATGTTTTGGAGAAATATGAGAGGGAAAATTTTGGGGTACAAAACATAGCGTACAGCTTTCTGGGCTCCTGAAGTGAAACCAAAAACAAATTTGTCAGACTTGTATGGGATGTCCACCTCCCCATGAATCATTCTCTTTGAACCGTCAAAGGCCCTTACCACTATATTGTTGGGTTTAAGGTCAAACCTTCACAGTCGAGTCTATCAAGAGACTTCTTAGGTAGCACATTCAAAGATGAACCGGTATCAACCAAGACATGGGCCAAAGTTATGCCCCTGCATTCGACAGAGACATGCAATGCCTCGTTGTGCTTCCTCCCTCTAGGTGTTAAGTCAGCATCAGAAAAGCCTAAACCATTATTTGCCGTCAAGCTGGCCATACAGTCTTGGAACTGATCAGCAGAGGTTTCTTGTGGTACATGGGCAGTTTTAAGAAATTTCACCAAGGTTTTCGCATTAGCCTCAGAGCACAACAATAAAGCCAGCATGGAAATCTTTGACGGAGTATGCCCTAGCTGTTCGACTACGTTGTAGTCGCTTCTCTTTATAATCTTCAGAATTTCTTCCATCTCCTTTTGGGAGGCCTCAGGGATAGATACTGATTGCGCCTTCATCCGGACAGCCTCAACCAGAACGCCTTTGCCCTAAGTCTCGGTCGACACGGTGGTAGGGGTATCAGAAGGTATAACTATAGGGATTGTAGTAGTAGTAGTGTCAACAGGAACAAAAACAGGGATGATTACAGGACTGATAACAGTCTTTGGAGGAGCAATCTCGGGGGAGAATACTCTGCCACTTCGGGTTATCTTGTTGGTTCCCGCAATGTTGAAGATGTCGGGGTCAGCCTTCTCAGAAATTGAGTCTTCAACAGCTGGCCAATCCTGCTTGACACCGTGATAGTAGACATCGCCCCCATAGTTCCATGGGACAGTTTTATCTGATGAGTACGGGATTGTTCCAGGCATAGTAATTATCAGTGGAGCTACTCTGGGAACTGATGTAATCCTAACGGGTCTTTTAGTGGAGACCCTAGAAGAATTGTCATAAATGGTTACTATTGAAATATAATTGTAAGAAATGGTTGGAACGGGAGTAGCAAGTCTCTTTATTTGAGTAACTTGTGCTTCCCTATAAAAGTCGAGGTAACTTTTTTTTTGTTATCTCCTCTATGAGTGAATAGTTCACAATTTGTCGTCAGATTATGCCAACGGATGGCAAGACTTTCAATATCACAAAAATAACTCGTTGTGAAATCTTTGCAAGTGGAAGTCTCTTTATTTGAGACAACTTATATATTGTCCTTTCCAGGCGGAGTGCCTTGGTTAAAGAAGAAGTTGAGACCCGTTCTAGGTGAAACGCAAGAATCTTGGGGAAGCTTGTTATCTTTTTTCTACCTTCAGTGAACGTTGGTAGTTCATCATCAGTGAATGGCGGTGCTATGATATATTCTCTTTCTACCTTCAGTGAAAGTTGGTAGGACATCGGCAGTGAACGTTGATGTTTGTTATCTTTTTGCTACCCTCAGTGAACGTTGGTAGTTCACCGTTAGTAAATAGTGGTGATATGATATTCTCTTTCTACCTTCAGTAAAAGTTGGTAGGACATCGACAGTGAATGTTGATGCTTGTTATCTTTTTGCTACCCTCTGTGAACATTGGTAGTTCATCGTCAATGAACGGAGGTGATATGATATTCTCTTTCTACATTCAGTAAAAGTTGGTAGGACATCGGCAGTGAACGTCGATGTTTGTTATCTTTTTGCTACCCTCAGTGAACGTTGGTAGTTCATCGTCAGTGAACGGCGGTGATATGATATTCTCTTTCTACCTCCAGTGAAAGTTGGTATACCATCAACAATGAACGTCGATGTTTGTTATCTTTCTCTCTGCCTTCAGTAAACGTTGGTAGCTTCGCCTTCGGTAGAAGTTAGTGTATCCTTTGACCATTCTACCATCCTCTTTGATTCAGGTCTTTTGATCCACCAGTGATTTATTTTCCTGGTTGGGTTGCTCCTTTGTTTCTTTATTATTGTTACATCCCCAGTGATGTTTTGTGTCTCTTTGGTCCTGTTCATATGCATTCATGATCATAAGCATTTGCATGGCATCTTAGGGCCAAAAATAAGGTTTGTTTTATGTTTAAGTATCTTCGATCGCATCGACACGAAGATTTTTAACCTTCGTATCTCCGGATAGAAGAAACTTAAATAAGGGCAGCTGTTGTACCCCAATTTTTCCCCCTAAGATCCCTTCATCATACCATGTTGATTTATTCACAACAATATCATATTAGGATTCTTGGTTCCCCTCCCTACATTTAGTTTTGCCATTTTTGAAGGATTACCAAGCACCTTGACTTATGTTCCTTTTGTGATCATGAATATTGTTTTGATTTCTTCATTTAACTAATAAAATGCAATGTTGGTTTATCTTGCTTGTTATCCATGTAGGTAAAGGCAATGAGATTTAACAAGTTACCCAATGGGTTCATGAGTTTATTTCCATGCCCTAGTCAATAAAGCTTGAGAAGTTCAAACCTCACCATTGTATTGGTTTTGGAAGAATTGGCATGGCAAGGTTGCTTTGGTTCATCACATTTCAAGGTTATTAGATTTGACTCAAGAGTACAAGGGGTTGATTGGAGAAGTTGTCATGTTTGGACAAGGCCTTGTCCCTATTGGTCACAAGAGTATATTTATCTCAAATTTCAAGATATAGAAGTGGTTTTGGTGGCTATGAATCCTTATTATCATCCTTAACAACTTCTATTCACAAAGCAAGAATGTTGGTATAAGAAGTTTGTTCAAGCTTGTCAAAGTTCCTCAAAGCATTTTCTTGATCTAGGAGCTAGGGTTTTGAACTTCAAAGGAGTATATCTTGTTCAACTTTTCGTATTTTTGAGTGATTCTAAAGACATTATTCTCTTCAAAGGGTTCTTAACAAATCACTTCAAAGGTTCCAAGGAGTTCTCATGAGGAAGGGACTTGATGAGGAAGAAATATTACAAGTCCTCCAGATGAATCCCCAATTTTCCATATGTGACTTCAAATGGTCATAACTTGGTCAATTTTTATCACCTTGAGTCCATTATTTTTCCATAATTATCTTGAAGATGTGAACTTTATGCCTTATTTTATGTGCAAAGTGAGAAAATGGATGGAAGTTACCTTAAAGATGCAAAGGATTATAGGTCATTTCATGATTTTTTGCCAACTTCAACAAGTCATAACTTGCTCAAATTTTAGATATTTTTAATGATTCAAGTTTCAAAATGTCATTCAAGAGATTTAATTCATGCCATCTTTTTTGGTCAAGAGCAAATTCCAAGTGGAAGGCCATGTTTGGATGCAAGACATTATAGGTCATTTTTGAAGAAGAATTTGGAATATTTCTAAGTATGGAAAGTCAACCCTTTTTCTCCAACTTTGACTCAATGAAACTTTCAGCTCAAGAATCCATTTAACTCCATTCTTTTTCCATTTCAAAGCTTGTAACCTCATCTTTCTAAAGCATCAAGAATCATGCCTTAAGACCCCTTGAGCTTAGAATGCCATTGTTTCAAAAATGGTAACTTGGAATTGATGTTTCCTTGCAAGTCAGAATTTGAATTTCATGTTACAACCTATAAACCTCAACTTAGCACACGTTTTGGGTCTAAACATGATTAGCTAACTTTCCCAAGTGGATTAGTGCATCAAAACGCAAGAATTGGATGAGTTTTGGTGAAGTTTGGATCACACTTCACTCGTGCATCAGGTTTGCACGAATTCCCTCCAAAACACATCATTCACTCTACCTTTTGATCCCATTCGCTTATCCTATAAATACATGTACAATCCCATTCATTTTCCAAAACTTGAATAGCCAGAATCATCCTATCAAACTTGACCCATAACTCAATTTTCTGTAACTTCAAAATCCATTCTCGAGCCTTTTTCAATCCAATTTTTCCATCAATTCACCTTCCTTGATCTTCCCTAAAGCTAACTATGATACGGTGGGAGAACTGACTTAAGGTTTTTTGTTTGTGTTCGCAAATGTTTCAGTTTAGCAAGAGTCGCCACTGACATTTTATTTTATCCAAAGGAAAGGTCAAAAAGTACAGGAAAGACCTTTGAGATGTTTTCTTGGGTTCGGGGGGTAGATTATGAAAAGGGAAGGTGAAAGCACCCTTTTCATCCATGGTTACCCATGGGCTCTTAGTTACTTTTTTAGATAACTTGCTTTTGCTTTTCAATTGTTTGAAATGGTGCTTTGTGTATGGTTTTGAAAGTATTTTGAAAAGAGGCCATCGTTGTGGTAACCTTTGTAATGATTCTTGTTTGAATATATACAAAGATGTTTTGTCTTTTGAAAAATGTTTCAATGTTTGAAAGTTTGAAAATTTGTTTTGGGAAATGTTTTAAAATGTGTTGTGATGTGTGTTTAAAAATAGCAAGGATGTTTGCAAGTTTTGATCAAGTAACTAAGAGTTGTCTACCCTATCTACTCAAGAGTCTTTCCTACACATTTTTAACCCTTTTGACAGTGTTGTTTTACCATTGCATTTGGTAAACAACCTTATGTTTGGATGTTAAACGGGACAGGCGCGGGTCATCGTATTGACCATGATAGCAATAGTGCCAAGTATCTTAGCAAATTTTTTGAGGGACTAGATCATTTTGTATAGGCAACCAAGATAGCGTCATCGAGGGACTATGATCTTTCGTTTTGCTTTTGTTTTGCCAAGATACTCAACATGCATACCATGGCCATTTTAAAGGCAACAAGTGGATGAAACCCTAGGGGTGCATGTGTGCATTGTGTTGTCAATTTACATGCTTTTATGTCTTGTATTAGGTCTAACTATTTGTTTTGATTTTGGATATTGCATACAAACCCTAATCTCTATCATGACATATTTGAAAGCATAAAGTGCGTAAAAGTAATCTAGGCTATTACAACATTGATATGGGGAGAGGGATACAATTTTGGATAGGGGATTATTTTGCAAGAAATTAAAACCCTAAGTTATTACAACCAAATTGAATCTCTTTGCTCAAATGATAAATAAACAATATCTAAACAAGAAATTACATATATATGCAATATATTATAAATATGCAAAAAAATGTTTTTTTGTTTATTTTTTATGTGTAAAAATATAATATTTAATGTGTTAAAAAAATAAAATAAAAAGTTATTTTTGTTAAGGGTAAAAACCCTAGATTTTGTTTTAAAAAAGATATATCTATTAATTACATTATTTATTTATGTACAAGTAAATAAAATATAAAAATATATACAATTGTTTAGAAAATAATAATATATGAGAAAATATTATTTAAGTACACAAATACTAAAAATAAAAATAAAAATATAATATCTTTATATGTTATTTACAAGTTTTTATTTGAGAAAATAAATATAGTAAACCTAATAAACTAAGTATTGTGTCAAAATAAAATAAAATAAATAATAAAAATGTGAAAATTTAAGGAAAATATTTTTAGTAATTTTTTATATTTGGAAAAAATAAAATGAAGTCAGAAATAAAAAGAAATGAAAATAATATGAAAATATAAAACAAATGGGCCAGGGGGTGCAGTCAGCAAGGAGGGGGTGTCAAAAACAAGCCAAACCAAGCCCAGCCCAGTTACAACTTCGTCTTCAACCTCTGATACAAAAATACGCGCGCCTGTATACAAATGTCCAACTCCTGTATACGTGCTCTAAAGCAAAAACTCACAACATGAAAGTTATAGCATTTTTCAAGATGATTCCAACCATGTAAAGAACTTAATCTAACTCTCAAAGACCAGAGAGAATTTCTCTGGCCCTAATTTCTAACCTAATTTTTTCAGAATGTTCATCAATCAAATTCTCTTAGCACACTTAACTTAAATGAAATCTATGCATATGTACAGCTTAAGGGCTATGAGTACTACATTTTTTATTCACAAACCTAAGCCTAATGATTCCTAAATAGAGAGATAGGAAGTTGAAAAATACTTGTTTCAGTTGAACACGAGTATGGAAATGTAGAGCTTTTCAGTGAGGCCTGAGATGTTTGGGAGCTTGCCTGAACTTCCTCTGACCTTCCCTAATGCTTTGTTTGCTTTGAGCTTGCTTGAATGAGCCTGTAGAAGTCAACCTGCACAAGCTGAAATAAGAAATGGTGAAGCTTGCAAATGGAGTTACAGTCAATGGCCAATAGTTGGGATAGTTCAGATAGGTTTTATGGAGTGTGTTGGAAGTGGTTTGGGGCAAAACGCACGAGTGGTTTTTGTTTTGGAACTCAAAGTGCAGAAGCTGCCCTGTTTTGCAAGAGGAATGTGTTTTGATGTTCAAGAGTGTTTGAGGGATGGATGGCTCGTGTTTCTGGCTCAAGGAAATGTGAAAAACTTGTTTGGAATGCTTACAAACTTTGGTTATATCAGATACTCAAGATATGTGATTTTGGTAAGTTGACTTGTTTTGAAAGAAAAGTGTGAAATGATACAAGATAGGCCTGTACAGGCTATCTCCAAGCATGCACAAGATTTCTGTACTTTTGCCTAAGTTTATGGAACTTGTTTGCTGCAAAGAGAGAGGTCCAAGGCTCAAGGGAAGCAATGTTGACATAAAGTTGCCTTTATGAAAATGGAAATGCTACCTTTTTGCCATTTTAAGATTAATTCAATGTGTAAACCTCTATTGATAAGAATAACACCTTAAACCAATGAGTTTGCATTAAATTTTTGAGTGTGGAAGGGTTTAGAGACCTTTAATCAAGTACAAAGAAAGTTTGGACATATTTTGCAACTTGTGTCAACATGAAAATGCCATGGATTAAAGTGAGTTTATGCCAAATTCAAATCTTCGATTCTCCCTAACCACAAATGATTTTGGAGAGTTCTTGGACATTTTGGAAAGCTTGTAACATGCTCTACAATCCATATTTGAAATGAATTTTGAGATTCCAAGAGTAACTATGTGAAAAATGGTCATGAAGATAGGTCAAAACCCTGCCTAAACTAGGGCAAAATTTCACTAAGTTAAAAGTTTCATGGACCCTTGTTCCAAAAATCATAACTTGAGATAAAAGATTCTTTTTGGAAAACTTTGTGAATCAAAGTTGTATATTTTGTGGAGGAATACAACTTTCATGTTGGAAGTTTTGTTTTAATCCAATTGCATCATGGTGAAAATGTTGGGCAAAGTTGGGAAAAAATAAGAAAATTTCATAACTTAGAAAAATTCTAAGTTATGAAATTTTTCAATCTTAAACCCTAATTTGCAAAATTAGGTTTCTTGATGAAAAAGTTTCATGTTTTGACACATCTTGATGAAAAATGACCCTTGGCACTTGATTTTGACCAAAAAGTCAAAGTTTGACTTTTCAGTGTACAGTCAAATTTTGATCAGTTGACTGAAAAATTCATCTGTCAATCCAATGCATTTGAGATATTTTGAACCTTGTGAATAGGTCAAGATGATGTCACTGAGTCCTTGAATCCATGCTTGAACCCAATTTGCCATTGGCTAGGTGAAAAATCAGAAATTTCCCTTATACAGTCAAAACCCTAAAAATGACCATTTTGCCATTTTGATGATCTGATCAAATTTCTTGAGGAGTTATGGTCCAAACTTGATCAAATGGTTCATATGAGTCTATAATGTTAATATGGATAAAAAATTATGAGGTTTGCCTGTAAATTGGCCACAGTTGACTTTTGCCCTAATATAATTGATTTCTAGGTCAACTGTCCAATTGACTGGGCAAAAAATTGATTAAAAGCTTAAAACTTGGTAGAGGAAATCTTATAAGTCTAAAATGAAATATGAAAGTCACTTTGAGCATTGAAAGTCCAAAAATCATTGTGCAAACTCAAACCCTAATTTAGGTCATCAGTGCAAGGAGATACCTTAAGCAGAGCAAACCCTAATCCTGGTCTTGAGTCCAAAGAGTCTTGTGAGGGGGAATCTTGACAAAATGAGAGGGAAAATTTTAGGGTACAACAACTGCCCCTGTTCAATCTTCTTGAACCTGAAGAGTTAGATTAGCGAGTTTGCCTTTCGTGACTCGAAGGTAAAAGATGATTGGACACTAGAGTGCCTGTAAATTTGCACTCGTCGATGTAAATGAAGGAATGGGCTTAAAGATTCCATTTGGAGATGGTAGAATCTTGCTGGAGATGGGCTTAAAGATTCCATCCACGAATGTTTATTGAAAATCAGGAGAATGAACACCAGAATGGTATCCGTATCTGGAACGTATCTGAGTTGTATCTGGAGATTGGATTCGTATGAGCAAAGGAATGGCGTCCATGTCTGGAGCGTATCCGAGCTGTAACCGTATTTGATTCTTGAATGAATATCAGAATGACTTCCGTGGCTGGAGTGTATCTGTATTGTATCTGAATTGTATCTGGAGATTGGATTCGTATGAGCAAAGGAATGGCGTCCGTGTCTGAAGCGTATCCGAGCTGTAACCGTATTTGATTCTTGAATGAATATCAGAATGACTGCCGTGTCTGGGGTGTATCTGTATTGTATCTGAATTCTGAATGGGCAACAAAGAAACATCTGTGTATGGAGCATCTCTGAGCTGGGGATAAATTCCGAATGAGTGACAGAATGGCAACCGTGTCTGGAGCGTATCTGGACTGTATCTGAAGTTGAGATCTGTATGAGTAGCAGAATGACTTCCGTGTCTGGAGTGTATCTGTACTGTAACTGGGATCTGGACAAGTGACAGAATGACTTCCGTGTCTGGAGTGTATCTGAACCTGAGGTTGATAGTTGAATCTGAATGAGAAATAGAATGGCTTCCGGGTCTGGAGCGTATCTAGTTTGTATCTGATTGATGAAGTCTGAATGAGTAGTAGAATGACCTCCGCGTCTGGGGTGTATCTATACTGTATCTGAATAAGAGATCCGAAGGAGTAGCAGAATGACTTCCATGTCTTGGAGTGTATCCGTACTGTATCTGAAATCTTTGAATAGTTGTTAACGATAACTTTTAATCTCATCCTAAAAAGGGTAAAATGTTAGCTGAAACACAAAGTCATGTTGCATGACATGTATGATGCAATAAAATGTGTTATATCAATGTTTATGATATATGAATGTAATGGATGCGCATGTAAGCTGATTAGCTGTCTTGCTGAGGAAAATAAATCCTTGATAGCTGGAGATAATGAAATCTTTGACTGCTGTCGGGGAAAATAAATCCTTGACCGCTGTTGGAGATTCAAAATCTTTGGCAACTTGTGGGGATGTGAGAATCCTTCATGACTTTCCTGGGGATATAGGGATCCTTCAAGTCTGCTTGGGAAACCTGCTTGAGGAACCCAAAGAATTTTGATGACTATGGTTGGGGAATAAAGAAAACTCTGACGATCTCTACTGGGGGATTGAAACCTTGGAGGCTTCAGTGGAGAAATGAGAATGAGAATCTTCAATCTGCTGGGAAATAACTCTGTGGGGAGAATGTTTATTCTGTTGGAAAGTTTTCAAGAGTTTGGGTTGTATGCCAATCTATTGAGGAATTATCTGAAGCTGTTGTCTGGTTAGTTGTCAGGTTCTAAGATAACTTGCAGAGGAATCTTCTGGTTTTAGGACAAATCTCTGGGGAATTGGAGGAAACTAGATGGTCTTCCACCGAGGTTTGAGGGTTGAAGTTTTGGACTTCGTTGGGGAAGAAAGTTTCATCTTCATTGAGGGTTTGCAGTTCAAAGTTTTGCTCCGCTGGGGATTGGGAGTTTGGAAACTTAGTTCTGATGGGGATTTTGAAACTTAACTCCGCTGGGGATATGTATTTCAAGGCTTTAGCTTTGCTGAGGATTTCTCCTGGAATAGCCTAAAGATATTTTCCCATACTTTCAATCTATCAGTAATTATTCCTTCTCATTTCGTCTTATTTGTAAGCAGTGATTATATTCAAATGCATATGCTCATTTAATAAATCATTGGACGTTTTCAAATAAAACATAAGCGTAAAAAGAAAGAAAAGGAAAACAAATTTCTGTACTTTGAAGTATCTTAGTATTAACTTTGTGTAAGTATTTTGTACAAAGGGGACAAACATCCTAGTAAGAGAATGTTGTCATAAAATTGAGAAAAATTTATACAAAGAAAGATGGCTATGTGTAACAATTCCTTGGGGTTCTCATTCTGCCATAGCCTTCGTAACTCTGAGTATCTTGTCCATTCGTTGCTTCATCCGATGATGATTAGATTGATCAGAAGCCCGGAGCTTGTCTGTTGAAGAGATTGTCCTTAAAATGATCCGACGAGACATAGTCATACGCTTTATTTTCCTAAATTTTGCCTGGACCTCCCTTTCAGGTTTTCAGTCCACCGGGAAACCCTTTTTTGCCCAAGTCGCCCTTTCGGGTTTTCAACTTGCCGGGTGTACAGACTTTTTTTTTATCCCTAATTTTTGCCTGAACCGTCCTTTCGGGTTTTCGATTCACCGGGATGCCCATTTTTGCCCAAGTCGCCCTTTCGAGTTTTCAACTTGTCGGGTTGTTCATGTGTAGTATCTTTTGACTATGTTTGCGTTCACAGGGTGCGGCAGGTCGTCGCGTCCATGGTGGTCAGGATCATTGCCCCACCAGAAAAGATGTTTTTGATCACAAATGGTCCTTCGTAAGTAGGAGTCCATTTTCCCCTAGGATCACTTTGCGGCAAGATGATCCGCTTGATTACAAGATCCCCGACTCGATATACTTGTCTCTTAACTTTCTTGTTGAAGGCCTTGATCATACGTTTCTGATACGCCTGACCATGGCAAACAACAGTAAGTCGCTTTTCGTCAATCAAGTTAAGTTGATCAAGCCGGGTCTGAATCCAATCGTCTTCACTCAAACCAGCATCTTTCATGATTCTCAAGGAGGGAATCTGAACCTCGATAGGTAAAACAGCTTCCATGCTGTATACCAAAGAATAGGGTGTTGCCCCAGTTGAAGTGTGTGTCGTGGTACGGTACACGTGCAGAGCAAACGGTAACATTTCATGCCAGTCCTTGTAGGTGACTGTCATCTTTTGAATGATCTTTTTGATATTTTTGTTTGCAGCTTCGACATCACCGTTCATCTTAGGCCGATAGGGAGATGAATTGAGATGTTGAATCTTGAACTGCTCGCACAGAGCGGTGATCATAGTATTGTTCAAATTTGTACTGTTGTCAGTGATGATCCTGTCGGGGATACCATACCGTCATATGAGGTTCTGCTTGATGAAGCGGGCAACTACATTCTTTGTAACAGAGGCGAAGGAAGCTGCTTCGACCCACTTAGTAAAGTAATCAATGGCTATCAAGATGAAACGGTGTCCATTGGATGCTGTAGGCTTGATCTCTCCAATCATGTCGATTCCCCACATCGCGAATGGCCAAGGAGCTGTTAAGACATTGAGAGGCACTGGAGGAATATGTACCTTGTAAGCATAGATTTGGCATTTGTGACAAGTACGGGAATGTTGATGACGATCAGCTTCCATGGTAGACCAGTAGTAACCTGCCCGTAGAATCTTTTTAGCCATCGTATGACCGCTTGAGTGGGTGCCAAAGGTGCCATTATGTAGTTCAGCCATGATCTGCTCAGCTTCAACCTTGTCCACACAATGGAGTAGGACACAATCAAGATTGCGCTTGTATAGGATACCATTGCTCAGAAAGAACTTGGCCGCGAACCTCCTTAAGAATTTTTTGTCGTTGACTGAAGCTCCTTCAGGGTATTCTTGTGCTTCGAGATACCTTTTGACGTCATGAAACCAAGGTCGGTCCATTACTTCTTCGGTATTAATCTCGTGATAATGTGCAGGTTCGTCCATTCGTTCAATGGTGATTTGAGGAGCCTCATTATCCCAGTTAAGTTTAAACATGGATGACATTGTAGCTAGCGCATCTGCTAGCTGATTCTCTTCTCGCGGGAAGTGCTCGAAGGTAATCAGCTCGAAGTGTGGTAACAATGTCAGGACATGTTCTTTGTAAGGGATGAGGTTTGGATGTTTAGTATCCCACTCTCCTTTAATTTGACTGATAACCAAAGCCGAGTCCCCAAATACAATCAAAGATTTGATTCCCAAGTCAATAGCAGCCTTGAGACCAAAGATACAAGCTTCGTACTCGACCATGTTATTGGTGCAGCTGAAGCAGAGTCTAGCGGTGAAAGGTGTATGGCAACCTTCTGGAGAGATAACTACTGTGCCGATACCGTTTCCAAGTGCATTGGAGGCACCATCAAAGTACAGAGTCCATCGGGATCCTTATTTAGGTCCATCATACGGTCTGTTTTCTTCAATGTTGCTCAAAGTCATGATATCCTCGTCGAGAAAGTCGAACCTCATGGATTGGTAATCTTCGACAGCTTGATGGGCTAGATGATCGGCTAGCACACTCACCTTTATAGCTTTTTGAGTCGTGTAATGTATATCATATTCAGTGAGGATCATCTTCCATCTAGCGATTCTTCCGGATAGAGCAGGCTTCTCGAAGATGTACTTGATCGGATCCATTTTAGAGATTAATAAAGTGGTATGTGTCAACATATACTGCCTTAGCCGGCGAGCAGCCCATACCAAAGCGCAACAAGTTTTCTCGAGCAGTGAGTAGCGAGTCTCACAGTCGATAAAATTTTTTCTAAGGTAATAAATGGCATGCTCTTTTTGGCCAGACTCGTCATGTTGGCCCAGTACGCACCCCATTGAATTCTCCAGAACTGTCAGATACATGATTAACGACCTTCCTTCGACGGGTTGCATCAATATAGGAGGTTCCAACAAATACTCCTTATTTTATCGAAAGAAACTTGACAGTCATCATTCCATTTAACCACCTGATCTTTCTTCAATAGCTTGAAGATTGGTTCACAAGTAGATGTTAGGTGAGAAATGAACCTTGCAATGTAGTTTAGGCGTCCCAAGAAACCTATGACCTCCTTCTCAGTGCGAGGGTCAGGCATTTCTTGTATAGCTTTGACTTTGGCAGGATCAACCTCGATGCCTTTGTTACTGACGATGAATCCTAAAAGTTTATCTGACCTGACTCCGAAAGTGCACTTGTTAGGGTTCAGTCTGAACTTGTACTCTTTCAATCTGACAAACAGCTTTTGCAGATGGTCGAGGTGTTATTCTTCTGTCTGTGAACGGGCTATTATATCGTCTACGTAGACTTCAATCTCATGATGTATCATGTCATGAAACAAAGCTACCATGGCGCACTGATAGGTTGCCCCGGCATTCTTCAGTCCGAATGGCATCACTTTATAGCAGAAGGTACCCCACTGCGTAACAAAAGTAGTCTTCTCCGTGTCTTCAGGGGCCATTTTGATCTGATTGTACCCTGAAAATCCATCCATGAAAGAAAATACCTTATGTTGGGCTGTATTGTCAACCAAGATGTCAATGTGCGGTAGTGGAAAGTCATCTTTAGGGCTAGCCCTGTTTAAGTCTCTGTAATCCACGCACATTCTGACTTTTCCGTCCTTTTTAGGCACAGGCACAATGTTAGCAACCCATTATGGATAGGAAGTGACAGCAAGAAAGCCAACATTGAACTGCTTCATCACCTCAGCTTTGATCTTTTTGGACATGTCGGGCCTCATCCGGCGGACTTTCTGTTTGATTGGTGGACAGTCTTCTCTTGTAGGGAGACGGTGAACCACAATATCTGTATCAAGTCCTGACATGTCTTTGTAGGACCAGGCGAAGATCTCTGCATATTCATTCAACAACTGAACTAAACGCTCTTTGACACTTGGCTCTAGGTTGGCACCCACTTTAACCTCTTTTCTGTCTTCCTCTGTTCCCAAGTTGATAGTCTCTAACAATTCCTCGTGAGGTAGAATAGCCCTTTCTTCCTGTTGCAAAAGTCTAGCCAACTCTCCAGGCACTTCACAGTCTTCATCACCTTCGTATTCGGCATGATTGACCAGATCTTTAGAGTCACTGAAGGCCATAGCAGAATTGTTACCCATGGAATCCGGAGTGGATGGGTACCTGCATTTTGCGAGTGTGGGTGTGTGTAAGGGATAGCCACCTTTAAACAAATAAAATGTAAAAAGAAAGACAATGAACACAAAAGTTTATATATGAAAACGTCCATGATTCATTAAAAATGGCATATGAAGATGAAAAATCAAGCCCTTATAAATGGACCTATATGCCTCGGGTAAGGCATAAAGCAAAAAGTGTACGAATTGTTTAAAAATTATTACAGACCAACAGAAAATGTTCAAAAGATAAATTACTGATTGATGAAAGTAATGGGAACGAAGTCTTTCGCCTCCCAGTTGTTCAGTCCTCCTTCGATAGTTGGAAAGATCCAGTCTTCAAAATTGCTCTCTTCTTCACCATCCTCTAAAGCATTAACTCCATGATGAGTGATTTTCAATGGCGGTCCTCCAGCCCGGGAGCGACGCACAACCTTCTAACTAGCAGCAGTGAAACCCAAGCCGAACTTATCTGTCTTGTAAGGAAAATCTGGCAGTTGACCCCATACTGTGCTTCCTCCTTCCTCGATCACAGCCTTCGCATCTTTAAAGGATGAAATCCATGACACAGGTTTGGTAATGATGGGCACAAAAGTCATTGTCTTGGCTACCGCAACTTCAGGGGAAACCTCTTCAAAGTGCTGAAAGGGGGTCTCGATGAATTCACCATCTAATTCAACATAACGGAATGAATTCAGATGGCTTATCATATACTCCTCCTCGCCACGGACTGTCACAATTTTCCCTTGGACTGGGTACTTAAGCTTCTGATGCAGAATAGATGTAACGGCCCTAACATGATGAATCCAGGGTCTTCCTAACAAGAAAGAGAAGGAGGGACGAATATCCATGACATAAAATATGGAGTGGAAAGTTTCAGTACCCACTTTAATTGGGATGTCCACCTCCCCGTGGACCATCTGCTTAGAACCATCAAAGGCTCTTACAGTGACATTGCTGGGCTTTAAGGTCAAACATTCACAGTCCAATATGTCCAACGCTTTCTTAGGCAAGACATTTAAAGACGACCCGGTATCAACCAGAACGTGAGCAAGAGTAGTCCCTCTGCATTCCACGGAGACATGCAGCGCGTCGTTATGCTTTCTCCCCTTAGATGTTAGATCAGTATCAGAGAAGCCAAGACCATTGTCGGCGGTTAAGCTGGCTACACACTCCTAGAACTGGTCCACGGAGGTTTCTTGAGGCACATGGGCCGTCTTCAGGAATTTGATCAAGGCTTTGGCATGAGCTTCGAAACATAGCAATAAGGCCAGCATAGAGATTTTTGAAGGGGTTTGCCCCAGTTGTTCTACGACATCATAATCACTTTTCTTAATTATTTTTAAAATCTCCTCCATTTCCTTTTGAGTGGTCTCGGGGATGACCAAAGGCTGAGCCCTCGTCCTGACGGGCGCTTCTTGGATCCCCTTACCTTTATCAGCAGTAAAAGCAGAGGGTATAGCTTCGGGAGTAATAATTTCTTCAATGACTGGACTTCGCACAGAGATGTTGACCGGAACAGGAGTAACCTTAGGAGCATTTGAGGGTTCGAAGATTGCCCTTGGAGGAGCAATCTCCGGAGAGAAGATTCTTCCGCTGCGGGTGATCTTACTTGTCCCCGCAATATTTCCTATGTCAGGAGTTTCTTCATCGGAATTCTCTTCCACTGATTCAATCTGCTTAACACCGTGGTAGAAGATCTCTCCTCCATAATTCCACGGTATTGTCTTATTGGACTTGTATGGGATAGGCCCCGACATAGTTATCTTCATAGGTACAAACTTAGGATCGGGTGTAATCTTAACAGGTCTTTTGGAGACCTTGGAAAGATTGTCGGAAATGGTGATTATAGCAACACCGTTGATTGGAGTAACAGGAGTAACATGAGTTTTCTTAAAGAGGATTTCTTGATTATCCATTAGGTGTTGGATGCCTAACTTCAATAGCGAACAGTCGGATTGCAAGGTCGAACAAAGGTAACAATCTTTTTCGCAGCCCGGGAAAATCCCAGCCTTCAACAGATTCATCTTGATCATTGGCAATGGAGTCATTAAGTCATCAATAGCAGTAACATAAAGATCTTCTACAACAGCATGGACATTGTGACCATGTTTTGGCATTGGAGAGGATATCACATTAGGCTTTTCGGGGGCATCAAACTCCACCTCTTTGGCATCTATTAAATCCTGGATCTTATTTTTGAGGGCCCAACAATTGTTGGTGTCGTGCCCCACACTGTCTGAATGATAGGTACACTTTGCATTTGAATGGTAGTAGGGAGAAGAGGTATTTGGATTCTTCGGTGCCTCTTTCAAGTTTGTAAGGTTTAACTTTAACAGATGAGGGAGAACCTGAGCAGGTGTCATATTGATCCGGGTGAATTGCCGTGCAGACCTTTCCACCCTTGCTTGGTTGGTTCTGGGTTGACTGTTTCGAGGTTGATCAGTTGTGGAATTCTGAATCATCACAGCCCCTACCGCTGGTCGGCGCTTGACTCTTCCTTGATTTCTCTGGGAGTAAACAGTTGAGACCTCTTTCTTGGCTGGAAAGGTCTTCTTGATACCAGCGGAAGCGGATGCATCCTTCTGAATTTTACTGCTCTTAATGCCAGCTTCGACTCTTTCACCAGTCAGAATTAGCTCGGTGAACCCTGCAAATGAGCTCCCGATCAAGTGATTAAAGAATGGACCTGACAGGGTCCCCAAAAACATATCCACAAGCTCTCTCTCAGACAATGGTGGCTGCACCCTGCCAGCCAAGTCCCGTCACTTCTGGGCATACTCCTTAAAGCCTTCATTAGAGACCATACCCATACTCTGTAATTGAGTACGAGTAGGTGCTAAATCCACATTATATTGATATTGTCTGTAGAAGGCAGCAGCCAAATCCTCCCAGTTGTGTACATCAGATCTCTCAAGCTGATAGAACCAATCCAATTGCGTACCCGACAAACTATCTTGAAAAAAGTGGACCCACAGATCCTTATCAGAAGAATGATGTTGGATCTTTCTGACGTAAGACCGCAGATGCATCTTCGGACAAGACAAACCATCGTATTTAGAAAATGTAGGCACCTTGAATTTAGGGGGAATGACAATCCCAGCAACCAACCCTAGCTCCTCGAAATCCAGCCCAAGCACTCTTTGTACCTCCATGACTGCCAGACGCTCTTCCAGATTCTTATACTTGTCGTCTGCAGGAGGATACTGTTGCTCAGAGTAATCTTCATCCTCTTCTTCTTCTTCATCTTCAGACTCGGAGGGTACTGCAACTCCCTTTCCTTTGCCAATCCCTTCATCAGATGTCGAGGGGAAATCCAGGACTCTTCTAGCTTGGTTCTCAAATCTTCTTCCCATAGTGGCCACACCAACTCTTTTCTTTTTCTTTTTCTCCTTTTCTTTTTCCAGTAGACCTTTGAGTTCCTCTTGACCCTTTGCCAAGGTCATGAGTAGCTGTTGGAAATGTGAATTCTACGCCTGTAGATCTTTAACCGTCTGCTCTATATCCATCTTGCTGAAATAAACAACAGAGAAAAAAGGAAACCTGGTGTGAATACCTGTTTATGCATATGATGAATGATGTGTATTCATGTAATGCAATCAAGGATTCAGAAATTCAAATTTGTTGCAAACAAAAAAGAACGCACGTCATATTAATAAGATAGAATTTGTTAGTACATAAGTGCCCCATGGGCAAAATAATACAAAATTCTAATGTAAAAAGACGTTGTGCATCCTCTTTGGTGTGATGTAGGTGTTGAGAGTCTGCTCTTCATGGAGTCGACGAGTAAGTTCAAAAACCTGCTTCTCACTGGCGTAGAAGCTGGCTTCAAAAGTGTTCCATTCTTCCTTGAGCTGTATCCAACTCTTTTGCAAATCCTCCAATGATGTTGGCATGTCAGGATGTAGGAGGGTGTATGGAACCTCTCCTTCCATAACAGGATCTTTGATCATAGGCATAATGTAGGGGTAAGGCATCATAAGACTCTGGGCACGGGTTCGTACCCACTTGAGGTAAGGCTCAAGGGGGATGGAATTCTTGTGCCCCAGTGTCTTACTGTCCACTTTGTTAGGCATCCTCCAAGCTCGGATAAACCTTTGTCGAAGTCCTTGAGCGTCGTTGTCGAAGTCAAAAACCAAGTCTGGAATCAGCATGTCATGAGGGCCATCCCTTCGGGCATACCCAAATTGTCTCAGAGCCAAGCAGAGGTTGTAGGTATTGCCTCATCTAATGCCAAGTAGTGGGACATTAGGGAATTCCCCACAACAATCAATGATGATGACATTTTCTCTGGACCGAGAACACTAATGAACATCAGAATGTGTAAGAGTCATCAATCGTTGTGACCACCTCAAGCCTTGCTCATTCTTCAAGACTGACTGGGGAAGGTGAGAAATAAACCACCTTGCTAGAAGAGGAGTACAGCACATGAGAACACCTCTTTTCCTCATTGTTCGTGTGTAAAATGAGTGAAGGATGTCCCCAAGCAATGTAGGCACAGGATTCCGAGATATGAAAATCTTGACAGCATTCACATCTATAAGCTGATCAGGGTTTGGGAACAAGACCAACCCATAGATGAGAAGTGCTGCAATCTCTTCAAAAGCTTGTAGATTTAGAGAATTCCAGCAGTCTTGTGCCTTCTCAAACAGAAACTTTGCCAAGAAACCCTTGACACCACTTCTGGTTTCCCAATGACCTTTGATACCAGATGGTTGCAAGTGTAAGGCTTGAGCAACATCTTCAGGCTTTGGTTCTCTTTCCATACCGTTGTAGGGTAGTTGATGGAGAATAGGAATCCTCGGGAGTTGAGAAAATTCCTCCAAAGTAGGCACTAGTTGGTAATCAGGAAATGTGAAGCAATGGTGTAGGGGGTCAAAGAACTGGAAGAGAACTTTCACCATGTCTTCTTCAATGTTGGAGTTGACCAAGTTGAGAAGTCTACCATGTCTTTCACTGAAGGGAGAATTCTCTGGAATCTTGGAAGTAAGCTCCTTGAGTTGAGGAGGGATTCTCACAAGGTTGACCTGAATAGTTTTCCTGCGAAGTGATTCCATGACCTACAAAACAGGAACAAAGATGAAGATCCAAACCCTTGAAATGATTAGTGGATGCATATGATGCTTTATGATGTTCATGATGTATGCATAAGTATATGTACAAGCAAGTCACACAAGTTCCTAGTTTCAGGCTTGTATGGGGTTTCATAGGTAAGTACCCTCTTGAAGTTAGTTTGCTCAACCTGTCCTATAAATAGTAACCGGGTTCTAAGGAGCTCAATATCACTGGATTATTTTGTGTTCATTATTTCAGTTTAGCCACTTAACTGGCGACCAGAATATTCCAAGAAAAAAACCCTCAATGAGTGTAGTATCGAGTATCTACCAGCTTCGGACTGCACCAAAGTCGGTTATCTCACTACCCCTAAATCGGGCCAAGATGGTCAAGTAAAGGTTCTAAAAGTCCAATAGTGCTTCATGACATCACTCAGCGGCCCCGTATTCTCTTTGATTGACTCAAAGGCTACCGGTACCCACAAATATGTTGCACTAATATAGCTATTGCTTCAACCATGTCGGTATACCCTGCACAGTTTCCACAATGTATTGTTATTTACCTATGAATGTTTCCCAAATCCGGGTAGAGGATTTCAATCCCAAACAATAGAGCCAAGTGTAAAGCAATCAAAGCAAACAAGGTAAGAATGTAAAGGTGATCTAAACCCTAAGGTAACCCCACTTTTAGATTTGTCCCCAGCAGAGTCTGTAGTTTTGTGATATGGTGGGAGAACGGACTTGAGGTTTTGCGTTTGTGTTCGCAAATGTTTCGGTTTAGCAAGAGTCGCCACCGACTTTTTATTTTATCCAAAGGAAAGGTCAAAAAGCACAGGAAAGACCTTTGAGATGTTTTCTTGGGTTAGGGGGGTAGATTATGAAAAGGGAAGGTGCAAGCACCCTTTTCATCCATGGTTATCCATGGGCTCTTAGTTACTTGTTTAGATCACTTGCTTTTGCTTTTCAATTGTTTGAAATGGTGCTTTGTGTATGGTTTTGAGAGTATTTTGAAAAGAGGCCATCGTTGTGGCAACCTTTCTAATATTTCTTGTTTGAATGTATACAAAGATGTTTTGTCTTTTGAAAAATGTTTCAATGTTTGAAAGTTTGAAAATTTGTTTTGGGAAATGTTTTGAAATGTGTTGTGATGTGTGTTTGAAAATAGCAAGGATGTTTGCAAGTTTTGATCAAGTAACTAAGAGTTGTCTACCCTATCTACTCAAGAGTCTTTCCTACACATTTTTAACCCTTTTGACAGTGTTGTTTTACCATTTCATTTGGTAAACAACCTTGTGTTTGGATGTTAAACGGGACATGCGCGAGTCATCGTATTGACCATGATAGCAATAGTGCCAAGTATCTTAGCAATTTTTTTGAGTGACTAGATCAGTTTGTATAGGCAACCAAGATAGCGTCATCGAGGGACTATGATCTTTAGTTTTGCTTTTGTTTTGCCAAGATACTCAACATGCATACCATGGCCATTTTAAAGGCAACAAGTGGATGAAACCCTAGGGGTGCATGTGTGCATTGTGTTGTCAATTTACATGCTTTTATGTCTTGTATTAGGTCTAACTATTTGTTTTGATTTTGGATATTGCACACAAACCCTAATCTCTATCATGGCATATTTGAAAGCATAAAGTGCGTAAAAGTAATCTAGGCTATTATAACATTGATATGGGGAGAGGGATACAATTTTGGATAGGGGATTATTTTGCAAGAAATTAAAACCCTAAGTTATTACAACCAAATTGAATCTCTTTGCTCAAATGATAAATAAACAATATTTAAACAAGCAATTACATATATATGCAATATATTATAAATATGCAAAAAAATGTTTTTTTGTTTATTTTTTATGTGTAAAAATATAATATTTAATGTGTTAAAAAAAGAAAATAAAAAGTTATTTTTGTTAAGGGTAAAAACCCTAGATTTTGTTTTAAAAAAGATATTTCTATTAATTACATTATTTATTTATGTACAAGTAAATAAAATATAAAAATATATACAATTGTTTAGAAAATAATAATATATGAGAAAATATTATTTAAGTACACAAATACTAAAAATAAAAATAAAAATAAAATATTTTTATTTGTTATTTACAAGTTTTTATTTAAGAAAATAAATATAGTAAACCTAATAAACTAAGTATTGTGTCAAAATAAAATAAAATAAATAATAAAAATGTGAAAATTTAAGGAAAATATTTTTAGTAATTTTTTATATTTGGAAAAAATAAAATGAAGTCAGAAATAAAAAGAAATGAAAATAATATGAAAATATAAAACAAATGGGTCAGGGGATGCAGTCAGCAAGGAGGGGGGTGTCAAAAACAAGCCAATGTATCATTGCTTTACTTTTCCCGACTATCAGTTGATGCCTACACTGGAGGAGTATTCTTATCTATTGGATTTACCTGTTACCAATCGTGTTCCTTTTACTGGTTTGGAGGGTGAGCCAAAACCACATGAGATTGCTGATTTGATTCACCTGGGGAAGTCTGAGGTGGAAGCCCATATGACTACCAAAGGAGGGATTAGAGGATTACCAGCTCAGTTCTTATTAGAGAAAGCTCGTTACTTTGCCAGAATGAAGAGTACAATTGCTTTTGAGGCCATCTTTGCTCTACTTGCTTACGGGTTATTCTTATTTCCTAATGTGGACAAGTTTGTTGACATTAACGCTATCAGGATTTTCATGATTGGAAACCCAGTTCCTACATTGTTGGGTGATACTTATTACTCTATTTATCTTCGTAATTCTTATCATGGGGGGGGGGGGGGGTGATTATCTGTTGCACACCTCTGTTGTACCGGTGGTTTATCTCCCACATGCCTCAGTCTGATGCTTTTTGGGATGTTAAGAAGGAACCTCGTTGGGTTCCTAAGATCATGGCACTTACTCACTCGGACATTGATTGGTATCATCGGGCTTACTAGGATATAGAGATTATTGATAGTTGTGGTAGTTTCCCCAATGTACCTCTTCTTGGTACAAAGGAAGGAATTAACTATAATCATGTTCTTGCACGGCGACAACTTGGTTATTCTATGAGGGATAAATCGAATAATATTCATTTGAGTAGTTTCTTTCTAAAGGAAGGAGAGGACCATAGGGAAGCTAGGGAGCAGATTGCGAAGGCCTGGAGTCACATGCATAAGAAGAGTAGGAAGGATTTAGGACCTAGGGTTGCTGTTTCTTTGGAGCCATATCTTCAGTGGGTCTGATCGAGAGCCATTCAGTTAAAGATGTCGTATACCCGGGAGACACCCATGCCTGATCTATTTGTGAAAACCACTCCTCCCTTATTAGATGATCTAGAAGAACTGTAACTTGCTTTGGTTAGGATGCAACAGGAAAGAGATGTTTGGAAGAACAAGTTCCAAACTTTAGAGAGTTCCTACAGAGCAGACCTGAAGGAGAAAGACGACTTGATTGAGATCCTTGAAAGTGGAGTGGTAGAGTCTATGGAGAGGCAAGGGGATTTATTTTCTGCTAAGCCTCAATCAGGTGCTGATCACTCAGATGATTGGAAGGAGGTTTCCATCAGACATGTGGAAGAAAACCAGAGGTTGAAGGCTCGGATTTCCAGGCTCACGGGGAAGCGCCAACATATAGAGTGATCTCCATCAGTTTTACTTCACAGGGTTTTAGATTTTATTTTCATCTTGCACTTGGGATCATTGAAACTTGTAATCCATTTTGGAGTTATTATAATAAAAAAAATTCAGTATTCCAAAAGCGTTATTACTTTGATGTTTGCAATATGTCTATAAACTTTAAAGTCCCTTGAAATATTAAATAATAAAGTAAAAATAATCATGTGCATTGCATATCATGCATCATATTACACATATTTATTGCATTTGTTATGCATATCCAGGTGTCTTACCAAGCTTCTTTACTTCGTTCAGCAAGCTGACTCATCACTACAATACTCGGGCTAATTTCAAAAAGAAGATGAACAACCTAGAACAAGAGAATCGTGAGCTACGCGAGGAAGTTTCTGATTTGAAAGCCGGCATGGCCAATCTGACTACTCTGATGGAAGCTCTGGTGGCTGCTCAGAATCAGCCACTGAGTGTTCAACCTCAACCAACAAGGGAAAATACTGAAGCTCCGACTGTTCCCGTATCTGCTACTCCGACTATTGTTCAGAGTCGCATGCCTCAAGGTTATCCATGGGGAATTCCAGAGAATTTTGCACTTGAAGGTTTCAATCTTGGTCCTCAATACACTCCAGTGGTTCGGACTATTGTTACTCCGGCACCTCCTGTGGTGCATGTTGCTCCTGTTGTGCCTCCTTCTGTAAATATGGTTCCGTTTTTTAATGATGATGTGTGTCGTCCTTTTCCTCCACCGAGTGAAGACTTGGGTCTTTATGACAGAATGGATGATTTTCAAGAGCAGTTTGACAAGATGCAAATAGAGATGAAGGCCCTCAGAGGAAAAGAGCTATTTGGGCAGAATGTGAATGAGCTATGTTTGGTCCCGAATGTTAAGATACCAGCTAAGTTCAAGGTCCCGAAATTTGAGAAGTATAAGGGCAACACTTACCCTCGTGCTCACCTGGTAATGTACGTGAGGAGAATGTCTACCCATATTGATGATCAGCGTCTGCTGATTCACTTTTTTCAAGATAGTTTGACCGGTGCTACATTGAAGTGGTATATGAGTTTGGACAGCGCCAATATCCATACTTTTAATGATTTGGGAGAAGCATTCATCAAACAATACAAGTACAACATAGACATTGCGCCTGACCGTGATCAACTTAGGGCCATGGTTCAGAAAGACAGGGAATCATTCAAAGAGTATGCACAGAGATGGCGTGAGGTAGCCGCCCAGGTAATTCCCCCCATGGAAGAAAAGGAGATGACTAAGATTCTCTTGAAGACGCTGGGTGCTTTCTACTACGAGAGGGTGGTAGCAAGTGCGCCAAGTGACTTTACTGAGATGGTAGGAATGGGTATCCGCTTAGAAGAGGCTGTAAGAGAAGGTCGTTTGATGAATAGTGAAGGATCCGGATGTGTGAAGAAGCCATCTTATGGGTTTACCAAGAAGAAAAAAAGGGATGCAAATGTTGTTATACAAGAGAGGAGGGTAAACGCTCCTAGAAGGAATTATCAGCGTCATCAGCAAGTCGCCTCAGTTACTCCCGTTATGAATACCGCTCCAACTACCGTTGCTTATCAGAGACCGTCCCAGCAAAGGAATCAAGGGTATAATCAGAGAAGGGAGAGTTATGACCCTATTCCAATGAGCTATACAGAGTTACTACTAGCATTGATTCGGAAGAAGTTGGTTCAAACCCGACCACCTCCCACCGTACCGTCACTATTGCCTTGGTATTACAACGTAGAATAAACATGTGCTTTTCATCAGGGAGCACCAGGGCATAATGTTGAAAATTGTTATCCTTTGAAGACTGAGGTACAGAAATTGGTAAAGTTTGGTGTTCTATCTTTCAAAGACATGGGACATAACATGAAAGATAATCCCCTACCTAAGCAAGGGGGAGTAAATGTTGTGAATATAGTGGTCGGTTGTCCAGGCGACTTCCGGATTTTTGATATCAATATGGTTAGAGAAGATTTGGTGAAAATGCATGCAGACCTCTGTGAATTTAGCTACTATACGCATGACCATTCCAGTTGTGCTATTTGCAATACAAACATACAGGGTTGCGAGAAGATAAAGGCTGATTTACAGGAGATGATGGATGAGGGCCTCATCTATATAATCAGGCCTAGGGAAGAGTATGAAGAGGAAGTGAATATGGTTTCTGGATGTCCTGGTGAATTCCGAATTTTTGATGTAGAGTATATGAATGAGGACCTCGTGCAGTTGCACGCTACCTTCTGCCATACGGCTGGTCAGGTGGAACACCAATATGGATCTTGCCTAGTTTGTTGTCGAGACCCCCGAGGATGTTCAATCGTGAAGAAGGGTGTTCAATTGTTGTTAGACAATGGAACTATCAAGATCACAGGTCAGAGGGATGATTACCATGAAGTTGATATGATTGAGTTTTGTTTAACGGAAGAAGAGTCAGAGGAAGAGTATGCCTCCGCAAATGAGTATTTCTCTTCAGACGGAGATTTGTTTTCCAGAAATGATTTATTAATGACTGATTGAGTTAAAGAAGGGGTAAACGTCATTGTGCCTTGTTTTGGTGCACCCGCCCATTTTGAAGTGGAGTATCATAGCAAGCTAGTTGTTACTCCATTGGTGATTAGTTTGCCAGGTCCTATCCCCTACAAATCAGATAAGGTTGTGCCTTACAAACACAACTCTACAATCTTAGAAGATGGAGTGGAAGTTCCCATCCAGCCAATGCCTGATGTTGGAAATATAGCTGAAAATAGCGGGGTGACTCGTAGCGGTCGTGTGTTTGCGCCAGTTGTTCGGAGAGATGTTGATGTTGGAAAGAAAATTGCTGAGAATGATGAACCTAAGAAGGCTACGGGTGAGACTAGTGGAGCCATGTTAGAGAAATAAGTGGATGATATTTTGAAGATAATTAAGATGAGCGACTACAGAATTGTAGATCAGCTACTGCAGACTCCTTCAAAAATATCTATCTTGGCTTTATTGATGAACTCCTCTGCTCATAGAGAATCTTTAATGAGGGTACTAGACCAAGCTTTTGTGGAGAGTGATATGCCAATAAATCAATTCAGCAACGTAATAGGAAACATTATGTCATGTAATAATCTGAGTTTCTGCGATGATGAATTACCAGATGAAGGGAGGAATCACAACCTGGCCCTCCACATCTCTATGAACTACAAGAATGATTCACTATCCAATGTGCTGATTGATAATGGATCCGCGTTGAATGTTATATCGAGAAGTACTCTCATGACGTTGAAATATCAAGGAACGCCCATACGCCCTAGTGGCATCATTGTGAAAGCGTTTGATGGGTCGAGGAAATCTGTCATCGGTGAAGTGGACTTACCTATCCATATAAGACCACATTTGTTTCAGATAACCTTCCAGGTCATGGACATTGTTCCTGCTTATAGTTGTTTGCTAGGACGACCATGGATACATAAAGCAGGGGCTATCACTTATACTTTACACCAGAAGCTAAAGCTCGTGCATGAAGGGAAAGTGGTGATCATAAATGGGGAGCAGGCATTGTTGATATCTCATTTGTCCTCTTTCAGCATTGTAGAAGCGGATGAAGCTGCTGTTGGAACCCAGTTCCAAGCCTTATCCATTGACAACATAAGAGGAAATGAGAATTCCATGGTTTCACTGAAGGATGCGCAGCAGGTTGTGCATAATGGTCATAGTGAAGTTTGGGGACGAATTGTGGATCCACCTGTGAACAAGAACAAAACTGGCTTTGGGTTCTCTTCGAAGAATGACAAAGGAAAGGGCATGAAGCCGAAGTCTGTTGCAGGCAGGTATCAAGACATTTTCCGTAGCAGAGGCTATCCTCATCCAACTGTTTCCAAGATTAACGCCATTGTGGAGGATGAAGCAGAGCAGGAAATGCCGAATTATGTGACACACAGAGTCAGGGTTCAGAATTGGATCACCATTGATGTTCCCTCTTGCATACATGTTTCAAAGTAATTTGATTTGTTAATCTTTTTTTGAAAAGCTTTCACTCTGCCCAAGGTGGAAGTATTAATGTTGTAGGGCTTATCTGTTTGCTGTGACTTTTAAGATCAATAATAAAAGTTGTCTTTGCTTCCCGAATTATGTCTTTATTTTATGCTTTTTCTTAGAAAATGTTAATAAAAAAAACCTTTCAAAATAAAAACTGAAATTCAATCTGCATGATCACTTGTTATATGTGTCAGTTTCTAAATGCAATCACAAATCATATGTGCAGATTAATTAAAAAACCCGTTGAATACAATGACACTGCACCCTCTCCCAACTTTGAATGTTCTGTGTATGGGGCTGAAGAAGAAGATTATGATGAGATTCCAGAAGAGGTCTCACGGTTTCTTGAGCACGAGGAAAATACCATTCAACCATATAAAGAGCCTTTGGAAGTAATTAATTTGGGTTCAGAATAAGATCCAAAGGAAGTCAAGATTGGAGTATCGCTACATCCCGATAGGAATAGAAGGTTGATTTAGTTGTTGGAAGATTATGTGGATATTTTTGCATGGTCTTACCAAGATAATCCTGGTCTAGATAAAGATATCGTCGAGCACCGTTTGTCGTTGAAGCCAAAATATCTGCCAATCAAATAGAAGTTGAGAAGAACTCACCCAGATATGGCAATAAAGATCAAAGAGGAGGTTCTAAAGCAGATTAATGCCGATTTTCTTGTGACGTTAGTGTATCCCCAATGGATTTCTAATATTGTCTCAGTACCGAAAAAAGACGGAAAAGTCCACATGTGCGTAGATTACAGAGATCTAGATAAAGCTAGTCCAAAAGATGATTTTCCATTGCCACACATCGACATGTTAGTGGATAGCACATCAAAATTCAAAGTATTCTCGTTCATGGACGGATTTTACGGGTATAGTCAAATAAGAATGGCTCCAGAGGACATGGAAAAAATAACGTTTATCACACCCTGGGGAACATTCTGTTACTGAGTGATTCCCTTCGGGTTGAAGAACGCTGGTGCAACGTACCAGAGGGCTATGACAACCCTATTCCATGATCTGATGCAGAAGGAAATTGAAGTATTTGTTGATGATATGGTTGCCAAATCCCAGACTGAAGAAGGGAATATAGAAGATTTATTGAAGCTGTTTCAGCGTTTGAGGAAGTATCGTCTCTGCTTGAATCCAAATAAATGCACCTTCGGTGTTCGATCAGGGAAGTTGTTGGGTTTCATTGTTAGCCAGAAAGGAATTGAAGTTGGCCCTGATAAAGTCAAAGTAATTCAAGAAATTCCAGCACCAAGAACTGAAAAGCAAGTCAGAGGTTTCCTCGGGCGTTTGAATTATATTTCCAAATTTATTTCCCACATGACTGCAACATGTGAACCGATCTTTAAGTTGTTAAAGAAAGATCAAGGTTGTATGTGGACGGATGACTGCCAAAGGGAATTTGAAAGTATTAAAGAATATATGCTTGAACCTCCTATCTTGCTCCCTCCCATAGAAGGAAGACTGTTGATTATGTATCTGACAGTGTTAGATGAATCCATGGGTTGTATTCTGGGACAACAGAATGAAATAGGGAAGAAAGAGTTCGCCATTTATTATCTCAGTAGAAAATTCACTGATTGTGAGTCGCGGTATTCCATTCTAGAAAAAACATGTTGTGCTTTGGCCTAGGCGGAAAAGAGTTTGCGGCAGTATATGTTGAATCACACTACTTGGTTGATCTCTAAAATGGATCCAATCAAGTACATTTTTGAAAAGCCTGCTCTTACTGGGAGAATTGCCCGCTGGAAGATGTTGTTATCTGAATACGATATCGAATACCGCACTCAAAAGGCCATTAAAAGTAGTGTGTTGGCAGATTATCTTGCTCACTAACCAGTGGAGGATCATCAGTCTGTAGAATATGAATTCCTTGATGAGGATGTGATGAGCCATTGCCTGAGGAAGGTCCTGACCCTGAATCTCGTTGGAGTATGATATTTGATAGAGCTTCAAATGCTTATGGTAAAGGAATTGGTGTTGTGATTGTCACTCCTCATGGATCTCACATTCCTTTTACTGTAAGGTTAACATTCAATTGTACTAACAATATGGCAGAATACGAGGCTTGCATCATGGGTCTCGAAGAAGCTATTGATCTCAGAATTAAAATTCTTGATGTGTATGGTGATTCAGCTTTGGTAATAAATCAGATTAAAGGAGAATGGGATACTCGACACCCCAGCTTGATCCATTATAAACATTATGCTACAAGATTATTACCATTCTTCAATAAATTTGAATTCCATCACATCCCTAGAGATGAAAATCAAATGGAGGATGCTCTGGAAACTCTGGCTTCTATGTACCAAGTGAATACTTGGAATGATATACCCTGAATCACGGTTCGACGGCTTGATAGGCCCGCTATTGTGTTTACAACAGAGGAGGTAGCAGATGAAAAACCTTGGTATTATGATATCAAGCATTTGCTTCAGTCTCAGGAATACCCGATTGGTGCGTCGAAGAAAGATAGAAAAACATTGAGAAGATTTGCAGGTAGTTTCTTCCTCAGTGAAAATGTGTTATACAAGAGAAATTATGACATGGTCTTACTCAGATGCGTGGATAGACACGAAGCAGACATGTTGATGCATGAGATTCATGAAGGTTCATTTGGCACTCATGCCAATGGATATTCGATGGCTAAAAAGATGCTAAGGGCAGGTTATTATTGGCTGACAATGGAGTCTAACTGTTACAAATTTGCAAAGAAGTGCCATAAATGCCATATTTATGCAGACAAGGTCCATGTGCCTCTGACACTTCTCAATGTGATTTCCTCCCCGTGGCCTTTCTCTATGTGGGGTATTTACATGATAAAACCCAAAGCTTTGAATGGGCACCGCTTTATCTTGGTAGCAATTGAATACTTCACCAAATGGGTGGAGGCTGCTACATATGCCAATGTTACTAAGCAGGTGGTTGTGCGCTTCATTAAGAATAACCTTATATGTCGGTATGGTGTGCAGAGCAGAATCATCACTGATAATGGCTCGAATTTGAACAACAAGATGATGACAGAACTGTGTGAAGAATTCAAGATTGTCCATCACAATTCATCTCCATACAGGCCAAAGATGAATGGGGTTGTTGAAGCTGCTAATAAGAATATCAAGAGAATTATCCAGAAAATGGTTATTACTTATAAGGATTGGCATGAAATGCTCCCTTTTGCTCTGCATGGATATCAAACATCTGTCTGCACTTCAACAGGAGCAACCCCGTTATCCCTAGTGTATAGAATGGAAGTTGTACTCCCAGTTGAGGTAGAGATTCCCTCGTTGCGTGTGATAATGGAAACCAAGGTGGCAGAGGCTAAATGGGTCCAGAACAGGTTTGACCAATTGAATTTGATTGAGGAGAAGAGAATGACAACTTTATGTCATGGCCAGTTATATCAGAGAAGAATGAAGAAAACTTTTGATAAAAAGGTCAAACCTCGTGAATTCAGAGAAGGCAACCTCGTGCTCAGGAAGATCATGTCTTTCAACACTGATTCTAGGGGCAAGTGGACTCCCAATTTTGAAGGCCCATATGTTGTCAAGAAAGCCTTCTCTGGAGGTGCATTAATTCTTGAAACTATGGATGGCGAGGAGTTCCCACGTCCCATGAATGCTGATGTAGTCAAGAAATACTTCGCCTAAAGAAATAAAAGAACAGCTCGCTAAGTTGAAAACCCAAAAGGGCGACTTAGGCAAAAAAGGAGCGTCTCGGTAGGCCGAAAACCCGAAAGGGCGGTCTAGGCAAAAATTAGAGACCTAAACAGAATAAATTTCCCGCTAAGTTGAAAACCCGCAAGGGAAGCTTAGGCAAAAGTTAGGGACTTTCTTGGCAAGTAACTACGTCAGACAAGACTTGATCGTTGAAGCAACAATCTTCTCGGATCCTCACCATACTTCAACAGAAGCTGCTGCTCAGGATTTCAAAAGTTGTTAGAGGGGATAGTGGTCATTGCATCTCAATGTATCTTTTCCATTATATGTTACCATTTTCCGAACTTTGTAATCATCTATGGAGTCTCGCCATTCGCAGATTACCATTCTATTAATGAAATTTGAGCTTTTACCCAAATATTTGTATTTCTTATTTTATTTAGTTTGCAAAGACTCCATTTATTATTGATAATAACTTTCAAAGCAAAAAAGATTAAATAACAAAATTGATTTTTAAAAAAAGAGATTTTACAATCTGCTTTTACTTTGAGATTTGTGATGAAACAATGAAAATAAAAATCGTGATCCCAGGAATGGATAAACTCCAGTTGTTTTGAGAATTTTTTGTTCCCCTCGGAAAGGTTTACTTGGGATGTTTTCACCGTATTAGGTTTATGATTCTGGTATCCTCTGTCAAGTTTGGATTCATTTCTCCTCTTTTCTGAGTTTTCCATGATGTGAAGTTTCAATCCGCATTTTCTCCAGTGAAGTTCTTGTTTGGCCCAATAGAAGTTTTTTTTCCAGAGAAGTTGGTATCATACCCGCTCTTGAAGAACGTAGGTCCCTGGGTTCTCTAAGTGAAGGACGTATCGTGAATGTGGTGTTAACCTCGCCAATGGAGTAGGTCTGAATTCCCCAATGAATGTTTGGATGTTTTGGTGTCAGTCTGCTTTGCTTAAGACTGGTTTTGCAATCTCCAGTAGGAATCTTACTTTTGAAAAACACTTGTTTCCCAGGTGAAGCCTGAAGAAGGATGTTCTATCCCTGTATCCGTGCTATTTCATCACTTTGATTTATCTACCTCCGGATCATGTTTCTCCCTGGTAAAGTTAAAGCAGGAAGTATGTTTTGTTTCCTCAGCTGGCATTTACCTTTCTTGGAATGATCATCTTGGATGAAGTTTAGCCGAGTGTTGTTAGTGCCCGAGGCAGTTCTGCCTGGTTGTTCCCCGTGTTGTATTATCTGTTTTGTCAGCATACGCACGACAACACTCATACATTCATACATACATCATGCATAGCTGAAGTTGGCAAGTCATTGTTCATTGACATTTGTTAATATTTTTGTTGACATATTACCCTGTTTTGCAGAGTTACGTTGCCCTCTTTTCAATAGAGTGTTAGTCTTGAGCAGAAAGCGTATATTCTTTCAATGACCCCACTGAGTTATCCTTAGTGGAAATTTTTTGCTTTAGCCTTCCTGTACAGCTCCTGATTTGGATGGATTTGGTTTTCCCTCTTGAGTTTATTCCTCAAAGGATGTATTCTGGTTGACCGTTTCGTTCCAGTTTATTTTTGGTTTAAATCTGCGGTTCCACAATAATATTATTTACTTTGGATTTATAAAAACTTCAAGTTTTGGTTGGTGCATTTATTTTGCACGAGAAGACTTTATCTCATCAATAGGGATATTGTGGCATCTCTCTAGGAAGTCATATTTCTTCCCCCAGGAAGTCATATTTCTTTCTCCAGGAAGTCATATTTCTCTCCCCAGGAAGTCATATTTCTTTCCCCAGGAAGTCATATTTCTTTCTCCAGGAAGTCATATTTCTCTCCCCAGGAATTCATATTTCTTTCTCCAGGAAGTCATATTTCTCTCCCCAGAAAGTTATTTCTTTTTACAATCCTCCATGACAACAAGTAGGAGGTCTCTTTATTTGAGTAACTTGTGCTTCCATGTAAAAGTTGACGTGACTTTTTTTTGCTATCTCCTCTATGAGTGAATAGTTCGCAGTTTGTCATCAGATTACGCCAACGGATAGCAAGACTTTCAATATCACAGAAACAACTCGTTGTGAAATCTTTGCAAGTGGAAGTCTATTTATTTGAGACAACTTATATATTGTCCTTTTCAGGAAGAGTGCCTTGGTTAAAGAAGAAGTTGAGACCCGTTCTAGGTGAAACGCCAGAATCTTGGGGAAACTTGTTATCTCTTTACTACCTTCAGTGAATATTGGTAGTTCATCATCAGTGAACGGCAGTGCTATGATATATTCTCTTTCTACCTTCAATAAAAGTTGGTAGGACATCGGTAGTGAACGTTGATGCTTGTTATCTTTTTGCTACCCTCAGTGAACGTTGGTAGTTCATCGTCAGTGAATGGCGGTGCTATGATATATTCTCTTTCTGCCTTTAGTGAAAGTTGGTAGGACATCGGCAGTTAACGTCGATGTTTGTTATCTTTTTGCTACCCTCGGTGAATGTTGGTAGTTCATCATCAGTGAACGGCGGTGATATGATATTCTCTTTCTACCTTCAGTAAAAGTTGGTAGGACATCGGCAGTGAACGTAGATGCTTGTTATCTCTTTTCTACCCTCTGTGAATGTTGGTAGTTCATCATCGGTGAATGGCGGTGATATGATATTCTCTTTCTACCTTCAGTAAAAGTTGGTAGGACATCGGCAGTGAACGTCGATGTTTGTTATCTTTTTTCTACCCTCAGTGAACGTTGGTAGTTCATCGTCAGTGAACAACAATGATATGATATTCTCTTTCTACCTCCAGTGAAAGTTGGTGGACAATCGACATTGAATGTTGATGTTTGTTATCTTTCTCTCTGCCTTCAATAAACGTTGGTAGCTTCGCCTTCGGTAGAAGTTGGTGTATCCTTTGACCATTCTACCATCCTCTTTGATTCAGGCCTTTTGATCCACCAATGATTTATTTTCCTGGTGGGGTTGCTCCTTTGTTTCTTTATTATTGTTACATCCCCAGTGATGTTTTGTGTCTCTTTGGTCATGTTCATATGCATTCATGATCATAAGCATTTACATGGCATCTTAGGGCCAAAAATAGGGTTTGGTTTATATTTAAGTATATTCGATCGCGTTGACACGAAGATTTTTAACCTTCGTATCTCCGGATAGAAGAAACTTAAATAAGGGCAGATGTTGTACCCCAATTTTTGCCCCCAAGATCCCTTCATCATACCATGTTGATTTATTCACAACAAGATCACACTAGGATTCTTGGTTCCCCTCCCTACATTTAGTTTTGCCCTTTTTAAGGGATTACCAAGAACCTTGACTTATGTTCCTTTTGTGATCATGAATATTGTTTTTATTTCTTCATTTAACTAATAAAATGCAATGTTGGTTTGTCTTGCTTGTTATCCATGTAGGTAAAGGCAATAAGATTTAACAAGTTACCCCATGGGTTCATGAGTTTATTTACATGCCCTAGTCAATAAAGCTTGAGAAGTTCAAACCTCACCATTGGATTTATTTTGGAAGAATTGGCATGGCAAGTTTGCTTTGGTTCATCACATTTCAAGGTTATTAGATTTGACTCAAGAGTACAAGGGGTTGATTGGAGAAGTTGTCATGTTTGGACAAGGCCTTGTCCCTATTGGTCACAAGAGCATATTTCTCTCAAATTTCAAGATATAGAAGTGGTTTTGGTGGCTATGAGTTCTCATTATTATCCTCAACAACTTCTATTCACAAAGCAAGAATGTTGGTACAAGAAGTTTGTTCAAGCTTGTCAAAGTTCCTCAAAGCATTTTCTTGATCTAGGAGCTAGGGTTTTGAACTTCAAAGGAGTATATCTTGTTCACCTTTTTGTATTTTTGAGTTCTTCTAAAGACATCATTATCTTCAAAGGGTTATTTGCTAATCACTTCAAATGTTCCAAGGTGTTCTCATGAGGAAGGGACTTTATGAGGAAGAAAGATTACAAGTCCTCCAGATGAATCCCCAATTTTCCATATGTGACTTCAAATGGTCATAAGATGGTCAATTTTTATCACCTTGAGTCCATTATTTTTCTATAATGATCTTGAATATGTGAATTTTATGCCTTCTTTTATGTGCAAAGTGAGAAAATGGATGGAAGTTGCCTTAAAGATGCAAAATATTATAGGTCATTTCATGATTTTTTGCCAACTTCAACAAGTCATAATTTGCTCAATTTTTGGATATTTTTAATGATTCAAGTTTCAAAATGTCATCCAAGAGATCTACTTCATGACATATGTTTTGGTCAAGAGAAAATTCCAAGTGGAAGGCCATGTTTGGATGCAAGATATTATAGGTCATTTTTGAAGAAGAATTTGGAATATTTCTAAGTATGGAAAGTCAACCCCTTTTCTCCAACTTTGACTCAATGCAACTTTCAGCTCAAGAATCCATTTAACTCCATTCTTTTTCCATTGCAAAGCTTGTAAACTCATCATTTTAAAGGATCAACAATCATGCCTTAAGACCCCTTGAGCTGAGAATGCCATTGTTTCAAAAATGGTAATTTGGAATTGAAGTTTCCTTGCAAGTCAGAATTTGAATTTCATGTTACAACCTATAAACCTCAAATTAGCACGCGTTTTGGGGCTAAACATGATTAGCCAACTTTCCCAAGTGGATTAGTGCATCAACACGCAAGAATTGGATGAGTTTTGGTGAAGTTTGGATCACACTTCACTCGTGCATCAGGTTTGCACGAATTCCCTTCAAAACGCATCATTCACTCTATCTTTTGATCCCATTTGCTTCTCCTATAAATACATGTACTATCCCATTCATTTTCCCAAGCTTGAATAGCCAGAATCACCCTGTCAAACTTTCTCCATAACTCAATTTTCTATAACTTCAAAATCCATTCCCGAGCCTTTTTCAATCCAATTTTTCCATCAATTCACCTTCCTTGATCTTCCCTGAAGCTAACCACATAATTACATTCTAGAATCATGCCCTATACTACTCCATAGAAGTCTAGATTCAGAGCTCTGCAACTCAACTTCAATAGGTAGATTCCTTCATCAATTCTTCGAAACTCGGATATCATTGTGTTGCTCTCATTGCCTTGGTTGTAGTTGCAACACTTACCTTTTACTGGAAACACGTTTTGACCATGAAATTTCAAATCCCTTTTCAAAACTATCCTTCCAAATTGCTTGAGCTACAGTTTATATAAATTTGGCGCGAGGGTGTGGTTGTCTTCGTCTTGAAGAGACGAAGCGAATGGCATAGGTCTGAGCTTATAATTTTACAGTTTGAGAGACCTGCAATTCGTGATGGCTGGAGGTTGAAGATGACCAACGTGTCATCTTCCAACCAATGAAGGCGCGCCATTTGTTTTTTTTTTCAAATTCTGATTTAATTAATGATTATGTACAATATTCACTAATGACCATGACATGCACAGTGCGCCAGATCCCTTGGATTTGATTACTAACGCGTTTTGACTCTCATCCAATGATCCACATATTTTACTTTTATTTTCTTTTTTCTGATTTTTATATTTTAATTGTTTTAAATTTCAAAAAATCATAGAAAATTCATTTTTAGTCCAAAAAATCTGAAAAAATTATGAAAAGTATTTTTTATTATTCTCTTTCTGATTTTTATATCTTCACAATTTAATTTTGTGTTTTGGTATTTTTTATAAATTTTGCACTTATTTGATTTGTTTTAAATGCTTAAAACTACTTTTATACATTTTTAAATTCTGAAAAAATTATGGAATGATCCAATGATATTGTGACAAATATTGGTGACCTTATTTTATTTTTGTTTCTGACTTTAATATTTTTACCATTTTTGTTTATTTTACCCATTTATTTTAATTTTAAAAATAGTTTATGACGTTAAAAAATTACCAAAAAATATGTAAAATTATTTTAGCCTTTTTTTTTATTTTTCTATGGTCTTACTTTTTATTTCTTGATTAATTTGAACATAATTGATATTTTTCTCATTATTTTCTATTTTTAAAACATTTTTTAAACCCTTTTGTGTATATTAAATGTGATATTATTTTATGACTATTTTCTGGCTCATCTTGGGTTAGATTTTGGATCATGAACTTTATTAACATCATTGGATCCATGGTGTTGAGTTTAACTCCACAAAAATGGATGAATGATTTTAATAATAGTTTGATTAAAATTTAATTCAAATGTGGTTTGTATATTTTTCCCCATCCTTCTTCATCTCATCCCTTTCTTATTGCACTAAATGTTGTAGGGGCATGATCTCTATATCATGTCTCAAAACAAATGGTGCATAGATTGCTATTGACCGACCTCAAAATAGGTGCGACTTCTATATAAATCCACTTACGATTGCTTAACATAGCGCTAAAATTTATCCCGAATGATCATTCGTGGCCCAAACTTATGATTGCAAGCCCAAGTATGTTAATTTAATTTCTTTGATCCAATAACCTTGAGATTCATTGTGTGGAATCTTTGGTTCAACAAATCCTCTAATGGATCTACAA
The DNA here is from genome assembly GCA_948472305.1 of Vicia faba. Classification (NCBI taxonomy): domain Eukaryota; kingdom Viridiplantae; phylum Streptophyta; class Magnoliopsida; order Fabales; family Fabaceae; genus Vicia; species Vicia faba. Next base: position 1,113,580,861 of record OX451740.1, read on the forward strand.
CACCTTTGGTCAACGCGGATCACTTAAACATCATTGATCATTAAATGGTACTTGTGAGAATTCCAAATGGATGATATACTTGACAAAAAGCAAATGCAACTTGTTGTGTGGAGGCTTTGGTTCTACCAATCCTCTAATGAGTTCCAAATGCAAGCTTCAAGATGGTTATTCAACTAACCACTAATTATTGACTTGTTTTATCTTATGCTTTTATTCTTTTTTTATGCTTTATGTACCATTTACTTTTAGCATTTACATTTCATGCCATTTTCATCTTTGCTCATTTGAGCATTTACTTTCTTGCCATTTTTACTTTGCTCACTTGAGCTTTTCTTTTCCTTTCTTAAGACACTTAATAATCAACATAAACCCTAAAAATCTTTAATGGTACTTGAACTATTTGGTTACTATCCTTGGCATTATGGAATATGGGACTTTTTCTTGGACTTAGGATTAGAAACCTTGTCCTATCTTGGAGACTTTGTGATCTTATTTGATTATTTTGTCTGGAGTTCTTGAGGTTTACCTCAAGAAATTGGGTTGCTTGTTTGTTTTTGTGTGCAGGTTTTTGTGATTACACCCTTTGTTTGTAATCTGGAATTCACCCGTATACAGCCGTTACTCTGCCCAATTTTTGTGAAGACTTAATACACTTGAAGTTTGGTTCTCTCGAGAGGTCTAATATTTTTTGCTTGATTGGTTTCAATCCAAGGAATGGGAATTCTATCTGGGCTCATAATGTCAAGTATTGGCTTCTTGTTGTTTAGATGGTTCTTATCTCTAGATTTTACCTTATGCTTTAGGATAGTCCATTCTTCTCCTCCCATCTTCTTTAATTTCAAAAATCTTCTTCTCCATTTTTGAAAACTCTTCTTGTTTTTGAACTTGAACCACTTTCATAATAAACTTGGACTTATGTCCATGCATTTTCAAAACATTTTTCATAAATAAATTCCAATAAACTTAATAATACCTTGACATTTTTTGTGAGAAGAATAAAAGTCAATCAATCTCATTTCAAACCATTTTGCCACTTTGGCTTTTATCTTTAAATTTTTCTTTAAAAAAAATATTGAACTCTTGTCAATCCTTGTAGTGATGCAAACAACTATACTTCTACAATATGTAGTGAAGAGAGATATTTTCCACCTGGGTGTTGAGTGAGGCACTGTTGTTTTTAAAATCCAAGCCATATTCTCCACTTTGGGATGATGCAAATTCTCCTTTCTCATAATTGTAGATAGTAAGTATGTTTTCCACACGGACAATGGTGATGATGTTTTATCTCATAAAATTAACCAACACATTTGTGTTTTAAATTTTTAAAAGAGGAACTACGTGTACCCTGATCCCCTATTGCACGAAAAGATGGTACGTAGGCACTAAAGGTTCGCAACCGCGGCGGGTGCAAAAATCATAAAATAAATGTATTTATTTTCTCACCTCCACTATTCATTTTTTATATACAACATTTACCATATCCAAAATATACAGATCTTACAAAGAGGCTCCTGCGGAGTACCGTAGATGTTTAGAATGTTAATACCTTCCCTTTGCATAACCAACACCCTTACCTTGAATCTTTCCCCTTCTTTTTTGGGTTATTCGCTCTTTTCCCATTCCTTTGGAAACAATAAAGCACAGTGGCGATTTTTATTTTGATTTGTATAAGTCTAATCAATCCAATGACTTAGTCTTGAACATTTCTACCGCTACAGTATGCACAACGAGCATTAGGATGGTAATGAGGAGAGGTTGTGTTAGGATTCTTCGGAGCTTATTTCAAGGTTACCAGATTAGATCTCAACAAATGTGGCAGAACTTGAGATAGTTTCATATTAATCCGGGTAAATTGTCTTATTGGTCTTTTTGTTCTAGGTTGGTCGCTTCTTTGTTGACTAGGTGAAGTCTTTGGGATCATGACAGCCCCTACCATTGGACGGTGTTCAGTTCTTTATTGATTCCGTTAAGGATACACAACACCAACTTCTTTCTTCCCAATAAATGTTTTTCTTACAGCAGCAGAGGATGCGTCCTTTTGAATCTTCCCACTCTTAATCCCAGATTCCACTCTTTCTCCAGTCAAGATTAATTCAGTGAAGCCTGCTGAGGAGCTTTTAATTAGATGATTGAAGAAAGGACCGGAAAGGGTACTCAGGAACATGTCTACCAGTTCTCTTTCAAAAAGGGGAGGATGGACTCTTCCTGCTAAGTCCCTCCATTTCTGAACGTAGTCTTTGAGACCTTCACTTGAAACTATAGTCATACTCTGGAGTTGAGTACGGGTGGGAGCAAGATCTGCATTGTATTGATATTGTTTATAAAAGGCAGCGGCAAGGTCTTCCTAATTATGGATATTGGCCCTTTCCAGTTGATAGAACCAATCAAGTTGAGTTCCGGATAGACTGTCTTGAAAGAAGTGTACCCACAAATCTCTGTCAGCAGTGTGAGGCTGTATCTTCCTCACATATTATCGAAGATGCATCTTGGGACACGAAACTCCGTCGTACTTAGCAAATATTTGTGCCTTGAATTTTGGTGGAATGACAATCCCAGACACCAAACCCAGCTCTTCAAAGTTTAGCCCGGACACTTTCTGAATTTCCATTGCACTTAGACCTTCTTCCAGATGTTTGTATTTGTCATCGGCCGGGGGATATTGCTCTTCAGAGTAATCTTCTTCTTCTTCCTCTTCAGATTCTAGATGGACAACTGTTTCCTTGCCTTTCACTTCTTGATTATCCTTTTCACCAGATGACGTTGCAAAGTCTAGGGTCTGTCTGGCTTGTCCTTGGAACCTTCTTCCCATATTCAGAACTCTGGTTACTTTCTTTGCTTTCTTCTTCTTTTCTTCAACCAGCAAAGTTTTTAGATCCTCTTGTCCTTTGGCTAGAGTCAAGAACATCTGTTGAAACTGAGCATTCTGCGCCTGGAGGTCTTTTACTGTCTGTTCGAGATCCATCTTACTGAAATAAACAGTAGAAAGATGAGGAGACTTATTGTAAGAAACATGCTTATGTTATGATGAATGGTAAATGCATATGCAATGATTTCAAGGAAATTATAGATTTAAATTTGCTTTATACCAAAAAAGGAACACACGTTATATTAATAAATTAAAGCTTGAGTACATCATGCCTCTTTTGGGCTTACAAAGAAATACAAAAACTCTAAGATAGAAAAGTTATACGCATCCTCTTTGGTGCGATGTAGGCGTTCAGGCTCCGCTCCTCATGAAGTTGCTTAGTGAGTTCCAAAACCTTCTTCTCGTTGGTGTAGAATTGGGCCTCTAAAGTGTCTCGCTCCCCCTTAAGCTATATCCAATCCCTTTGTAAATCTTCAAGAGAGGTGGGCATGTCAGGATGTAGGATAGTGTATGGAACATCTCCTTCCACAATAGGCTCTATGATTACTGGGAGAATGGAGGGGTAAGGCATTATAAGACATTAAGCACAAGCTCGTACCCATTTGTGGTAAGTCTCAAGAGGGATGGAATTCTTATGCCCCAATGTATTTCTATCTACCTTGTTCAACATTCTCCAAGCTCGGATAAACCTCTAGCGGTGACGTTGATCGTTGTTTTCGTAGTCAAATACCAAACCTTGAATGAGCATATCATGTGGACCATCCCTTCGGGCGTAACCAAATTGTATTAAGTCTAAGCATGGGTTATAGGTGATACCTCCCCTGATTCCAAGTAAAGGGACATTAGGGAATTCTCCACAACGGTCGACAAAGGTAACATTCTCTATAGATCGGGAACACAAATGAATGTCTGAATGTTTCAGTGTCATCAACCTATGTGACCACCTTGAACCTTGCTCGTTCTTTAATACAGATTGGGGAAGATGCAAAATAAACCATCTTGCCAAAAGAGGAGTACAACACATAAGGATGCCTCTTTTCCTCATAGTGCGAGTGTGAAAAGAATGTAGGATGTCCCCTAGCAAAGTAGGCACCGAGTTACGAGACATAAAGATTTTGACGGTGTTCACATCTATGAGCTGGTCAGAATTTGGAAACAAAACCATCCCATAGATGAGGAGAGCCACTATTTCCTCAAAAGCTTGCAAATCCAAAAAGTTCCAACAGTTTTGGGCTTTCTCAAACAAGAGCTTTGCTAGGAAACCCTTGATACCACTCCTTGTCTCCCAATTAGTTGTAATATCAGATGGTTGCAAGTGTAGAGCTTGAGCAATATCTTATGGATTTGGATCTCTTTCTATACCATTGAAAGGAAGTTGATTGAGAATGGGAATCCTCAGGAGTTGGGAGAATTCTTCCAAAGTTGGCACAAGTTGATAATCGGGAAATATGAAGCAATGGTGTAAAGGATCGAAGAATTGAAAGAGAACCTTCATCATGTCCTCATCAGTGTTGGAGGTAACCAAGTTTAGGAGGAGACCATGTATTTCGGTAAATGGAGAATTTTCAGGAATCCTTGATGCTAGCTCTTTAAGTTGAGGAGGGATTCTTACAAGGTTGACTTGAATGGTTTTCCTGCGAATAGAATCCATGTCCTACAAAACAGAACAAAGATAAATCCTAAGATCCTTGAAATGGTTAATGAATATGAGTATGATGTTATGATGTTTATGATGTTATGTACAAGTATATATATATATATATATATATATATATATATATATATATATATATATATATATATATATATATATATATATATATATATATATATATATATATATATATATATATATATATATATATATATATATATATATATATATATATATATATATATATATATACAAATAAAGTAAACAAGTCCTTAGGTTTAGGATTGCATGGAGTCCCATAGGTAAGTACCCTCTTGAAGTTTAGTTGGCTCAAACTTGTCCTAGTAATAGTAACTGGGTTCTAAGGAGCTTAATATCACTGATTTGTTTCTTTGGGCATTGTTTCAGCGCAAGCCTCTTTAATGGCGGCCGAAATATCCTAAAAAAACCAAACCTCAATGAGTGTAGTATCGAGTATCTACCAACTTCGGACTGCACTAAAGTCGATCATCTCACCACGTCCTAATGGCCAAATTGGTCAAGTAAAGGTTCTAAAAGTTCATTAGTGCTTCATGACATCACTCAGCGGCCCCGTATTCTCCTTGACTACTCAAGGGCTACCGGTACCCACAAATATGTCACACTAACGTAGCTATTGCTTAGACCATGTCGGTATATCCCGTACAGTTTCCATAATGTATGGCTATTTACCTATAAGGTATCCCAAATCCGGGTAGAGCATTCAAACCCAAACAAAGAACCATAATGTAAAGCATACAAATCAAACAATGAAAGAAAGTAAATGTGATCTAGCCCTAAGGTAACCCCACTTTTAAAATTTTCCCCAGCAGAGTCGCCAGTTCTAGGATACAATGGGAGAACTGACTTGGGTGTTTTATGTTTGATCACAAATGTTGCAGTTAGCAAGAGTCGCCGCCGACTTTTCTTTTATCCAAAAGGAAAGGTGAAAAAGCATAGGAAAGATCTTTGAGATTGTTTCTTGAGTTCGGGGGGTAGATTATGAAAAAGGAAGGTATTAGCACCCTTTTCATCCATGGTTTTCCATGGGCTCTTAGTTACTTGCTAGATCACTTGCTTTTTGTTTGAAAATGTGCTTTGTGGTTTTTGAAAGTATTTTGTAAAGAGGCCATTGTTTAGGAAAACTTTGTAATGATTCTCGTTCGTAAGAATGTATACAAAGATTTGATATTTTTGAAAAGGTTTTCAAGTTTTGAAGATGTTTTGAAAATGTTGGTGTTTGTTTTGAAAATAGCAAGGATGTTTTGTTTTGAAATGGGGCAAGTAACTAGGAACATTCTACCTACTCAAAAGTCTTTCATGTTCATTTCCTCTTTCCTTTGACATTGTTATCTTACCATTGATTTGGTAAGTAACTCTATCTTTGGATGTAAAAGGGACGGGCGTGGGTCATCGTATAACCATGATTAGCAATGTTGCAAGATATCTTAGCATTTTTATTTAGGGACTAAGATCATTTTGAAAGGCAACATAGATAGCGTCATCGAGGGACTATGATCTTATATTTTGCTTGTCTTTGATGAGATACCTCACATGCGTAATATGGCCATTTTTGTAAGGCAACCAAGTGGATTTACCCTAGGGGGTGTTTATGTGCAAGTGTATTGATTTTCATGCTTGATTTGTCTTTGAATAGGATTTGCTATTTATTGGTTTTAGTCTTTCCATACAAAACCCTAATTACTAGCATTTTTATATAAAGCGATAAATTGCGGAATTTAAAATTACTATGCTATTACATCATTTATGGGAGGGGGTATACAAATTTACAAATGTGGAATATTGCAAGAATTTAAATCTATATAAATATTACAACCATATTAAATAAACGTACAAGAATCGAATAAATAATAATGTACAAATGTAAATGGAAAAAGAAATGATTTTTGTTGTTTTTATGAAAGGGTTTACTCTTGACCTAATTAATAAAATGATTAATGAAAATTAAACAAAATTAAGTTTAAACTAATTAAGAAAGAAATTAAGTTGAAAAATGATTTTTAGGGTTTTTAAGAAAAATGGTTTTAAATTAATAAAAATAAAATGAGAAAATTAAGTAGTTAAGAGAAAACCTAAATTCTAAGTTAATTTTAATGTACAAGTAAATAATATAATAGTTAAACTTAAGTTTAAATATTGATTATTAAAAAAGAAATTAATTTGTTAAAAGAAAATGTTTTATTCTTTTTGTTCTTATAAGAAAATAAAATAAATAAGTGTAAATAATAAATAAAATATTTTTGGATTTTTCATGATTAATGAAAATCATAATAATAATAATAATAATAATAACAATAATAATAATAATAATATTAATAATAATAATAATAAATAAAAGATAAAAAAAGTAAAAGAATAAAATAAAATAAAAATAAGTCACGAAGGTTGATAAGTGAAACATGGCGTATTGTGAGAGAAAAAAAGTCAGGCCCAAAGGATGGACCAGGCGCTGCAAAAACACAAAATGTCAAAAAAAGTGGAAAAAATGGAAAAAGGTCATGTTGGGGCTTGAACCCAGGACCTCATAGTGACAGGTGCGCGTTTTAACCACTGGGATGGTGATACATCTATTATATAACACAAATCTTCGACCTCCAGCCAGAAGCCCTACAACTTGCTCATTTCTCAACCATTTGCAAAAATGTAAACATGAAAGTTGCTCCATTTTTTCATACGAATCCAACCATATAAATATCATAAGCTATAAATCAAAGATGAATGAGAATTTCTAAAAGTGCAAAACTCTGCCCTAAATATTTCAGAATGTTTAAACTCAAAATTCTCCTAGCTCAATCAAAATAAATAAAATCTATGGACATGTATAGTTTCATGGAAATGATGTCTACATTTTGTTTTCACAAATGCAAGCCAAACAATGCCTAAATATGAAGATAGAAGTTCAAGAAAAATACCTCAAAACTGGAAATTGTGAAATGCAAATGGGCTTGATTCAAGGTGCTACAATGATCAGGTTAGCTTCCTTAAGTTCCCAGGAAGCTAATGTGTGATACGGTGGGAGAACTGACTTGAGGTTTTGTGTTTCTGTTCATAAATGTTTCGGTTTAGCAAGAGTCGCCATCGACTTTTTATTTTATCCAAAGGAAAGGTCAAAAAGCACAGGAAAGACCTTTGAGATGTTTTCTTGGGTTCGGGGGGTAGATAATGAAAAGGGAAGGTGCTAGCAACCTTTTCATCCATGGTTTTCCATGGGCTCTTAGTTACTTGTTTAGATCACTTGCTTTGCTTTTTCAATTGTTTGAAATGGTGCTTTGTGTGGTTTTGAAAGTATTTTGAAAAGAGGCCATCATTTTGGCAATCTTTGTAATGATTCTTGTTTGAAGAATGTATACAAAGATGTTTGTCTTTTGAAAAATGTTTCAATGTTTGAAAGTTTGTTGGGAAATGTTTTGAAATTGTGTGTGTGTTTATTTGAAAATAGCAAGGATGGTTTGCAAATTAATCAAGTAACTAGGAGCATCTACCTAATCAAAAGTCTTTCTTGTACATTTTTAACCCTTTGACATTGTTGTTTTACCATTGTATTTGGCAAACAACCCTATCTTTGGATGTTAAACGGGACGGGCGTGGGTCATCGTATGACCATGATAGCAATAGTGCCAAGTATCTTAGCAAGTTTTTGAGGGACTAGATCATTTTTGTTTAGGCAACCAAGATAGCATCATCGAGGGACTATGATCTTTTTGTTTTGATTTTTGTTTTTCCAAGATACCTAGCATGCATACTATGGCCATTTTTAGGCAACAAAGTATATGGAACCCTAGGGGTGCTTGTGTGCATTGTGTTGTCATTTTCATGCATTTTTGTCTTGCATTAGGTCATGCTATTTGTTTGATTTTTTGTCTTTGCATACAAAACCCTAATTTAGTATCATGCATATAATACGATAAATTGCGTAATGTAAATCTAGACTATTACAACAATATTATGGGAAGGGGGCACAAGTTTTGAATAGGGGATATTGCTCAAAATAAAACCCTAAAACTATTACAACCATATTGAATTTATTATACAAATAAATAAATAAGCAAATATTTAAATATGGAATAAAATGTAAATATGCAAAATGTTTTTGTATTAATTTTATGTATGAGAAAAAATATTTATTTATGTCTAAAAAATAAGAAAACAAAAATGATTATTTTTGGAAAGGGTGAAAATCCTAATTTTGGTTTAATAGAAAATATATTCTAATATTATTTTATTTGATTTATGTACAAAGAAATAATAAAAATAATATATACAAAAATGTTTTAAAAAATGAAATATGTGTGAAAATATTATTTTAAATGTATAAATAATAAAAATAAAAATATATAATATTTTTATATTATTGACAAGTTTTTATTTAAGAAAATAAAGTATGTTATTATTAGTAAACTATTTTTATGCCCAAAAAATAATAAAAATAATAAAATAAAATGCAAAAAATTAAGAAAAGATTTTTGAGATTTTTTAATATTTAGAAAAAATAAATAAAGTCAGAAAATATAAATATGTAAGAAAATATAAAAAAATATAAGAAAATGCAAAAGGGGGTGCAGAAAGTAAAAGGGGGGTGTCAAAAGAAAGCAGGCCTAAGCGCCTTGGCCCAGAACCACTTCATCCCTAACCTCCTGCCTTCGTCCCAAATTGCGCGCTTCCTGTATTCAAATCATGTTCTCTCTATTGCTTGTATGAAATCAAAAATTTACAACATGAAACTTATAGCATTTGATCACACGATTTCAATGATATAAAAAACTTGATCTACCTCTAAGAAAGCAGGGAGAATTTCAGTGGCCCTAAATTCTAACCTAGTTTTTTCAGCAACTTCAACTATCAAATACTCATAGCTCAGTTAATATAAATGAAATCTACGCATATGTATAACTCAAGGACATTAAAGACTACATTTTTGCTTCACAAACCTAAGCCTAAGGATGTCTAAATAAGGAGATAGAAAGTTGACAAATACCTTGTTCAGTTGAGTTTGGTTATTGAAATGTAGAAACTTTGAGTGAGGCCTGAAGGTTGTGTAAGCTTGCTTGAAGTTCCCTCAACATTTCCCAATGCTCAGCTTGCCTTGAACTTGCCTGAATCTTCTTGTAGAACTCAACCTGCAAAGCTTCAAAATGAAAATGGTGAAGTATGAAAATGAGGTTATAGTTGATGGACAAGGGTTTGGATAGTTCAGGTGGGTTGTAGGGAATGTGTTTGAAGTGGTTCAAGGTAAAACGCACGAGCCGATTTTGTTTTGGAAGTGGTTCTGCAGATGATGCCCTGTTTAGGCAAGAACTTGTGATTTTGTGTTTTAGGGTGTTTGAGAGCTTGGAAAATCGTGTTTCTGGCTTACTACAATATGCTGAAGTTGTTTGAAATGACATCCAAGCTTGGTTTTATCAGATACAGGAGTTGTGGACTTTTTGCAAGCTTACTTGCTTTTGAAGCAAAAGTGAGTTGACAAAGCTCAAAGCCTGTACAGGCTAGCTCAAGGCCTGAACATAGTTGGTGTACTTTGCCTCAAGTTTATGGATCTTGTTTGTGGCAAAGATCAGGTTCAATGCTCAAGGAAAACAAAGTTGCAAAAAAGCAAGCTTTATGGAAATGGTCTTGTTACCTTTATGCCATAAATGGATTAATTCATTGTGCAAAGTTCCATAGCTCAGAACAAAGCCAATATCCATTGTATTTGCATTAAATTAAGGAGTGTGGAAAGGTTTAAGACCTGTAAAACAAGTACAATCATGCTTAGGACAGATTTGCAACTTGTAACAATGTGAAAAATGCCATGGACAAAAGTGAGAAATGGCCATTTTCTTTCCTTCGATTCTCCATAACCATAACTGATCTTGGAGATTTCTTGGACATTTTGGAAAGCTTGTAACATTCTACACAATACATCTTTGAAATGAATTTTGAGATTCCACTTGGAACTAGGTGAAAAGTTGCCATAAAGTTAGGTCAAAAATCTGCCTAAACTAGGGCAAATTTTCACTAAGTTAAAAATTTCATGGACCCCTATTCACAAAATAATAACTTGAGGTCCAAGCATCTTTTGGGAAAAATTTGTGATTCAAAGTTGTATATTTTGTGGAGGACTACAACTTTCATGTTGGAAGTTTTCTTTGAATCCAATTGCATCATGGTGAAAAAGTTGGGAAAGGTTGGGAAAAAATAAGAAATTTTCATAACTTAGAAAATTTCTAAGTTATGAAAAAAATTCAAACTTAAACCCTAATTTTAAAAATTAGGTTTATTGGTGAACAAGTTTCATGTTTTGACACATCTTGATGAAAAATGACCCTTGGCACTTGATTTTGAACAAAAAGTCAAAGTTTGACTTTTCAGTGTACAGTTGATTTTTGATCAGTTGACTGGAAAATTCATATGTCAATCCAATGCATTTGAGATCTTTTGAACCTTGTGATTAAGTAAAGATGATGACATTGAGTCCTTGAAACCATGCTTGAACCCAATTTTCCATTGGCTAGGTAAAAAAAAAATCAGAAATTGCCCTTCTGTAGTCAAAACCCTAAAAATGACCATTTTACCCTTTTGATGATCTGGTCAAATTTCTTGAGGAGTTGTGGTCCAAACTTGATCAAATGGTTCATATGAGTCTATAATGTTGACGTGGATAAAAAATTATGAGGTTTGACTGTAAATTGGCCACAGTTGACTTTTCCCAAATACAGTTGATTTTTAGGTCAACTGTCCAATTGACTGAGCAAAAAAGTGATTCAAGGCTTGAAACTTGGTATGAGCAATCTTAGATGTCCAACATGAAGTATGAAAGTCACATGAGGCATTTAAAGTCCAAAAATCCCTATGCAAACTCAAACCCTAATTTCAGGTTATCAGTGCAAAGAGGTGTCTTGAGCTAAGCAAACCCTAACCTGGTCTTGAATCCAAGGAGTCTTATGGGGAAAATCTTGATAAAATGAGAGGGAAAATTTTGGGGTACAACAGCTGACCCTGTTCAATCTTCTTGAACCTGAAGAGTTAGATTGGCGAGCTTTGTCGTTCGTGACTCAAAGGTAAAATATGATTGGACACTAGAGTGCCCGTAAAATTTGCACTCGTCAAAGTGTAGTTTGAGGAAATGGACTTAAAGATGCCATTTGGAGATGTGAGAGAATCTTGTTGGAGATGGGCTTAAAGATGCCATCCAAGAATGTCTGCTGAGTTGTAAGTTGTAAGTCAAAAGAATGAGTATCAGAATGGTATTCGCGTCATGAATGTATTTGAACTGTATCTGGAGACTGAGTCTGTATGAGCAATGGAATGGCGTCCGTGTCTGGAGTGTATCCGAGTTGTAACTATACTTGAATCTGAATGAATAACAGAATGACTTCTGTGTCTGGAGTGTATCTGTATTGTATCTGAGTCTGAAATCTGAATAGGCGACAAAAGGGCATCCGTGTCTGGAGCATCTCTGGGCTGGGGAAAAAGTCAGAATGAGTGACAAAATGGTAACCGTGTCTGAAGCATATCTGGACTGTATCTGAAGTTGAGATTTGTATGAGTAGCAGAATGACTTCCGTGTCTAGAGTGTATCTGAACTGTAACTGGGATCTGAATAAGTGACAGAATGACTTCCGTGTTTGGAGTGTATCTGAACTTGAAATTGATAGTTGAATCTGAATGAGAAATAGAATGGCTTCTGCATCTGGAGCATATCTAATGTGTATCATGATTGTTGAAGTCTAAATGAGTGACAGAATGGCATTCGTGTCTGGAGCGTATCTGTACTGTATCTTGACTTAAATTCTGAATGAGTAATAGAATGCTTTCCGTGTTTGGAGTGTATCTTTACTGTGTCAGAGATCTTTGAACATTGTTAATAATAGCTGTTAATCTTATCCTGAAAAGGGTAAAATGTTAGCCGAACACAAAGTTATGTTGCATGAAATGTATGATGCAATAAATGTGCATTATCAATGTTTATGATATATGAATGTAATGTATGTGCATGTAAGCTGATTAGTTGTATCGCTGAGGAAGATAAATCCTTGATGGCTGGAGATAATGAAATCCTCGACTGCTGCCGGGGAAAATAAATCCATGACCGCTGCTGGAGATAATGAAATCCTTGACTGCTGCCGGAGATTCAAAATCTTTGACAACAGAGGATGAGAAATCCTTGGTGACTGTTGGGGATGGAGAATCCCTGACAACTTTTATGGGGATGTGAGAATCCTTCATGTCTTGAAGTTGGAGTATCGACAAAATCTATTGTGAGAGTAATGTCAAACTGCTTGAGGAATCTGCTTGGGAAATCCAGAGAACTTTGATGACTTCTACTGGGGGTTACACAAAGGAAATCCTTACTCGGCTGGGGAATACGGAAAACTCTGGTGATTCCTGCGGGGAACCAAGAATGAGAATCTTCATTCTCCTGGGGAATTTGAATCCTTGGAGACTTCATGCTGGGGAGTCAAGAATGAGAATCTTCGATCTGCAGGGGATTAAAAATTCTGATAAATTCATGTTGAGGAGTAATGAAGACTCTGGCAAATTCACTGGGGAATCAAGAATGAGAATCTTCATTTTGTTGGGCAGTAAAAACTCTGTGGGGAGTAGCTATACTACTGGGGAGTAGCTATCCTGCTGGAGAGTAAGTTCAGGACTCGGGGGGAAAAAGCTATACTGCTGGGGAGATCAGGAGTTTGGGTTGTATGCCAATCTACTGGTGAATTATCCTAGGTTGGGGATAAAATTTAACTGTTATCTAGTTGACTTCCAGACTTCAAGACAACTTGCTGGGGAATTTGGGAAAACTGAATGGTTCCCGCTGGGGATTGATAGTTGGAAATTTGACTCGACTGGGGAAGAAGGTTTCATCTCCGCTGAGGGTCTGTAGTTCAAAGTTTTGCTCCGCTGGGAATTGGGAGTTTGAAAACTTAAATCTGATGGGAATTATGGATTGATATTTAGCTCCGCTGGGGGTATGTATTTCAAGGTTTTAGCTCCGCTGGGGATCTAGATGATGTACTGCAGGGGATTTCTCCTGGAATAGCCTAAAGACGTTTTCCTATACTTTTAACCTGTCAGTAATTATTCTTTCCCATTTCGTTTATTTGTAAACAGTGATTATATTCAAATGCATATGCTCATTAATAAATTATTGGACGTTTTCAAATAAACACAGGTGTAAAAAGAAGAAAAAGGCAAATGGTTTTCTGCACTTTGAAGTATCTTTGTATTAACTTTGTGTAAGTATTTTGTACAAAGGAGACATACATCCTAATAAGAGAACGTTGTCATAAAAAGTGAGAAAAAAATTTATACAAAGAAAGATGGCTATGTGTGAAAATTCCGTGGGGTTCCCATTCTGCTATAGCCTTCGTAACTCTGAATATCTTGTCCATTCGTTGCTTCGTCCGTAGATGATTAAGTTGATCAGAAGCCAGGAGCTTGTCTGTTGAAGAGATTGTCCTTAAAGTGATCCGACGAGACATAGTCATACGCTTTAATTCCCTAACTTTTGCCTGGACCGCCCTTTCGGGTTTTCGATCCACCGGGAAACCCTTTTTTGCCCAAGTCGCCCTTTCGGGTTTTCAACTTGCCGGGTGTACAGATTTTTTTATTTATCCCTAACTTTTTCCTGAACCGCCCTTTCGGGTTTTCGATTCACCGGGATGCCCTTTTTTGCCTAGGTGTGTCAACCTAGCGGGTCATTTATGCGTAGTATCTTTTGACTGTGTCTGCGTTTGCAGGGTGCGGCAGATTGTCGCTGTCCATGGTGGTTAATATCATTGCCCCACCAGAAAAGATGTTTTTGATTACAAACGGTCCTTCGTAAGTAGGAGTCCATTTTCCCCTGGGATCACTTTGAGGCAAGATGATCCGCTTGATTACAAGATCCCCGACTTGATATATCTGGCGTCTGACTTTCTTGTTGAAGGCCTTGATCATCCGTTTTTGATACGCCTGACCATGGAAAACAATAGTAAGTCGCTTCTCATCAATCAAGTTAAGTTGATCAAGCCGGGTCTGAATCTAATCGTCTTCACTCAAACCAGCATCCTTCATGATTCTCAAGGAGGGAATCTGAACCTCGATAGGTAAAACAGCTTCCATGCCGTATACCAAAGAATAGGGAGTTGCCCCAGTTGACGTACACGTCGTGGTACGGTACCCATGGAGAGAAAACGGTAATATTTCATGCCAGTCCTTGTAGGTGACTGTCATCTTTTGAATGATCTTCTTGATATTTTTGTTCGCAGCCTCGACAACACCGTTCATCTTTGGCCGTTAGGGAGATGAATTGTGATGTTGAATCTGGAACTGCTTGCACAAGGCGGTGATCATAGTGTTGTTAAGGTTTGTACTATTGTCAGTGATGATCCTTTCGGGGATACCGTACCGCCAAATAAGGTTCTGCTTGATAAAGCGGGCAACAACATTCTTTGTGATGGATGTGAAGGAAGCTGCTTCGACCCACTTGGTAAAGTAATCAATGGACACTAGAATGAAGCGGTGTCCATTGGATGTTGTAGGCTTGATCTCTCCAATCATGTCGATTCCCCACATAGCGAATGGCCAAGGAGCTGTTAAGACATTGAGAGGAACCGGAGGTATCTGTACCTTGTCCGCATAGATTTGACATTTGTGGCATGTACGGGAATGTTGATGGCAGTCAGCTTCCATGGTAGACCAGTAATAGCCTTCTCGTAGGATCTTCTTAGCCATCGTATGCCCGCTAGAGTGAGTGCCAAAGGTACCATCGTGCAGTTCAACCATGATCTGTTCAGCTTCAATCTTGTCCACACAACGGAGCAGAATGCAATCATGATTGCGCTTGTATAGGATACCATTGCTCAGGAAGAACTTGGCAGAGAATCTCCTCAAGAATTTTTTGTCATTGACTGAAGCTCCTTCAGGATATTCTTGAGCCTCGAGATACCTTTTGACTTCATGAAACCAAGGTCCGTCCACTACTTCTTCGGTATTAATCTCGTGACAATGTGCAGGTTCGTCCATCCGTTCAATGGTGATTTGGGGAGCCTCATCATCCCAGTTAAGTTTAAACATGGATGACATTGTAGCTAGAGCATCTGCTAGCTGATTTTCTTCTCGCAGGAAGTGCTCGAAGGTGATCTGCTCGAAATGTGGCAACAATGTCAGGACATGTTCTTTGTAAGGGATGGGGTTGGGATGTTTAGTGTCCCACTCTCCTTTGATCTGAATGATGACCGAAGTTGAGTCCCCAAACACAATCAACGATTTGATTCCCAAGTCTATTGCAGCCTTGAGACCAAAGATGTAAGCTTCATACTCGGCTATGTTGTTGGTGCAGTTAAAGCAAAGTCTGGCGGTGAAAGGAGTATGGCAACCCTCTGGAGAGATGAGTACCACGCCGATACCGTTGCCCAGTGCATTGGAGGCACCATCAAAGTACAGGGTCCATCGGGATCCTTGTTCAGGTCCGTCATACGGTCTGAAGTCTCCAATGTTGTCCAATGTCATAATGTCTTCGTCAGGGAAGTCAAACTCCATGGATTGGTAATCTTCGATAGCTTGATAAGCCAGATGGTCAGCTAGCACACTCCCCTTTCTAGCTTTTTGGGTCGTGTACTGTATATCGTATTCTGTCAGGATCATCTGCCATCTAGCTATTCTTCCAGATAAGGCCAGTTTCTCAAAGATGTACTTGATCGGATCCATCTTAGATATCAGCAGAGTGGTATGAGTCAACATATACTGCCTTAGCCGGCGAGCAGCCCATACCAAAGCGCAACAAGTTTTCTCGAGCAGTGGGTATCGGGTCTCACAATCGGTAAACTTTTTACTAAGGTAATAAATGGCATGCTCTTTTCGGCCAGACTCGTCATGCTGGCTCAATACGCATCCCATTGAGTTATCCAAAAATAGTCAGATACATGATTAGCGGTCTTCCTTCGACGGGTGGTGTTGTACCCCAAAATTTTCCCTCTCATATTTCTCAAGACATTGCAAGAAAAATCACCAAGTGGCTCAAGTTTGCTCAAGAGTTGGACAGACAAGCTATCTCCTAAGGCAGTCCACCCCAAATTAGGGTTTTGTGTTGCATCAATATCCTTGAGTCCAAATGACCTTAAGTTCTCCCTAATGTACTAATATGCTCTCAAGGTCATCCATGTCAAATTTCAAGCCTTGTAGAGGAAGTTTGCTCAGTCAATTGCTCAAAGGTCCAAAAATCGATTGTGTTAGGGCAAAAGTCAACTGTGATCTACAAACAGTCAAACTTCAAGATTTTTTGTCAACATTCTCATTTTGAAGGATATTTCATTATTTGATCAAGGGTTGATCATGATTCACCAAGGATTGCTCAAAATTCATCAAGACTCAAAAGTTGCTAAATTAGGGTTTTGCAGGAAAAGTCAACTCAACTTTGACCAAGCATAAATTTCTCATACTTTATGATAAATGACCCATCCAAAGCTCATTTTGAATATGATGCAATTTCCTACAATCCATCATCATACCCTAATATCAAAAAATGCACTCACAAGAAGTTATGAATTTGGACATTATAGGTCATTTTTGAAAGTCAACAAAAACACATTTTTTTCCAAAGCTTATAACTTGAGCATGGAATATCAAAATGAAATGAGACCTAAAGGTTTGGTTAGAGGACATCTCAAGCTTTCTAAAAAGTCCAAGAACACCTCCAACAGTTCAAAATTGAAGAAGTTATGCATTGTTGAAGTTGGACATTTTTGCAAAATTGCCAAAATTCAACTATCCCCAAAACTTCAAATTTTGTCAAATGGGCCCATTCTTTTCCACTTGATTTGAGTTTGCATCATTGTCCACGTGTCCTAGCTTCAGCCATGAGCCCATATTTCATTTTTATTATTTAATTTGATTTTTAATTGAATTTATTTACTTTAAATCAAATAAAATCATAGAAAATCCAATGCATTGATAATTCATGATCTCTTGGCTATTTTAGGCTCCACATTCAATCATTATCATCATCAATTTCGAATCAAACCAAATCATGGGCAAAAAGATTGAATTGAATCAAATTTGGAAGGTTTTTCATGGAGAATCAAATCAAATTGGCAATCATTATTGGAGCAAGATTTGAACCAAATTTGTCACCCTAATACAAAGGACATTACATAAGCAAGCCAAGGGATACGAGATCAGGGTTGGAAAGTGCAGAGAGAGGCAGAACAAAAAGTGAAAAAATCACAAAAAAGTTAGAAGTCGAAATCCAGGTTAGAGGCATTTTCAAAGGTCAAGACTTGTCCCAATCGCTTCCTGAGCATTCACTCAAGCTACTTGGATCCAAAGCAAGCTTTTTCAGACATCCAAACGCGCTGTAAGTGTCGCGAAACATACCCCTGTTCTTGAATTTGGTTTGATCTATTCTTGCATCTATAACGAAAACTAATGGCATATTTGTGATCAAAAGAGCATTTCCAAGCTTTTTATATTACTCAATTGCATTTATCTAGCGTAGGAGAAGAACCACCATTGTTAGGGTTCGTTTCTTGTTTTTGGGAGTTTCTATTCCAGGGACAATTGAAGCACATAATGGACATGGTTGTGACCGGGAGGGTGAGACGAACACAACCATGCCCTTGGAATTCTTTTTTATGGCATGTGAAGGATTTTTGAGATGAACAACTTTGTAGCTACGGACTTCTGACCGTTGGTATAGGTCTGTGCACTTTTAGCCACAGACGAGAGGTTGGGGATGATGCGTGGCATCCCATCATTGGGCCATTCAAACCAAGCGCGCGTTTTTTTTAATTTCTGGCAATAGTTTTGTTTTTTATATAATATACATTATTTGCATTATCATAACAAAGGAATCAGCATAGCGTAGTGGCAAGCGTGCAAGGGTAAACTGCCTCAGGACCTGGGTTTGAATCCCAGGTCCCCCACTTTCTCAATATTTTTTCTTTTCAGGTGATTGTATGCATGTTTCAGCTTGCAGTGCACCATACTCCCTCATACATCCAAGAGACAGATGGCCAACGGCCAGATCTGAGGGCTAGGGATTGAAGGACTACCAAGGCATTGGTCAATGCATGCGCACTAGATCTGCAAAGTCAAAACAAGGCCAACACTAAAGGGCCTTCCAATTGCTACCAACACCCCCATAATTCAGGCCCAAACTCTCTCTTTCACTTATTTTATTTTATGCTAATTGTTTTATTATTTTTATTTAATTTACTAACCAATCACAAAATTCCTCTTTTATTAAATAATATCACCAAAAAAATATTTTTTTTATTTCAAATTAAATTTTAACCTTTTATTTTTCTTAATTAATTAATTAATTAGGCTTTAATTAGAGAATTTTAATTCCTTTTGAAAAATAATTAAAATTAATTAGACTTAATTAGTTTTAACCATTAATTTAATTATTATAATTTCTTTCTTAAAATATCAAAAACTCAAAAAATAATTTATTTTTCATTTAATTAATTCATTAATTCAATTTAGTAATTAATCTAGGTTTAATCTCTTTCCCTTAAATAAAAAACAACAAAAAGATATCTCTTTAACCAAAAGGGTCAAAACCCTAATCATGCGTCCGATTTAATTTTGCGTCGCGATTTACTTATTTTTATCCAATAATGTACTTGCTCCCGGATTGTAATAGTTAAATAGGACTTTTATTTATTTTTATCGCTTTATTTATTTTCAAAGGGTTTGCCTTTGGCGATGTAAATACCCGACGCCTTGTAATTTAAATTCCGCATTTTATTTCCCGCAAATTATAATTGCTAGATGTTTGATAATAGAATTTGCATGACAAGACTGGATGTTAATCTTAAAATCAAATTGGATCACCCCTAACATGTACAAAGATAAGAATAACTGAAAACGACACACTCGCACATGTGCACTCTTAGGGTACACTCCACTTGGTTGCCTTCGTAAACGGTCATTGAGTATAGGTTGTTTTAGAGGTCGCCCTCTTGTCTAAAAGATCATAAGTTATCTCGAAAAGGTTGCCTCGGATATCGTTGCCTCGGATAAATGATCTAAGACATTAGGGTTATCACTAAGACGTCCTAACGTTGCTTTAGTGACCGTATGTCCCTCTTTCGAATTGACCCTCAAACTCCAACGATGGTGCTACCTACTCACTAATAGTGGGATAGCATTGTCTAAAGGAAATAAGCATACAACGATTCCTTTTTCGAGTAGGTAGATTAGTTCTTAGATACTTGCTCAACCAAAACAAAACTTTTTTCACACTTACACTCTTTTACAAACAAAGTTTTCAAAAACACTTCATTACACTCTTGAAGACAGAAGCAAGAGTTAAATCGAAGTTAAAAAAAAAACTTTTCAAAACCCACAAGCACAAAGAAAACAATTTTGAAAATGATGAGCAAGTACCTAAGATCCCGTAGATAACTACGGATAAAAAGGGTGCTAATACCTTCCCTTTCTATAATCTACCCCCCGTACTCAGAAATATCTCGAAAAAGGAATTTTTCTGTGCTTTTTTCCTTTCCTTGTTGGATAAAATAAAAGTCGGTGGCGACTCTTGCTTACCGCGACATTTTGCGAAAACAAACGCAAAACGCAAACCAGCATTCCAAAAAACAGTCAGTTATTCCCACTGTATCACAGAACTGGCAACTCTGCTGGGGATGATTTTAAAGTGGGGTATACCTTAGGAATAGTTCATAATGTTTTCAATTGCTTGACTTGTATTCTTTATCTTTGTGGGCTTGAATCAGAGTTACTATAGATCCTAACCCAGATCTGGGGAATACCCTTTAGGTAAGTAGAAATAAACTGTGAGGGAACTGTACGGTGTAGACCGATACGGTTGAAGCAGTAGCTACGTTGGTGTGGCACTTTAGTTGGTACCGATATCCCTTGTGGCGCAACGAGGAGAATATGGGTCTTCTAAGGGGTCATTAAGCACCAACTGACCTTAGCACCTATAATTGACCAAATTGGCCATAGAACAGTAGCAGTATGCTACACTCATTGAGACCAAACTCTCGCGATGATTCTGGCCGCAAGAAAAGGTTGCTAAACTAGAATTATGACCGATCGAGGGTGGTCAGTGATATTGAGATCCTCTAGAACCCGGTTACTATTTCTAGGACAGATTTGAACTAACTGAACTGAAAGAGGGTAGTACCTAAGCTCCTTGCCAGCCTGAAATCTAAGGGCTATCTGTGTGACTTGTTTGCCCTTACCATGTTTGCTATTTGTGGATACTTGTGTTGTGTTTTCTATCATAACATCATAACATCATGACATCATGACATCATGACATTGCATGCATCTTGCATTGGACTAACCTATTTCAAAGACAAGAGGGATTCATCTTTGTTCTGTTTTGTAGGTCATGGCACCCATGCGTAGAAACACTATTCGGATCAACTTTGTCCAGGTTCCCACTCAACTTTAGGAATTGGTTGCAAAGGTTTCAGATACCTCCTCCTTTATCAGAAGACATGGTCACCTCCTGGGTTTGGTCACTTCCAAATTGGATGAACAGATGATGAGTGTCTTAGTCCATTTCTTTGATCCACTGTACCATTTCTTTACTTTTCCGGACTACCAGTTGGTCCCCACCTTGGAAGAGTTCTCTGATCTGCTTGGTATCTCTATTTTGGAGCAGACCCCGTTCACAGGTTGGGAGAAGATCCTTAGGCCGGAAGAGATTGCTTCAGCCCTCTATCTGACAAAAGCTAAGGTAATGTCTAATTGGGAAACTCGTAGTGGAACAAAGGGCTTCTTGACTAAATTCTTGGTTGGTAAGGCTAATCAGTTTTGGGACAGTTTAGACCTTTAGGCGTTTGAGGACATCCTGGCTCTTCTTATATATGGTTTGGTGCTGTTTCCCAACTCAGATTCTTTTGTCGACATAAATGCAGTGAAGATTTTCATGTCCGGTAATCCTGTGCCCACTCTCTTGGGTGACATCCTGCACTCTCTTTATGCCCGTACTGCTCGGAAACGGGGAACCCTTATGTGTTGTGCGCCATTGCTGGCGAGGTGGTTTATTTCTCACCTCCCTAAATCAGTTTTGAAGAACAAGGAAGGCATGGGCTGGGCCTATAGGATTATGTCTCTCTCTCATAATGAACTCATTTAGACTATCAAGGGTATGGAAGATGTGGATATTATTGATCGATGTGGGGAATACCCCAATGTACCACTGATAGGAACCAATGTAGGAATCACCTATAACCCTTGTTTGGCCTTGCGTCAATTTGGGCGGGCTAGGAGGGAAGGACCTCATGAGTTGCTAATGCCAAGTATTGTCTTTGATTTCCAAGGGGATAGTGACGAGCAACGCCGCAGGTTCATACGAGCTTGGGATAGAGTTCACAGGTCTGATCCACACGAGCTAGGTGCAAAGACTTCTCTTCCGATGGAGCCATATCTCCGATGGGTCCGAATCCGTGCCCAAAAGCTGGGAATTCCGTACGAAGTCGTCTTGCCTATAATTGTTGAGGTTGCTGATGAAGAAGGGGTTCCTCCTACTATCCTCCATCCATACATGCCTACTGACATTGGGGCATTAAAGAGATCGTGGATGCAGCTGAGAAAAGAGCGGGATACTTACAGAGAAAAGTATCACGAGCAAGAGCATAAGATTCAGAAGTTGACAAGGCAGCTGGAGAACGAGCGGATCCTCAATGACTATGTCCGCACTGACAAGAAACGACCATGGGAGCACTGATTGTCTTTTGATTATTTCTAGTTTTGATTTACTTTTCAGTTTTTCTTTCTTGTAACGCCTTAAAGGCACCTGTTAAACAATTGAGTTTCAAGTTTATCTAATAAAAGTGTGTTTCATTATGGTTTACGAATTTGAATCTCTCGACGTCTTTGAAATCATATCATACACATTTCATTCCTATGCACCTCATAACAGGTACCCTTACAGGTTTTCTCATCTTCTTCATTGTTTATTTCAGCATCATGTCTTCTGAACCATCAACTGAACAAGCCATCAAGGCTCTGCAAGCTCAAAACGCCCAGTTCCAGGAATTGTTCATGAACCTGGCTAAGGGTCAGCAAGATCTGAAGGCCCTTATCTTGAAAGAGAAGAAGAAGAAGAAGAAGAAGAAGAAGAAGAAGAAGATGGTCCTATTTAATATGGGTCGAAGATTCGGAAACAATTTGCGAGAAGAGGTTGATTTGACCCACTCATCTGGAGGGGGAGATAATCAGGAAGAAAGGAGGGCTCCTAGCCCTGTGGTTTCAGACAATGAGACTGACTTTGATGAAGACCAGTATCCTCCGGCTGAGGATAAGTATAAACAACTGGAAGACCGGTTGAGCGCGATGGAAGTTCAGAAAGTGCCTGGTCTGGACTTTGGAGACTTGGGTCTGTCATCTAGGGTGGTGATTCCCCACAAGTTCAAAGCACCAGCCTTTTCTAAGTACGACGAGTTTTCTTGTCCAAAACTGCACCTCCGTTCGTATGTTAGGAAGATTCAGCCATACACCGCTGACAAGAACCTTTGGATCCACTTCTTTCAAGACAGTCTCTCAGGGACTCAGCTTGAATGGTTTTACCAGCTGGAAGGAGCTAGTATCCGTAATTGGGAGGATTTGGCTGCTGCTTTCTACAAGCAGTACCAATACAATGCCGACCTCGCTCCCACGCGTAACCAACTCCAAGGTATGTCTATGGTTGCGGGCCAAGGTTTCAAAGACTACGCTCAGAAATGGAGGGACCTTGCTGGAAGAGTTCAACCTCCCTTGGCTGATAGGGAACTAGTGGATATGTTTCTGGGGACCCTGTCTGGTCCGTATTTCAACCATCTGATTGGAAGTTCATCGTCCGGATTTACTGAGCTGATAATGACCGGGGAAAAAATTGAGGCTGGTATCAAATCTGGTAAAATACAGAAGGGTGCTTCGTCAAGCACAGAGAAGAATCCTTTTAAGAAGGAGTCTAGTGCTGTTTACAGTGCAAAAAGCCACAATAGACCTGAACGCCGCCAAGCAGTCAATGCGGTGGTTATATCAAGACCTGCTGTTGCCCCTCAGCGCAACAATCAGCCAAGGGCCGAGAGGCCGCGAAGATAATTCACTTAGCTCAACATGACTTTATCCCAAATTCTGCCGCAGTTATTAAAAACCAACTTGGTGATTCTGAGGGAGGCCCCGAAGAATCCAAATACAACATCACCGATGTACGATGCGAATGCCCGCTGTGCTTTTCACTCTGATAGCCCGGGGCATGATACGGATAACTGTTGGGTCTTGAAGAACAAGGTACAGGACCTGATTGATGCCAAGGAGATCATGTTCGGAGCACCAGAAAATCCTAAACATGACGCAGGGGTGAATGCTATCAGGGATGACAATGATGAAGAGTTTGATATTGACAGCTGGATATACCCAACTGCCGATAGTGGATTAAGAAACTGGACAGCGAAGGATTCTATGCCCGTTTCTGTTATCACCCAGTAATGAGACTTTTGTTTTGAATTTGTAATAGACAATGTTTAAACTTTTATGGCCCGGTGTCTTACCCGGGGCACTGTGGCTTCATTTGTGAGGGCTTTATGTGTGTCATCTACATATATCATGAATAAAAGCATTGGACGTTTCTTGCATTTCAAATTTTGTGCTCCTTGTCTCTCTTTTATTATATATTGCAAAACAGCTATTTTACACACACTCACATATACAGGTCTACATCCACTATGGATCCCACTGATAACGACTCTACTACTGCCAATTATGACTTTAAAAGTTCGATCAACTTAGCCGAAGACGAAGGTAAAGATGATTGCGAAGTGCCTGGTGAACTTGCAAGACTGCTACTTCAGGAAGAGAGGGTTATACATCTGCATGAAGAGCCGGTGGAATCAGTAAATCTGGGTACAGAAGAGGACAAAAAAGAGGTCAAGATTGGTGCAAATCTGGAACCTAGTGTCAAGCAACGGTTGATTCAGATGCTGCGTAACTATGTTGAGATCTTTGCCTGGTCTTATGAAGATATGCCTGGGTTGGATACCGATATTGTGGTTCACCGATTGCCTACCAAGGAAGATTGTCCTCCAGTGAAACAGAAGGTCCGTCGAATGCGCCAAGAAATGTCTGAGAAAATCAAGGCTGAAGTTATGAAACAGTTTGACGCTGGTTTTCTAGCAGTTACTTCTTACTCGCAGTGGGTGGCCAATATGGTTCCTGTGCCGAAGAAGGATGGTAAGTGTGATACGGTGGGAGAACTGACTTGAGGTTTTGCGTTTGAGTTCGCAATTGTTTCGGTTTAGCAAGAGTCGCAACCGACTTTTTATTTTATCCTAAGGGAAGGTCAAAAAGCACAGGAAAGACCTTTGAGATGTTTTCTTGGGTTCGGGGAGTAGATTATAGAAAAGAAAGTTATTAGCACCCTTTCTATCCATGGTTATCCATGGGCTCTTAGTTACTTGCTTTAGATCACTTGCTTTGCTTTTCAATTGTTTGAAATGGTGCTTTGTGTGTGATTTTAAAAGATGTTTTGAAAAGAAGCCATCGTCGTGGCAACCTTCATAATGATTCTTGTTTGAATGTATACAAAGGTGTTTTTTTTGTCTTTTGAAAAGTTTTCAATGTTTGAAAGTAGGGTTTCGAAATGGTGTTGTGAAGTGTGTTTTGAAGATAGCAAGGATATTTTTGCAAGCTTTGATCAAGTAACTAAAAGTTATCTACCCTATTTTACTCAAAGATTTTTCTTATGTTTTTAACCATTTTAACAGTGTTGTTTCACCATTGTACTTGGTGAAAAACCTTGTGTTAGGATGTTAAACGGGACAGGCGCGAGTCATCGTATAGACCATGATAGCAATTGTGTCAAGTATTTTTGGCAATTTTCTTGAGGGACTTGATCATATTGTTTTAGGCAACCAAGATAGCGTCATCGAGGGACTATGATCTTTTTATTTGTTTTTGTTTTGCCAAAGTACTTGACATGCAACCATGGCCCATTTTTTAAGGCAACAAGTGGATTGAAGCCCTAGAGGTGCAAGTGTGCATTGTATTTGTTTTTTCATGCATGGTTATCTTTGAATTAGGTCAAGCTACTTGTTAATTTGATTTTTTGCATATAAATCCTAGGTCTAACCATGGCATATTTGAAAGCATTTAAAGGTGCGAGAATTTAAAGCCTACACTATTACAACATAATATAGGGAGGGGGGTACGAATTTGAATTGGGGGTATTTGACAAGAAATTAAATTCTAAATTATTACAACCAAATCGAATGTATAAGACAATATTTAAAGGTGCAATAATTAAATAAAATACAACAAATAAATGCTAAATAAAATGTAAAAAGTTTTTATGTATGTAAAAAGTAATTTTTTAATGTGAAATGTAAATAATAATAAAAAAGGGTCAATTTTAATTATTTTATTATTTAGGGCAAAAACCCTAATTTTTAAATAAATAGTATTATTTATTATTTATATGCAATAACCTATTGATTTGTACAAAAAATAAAAGTATATTGTAAAAATGATATTTTTAGTGTAAAATATTAATAAAAATGAACATGTAATATTTTTGTACTTTTGTCCTAATTAATAAAAATGAACATATATATATATATATATATATATATATATATATATATATATATATATATATATATATATATATATATATATATATATATATATATATATATATATATATATATATATATATATATATATATATATATATATATATATATATATATATATATATATATATATATATATATATATATATATATATATATATATATATATATATATATATATATATATATATATATATATATTAAACATATTAAATATATAAAAATAAAAATTAATTATTTACAAAAAAATGGGTATATTCAAGAAAATGTTTTTAAATATAAATAAAATAATAAATGAAAATGAACATATTTTTTACATTATTCTTTAAGTTTTAATAAAAGAAAATAAATTATTTACATATTTATACTAGTAAAATAGAAATAAATATCAAATAGATATGAAAAAATACAAGAAAATAATTTTTGGCATTTTTATATTTGGACAAAAAATAATAAAGTCAGAATAAAAATAAAAATATCAAAATGACAAATATACAAATAAATGGGCCAGGGGGGGCGTTAACTGAAAAATGGGGTGTTAGAAGCAAAAATGACCAGGCCCAGCCCAATCAGACTTCATCTTCTTCCTTGGTTCACAAAAATGCGCGTTCTGTACATCAACTGATATCTCCTGATTCTTTGATTTTTTGACAAAACTCATAACATGAAACTTGTAGAGCATCAAACAACGAATCTAACTATATAAAAAACTTAAGCTAACTCTCAAAGACCAGAGAGAATTTCTCTGGCCCTAATTTCTAACCTAGTTTTTTCAGAAAGTTCATGGATGAAATTCTCCTAGCACGATTAATATAAATGAAAACTAAGCATATGTATGGCTTCAGGGCTATGAATACAACATCTTTCATTCACAAACCTAAGTCTAACTATTCCTAAATAGAGAGATAGAAGTTCATGAAATACCTGTTTCAGTTGACTTCGAGCTGGACAATGCAGCAACTTCCAAGGGTACTTGAGCTTCTTTTGAGCTTGCCTGATGTCCAATGAAGTTTTCCCAATGCTTGGCTTGTTTTGAAGTAGCCTGAAACGTGCTATAGAACTCAACCTGCAAAGCTTTGAAACAAAAATGGAAATGTGTGTTAATGGTGTTACAGCTAGCAATGGAGACCTGGAATAGTTCAAGTGAGTTGGTTGGAAGGTGTTTGAAGTATCTTTTGACAGAACGCACGATGGAATTTGATAATGGCTTACAAAATGCAGAACTGGCCCTGTTTTGCAAGAAAATGGGGAATTTGTGCACTAGGAGTTTTGAGAGGCAAATGGGTCGTGTTTCTGGCTTGTTTGGAGGTATCAAACTTGTTTGCAATGTTTGTGTAAGTTGGTTTTAACAGATGTGAGAGATGGCTTGTGGTTTGCAACTTTTCTTCTCCTTGAAGCAAGAGTGTCTCGCTATTCAATGCAGGCATGTACCAGTCTTATATCATGCTGCATATTTTGCTCTTGGTTACTGGAATTGGTAGATTTGATCTTGCCTCAGAGATATGGCCCCATGCCTCAAGGATCTTGTTTTGACATAAAGTGAAGTTTAAGCAAAAATGGCATTGTTACTTTTTTCATTTAAGGCTTAATCTAGTGTATAATGCCCTAATGACCAAGACAATACCTTAACTCAATGGATATGCATTAAATTATGGAGTACAAACTGGTTTTGGGGCCTGTAATTGTGAACCAAGCTAGCTAGATCAGATTTGCAATTTGGTATGAACATGTATTGGCCATGGATCAAAGTGAGTTTTTGCCAACTTCAAGCATTCGATTCTCTCTAACCACAAGGGTGTTTGATGGGTTCTTGGACAATTTGGAAAGCTTGGAACATGTACTATAATCCATCTTTGAAATGAAACTTGAAACTCTAAGTGGAACTATTTAACAAATGGCCAAGAAGATGGGTCAAAATCCTGCCTAAATTAGGGCAAAATTTCTCTAAGTTAAAAGTTTTAGGTACCCTTGTTCCAAAAATCATAACTTGAGATACAAGACTCTTTTGAGAAAACTTTGTGAATCAAAGTTGTAGATATTTGTGATGGAATACAACTGTCATGTTGCAAGTTTTGTTTTAATCCATTTGCATCTTGGTGAAAAAATGGGACAAAGTTAGGAAAAAATAAGAAAATTTCATAACTTAGAAAATTTCTAAGTTATGAAAATTTTCCATTTTAAACCCTAATTTGCATTTTTGGGTTTCTTGATGAACAAGTTTCATAATTTGACATGTCTTGGTGAAAAATGACTCTTGGCACTTGATTTTGACCAAAAAGTCAAAGTTTGACTTTTCAGTGTACAGTCAAATTTTGATCAGTTGACTGAAAAATTCATTTGTCAATCCTATGCATTTGAGATCTTTTGAACTTGTTGAATGGGTCAAGAAATTGTCATTGAGTCCTTGAGTCCACGTGTGAGCTTGATTTTCTATTGGGTAGGTCAAACAGTCAAAAATTGCCTTTGTGTAGTCAAAACCCTAAAAATGACCATTTTGCCCTTTTAGTGATTTGATCAAATTTCTTTGTGGAATTGTGATCCAAACTTGATAAAATGGTTCATATGAGTTCATAATGTTGATGTGGGTCAAATTTCATGAGGTTTGACTGTCAATTGGCCACATTTGACTTTTTCCCTAATACAGCTGATTTCTGGGTCAACTGTCCAATTGACTGGGTAAAAATTTGAATCAAGGCTTGAAACTTGGTATGGACAAACTTGTGAGTCCAACATGAAGTATGAAAGTCACTTTGGGAATTGTAGATCAAAACATCTCTGTGCAAACTCAAACCCTAATTTAGGTCAACAGTGCAAGGAGGTATCTTGAGCAGAGCAAACCCTAGCTTGATCTTGAGTTCCAAGAGTCTTGTGATTGAGAAAATGTTGATGAAATGAGAGGGCAAATTTTGGGGTACAACAGTTGCCCCTGTTCAATCTTCTTGAACCTGAAGAGTTAGATTGGCAAGTTTGCCTTTCGCGACTCGAAGGTAAAAGAGGATTGGACACTAGAGTGCCCGTAAATTTGCACTCGTCAAAATATTATCGAGGGAATGGGCTTAAAGATGACATTTGGAGATGGTAGAACCTTGCTGGATATGGGCTTAAAGATGCCATCCAAGAGTGTTTATTGAACTGCAATGTGGCAGGTCAGAAGAATGAGCATCAAAATGGTATATGTGTCTGGAATGTATTTGAACTGTATCTGGAGACTGAGTCTGTATGAGCAAAGGAATGGCATCCGTGTTTGGAGCGTATCTGAGCTGTAACTGTATTTGAACTTTGAATGAATATCATAATGACTGCTGTGTCTGGAGTGCATCTGTATTGTATCTGAATTTGAGATATGTATGAGTAGCAGAATGACTTCCGTGTCTGGAGTATATCTGAGACTGTAACTGGGATATGAATAAGTGACAGAATGACTTCCGTGGTGATTGCACTGGGGAGAATCAAGCTGCTGGTGTAAGGGTCAGAATGGCATCCGTGTTTGGAGCATATCTGAACTTGAAGTTGATAGTTAAAACTTAATGAGAGATAGAATGGCCATCGTGTCTGGAGCGTATCTAGTCTGTATCGGATTGCTGAAGTCTGAATGAGTAGTAGAATGACCGCCGTGTCTGGGGTGCATCTGTACTGTATTTGACTTGAAATTATGGATGAGTAATAGAATGACCGCCGTGTCTGGGGTGTATCTGTATTGTATCTGAATTTGAGATATGTATGAGTAGCAGAATGACTTTCGTGTCTGGAAAATATCTGAGACTGTAACTGGGATTTGAATAAGTGACAGAATGACTTCCGTGGAGATTGCACTGGGGAGAATCAAGCTGCTGGTGTAAGGGTCGGAATGGCATCCGTGTCTGGAGCATATCTGAACTTCAAGTTGATAGTTGAAACTGAATGAGAGATAGAATGGCCGTCGTGTGTGGAGCGTATCTAGTCTGTATCGGATTGCTGAAGTCTGAATGAGTAGTAGAATGACCGTCGTGTCTGGGGTGTATCTGTACTGTATTTGACTTGAAATTCTGGATGAGTAATATAATGACCATCGTGTCTGGGGTGTATCCATACCGTATCTGAATAATCGTTAACAATAGCCTTTTAATCTTATCCTGAAAAAGGTAAAATGTTATCTAAAACACAAAGTTATATTGCATGATAGGTATGATGCAATGAATTGTGTTTCATCAATGTTTATGATATATGAATGTAATGGATGTGCATGTAAGCTGAGTAGCTGTCTTGCTGAGGAAAATAAATCCTTGATAACTGGAGAAAATGAAATCTTTGATTGCTGTCGGGGAAAGTAAATCCTTAACCGATGCTGGGGATTCCAAAAAATCTTTGATTACTAAAGAGGAAAAATCCGTGCTGACTGCTGACTGCTTGGGGATTAAAGATCTATGATTACTGAGAAGGGGAAATCATGGGACCACTGTTGGAGATTAAAAGTCCTCGGCAATTTTTGGGGATTAACAAGGCCTTTGACAACTCCTGCAGGGATGTGAGAATCCTTCATGACCTTTCTGGGGAATGAGGAAAACTCTGATGATCTCTACTGGGGAATTGAAACCTTGGAGGCTTTTGCTTGGAGAAATGAGACCAGGAATCTTCAATCTCTTTGGAAGGTAACTCTGTGGGGGAAATGTTCACTATTCTGGCTCCGCTGGGGATAGGATTTTTCAGGGTTTTCGGGCTCCACTGGGGATCTCAAAGCTTAACTCTGATGGGAATTTTGAAACTTAAATCAACTGGGGAATCAAGTTTTAGACTGCACTGGCTCCGCTGCGGATCTTGAAGCTTAACTTTGCTGGGGAAATATACTCCAAATTTAGCCTTGTTGAGGATCTGAATGATGTATCGTAGGGGATTTCTTTCGGAATGGCATAAAGATTTATTCCTACTCCTTCAACCTAACAGTAATTATCCTTTTTCAATTTCGTTTTATTTGTAAGCAGTGATTATATTCAAATGCATATGCCTATTTAACAAAACATTGGACGTTTTCAAATAAAACATAAGTGTAAAAAGAAAAGAAAGGCAAGCGAATTTCTGGACTTTGAAGTATCTTTGTATTTAATTTTCGTGAATATCTTTGTACAAAGGAGACAGACATCCTAGTAAGAGAATGTTGTCGTAAAAAATTTTATACAAAAGAAAGATGGCTATGTGTAATAATTCCATGGGATTCCCATTCTGCTATAGCCTTCACAATTCTAAATATCTAGTCCATTCGCTGCTTCGCCCGCTGATGACTGGGTTGATCAGAAGCTTGGAGCTTGTTGGTGAAGAGATTGTTCTTAAAGTGATCCGACGAGACATAGTCATACGCTTTAATTCCCTAACTTTTTCCTGGACCTCCCTTTCGAGTTTTCGATCCACCGGGAAACCCCTTTTTGCCCAAGTCTCCCTTTCGGGTTTTCAACTTGTCGGGTGTACAGATTTTTTTTGTTTTATCCCTAAGTTTTGCCTGAACCGCCCTTTCGGGTTTTCGATTCACTGGGATGCCCTTTTTTTACCCAAGTCGCCCTTTCGGGTTTTCAACTTGTCGGGTCGTTTCATGCGTAGTATCTTTTGACTATGTCTGCGTTCGCAGGGTGCGGCAAATCGTCGTCGTCCATGGTGGTCAGAATCATTCCCCCACCAGAAAAGATGCTCTTAATCACGAATGGTCCCTCGTAAGTAGGAGTCCACTTTCCCCTGGGATCACTTTGCGGCAAGACGATCCGCTTGATTACAAGATCTCCGACTTGGTATACCTGACGTCTGACTTTCTTGTTGAAGGCCTTGATCATCCGTTTTTGATACGACTGACCATGACAAACAGCAGTAAGTCGCTTCTCGTCGATCAAATTAAGTTGGTCAAGTCGGGTCTGAATCCAATCGTCTTCACTCAAACCAGCGTCCTTCATAATCCTCAAGGAAGGAATCTGAACTTCCATGGGTAGCACAGCTTCCATGCCATATACTAAAGAAAATAGGGTTGCCCCGGTTGAAGTACGTGATGTGGTACGATATCCATGCAGAGCAAACGGTAACATCTCATGCCAGTCCTTGTAGGTGACTGTCATATTTTGAATGATCTTCTTGATATTTTTGTTCGCGGCTTCAACAACACCGTTCATCTTTGGCCGATAGGGAGATGAATTATGATGATAAATCTTGAAATGTTCGCATAGAGCGGTGATCATAGTGTTGTTCAAATTCGTACCGTTGTCTGTGATGATCCTGTCAGGGACACCATACCGGCATATGAGGTTTTGCTTGATGAAGCGGGCAACCACATTCTTTGTAACAGAGGCAAAGGAAGCTACTTCGACCCACTTGGTAAAATAATCAATAGCGACCAAGATGAAGCGATGTCCATTGGATGCCGTGGGCTTGATCTCTCCAATCATGTCAATGCCCCACATTGCGTATGGCCAAGGAGCTGTCAGAACGTTGAGAGGAACATGAGGAATATGTACCTTGTCGGCATAGAATTGGCATTTGTGGCAGGTAGGGGAATGTTGATGATAGTCAGCTTCCATGGTAGACCAGTAGTAGCCTGCCCTTCGAATCTTCTTAGCCATCGTATGTCTGCTCAAGTGGGTGCCAAATGTACCACTGTGTATCTCAGTCATGATCAATTCTGCTTCAGCTTTGTCCATACAACGAAGCAGAACACAATCATGGCTGCGCTTATAAAGGATGCCATTGCTTAGGAAGAACTTGGCAGCAAATCTCCTTAAAAAAAAATTGTCATTGACGGAAGCTCCTTCAGGATATTCTCTAGTCTGGAGATACCTTTTGATTTCATGAAACCAGGGTTGTTCCACTACTTCTTCGGTATTAATCTCATGACAGTGTGCGGGTTCGTCCATTCGCTCGATGGTGATTTGGGGAGCCTCGTTATCCCAGTTGAGTTTAAACATGGAAGACATTGTAGCCAGAGCATCTGCTAGCTGGTTTTCTTCTCCCGGGAAGTGCTCGAAAGTAATCTGCTCGAAATGAGGCAACAACGTCAGGACATGTTCTTTGTATGGGATAAGATTAGTATGTTTAGTGTCCTACTCTCCTTTGACTTGGCTGATAACCAAAGCCGAGTCCCCAAATACGACCAAAGATTTGATTCCCAAGTCTATAGCAGCCTTGAGACCAAAGATGCAAGCTTCATATTCAGCCATGTTGTTGGTACAGCTGAAGCAAAGTCGGGCAGTGAAGGGTGTATGGCAACCTTCCGGAGAAATGAGTACCGCGCCGATACCGTTGCCAAGTGCATTCGAAGCACCATCAAAGTACAGGGTCTATTGGTATCCTTGTTCAGGTCCATCATGCGGTCTGTTACCTTCAATGTTGTCCAATGTCATGATGTCCTCGTCAGGGAAGTCGAATCTCATAGATTGGTAATCTTCGACGGCTTGGTGAGCTAGATGGTCAGCTAGTACACTCCCCTTTATAGCTTTTTGGGTAGTATACTGGATATCATACTCAGTCAGGATCATTTTCCATCTAGCGATTCTTCCAGATAAAGCAGGTTTCTTGAAGATATACTTGATTGGATCCATTTTGGAAATCAGCAAAGTGGTATGAGTCAACATATACTGCCTTAGTCGGCGAGCAGCCCATACCAAAGTGCAGCAAGTTTTCTCGAGCAATGAGTAGCGAGTCTCACAGTCGGTAAACTTTTTGCTAAGGTAATAAATGGCATGCTCTTTTTGGCCAGACTCGTCATGTTGGCCCAGTACGCACCCCATTGAGTTATCTAAAACAGTCAGATACATGATTAACGGCCTTCCTTCGACGGGTGGCATCAGAATATGAGGTTCTAGTAAATACTCCTTGATCTTATCAAAATCAAATTGACAATCATTGTTCCATTCAACTACCTGATCCTTCTTTAACAGTTTGAAAATTGGTTCACAGGTAGAAGTCAGGTGAGAGATGAATCTGGCGATATAGTTCAAGCGTCCCAAGAATCCTCTAACCTCCTTTTCAGTACGGGGGGCAGGCATTTCTTGTATAGCCTTCACTTTAGCTGGATCAACCTCAATGCCTTTGTTGCTGACAATAAATCCCAAAAGTTTACCAGACCTAACTCCAAAAGTGCACTTGCTTGGGTTCAGTCTGAGCTTATACTCGTTCAACCTGGCAAACAAATGACCAAGGTGTTCTTCTTCTGTCTGTGATCGAGATATGATGTCGTCTACATAAAATTAGATCTCATGATGTATCATATCATGAAACAAAGCTACCATGGCGCGTTGATAAGTTGCCCCTGCATTCTTCAGTCCGAATGGCATCACTTTGTAGCAGAAGGTACCCCATTGCGTGACGAAAGTAGTTTTCTCCATGTCCTCGGGGGCCATTTTGATCTGGTTGTATCCCGAGAATCCATCCATGAAGGAAAATACCTTGTGCTGAGCTGTGTTGTCAACCAAGATGTCGATATGCGACAGTGGAAAATCGTCTTTGGGGTTAGCCCTATTCAAATCCCGGTAGTCCACACACATTATGAATTTTCCGTCCTTCTTAGGTACGGGCACAATGTTAGCAACCCATTGTGGATAGGAGGTAACAGCCAGAAAGCCAGCGTTGAATTGCTTCATTACTTCAGCCTTGATTTTCTCAGACATGTCAGGCCTCATCCGGAAGACCTTTTGCTTGATTGGTGGACAATCTTCTCTTGTAGGGAGATGGTGAACCACGATATCTGTGTCTAGCCCTGGCATGTCTTCATAAGACCAGGCAAAGATTTCAACATATTCGTTCAACAGTTGCACTAAGCGCTCTTTGACACTTGGTTCCAGGTTGGCACCCACTTTTACTTCCTTTTTGTCTTCCTCTGTCCCCAAGTTGATGGTTTCTAGCAACTCTCTGTGAGGTAGAATAGCCCTCTCTTCTTGTTGCAAAAGTATGGCTAACTCTCCCGGCACTTCACAACCTTCATCAACTTCGTACTCAACATGATTAACCAAATCTTCGGAGTTATCGAAGGCTAAAGCAGAATAGTCACCCATGGAATCCGGAGTGGATGGGTACCTGCATTTGTGAGTGTGGGTGTGTGTAAGGGATAGCCATCCTTAAACAAACAAAAATGCAAAAGGAAAGAAAAATGAACACAACAACTTATAGATGAAAAACGTCCAATGATTCATTAAAACATGGCATATGATTATGAAGAAAATCAAACCCTTACAAATGGACCTACATGCCCCGGGCAAGGCATGAGGTGAAAATAGTGTGCGAATTGTTTTAGTTATTATAGACCATAAAAATGGGAAATTGTTCAAAGATAAAATTACTGGTTGATAAAGGTGATGGGAACAAAATCCTTTGCTTCCCAATTGCTCAAACCCCCTTCGACGGTCGGAAAGATCCAATCTTCAAAGTGGCTCTCTTCACCTTCATCTTCTACAGCATTGATTCCATGGTGAGAGATCTTGACGGGTGGCCCTCCAGCCTTGGAGCGACGCATAGCCTTTTGTCCTGCAATAGTGAACCCTAACCCAAACTTATCTGTCTTATGGGGAAAGTCAGGCAATTGTCCCTATACTGTACTCTTCCCTTGTTTAACCACAGCCTCTGCGTCCTTGAGAGATGCCATCCTAGATACATGCTTGGGAACGGCAGGCAACTCAACCATTGTCTTCGCAACTGCTATCTCGGGAGAAACTTCCTCAAAATGCTGGAAAGGCGTTTCGATGAACTCGCCATCCAACTCCACATAGCGGAAGGAATTGAGATGACTTATCATGTATTCTTCCTCGTCGTGCACTGTTATAATCTTACCCCTAACAGGATATTTCAGCATTTGGTGCAAAGAGAAGGTAACTGCCTCGGCATAATGGATTCACGGTCTCCCTAGCAAACACGAATATGACAGACGGATGTCCATCACGTAGAAGGTGGAGTTGAAAACTTCTGTGCCTACTTTGATAGGAATATCCACCTCTCCATGAACCATTCTTTTGGACCCATCAAAGGCCCTAACAATGATGTTACTAGGTTTGAGGGTCAATCCTTCACAGTCCAAACAGTCTAAGGCTTTCTTCGGCATCACATTCAAGGAAGAACCAGTATCAACTAAGACATGGGTGAGGGTGGTTCCCCTGAATTCAACTGAGACATGTAGTGCGTCGTTGTGTTTCCTTCCTTTGGGAGTTAAGTCAGCATCGGAAAAGCCAAGGACATTATCTGCAGTAAGACTGGCCACACATTCTTGGAACTGGTCAGCCGAAGTCTCTTGGGGTACATGTGCCGCCTTCAAGAATTTGATTAGGGCCTTAGCATGGGCCTCAGAACAGAGCAGAAGAGCAAACATTGAAATTTTAGAAGGGGTCTGCCCTAACTGTTCCACAACGTCGTAGTCACTTTTTCTGATTATTTTCAAGATCTCGTCCATTTATTTCTGAGTGGTTTCGGGGATAACCACAGCATGAGCCTTCGTCTTGACAGGCACTTCCAGTATCCCATTACCCTTGTCGATAGTATCAGCAGATGGTCTTACTTCAGGAGTATCCAATTCTTCAATCACTGGGCCTTGCACAGATGGTCCAACAGGTACATAAGCTTTCAAGGGTCCGAAAACTGCTCGAGGGGGAGCAATCTCCAAAGAAAAGATTCGGCCGCTGCGGGTTATCTTGCTTGTACCCGCAATGTTCCCTATATCAGGGCTTTCTTCTTCAGAAATCTCTTGGACTGTTTCGATTTGTTTGATACCTTGGTAGAAGATTTCTCCCCCATAGTTCCTTGGTATCGTTTTGCTGGATTGGTACGGGACAGGTCCCGGCATGGTGATCTTTAATGGTACACATTCAGAGTTGGGTGTAATCCTGACAGGCCTTTTGCAAGCCTTGGGAGGATTGTCGGAAATGGTTATAATTGCAATATTGTTGGTTGAAGTAGCAAAAGTATCAGGAGTAACAGGATTGAAGGTATCAACATGGGTTTTCTGGAAAAGTATCTCTTGGGTATCCATCAGGCGTTGGACACCTGACTTCAACATTGGGCAATCACCTCGTATGTTCAAACAAAAATAACAGTCTTTACCACAACCAGGAAAGATCCCGACTCTCAACAATTTTTATTTAATCACAAGTAACGGTGTCAGCATGTCAACAACATCAGTAACATGAGTGTCCTCCATAACAACATGAATATTGTGGCCGTGCTTGGGCATCGAAGCAGATATAACATTGGGGTTCTCATGAGCATCAAATTCTATTTCCTTAGCATCAATCAGGTCCTGGATTTTGTATTTAAGTGCCCAGTAACTATTGGTATCGTGCCCAACACTGTCGGAATGGTAAGCACACTTGGCATTAGGATGGTAGGATGGAGAGGAGGTGTTAGGGTTCTTTGGCGCTTCCTTCAGACTGGTCAGATTCAGCTTTAACAAATGGGGAAGTACCTGAGAGGGCGTCATGTTGATGCGGGTGAACTGCCGTTGTGGCCTTTCCACCCGTTGTTGATTAGGTCTCGACTGATTGTTACGAGGTTGATCATTTGACGAGTTTTGAATCATCACAGCCCCTACAGTCGGCCGGCGCTCAGTTCTTCCCTGTCCCTTCTGAGAATACACTGCAAATGCTTCCTTCTTGGCTGGGAAAGGTTTCTTAACAACCGTGGATGCGGAATCATCCTTTTGAATCTTTCCACTCTTAATACCGGCCTCAACCCTTTCGCCGGTCAAAATCAGTTCAGTAAATCCCGCGGAAGAACTTCTGATCAGATGATTGAAGAAGGGTCCAGACAGGGTCCCCAGAAACATGTCAACTAACTCCCTATCTGATAGCGGTGGCTTCACCCTTCCAGCCAGATCACGCCACTTCTGGGCGTACTCTTTAAACCCTTCATTGGAAGCCATCCCCATACTTTGTAACTGAGTACGAGTGGGCGCCAAATCAGCATTGTATTGATACTGACGATAAAAAGCAGCTACCAAGTCTTCCCAATTATGAACCTCTGATCTCTCGAGTTAATAAAACCAGTCTAACTGCGTGCCAGACAAGCTGTCTTGGAAAGAGTGTACCTAGAGGTCTTTATCGGATGAGTGGGGTTGGATTTTTCTGACATACGACCTCAGGTGCATCGTTGGGCATGACAGACCGTCATACTTGGCAAATGTTGGCACCTTGAACTTGGGAGGGATAACAATCCCAGCTACCAGCCCTAGTTCTTCAAAGTCCAAACCGGGCACCCTTTGCAACTCCATAGCTGCCAGTCTATCCTCAAGATTCTTATATTTATCATCCGCTGGTGGATACTGTTGTTCAGAGTAGTCTTCGTCTTCTTCCTCCTCCTCCTCTTCAACCTCAGATTCAGAAGGTACAACAGTCCCTTTCCCTTTACCGGCCCCTTCGTCAGACATTGAGGGGAACTCGAGAACTCTCCTAGCCTGATGCTCAAATCTCCTTCCCAAAGTGGCTACTCCAGGTCTCTTTTTCTTTTTCTCTTTATTCCTCTCCAACAAAACTTTGAGGTCCTCTTGACCCTTTGCCAAGGTCATGAGGAGTTGCTGGAACTGTGAATTTTGTGCCTGCAGATCCTTTACCGTTTGCTCCAAATCCATCTTGCTGAAATAAACAGCAGAAAGATAAGGAAACCTGGCGTGAAGACCTGTTTATGCATATGATGAATGGTATGTTATTCATGTAATGCATTCAAGGGTTCAAAAATTCAAATTTGTTGCAAACAAAAAGAACGCACGTCATATTAAGAAGAAATTTGTTAATACATAAGTGCCCCATGGGCGAAATATTACAAAATTCTTAATGTAAAAAGACATTGCGCATCTTCTTTGGTGCGATGTAAGTATTGAGAGTTTCCTCCTCGTGCAGTCGGCGGGTAAGCTTTAAAACCTTCTTCTCACTGGCATAGAAGCTGGCTTCAAAAGTATCCCGTTCTTCCTTGAGTTGGATCCAACTCTTTTGCATTTCTTCCCATGATGTTGGCATGTCAGGATGCAGGATGGTGTATGGAACCTCTCCTTCCATAACAGGCTCTTTGATCAAGGGGAGAGTGTGAGGGTATGGCATCATAAGATTCTGGGAGCGGGTTTGTACCCACTTGAGGTAAGGCTCAAGGGGGATGGAATTCTTGTGCCCCAGTGTCTTACTATCCACCATGTTAGGCATCCTCCAAGCTCGGATGAACCTTTGTCGAATTCCTTGCGCATCATTGTCGAAGTCAAAGACTAGGTCAGGAATCAGCATGTCGTAAGGGCCATCCCTCTGAGCATATCCAAATTGTCTCAAAGCTAGACAGGGGTTGTAGGTAATGCCTCCCCTAATGCCAAGTAGTGGGACATTAGGGAATTCCCCACAATGATCAATGATGATGACATTTTCTCTGGACCGAGAACACCAATGTACATCAGAATGTGTGAGGGTCATCAATCGTTGTGACCACCTTAAACCCTGCTCATTCTTCAAAATTGATTGTGGAAGATGAGAAATAAACCACCTTGCTAGGAGAGGAGTACAACACATGAGAACACCTCTTT
This sequence comes from Vicia faba, assembly GCA_948472305.1. Taxonomy (NCBI): domain Eukaryota; kingdom Viridiplantae; phylum Streptophyta; class Magnoliopsida; order Fabales; family Fabaceae; genus Vicia; species Vicia faba. The sequence continues at coordinate 1,113,620,460 of OX451740.1, forward strand.
TCCTCATTGTTCGTGTATAAAATGAGTGTAGGATGTCCCCAAGAAATGTAGGTATAGGATTCCTGGACATAAAAATATTGACAGCATTCACATCTATAAGCTGATCAGGGTTTGGGAACAAGACCAACCCATAGATGAGGAGTGCCACAATCTCTTCAAAGGCTTGTAGATCAAGAGAATTCCAGCAGTCTTGTGCCTTCTCAAACAGAAACTTTGCCAAGAAACCCTTGACACCACTTTTGGTTTCCCAATGTCCCTTGATGTCAGATGGCTGCAAATGTAATGCTTGAGCAACATCTTCAGGATTTGGTTCTTTTTCCGTACTGTTGTAGGGTAGTTGATTAAGAATAGGAATTCTCAGGAGTTGAGAAAATTCCTCCAAAGTGGGTACTAGCTGGTAATCAGGAAATGTGAAACAGTGGTGGAGGGGTCAAAGAACTGGAAAAGAACTTTCACCATGTCCTCTTCAATGTTGGTGTCGACCAAGTTGAGGAGTTTACCATGTCTTTCATTGAAAAGAGAATTCTCTGGAATCCTGGAGGTGAGCTCCTTGAGTTGAGGAGGGATTCTCACAAGGTTGACCTGGATTGTTTTTCTGCGGAGAGATTCCATGACCTACAAAACAAGAACAAAGATGAAGATCCAAACCCTTGAAATGGTTAGTGGATGCATATGATGCTTTATGATGTTCATGATGTATGCACAAGCACATGTACAAGCAAGTCACACAAAATCCTAGTTTCAGGCTTGCATGAGGTTTCATAGGTAAGTACCCTCTTGAGTTTAGTTGGCTCAAAACCTGTCCTACAAATAGTAACCAGGTTCTATGGAGCTCAATATCACTGGATTGTTTTCTATGTTCATTGTTTTGGTTTAGCCACTTAACTAGCGACCAAAATATTCCAAGAAAACAACCCTCAATGAGTGTAGTATCGAGTATCTACCAACTTCGGACTGCACCAAAGCCGGTCATCTCACTACCCCTAATAAAAGGCCAAGATGGTCAAGTAAGGTTATAAAAGTTCATTAGTGCTTCATGACATCACTCAGCGGCCCCGTATTCTCTTTGATTGACTCAAAGGCTACCGGTACCCATAAATATGTCGCACTAATATAGTTATTGCTTCAACCATGTCGGTATACCCCGCACAGTTTCCACAATGTATTGCTATTTAGCTATGAATGTTTCCCAAATCCGGGTAGAGGATTTCGAGCCCAAACAAGAGAACCAAATGTAAAGCAAACAAAGCAAACAATATAATCATGCAAAGGGTGATCTAAGCCCTAAGGTTACTCCACTTTTAAAGTTGTCCCCAGGAGAGTCGCCAGTTCTGTGATACGGTGGGAGAACTGACTTGAGGTTTTGCGTTTGAGTTCGCAAATGTTTCAGTTTAGCAAGAGTCGCCACCGACTTTTTATTTTATCCTAAGGAAAGGTCAAAAAGCACAGGAAAGACCTTTGAGATGTTTTCTTGGGTTCGGGGAGTAGATTATAGAAAAGGAAGGTATTAGCACCCTTTCTATCCATGGTTATCCATGGGCTCTTAGTTACTTGCTTTAGATCACTTGCTTTGCTTTTCAATTGTTTGAAATGGTGCTTTGTGTGTGATTTTGAAAGATGTTTTAAAAAGAGGCCATCATCGTGGCAACCTTCGTAATGATTCTTGTTTGAATGTATACAAAGGTGTTTTTTTTTGTCTTTTGAAAAGTTTTCAATGTTTGAAAGTAGGGTTTTGAAATGGTGTTGTGAAGTGTGTTTTGAAGATAATAAAGATATTTTTGCAAACTTTGATCAAGTAACTAAAAGTTATCTACCCTATTTTACTCAAAGATTTTTCTTATGTTTTTAACCCTTTTAACAGTGTTGTTTCACCATTGTACTTGGTGAACAACCTTGTGTTAGGATGTTAAACGGGACAGGCGCGGGTCATCGTATAAACCATGATAGCAAATGTGTCAAGTATTTTTGGCAATTTTCTTGAGGGACTTGATCATATTGTTTTAGGCAACCAAGATAGCGTCATCGAGGGACTATGATCTTTTTGTTTGTTTTTGTTTTGCCAAAGTACTTGACATGCAATCATGGCCCATTTTTTAAGGCAACAAGTGGATTGAAGCCCTAGGGATGCAAGTGTGCATTGTGTTTGTTTTTTCATGCATGGTTATCTTTGAATTAGGTCAAGCTACTTGTTAATTTGATTTTTTGCATATAAATCCTAGGTCTAACCATGGCATATTTGAAAGCATTTAAAGGTGCGAGAATTTAAAGCCTACACTATTACAACATGATATAGGGAGGGGGGTACGAATTTGAATTGGGGGTATTTGACAAGAAATTAAATTCTAAATTATTACAACCAAATCGAATGTATAAGACAATATTTAAAGGTGCAATAATTAAATAAAATACAACAAATATATGCTAAATAAAATGTAAAAAGTTTTTATGTATGTAAAAAGTAATTTTTTAATGTGAAATGTAAATAATAATAAAAAAGGGTCAATTTTAATTATTTTATTATTTAGGGCAAAAACCCTAATTTTTAAATAAATAGTATTATTTATTATTTATATGCAATAATCTATTGATTTGTACAAAAAATAAAAGTATATTGTAAAAATGATATTTTTAGTGTAAAATATTAATAAAAATGAACATGTAATATAAATAAAATAAAATAAAATAATGTTTTTAAACTGTTTTAAAAATGGGTACATTCAAGAAAATGTTTTTAAATATAAATAAAATAATAAATGAAAATGAACATTTTTTTACATTATTCTTTAAGTTTTAATAAAAGAAAATAAATTATTTACATATTTATACTAGTAAAATAGAAATAAATATCAAATAAATATGAAAAAATACAAGAAAATAATTTTTGGCATTTTTATATTTGGAGAAAAAATAATAAAGTCAGAATAAAAATAAAAATATCAAAATGACAAATATACAAATAAATGGGCCAGGGGGGGTGTAAACTGAAAAATGGGGTGTTAGAAGCAAAAATGACCAGGCCCAGCCCAATCAGACTTCATCTTCTTCCTTGGTTCACAAAAACGCGCGTTCTGTACATCAACTGCTATCTCCTGATTCTTTGATTTTTTGACAAAACTCATAACATGAAACTTGTAGAGCATCAAACAACGAATCTAACCATATAAAAAACTTACGCTAACTCTCAAAGACCAGAGAGAATTTCTCTGGCCCTAATTTCTAACCTAGTTTTTTCAGAAAGTTCATGGATGAAATTCTCCTAGCACAATTAATATAAATGAAAACTAAGCATATGTATGGCTTCAGGGCTATGAATACAACATCTTTCATTCACAAACCTAAGTCTAACTATTCCTAAATAGAGAGATAGAAGTTCATGAAATACTTGTTTCAGTTGACTTCGAGCTCGACAATGCAGCAACTTCCAAGGGTACTTGAGCTTCTTTTGAGCTTGCCTGATGTCCAATGAAGCTTTCCCAATGCTTGGCTTGTTTTGAAGTAGCTTGAAACGTGCTACAGAACTCAACCTGCAAAGCTTTGAAACAAAAATGGCAATGTGTGTTAATGGTGTTACAGCTAGCAATGGAGGACTAGAATAGTTCAAGTGAGTTAGTTGGAAGATGTTTGAAGTATCTTTGGACAGAACGCACGATGGAATTTGATGATGGCTTGCAAAATGCAGAACTGGCCCTGTTTTACAAGAAAATGGGGAATTTGTGCACTAGGAGTTTTGAGAGGAAAAGGGGTCGTGTTTCTGGCTTGCTATGAGGTATCAAACTTGTTTGCAATGTTTGTGTAAGTTGGTTTTAACAGATGTGAGAGATGGCTTGTGGTTTGCAACTTTTCTTCTCCTTGAAGCAAGAGTGTCTCTCTGTTTAATGCAGGCCTGTACCAGTCCTATATCATACTACATATTTTGATCTTGGTTACTGGAATTGGTAGATTTGATCTTGCCTCAGAGATATGGCCCCATGCCTCAAGGATCTTGTTTTGACATAAAGTGAAGTTTAAGCAAAAATGGCATTGTTACTTTTTCCATTTAAGGCTTAATCTAGTGTATAATGCCCTAATGACCAAGACAATACCTTAGCTCAATGGATATGCATTAAATTATGGAGTACAAACTGGTTTTGGGGCCTGTAATTGTGAACCAAGCTAGCTATATCAGATTTGCAATTTGGTATGAACATGTATTGGCCATGGATCAAAGTGAGTTTTTGCCAACTTCAAGCATTCGATTCTCTCTAACCACAAGGGTGTTTGAGGGGTTCTTGGACAATTTGGAAATCTTGGAACATGTACTATAATCCATATTTGAAATGAAACTTGAAACTCCAAGTGGAACTATGTGAAAAATGGCCAAGAAGATGAGTCAAAATCCTGCCTAAATTAGGGCGAAATTTCTCTAAGTTAAAAGTTTTAGGTACCCTTGTTCCAAAAATCATAACTTGAGATACAAGCCTCTTTTGAGAAAACTTTGTGAATAAAAGTTGTAGACTTTGTGATGGACTACAGCTTTCATGTTGCAAGTTTTGTTTGAATCCATGTGCATCTTGGTGAAAAAATGGGACAAAGTTAGGAAAAAATAAGAAAATTTCATAACTTAGAAAATTTCTAAGTTATGAAATTTTTCCATTTTAAACCCTAATTTGCATTTTTGGGTTTCTTGATGAACAAGTCTCATAATTTGACATGTCTTGGTGAAAAAATGACTCTTGGCACTTGATTTTTACCAAAAAGACAAAGTTTAACTTTTCAGTGTACAGTCAAATTTTGATCAGTTGACTGAAAAATTCATCTGTTAATCCTATGCATTTGAGATCTTTTGAACTTGTTGAATGGGTCAAGACAATGTCATTGAGTCCTTGAGTCCATGTGTGAGCTTGATTTGCTATTGGCTAGGTCAAACAGTCAAAAATTGCCTTTGTGCAGTCAAAACCCTAAAAATGACCATTTTGCCCTTTTGGTGATCTGATCAAATTTCTTTGTGGAATTGTGATCCAAACTTTATCAAATGGTTCATATTAGTTCATAATGTTGATGTGGGTCAAATTTCATGAGGTTTGACTGTCAATTGGCCACAGTTGAATTTTTCCCCAATACAACTGATTTCTGGGTCAACTGTCCAATTGACTGGGCAAAAATTTGAATCAAGGCTTGAAACTTGGTATGGACAAACTTGTGAGTCCAACATGAAGTATGAAAGTAACTTTGGGAATTGTAGGTCAAAACATCCTTGTGCAAACTCAAACCCTAATTTAGGTCAACAGTGCAAGAAGGTGTCTTGAGCAGAGCAAACCCTAGCTTGATCTTGAGTTCCAAGAGTCTTGTGATTGAGAAAATGTTGATGAAATGAGAGGGCAAATTTTGGGGTACAACAGTAAGGTTCGAATGTGTTTTGACTATAGAGATCTGAATAGGTCAAGCCCCAAAAATGATTTCCCTCTGCCTCACATCGACGTTCTGGTTGACAACACCGCTCAGCATAAGGTCTTCTCCTTTATGGATGGTTTCTCCGGTTATAATTAGATTAATATGGTTCCCGAAGACATGGAAAATACAACCTTTGTTACTCAATGGGGTACCTTTTGCTACAAGGTCATGCCTTTCGGATTGGAGAATGCTGGGGCAACGTATCAGCGTGCCATGGTCACCTTGTTCCACGACATGATCCATCATGAGATTGAGGTATACGTCAACGACATGATTGCGAGATCCTAGACTAAAGAAGAGCATCTTGACCATCTTCAGAAGTTATTTGACAAGTTGAAGTTGTACAAGTTGAGGTTAAACCCGAACAAGTGCACCTTCGGGGTGAGATCTGGTAAGCTGCTGGGTTTCGTCTTAAGCGATAAAGGTATTCAGGTGGATCCTGCAAAGGTGAAGGCTATACAGGAAATGCTAGCTCCCTGAACAGAAAAAGAAGTCAGAGGCTTTTTGGGACGTCTGAACTATATTTCCCGATTCATCTCACACCTGACTGCTACTTGTGAGCCAATCTTCAAGCTACTGAAGAAAGATCAAGTGGTAAGATGGAACGATGAATGTCAGGACGCTTTCAAAAGGATCAAAGAGTATCTACAAGAGCCACCCATTCTGATGGCTCCAGTTGAAGGGAGACCTTTGATCTTATACTTGATAGTACTCGACAATTCAACGGGGTGTGTGTTGGGTCAACATGACGAGTCTGGCCGAAAAGAGCATGTTATTTATTACCTTAGCAAAAAGTTTACCGACTGCGAGACCCGATGCTTATTACTCGAGAAAACTTGATGCGCTTTGGCATGGGCTGCTCGCCGACTGAGACAGTATATGCTGACTCACACTACTCTATTGATATCAAAGATGGATCCAATCAAGTATATCTTCGAGAAGCCTGCCTTATCCGGAAGAATTGCAAGATGGCAGATGATCTTGACTGAGTATGACATCCAATACACAACCCAAAAGGCAATCAAGGGAAGTGTGTTGGCAGATCATTTGGCACATCAGGTAGTGGATGATTACCAGTCTATGAACTTTGAATTTCCGGATTAGAACATCATGTTAGTGACCGACTGCGAAGAACCTGGACCGGATGAAGGACCTGGGGAAGGATCTCGATGGTCTATGTACTTTGATGGAGCTTCGAATGCTTTGGGCAATGGAATTGGCGCCGTGATCATATCCCCCAAAGGCTCTCATACTCCGTTTACCGCCCGACTATGTTTCAACTGTACCAACAACATGGAGGAGTATGAAGCATGCATCATGGGTCTTCGAGCAGCAATTGACCTAAGGATTAAGTTTCTAAGTGTTTTCGGAGATTCTGCTCTTGTGATCAGTCAGATCAAAGGCGAGTGGGATACGAAACACCCAAATCTTATTCCTTACAAGGAGTATGTGTTGATGTTGCTTCCGCACTTTGAAGAGATAATCTTTGAACACTTCCCTAGAGAGGAGAATCAGTTGGCGAATGCGCTAGCTACGATGTCTTCTATGTTCAAAGTCAATTGAGACAACTAAGCTCCCCGGATTATCATTGAAAGATTGGACGAACCTGCACATTGTTGTGACATTGAGACTGAAGAGGTAGCAGATAAACCCTGGTTCCACGAGGTAAAAAGGTATCTCGAGGCTCAGGAGTACCCCGAGGGTGCATCTGTTAATGACAAGAAGTTTCTGAGGAGGTTCGTGGCAAAGTTCTTCATCAGCAATGGCATTCTTTACAAGCGTAACCATGATTCAACCTTACTGCGATGTGTGGATAAGAACGAAGCAGAAAGGATCATGGCAGAGTTACATGAAGGTACTTTCGGAACTCATTCCAGTGGACACACCATGGCAAAAAAATCCTTCGGGCAGGATATTTTTGGTCCACAATGGAAGCCGACTGTTATCATCATTCTCGGACCTGTCACAAGTGCCAAGTCTATGTTGATAAGGTGCATATACCTCTGGTTCCTCTGAACGTCTTGACAACTCCATGGCCTTTCACAATGTGGGGAATCAACATGATCGGCGAGAACAGACCTACGGCGTCCAACGGGAATCGTTTCATCCTGGTAGCTATTGATTACTTTACGAAGTGGGTTGAAGCAGCTTCCTTTGCTACTGTAACCAAGAACGTCGTGGCACAGTTCATTCGGCACAATCTGATTTGCCGATATGGTGTACCAGAGAGGATCATTACAGACAATGGTACGAACCTCAACAATAAGATGATCACCGAGTTCTGCAAGCAGTTCAAGATATAGCATCACAACTCTTCTCCCTACCGGCCGAAGATGAATGGGGTTGTTGAAGCGGCTAATAAGAACATTAAGAAGATTGTGCAGAAGATGACGGTGACATACAAAGGTTGGCACGAGATGTTACCATTTGATCCTCACGGGTACCGTACCTCAGCGCGGACGTCAATAGGGGCAACCCCCTATTCCTTGGTATATGGTATGGAGGCCGTATTTCCCATTGAAGTTCAGATACCCTCTCTTCGGATTATGAAGGATGCAGGTTTGAGCGAAGATGACTGGATTCAGACCCGGCTTGATCAGCTGAACCTAATCGACGAAAAGAGACTTACTGCTATTTGTCATGGTGAAACATACCAAAAGCGGATGATCAAGGCATTTAACAAGAAAGTTAGACGACAAGAGTATCAAGTTGGGGATATGGTGATCAAGCGCATTATCCTGCCACAAGGTGATCCCAGGGGAAAATGGACCCCTACTTACGAAGGGCCATTTGTGGTTAAGAACATTTTCTTAGAAGGAGCTATGATTCTAACCACCATGGATGGTGACGACCTTCCTCACCCCGTCAATGCATACATAGTGAAAAGATACTACGCATAATTAAAGACCCGCTAGGTCGATTGGCCTAGGAAAAAATAAGGGCTTCCCGGAGAACCAAAAGGGTTTGGGCAAAAATAAGGGATGAAAATAATAAAAAAATATGTACACCCGGCAAGTCGAAAACCTGAAAAGGCGGCTTGGGCAAAAAGGGTATCCCGGTGGACTGAAAACCCAAAAGGGAGGTCTAGGCAAAAATTAAGGATCAAAGCGTAACACTATGTCTCATTGGATCACCTGGCAACCCGACTTCGGTATCGACTATCAAGCTCGGACGGCACCAATCAATCTAATCTACCTTTAACCAAGTAGCCAAGTGATGAGATGCTCGGGGACATAAAGGCAATAGCAGAGTTGGAACCCAGTGGGATTATTCACATAGCTGTTTTGTTTTCCTTTACACAAAATGTATAAACTATCTGTTCGGCGGCGTTCTCTTACTAGGACGTCAGCCTCTTGTACAAAAACGCCTATTTACAGGCCAAACTTCAAAAATCAATACAATTCATTTTCAAAGAAAATTTCAAACTATTTTTCCTTTATCTGTTTTGTTTCGCAAAGAACGTCCAATGTTCATTTTTGATATATGCATTTGACATTAATTACTGCTCATGAATATTTACATACGAAACAAAAGACGATTACGCGTAATATCAGAAACAGCGGCAATAAGATTTGTCCAAGCGTTACAGTGGCTCTATCCACCAGGTACAAGGTAGATTTAGCTGAAGAATATGGCTAAGGTACTTTCACTCCCCGCAGAGTAAGAAAGACAGTAAGGATAATTCTCCCCAGCTGAGACTTGCAATTGTAAATGAATCGGTAATATCCTCCCCAAGCAGAGTTTATTTACCATCAGCACTGAAAGGTCTTAATATTCCCCAGTGGAGTATAAGAATATTCCCCGGTAGAGTACAAAATATCCCCAGTGGAGTTTGAAAATTTTCCCAGCGCAGTCTGAAAAAGCTTCCCCAGTGGAGTTTGGAGAATCATCCCCAGTAAACTTTGGAAGATTATCCCCATTAGAGTATAAAAGGTTATCCCCAGTGAAGTCGCAGTTGAAAGATCATCCCCCAACGGAGTTCTTTCCCTTCACAAACAAGAAGACAATCCCCGACAGGATTCAGTATCACCAGCAACGGTAATTCATCCCCAACAGAATTTATCGGTGGAATCCTCAGCAGAGCACCTCTTCCCCACAGAGTAATCTCCTTATCAGTTTATTCCCCAGCAGAGTTTCCCTCTCCTGCAGGTTTATTCTCGCAATCATCTTCGTTCGCCATCCCCAGCGGAAACGAAGAATCCAACTCTATTCTCCAGCAGCTATCCGGGATTTATTTTCCCCCAGCTAAAACATTACATTGCCATACACCATGATACATGCATATACGCATCGTACAACACAATCTCATTTATTTTGAGAACATCATTTCTTGACATATATCATGCATTGCATATGACTGACCTTTACTTTTCAGGAAGGATGCAGTTAAGTTCTCAGCTATGAAGCTTTTACCCAAGTCGAAGTACTGACCGGTTCTTAAATCTCAACTGAATTATTCTCGGTTGAATTACAGATAAGGTTCTAAATCTCGACAATTTTCCTCCGTCGAAGTATGGATAAGTTCTTAAATCTCAATAGAATTATCCTCCGTTGAAGTACAAACAGTCCTAGATCTCGATGAAGATGTTTCCCTCAGTCGAAGTACTAACCGGTTCTTAAATCTCAACTGAATTATTCTCGGTTGAATTACAGATAAGGTTCTAAATCTCGGCAATTTTCCTCCGTCTAAGTATGGACAAGTTCTTAAATCTCAACAGAATTATCCTCCGTTGAAGTACAGACAGTCCTAGATCTCGATGAAGATGTTTCCCCCAGTCGAAGTACTGACTAGTTCTTAAATCTCAACTGAATTATCCTCGGTTGAATTACAGATAAGGTTCTAAATCTCGGCAATTTTCCTCAGTCGAAGTACTGACCGGTTCTTAAATCTCAACTGAATTATCCTCGGTTGAATTACAGATAAGGTTCTAAATCTCGGCGATTCTCCTCAATCGAAGTAATGATCGGTTCTTAAATCTCAACTGAATTATCCTCGGTTGAATTACAGATAAGGTTCTAAATCTCGGCAATTCTCCTCTGTCGAAGTAGAGACAGTTCTTAAATCTCAAAAGAATTATCCTCCGTTGAATTACAGACAAGTCCTAAATCTCGATGAAGATGTTTCCCCCCAGTTGAATTATGGACAAGTTCTTAAAACTCAGCAGAGAAGTTCTCTCAGTTGAGGTACTGACAAGTTCCTAAATCTCAGTAAAAATCAGACTTTCCCAGCAGAATCTTCTACAACAACAGGTATACAAGTTCTCTCTAAGGAATCTCTTGTGTGATCGAAACTCCTGCAGATGGCATCTTTAAGCCCATCCTCCCTCCATCAATCTCCAAATGGCATCTGTAAGCCCACTCCCGACATCACCAGGCTGATACCACTTCATGCGAGTGCAAATTTCTGGGCACTCTAGTGTTCAATGATCTTCCACCTTCGGATCACGAAATGCACGAAAGCCAATCTACATCCTCAGGTTTAAGAAGATTGAACAGGGGCAGCTGTTGTACCCCAAAATTTTCCCTCTCATATTTCTCAAGACATTGCAAGAAAAATCTCCCAGTGGCTCAAGTTTGCTCAAGAGTTGGACAGACAAGCTATCTCCTAAGGCAGTCCACCCAAAATTAGGGTTTTGTGTTGCATCAAGATCCTTGAGTTAAAATGACCTAAAGTTCTCCCTAATGTCCTAATATGCTCTCAAGATCATCCATGTCAAATTTCAAGCCTTGTAGAGGAAGTTTGCTCAGTCAATTGCTCAAAGGTCCAAAAATCGACTATGCTAGGGCAAAAGTCAACTGTGACCTACAAACAGTCAAACTTCAAGATTTTTTGTCAACATTCTAATTTTGAAGGATATTTCATCATTTGATCAAGGGTTAATCATGATTCACCAAGGATTGCTCAAAATTCATCAAGACTCAAAAGTTGCTAAATTAGGGTTTTGTAGGAAAAGTCAACTCAACTTTGAGCAGGCATAACATTCTCATACTTTATGAGAAATGACCCATCCAAAGCTCATTTTGAATAGGATGAAATTTCCTACAATCCTTATTCATACCCCAAGATCAAAAAATGCACTCACAAGAAGTTATGAATTTGGACATTATAGGTCATTTTTGAAAGTCAACAAAAACACCTTTTTTTCCAAAGCTTATAACTTGAGCATGGAATATCAAAATGAAATGAGACCAAAAGGGTTGGTTAGATGACATCTGAAGCTTTCTAAAAAGTCAAAGAACACCTCCAACAGTTCAAAATTGAAGAAGTTATGCATTGTTGAAGTTGGATATTTTTGCAAAATTGCCAAAAGTCAACTATCCCCAAAACTTCAAATTTTGTCAAATGGGCCCATTATTTTCCACTTGATTTGAGTTTGAATCATTGTCCACGTGTACTAGCTTCAGTCATGAACCCATATTTCATTTTTATTATTTAATTTGATTTTTAATTGAATTTATTTACTTTAAATCAAATAAAATCATAGAAAATCCAAAGAATTGATAATTCATGATCTCTTGGCTATTTCAAGCTCCACATTCAATCATTATCATCATCAAATTTGAACCAAACCAAATCATGGGCAAAACGATTGAATTGAATCAAATTTGGAAGGTTTTTCATGGAGAATCAAATCAAATTGGCAATCATTATTGGAGCAAGATTTGAACCAAATTTGTTACCCTAATACAAAGGACATTACATAAGCAAGCCAAGGGATACGAGATCAGGGTTGGAAAGTGCAGAGAGAAACAGAACAAAAAGTGAAAAAATCACAAAAAAGTGAGAAGTCGAAATCCATGTTAGAGGCATTTTCAGAGGTCAAGACTTGTCCCAATCGCTTCCTGAGCATTCACTCAAGCTACCTGGATCTAAAGCAAGCTTTTTCAGACATGCAAACGCGCTGTAAGTGTCGCGAAACATACCCCTGTTCTTGAATTCGGTTTGATCTATTCTTGCATCTATAACGAAAACTAATGGCATATTTGTGATCACAATAGCATTTCCAAGCTTTTTATATTACTCAATTGCATTTATCTGGCGTAGGAGAAGAACCACCATTGTTAGGGTTCGTTTCTTGTTTTTGGGCGTTTCAATTCCAGGTACAATTGAAGCATATAATGGACATGGTTGTGACCGGGAGGGTGAGACAAACACAATGCCCTTGGAATTCATTTTTATGGCATGAGAAGGATTTTTGAGATGAACAACTTTGTAGCTACAGACTTTTGACCGTTGGTATAGGTCTGTGCACTTTTAGCCACGGACGAGAGGTTGGGGATGATGCGTGGCGTCCCATCATTGATCCATTCAAACTAAGCGTGCACTTTTTTAATTTCTGGCAATAGTTTTGTTTTTTATATAATATACATTATTTGCATTATCATAACAAAGGAATCAGCATAGCGTAGTGGAAAGCGTGCAAGGGTAAACTGCCTTAGGACCTGGGTTCGAATCCCAGGTCCCCCACTTTCTCAATATTTTTTCTTTTCAGGTGATTGTATGCACGTTTCAGCTTGCAGTGCACCATACTCCCTCATACATCCAAGAGACAGATCTGAGGGCTAGGGATTGAAGGACTACCAAGGCATTGGTCAATGCATGCGCACTAGATCTGCAAAGTCAAAACAAGGCCAGCACTAATGGGCCTTCCAATTGCTACCAGCACCCCCATAATTCAGGCCCAAACTCTCTCTTTCACTTATTTTATTTTATTCTAATTGTTTTATTATTTTTATTTAATTTACTAACCAATCACAAAATTCCTCTTTTATTAAATAAAATCACCAAAAAAAATATTTTTTTTATTTCAAATCAAATTTTAACCTTTTATTTTTCTTAATAAATTTATTAATTAATTAGGCTTTAATTAGAGAATTTTAATTCCTTTTGAAAAATAATTAAAATTAATTAGACTTAATTAGTTTTAACCATTAACTTAATTATTATAATTTCTTTCTTAAAATATCATAAACTCAAAAAATAATTTATTTTTCATTAAATTAATTCATTAATTTAATTTAGTAATTAATCTAGGTTTAATCTCTTTCCCTTAAATAAAAAACAACAAAAAGATATCTCTTTAACCAAAAGGGTCAAAATCCTAATCATGCGTCCGATTTAATTTACCGCCGCGATTTACTTATTTTTATCCAATAATGTACTTGCTCCTGGATTGTAATAGTTAAATAGGACTTTTATTTATTTTTATCGCTTTATTTATTTTCAAAGGGTTTGTCTTTGGCGATGTAAATACCCGACAACTTGTAATTTAAATTCCGCATTTTATTTCCCACAAATTATAATTGCTAGATGTTTGATAATAGAATTTGCATGACAAGACTGAATGTCAATCTTAAAATCAAATTGGATCACCCCTAACATGTACAAAGATAAGAATAACTGAAAACGACACACTCGCACATGCGCACTCTTAGGGTACACCCCACTTGGTTGCCTTTGTAAACGGTCATTGAGTATAGGTTGTTTTAGAGGTCGCCCTCTTGTCTAAAAGATCATAAGTTGCCTCGGAAAGGTTGCCTCGGATATCGTTGCCTCGGATAAATGATCTAAGACATTAGGGTTATCACTAAGACGTCCTAACGTTGCTTTAGTGACCGTATGTCCCTCTTTCGAATTGACCCTCAAACTCCAACGACGGTGCTACCTACTCACTAATAGTGGGATAGCATTATCTAAAGGAAATAAGCATAGAACTATTCCTTTTTCGAGTAGGTAGATTAGTTCTTAGATACTTGCTCAACCAAAACAAAACTTTTTTCACACTTACACTCTTTTACAAACAAAGTTTTCAAAAACACTTCATTATACTCTTGAAGACAGAAGCAAGAGTTAAATCGAAGTTAAAACAAAAACTTTTCAAAACCCACAAGCACAAAGAAAACAATTTTGAAAATAATGAGCAAGTACCTAAGAGCCCGTAGATAACTACGGATAGAAAGGGTGATAATACCTCCCCTTTCTATAATCTACCCCCCGTACTCAGAAATATCTCGAAAAAGGAATTTTTCTGTGCTTTTTTTCTTTCCTTGTTGGATAAAATAAAAGTCGGTGGCGACTCTTGCTTACCGCGACATTTTGCAAAAACAAACGCAAAACACAAACCAGCATTCCAAAAAACAGTCAGTTCTTCCCACCGTATCACAGGTGGCATCGGGATAGGAGGTTCTAGCAAATACTCCTTAATTTTATCGAAAGCAACTTGACAGTCATCATTCCATTTAACCACCTGATCTTTCTTTAACAGCTTGAAGATTGGCTCACAGGTAGATGTTAGGTGAGAAATGAACCTTGCAATGTAGTTTAGGCGTCCCAAGAAACCTATGACCTCCTTCTCAGTGCGAGGGGCATGCATTTATTGTATAACTTTGACTTTGGTAGGATCAACCTCGATGCCTTTGTTGTTGACAATGAAACCCAAGAGTTTACCAGACTTGACTCTGAAGGTACATTTGTTAGGGTTCAGTCTGAGCTTGTACTCCTTCAACCTGACAAACAGCTTTTGCAAATGGTCGAGGTGTTCTTCTTCTATTTGTAATTGGGCTATCATGTCGTCTACGTAGACCTCTATCTCATGATGTATCATATCATGAAACAAATATACCATGGTGCATTGATAGGTTGCCCCGACATTCTTCAGTCCGAATGGCATCACTTTGTAGCAGAACGTACCCCACTGTGTAACAAAAGTAGTTTTCTCCATGTCTTCAGGTGCCATTTTGATCTGGTTGTAACCTGAAAATCTGTCCATGAAAGAAAATACCTTGTGTTGAGCTGTGTTGTCAACCAGGATGTTAATGTGCGGTAGTGGAAAATCATCTTTAGGGCTAGCCCTGTTTAAGTCTCTGTAATCCACGCATATTCTCACTTTGCCGTCCTTCTTAGGCACGGGCACAATGTTAACAACCCATTATGGATAGGAAGTAACAACAAGAAATCCAGCATTGAACTGCTTCATAACTTCTGCTTTGATTTTTTTAGACATGTCGGGCCTCATGCGGCGGACTTTTTGTTTAACTGGTGGACAGTCTTCTCTTGTGGGTAGACGGTGTACCACAATATCTGTATCGAATCCCAGTATGTCTTCGTAAGACCAAGCGAAGATCTCAACATATTCATTCAACAGCTGAATCAAGCGCTCCTTAACACTTGGCTCTAGGTTGGCACCCACTCTGACTTCTTTTCTATCTTCCTCAGTACCCAAGTTGATTGTCTCTAACAGCTCCTCATGAGGCAGAATTGCTCTTTCTTCCTGTTGTAGCAGTCTAGCCAACTCTCCCGACACCTCACAATCTTCATCACCTTCGTATTCGGCATGGTAGACCAAATCTTCAGAGTCACTGAAGGCCATAGCAGAATTGTTACCCACTGAATCCGGAATTCAAGGGTACCTGCATTTGTGAGTGTGGGTGTGTGTAAGGGATAGCCACCTTTAAACAAATAAAATGTAAAAAGAAAGACAATGAACACAAAAGTTTATATGTGAAAATGTCCATGATTCATTAAAATGGCATATGAAGATGAAAAATCAAACCCTTACAAATGGACCTATGTGCCTCGGGTAAGGCACAAGGCTAAAAGTGTACGAATTGTTTGAGAATTATTACAAACCAACAGAAATGTTTGAAAGATAAATTACTGCGGTATGAAAGTAATCGGAACAAAGTCTTTTGCCTCCAAGTTGCACAGTCCTCCGTCAACAGTAGGAAAAATCCAGTATTCTAGGTTGCTCTCCTCTTCACTATCCTCCAAAGAATTGACTCCATGATGGGTGATTTTCACTGGTGGCCCTCCGGCGCAGGAGCGGCGCACAACCTTCTAACTAGCCAAAGTAAACCCTAGGCCGAACTTGTCTGACTTGAAAGGAAATTCGGGAAGCTGCCCTCAGATAGTGGATCCGCCTTCTTCCACTACTGCTCTAGCATCCTTGAGAGATGACATCTGAGGCACAGGCTTGGTAATCATGGGTACAGAAGACACTGTCTTGGTTGCCGCAATCTCCTGAGCTACCTCTACCAAGTGTTGGAAAGGGGTCTCGATGAATTCACCATCCAATTCTACATAGCGGAAAGAATTTAGATGGCTTATCATGTATTCCTCTTCGCCATGAACAGTTATAATCCAGGGTCTTCCCAACAAGCAAGAATAGGAAGGACGGATGTCCATCACGTAGAATGTGGAGTTGAAGGTTTCGGTTCCCACTTTAATCGGGATGTCCACCTCCCCGTGGACCATCCTCTTAGAACCATCAAAGGCTCTGACAATTATATTGCTGGGCTTCAGGGTTAGGCCTTCATAGTCCAGTCTATCCAAAGCTTTCTTCGGCAAGACATTTAAATACGGCCCAGTATCAACCAAGATGTGAGCTAGAGTAGTCCCTCTGCATTCCACCGAGACATGCAAAGCGTTATTATGTTTTCTCCCTTTAGATGTTAAATCGGCATCAGAGAATCCTAGACCATTGTCAGCTGTTAAGCTAGCCACACATTCCTGGAACTGATTCGCGGAGGTTTCCTGTGGCACGTGGGCCGTCTTCAAGAATCTTATCAAAGCTTTAGCATGAGCTTCTGAATAAAGCAGCATGGCTAACATAGAGATCTTTGAGGGGGTTTGCCCCAGTTGTTCCACAAAATCATAATTGCTTTTCTTGATTATTTTCAAAATCTCTTCCATTTATTTTTGAGAGGTTTCAGGGATGACCAATGGCTGAGCCCTCGTCCTGACGGGCTCTTCTTGGATTCCTTTCCCTCTATCATCAGCAGCAGCAGAGGGGACAACCACAGGAGTTACAACTTCTTCAATAATTGGAGTTCTCACAGATATGTTTACTGGTGCAGGGGTAACCTTAGGAGAAGCTGAGGGTCCAAAGCTTTCCTTTGGAGGGGCAATCTCTAGAGAGAAAATTCTTCCACTGCGGGTGATTTTGCTCGTTCCAGCAATGTTTCCCATGTCAGAAGTCTCTTCATTAGAACTCTCTTTAGTTGATTCAATTTGTTTAACACCGTGGTAGTAGATTTCTCCACCATAGTTCCACGGTATTGATTTATCGGACTAGTATGGGACGGGCCCGGCCATGGTTATCTTCAAAGGTACAATCTTCAGAGCGGATGTAATCTTAACAGGTCTTTTGGAGACCTTGGAAATATTGGCGGATATGGTTATTATTGAAACATCATTGACAGGAGTCGGTGTAACAGGAGTCTTTTCAAAAAGGATTTCTTGATTATCCATTAGGCGTTGGATGCCTAACTTCAACAACGGATAGTCGGTTGGTAAGGATGAACAAAGGCAGCAATCTTCTTCACAACCTGGGAAAATCCCAGCCTTCAGCAAATTCAATTTGATTATCGGTAGCGGAGTCATCAAATCATCAACAGTAGCAACAAACAGATCTTCTTCAACAGAATGGGCATTATGGCCATGCCTTGGCATTGGAGCAGAGATTACATTCGGCTTTTCAGGGGCGTCGAATTCAACTTCTTTAGCGTCTATCAAATCCTGAATCTTATTCTTGAGGGCCCAACAGTTGTTGGTGTCGTGCCCTATACTCCCTGAATGATAAGCACACTTGGCGTTTGAATGGTAGAACGGAGAAGTTGTATTCGGGTTCTTCGAGGCCTCTTTCAAACTGGCAAGGTTTAACTTCAAGAGATGGGGTAGAACCTGAGCAGGAGTCATGTTTATCTGAGTGAATTGTCGTACAGGCCTTTCCACCCTTGCTTGGTTGGTTCTTGGTTGATTGTTTCTGGGCTGATCAGCTGCAGACTTCTGAATCATTAGGGCCCCCACCATTGGTCGGCGCTCGACTCTTCCTTGACCTCTTTAGGAGTAGACAGCTGAGATCTTTCTTTGCTGGAAAAGTCTTTTTGATGGCAGCGGAAGCAGATGCATCTTTTTGAATTTTCCCGCTTTTGATTCCGGCTTCAACTCTCTCACCAGTTAGAATCAACTCGGTGAACCCCACAGAGGAACTTCCTATTAGGTGATTAAAGAAAGGACCTGACAACGTCCCCAAGAACATGTCTACTAGCTCCCTCTCAGATAGAGGTGGTTGTACTCGTCCTGCCAAGTCTCTCCATTTCTGGGCATACTCTTTGAAACCTTCATTCGAGACCATGCCCATACTCTGTAATTGAGTACGGGTTGGTGCTAAGTCTGCATTGTATTGATACTGCTTATAGAATGCAGCTTCCAAATCCTCCCAATTATGCACATCAGACCTCTCTAGCTGGTAGAACCAATCTAACTGCGTCCCCGACAAACTGTCCTGGAAAAAGTGGACCCCACAGGTCCTTGTCAGAAGAATGTGGTTGAATTTTCCTGACATAAGATCGTAGGTGCATCTTTGGGCAAGACACCCCATCGTACTTAGAAAACAGTGGCACTTTGAATTTGGGAGGGATTACAATTCCAGAAACCAACCCTAACTCTTCAAAATCCAGCCCAGGCACTCTCTGTATCTCCATGGCAGCTAGACGCTCTTCCAAGTTCTTGTATTTGTCATCGGCCAGAGGATACTATTGCTCTGAGTAATCCTCATCTTCTTCTTCTTCAGCTTCAGATTCAGATGGCACTGCCACTCCTTTACCTCCCTCTTCAGATGTTGATGGGAAATCTAGGACCCTTCTGGCTTGACCTTTAAATCTTCTGCACGAGGTAGCCACACCAACTCTCTTCTTCTTCTTTTTCTCTTTTTCCTTCTCTAATAAAGTCTTGAGCTCCTCCTGACCCTTAGCCAAAGTCATGAGTAGCTGCTGGAATTGTGAATTCTGGGCTTGTAAATCTTTGACTGTTTGTTTAATATCCATCTTGCTGAAATAAATAGCAGAGAGATGAGGAAACTTGGTGTGAAGACCTGTTTATGCATATGATGAATGATATGTATTCATGTAATGCATTCAAGGATTCAAAGATTCAAATTTGTTTTAAACAAAAAGGAACACACGTCATATTAATAAGATAGAATTTCTTAGTACATCAATGCCCCATGGGCAAAATAATACAAAATTCTAAGGTAAAAAGACGTTGCGCATCCTCTTTGGTGCAATGTAGGTGTTGAGAGTCTGCTCTTCGTGAAGTTCACGAGTGAGTTCTAAAACCTTCTTCTCGCTTGCGTAGAATTGGGCTTCAAAAGTATCTCGTTCTTCCTTGAGCTGTATCCAACTCCTTTGTAGATCTTCTAGTGATGTTGGCATGTCAGGATGTAGGAGGGTGTATGGAACCTCTCCTTCCATAACATGCTTTATAATCACCGGGAGAATGTAGGGGTAAGGCATCATAAGACTTTGGGCGCGGGTTCGTACCCACTTGAGGTAAGACTCAAGGGGGATGGAATTCTTATGTCCCAAGGTCTTACTGTCCACTTTGTTTGGCATCCTCCAAGCTCGGATAAACCTTTGTCGGAGTCCTTGATCATCGTTGTCGAAGTCAAAAACCAAGTCTAGAATCAGCATGTCATATGGGCAATCCCTTCGGGCATACCCAAATTGTCTCAGAGCCAGGAAGGGGTTGCAGGTGATGCCTCCCCTAATGCCAAGTAGAGGGACATTAGGGAATTCCCCACAACGGTCGATGATGATAACATTTTCTTGGGATCGAGAACACCAATAAACATCTGAATGTGTAAGAGTCATCAATCTTTGTGACCACCTCAAACCTTGCTCATTCCTCAAGACTGATTGGGGAAGATGATAAATAAACCATATTTCCAGTAGATGAGTGCAACACATGAGAACACCTCTTTTCCTCATTGTTCGAGTGTGAAAAGAGTGCAAGATATCTCCAAGCAATGTAGGCACCGGGTTGCGAGCCATGAAGATTTTGACAGTATTGACATCTATAAGCTGGTCAGGGTTTGGGAACAAGACCAACCCATAGATGAGAAGGGCTACAATCTCCTCAAAAGCTTGCAGGTCTAGAGAATTCCAGCATTCTTGAGCTTTCTCAAACATGAACTTTGCCAAGAAACCCTTGACACCACTTCTAGTTTCCCAATGGGCTGTGACATCAGATGGTTGCAAGTGTAGGGCTTGAGCAACATCTTCAGGCTTTGGATCTCTTTCCATACTGTTGAAGGGTAGTTGATGGAGAATAGTAATCCTCAGGAGTTGAGAAAATTCCTCCAAAGTAGGCACTAGCTGGTAGTCAGGAAATGTGAAGAAGTGGTGTAGGGGGTCAAAGAACTGGAAGAGAACTTTCACCATGTCTTCCTCTGTATTGGAGTTGACCAAGTTGAGAAGTTGACCATGTCTCTCAGTGAATGGAGAATACTCTGGAATTTTGGAAGCAAGCTCCTTGAGTTGAGGAGGAATTCTTACAAGGTTGACTTGGATTGTTTTCCTGCGAAGTGATTCCATAACCTACAAAACAGGAACAAAGATGAAAATCCAAAATCCTTGAAATGGTTAGTGGATGCATATGATGCTTCATGATGTCCATGATGTTATGCACAAGTATATATGTACAAGTAAATCACACAAGTTCCTAGTTTAGGCTTGCATGAGGTTTCATAAGTAAGTACCCTCTTGAAGTTTAGTTGGCTCAACCTGTCCTATAAATAGTAACCGGATTCTAAGGAGCTCAATATCACTGGATTATTTTCTGTGTTCATTGTTTCAGTTTAGCCACTTTACTGGCGACCGAAATATTCCAAGAAAACAACCCTCAATGAGTGTAGTATCGAGTATCTACCAACTTCGGACTGCACCAAAGCCGGTCATCTCACTACATCCTAAAAGGCCAAGATGGTCAAGTAAAGATTCTAAAAGTCCATTAGTGCTTCATGACATCACTCAGCGGCCCCATATTCTCTTTGATTGACTCAAAGGCTACCGGTACCTACAAATATGTCGCACTAATATAGCTATTGCTTAGACCATATCAGTATACCCCACACAGTTTCCAAAACATATTGCTATTTACCTATGAATGTTTTCCCCAAATCCGGGTGGAGGATTTTAAACCCAAATAATAGAACCAAAGTGTAAAGCATACAAGTCAAGCAAGATAAGCATATAAAGGTGATCTATACCCTAAGGTAACCCCACTTTTCTTGTTCTCCCCAGCAGAGTCGCCAATTCTGTGATACGGTGGGAGAACTGAATTGAGGTTTTGCGTTTGTGTTCGCAAATGTTTCGGTTTAGCAAGAGTCGCCACCGACTTTTTATTTCATCCAAAGGAAAGGTCAAAAAGCACAGGAAAGACCTTTGAGATGTTTTCTTGGGTTCAGGGGGTAGATTATGAAAAAGGAAGGTGCTAGCACCCTTTTCATCCATGGTTTTCTATGGGCTCTTAGTTACTTGTTTAGATCACTTTCTTTGCTTTTTCAATTGTTTGAAATGGTGCTTTGTGTGGTTTTGAAATTATTTTGAAAAGAGGTCATCGTTTTGGCAATCTTTGTAATGATTCTTGTTTGAAGAATGTATACAAAGATGTTTGTCTTTTGAAATATGTTTCAATGTTTGAAAGCTTGTTGGGAAATGTTTTGAAATTGTGTGTGTGTTTGTTTAAAAATAGAAATGATGGTTTGCAAATTGATCAAGTAACTAGGAGCATCTACCTAATCAAAAGTCTTTCTTGTACATTTTTAACCCTTTGACATTGTTGTTTTACCATTGTATTTGGCAAATAACCCTATCTTTGGATGTTAAACGGGACGGGCGTGAGTCATCGTATGACCATGATAGCAATAGTGCCAAGTATCTTAGCAAGTTTTTGAGGGACTAGATCATTTTTGTTTAGGCAACCAAGATAGCTTCATCGAGGGACTATGATCTTTTTGTTTTGCCAAGATACCTAGCATGCATACCATGGCCATTTTTAGGCAACAAAGTGGATGGAACCCTAGGGGTGCTTGTGTGCATTGTGTTGTCAATTTCATGCATTTTTGTCTTGCATTAGGTCATGCTATTTGTTTGATTTTTTGTCTTTGCATACAAAACCCTAATTTACTATCATGCATATAATACGATAAATTGTGTAATGTAAATCTAGACTATTACAACAATATTATGGGAAGGGGGGTACAAGTTTTGAATAGGGGGATATTGCTCAAAAATAAAACCCTAAAACTATTACAACCATATCGAATTTATTGTACAAATAAATAAATAAATAAGCAAATATTTAAATATGGAATAAAATGTAAATATGCAAAATGTTTTTGTATTAATTTTATGTATGAGAAGAAAAAATTATTTATGTCTAAAAAATAAGAAAACAAAAATGATTATTTTTGGAAAGGGTGAAAACCCTAATTTTGGTTTAATAGAAAATATATTCTAATATTATTTTATTTCATTTATGTACAAAGAAATAATAAAAATAATATATACAAAAATGTTTAAAAAAATGAAATATGTGTGAAAATATTATTTTAAATGTATAAATAATAAAAATAAAAATATATAATATTTTTATATTATTTACAAGTTTTTATTTAAGAAAATAAAGTATGTTATTATTAGTAAACTATTTTTATGCCCAAAAAATAATAAAAATAATAAAATAAAATGCAAAATATTAAGAAAATATTTTTGAGATTTTTTAATATTTAGAAAAAATAAATAAAGTCAGAAAATATAAATATGCAAGAAAATATAAAAAAATATAAGAAAATGCAAAAGGGGGTGGAGAAAGTAAAAGGGGGGTGTCAAAAGAAAGCAGGCCCAAGCGCCTTGGCCCAGAACCACTTCATCCCTAACCTCCTGCCTTCGTCCCAAAACGCGCGCTTCCTGTATTCAAATCCTGTTCTCTTTATTGCTTGCATGAAATCAAAAATTTACAACATGAAACTTATAGCATTTGATCACACGATTTCAATGATATAAAAAACTTGATCTAACTCTAAGAAACCAGGGAGAATTTCAGTGGCCCTAAATTCTAACCTAGTTTTTTCAGCAACTTCAACTATCAAATACTCCTAGCTCAGTTAATATAAATGAAATCTACGCATATGTACAGCTCAAGGACATTAAAGACTACATTTTTGCTTCACAAATCTAAGCCTAAGGATGTCTAAATAAGGAGATAGAAAGTTGACAAATACCTTGTTCAGTTGAGTTTGGTTATGGCAATGTAGCAACTTTGAGTGAGGCCTGAAGGTCGTGTAAGCTTGCTTAAAGTTTCCTCAACCTTTCCCAATGCTCAGCTTGCCTTGAACTTGCCTGAATCTTCTTGTAGAACTCAACCTACAAAGCTTCAAAATGAAAATGGTGAAGTGTGAAAATGAGGTTACAGTTGCTGGACAAGGGTTTGGATAGTTCAGGTGGATTGTAGGGAATGTGTTTGAAGTGGTTCAAGGCAAAATGCACGAGCCAATTTTGTTTTGGAAGTGGTTCTGTAGATGATGCCCTGTTTGGGCAAGAACTTGTGATTTTGTGTTTTAGGGTGTTTGAGAGCTTGGCAAATCGTGTTTCTAGCTTACTACAATATGCTGAAGTTGTTTGAAATGATATCCAAGCTTGGTTTTATCAAATACAAGAGTTGTGGACTTTTTGTAAGCTTACTTGCTTTTGAAGCAAAAGTGAGTTGACAAAGCTCAAAGCCTGTACAGGCTAGCTCAAGGCCTGAACATAGTTGGTGTACTTTGCCTCAAGTTTGTGGATCTTGTTTGTGGCCAAAGATCAGGTTCAATGCTCAAGGAAAACAAAGTTGAAAAAAAGCAAGCTTTATGGAAATGGTATTGTTACCTTTATGACATAAATGGATTAATTCATTGTGCAAAGTTCCATAGCTCAGAACAAAGCCAATATCCATTGTATTTTCATTAAATTAAGGAGTGTGGAAATGTTTAAGACCTGTAAAACAAGTACAATCATGCTTAGGACAGATTTGCAACTTGTAACAATGTGAAAAATGCCATGGACAAAAGTGAGAAATGGCCATTTTCTTTCCTTCGATTCTCCCTAACCATAAATGATCTTGGAGAGTTATTGGACATTTTGGAAAGCTTGTAACATTCTCTACAATCCATCTTTGAAATTCATTTTGAGATTCAACTTTTAACTAGGTTAAAAGTTGCCATGAAGTTAGGTCAAAAATCTGCCTAAACTATGGCAAAATTTCACTAAGTTAAAAATTTCATGGACCCCTATTCACAAAATCATAACTTGAGATACAAGCATCTTTTGGGAAAACTTTATGAATCAAAGTTGTATATTTTGCGGAGGACTACAACTTTCATGTTGTAAGTTTTCTTTGAATCCAATTGCATCATGGTGAAAAAGTTGGGAAAAGTTGGGAAAAAATAAGAAATTTTCATAACTTAGAAAATTTCTTAGTTATGAAAATTTTCAAACTTAAACCCTAATTTTCAAAATTAGGTTTCTTGGTGAACAATTTTCATGTTTTGACACATCTTGATGAAAAATGACCCTTGGCACTTGATTTTGACCAAAAAGTCAAAGTTTGACTTTTCAGTGTATAGTTGATTTTTGATCAGTTGACTGGAAAATTCATCTGTCAATCCAATTCATTTGAGATCTTTTGAACCTTGTGATTAGGTCAAGATGATGCCATTGAGTCCTTGAAACCATGCTTGAACCCAATTTGCCATTGGCTAGGTCAAAAAATCAGAAATTGCCCTTCTACAGTCAAAACCTTAAAAATGACCATTTTGCCCTTTTGATGATCTGATCAAATTTCTTGAGGAGTTGTGGTCAAAACTTTATCAAATGGTCCATATGAGTTTATAATGTTTATGTGGATCAAAAATTATGAGGTTTGACTGTAAATTGGCCACAATTGACTTTTCCCCAATATAGTTGATTTTTAGGTCAACTGTCCAATTGACTTGGCAAAAAAGTGATTCAAATCTTGAAACTTGGTATGAACAATCTTAGAGGTCCAACATGAAGTATGAAAGTCACATGAGGCATTGAAAGTCCAAAAATCCCTGTGCAAACTCAAACCCTAATTTCAGGTCATCAGTGCAAGGAGGTGTCTTGAGCTGAGCAAACCCTAACCTGGTATTGAATCCAAGGAGTCTTATGGGGAAAATCTTGATAAAATGAGAGGGCAAATTTTGGGGTACAACAGCTTCCCCTTTTCAATCTTCTTGAACCTGAAGAGTTAGATTGGCGAGCTTTGTCGTTCGTGACTCGAAGGTAAAAGATGATTGGACACTAGAGTGCCCGTAAAATTTGCACTCGTCAAAGTGTAGTTTGAGGAAATGGGCTTAAAGATGTCATTTGGAGATATAAGAGAATCTTGTTGGAGATGGGCTTAAAGATGCCATCCAAGAATGTCTGCTGAGTTGTAAGTTGTAAGTCAAAAGAATGAGTACCAGAATGGTATCCGCGTCTGGAACGTATCTGAATTGTATCTGGAGACTGAGTCTGTATGAGCAATGGAATGGCGTCCGTGTCTGGAGTGTATCTGAGCTGTAACTATACTTGAATCTGAATGAATAACAGAATGGCTTCTGTGTCTGGAGTGTATCTGTATTGTATCTGAGTCTGAAATCTGAATAGGCGACAGAAGGGCATCCGTGTCTGGAGCATCTCTGGGCTGGGGAAAAAGTCAGAATGAGTGACAGAATGGCAACCGTGTCTGGAGCGTATCTGGATTGTATCTGAAGTTTAGATCTGTATGAGTAGTAGAATTACTTCCGTGTCTGGAGTGTATCTGAACTGTAACTTGGATCTGAATAAGTGACAGAATGACTTCCGTGTTTGGAGTGTATCTGAACTTGAAATTGATAGTTAAATCTGAATGAGAAATAGAATGGCTTCCGCATCTGGAGCGTATCTAATCTGTATCATGATTGTTGAAGTCTGAATGAGTGACAGAATGGCATCCATGTCTGGAGCGTATTCATACTGTATCTTGACTTGAATTCTGAATGATTAATAGAATGACTTCCGTGTTTGGAGTGTATCTTTATTGTATCAGAGATCTTTGAACATTGTTAACGATAGCTGTTAATCTTATCCTGAAAAGGGTAAAATGTTAGCTGAACACAAAGTTATGTTGCATGAAATGTATGATGCAATAAATATGCATTATCAATGTTTATGATATATGAATGTAATGTATGTGCATGTAAGCTGATTAGCTGTATCGCTGAGGAAGATAAATCCTTGATGGCTGGAGATAAGAAATCCTTGACTGCTGCCGGGGAAAATAAATCCATGACCGCTGCTGGAGATAATGAAATCCTTGACTGCTGCCGGAGATTCAAAATCTTTGACAACTGAGGATGAGAAATCCTTGGTGACTGTTGGGGATGGAGAATCCCTGACAACTTCTGTGGGGATGTGAGAATCCTTCATGTCTTGAAGTTGGAGTATCGACAAAATCTGTTGTGAGAGTAATGTCAAACTACTTGAGGAATCTGCTTGGGAAATCCAGAGAACTTTGATGACTTCTACTGGGGGTTACACAAAGGAAATCCTTACTCGGCTGGGGAATAGAGAAAACTCTGGTGATTCCTGCAGGGAACCAAGAATGAGAATCTTCATTCTCCTGGGGAATTTGAATCCTTGGAGACTTCATGTCGGGGAGTCAAGAATGAGAATCTTCGATCTGCAGGGGATTAAAAATTCTGATAAATTCATGCTGGGGAGTAATGAAGACTCTGGCAACTTCATTGGGGAATCAAGAATGAGAATCTTCATTTTGTTGGGGAGTAAAAACTCTGTGGGGAGTAGCTATACTGCTGGGGAGTAGATATCCTGCTGGAGAGTAAGTTCAGGACTCTGGGGGAAAAAGCTATACTGTTGGGGAGATCAGGAGTTTGGGTTGTATGCCAATCTACTGATGAATCATCCTAGGTTGGGGATAAAAGTTAATTGTTATCTGGTTGACTTCCAGACTTCAAGACAACTTGCTGGGGAATTTGGGAAAATTGAATGGTTTCTGCTGGGGATTGATTGTTGGAAATTTGACTCGACTGGGGAAGAAGGTTTCATCTCTGCTGAGGGTCTGTAGTTCAAAGTTTTGCTCCGCTGGGAATTGGGAGTTTGAAAACTTAACTCTGATGGGAATTAAGGATTTGAAATTTAGCTCCGCTGGGGGTATGTATTTCAAGGTTTTAGCTCCACTGGGGATCTAGATGATGTACTGCAGGGGATTTCTCCTGGAATAGCCTAAAGACGTTTTCCTATACTTTCAACCTGTCAGTAATTATTCTTTCCCATTTCTTTTATTTGTAAACAGTGATTATATTCAAATGCATATGCTCATTAATAAATCATTGGACGTTTTCAAATAAACACAGGTGTAAAAAGAATAAAAGGCAAATAGTTTTCTGCACTTTGAAGTATCTTTGTATTAACTTTGCGTAAGTATTTTGTACAAAGGAGACAGACATCCTAGTAAGAGAATATTGTCATAAAAAGTGAGAAAAAAATTTATACAAAGAAAGATGGTTTTGTGTGAAAATTCCATGGGGTTCCCATTCTGCTATAGCCTTCGTAACTCTGAATATCTTGTCCATTCGTTGCTTCATCCGAAGATGATTGAGTTGATCAGAAGCCCGGAGCTTGTTTGTTGAAGAGATTGTCCTTAAAGTGATTCGATGAGACATAGTCATACGCTTTAATTCCCTAACTTTTTCCTGGACCGCCCTTTCGGGTTTTCGATCCTACGGGAAACCCTTTTTTGCCCAAATCGCCCTTTCGGGTTTTCAACTTGCCGGGTGTACAGATTTTTTTTTATTTATCCCTAACTTTTGCCTGAACCGCCCTATCGGGTTTTTGATTCACCGGGATGCCCTTTTTTTGCTTAGGTGTGTCAACCTAGCGGGTCATTTATGCGTAGTATCTTTTGACTATGTTTGCAGGGTGCGGCAGATCTTCGCCGTCCATGGTGGTTAATATCATTGCCCCACCAGAAAAGATGTTTTTGATTACAAATGGTCCTTCGTAAGTTGGAGTCCATTTGCCTCTGGGATCACTTTGCGGCAAGATGATCCGCTTGATTACAAGATCCCCGACTTGATATATCTGGCATCTGACTTTCTTGTTGAAAGCCTTGATCATCCGTTTTTGATACGCATGGCCATGGCAAACAGCAATAAGTCGCTTCTCATCAATCAAGTTAAGTTGATCAAGTCGGGTCTGAATCCAATCGTCTTCACTCAAACCAGCATCCTTCATGATTCTCAAGGAGGGAATCTGAACCTTGATAGGTAAAACAGCTTCCATGTCGTATACCAAAGAATAGGGAGTTACCCCAGTTGACGTACGCGCCGTGGTACGATACCCATGGAGAGCAAACGGTAACATTTCATGCCAGTCCTTGTAGGTGATTGTCATCTTTTGAATGATCTTCTTGATATTTTTGTTCGCAGCCTCGACAACACCATTCATCTTTGGCCGATAGGGAGATGAATTATGATGTTGAATTTGGAACTGCTCACATAAGGCGATGATCATAGTGTTGTTAAGGTTTGTACCGTTGTCAGTGATGATCCTTTCGGGGATGTCGTACCGCCAAATAAGGTTCTGCTTGATAAAGCGGGCAACAACATTCTTTGTGACGGATGCGAAGGAAGCTGCTTCTACCCACTTGGTAAAGTAATCAATGGCCACTAGAATGAAGCGGTGTCCATTGGATGTTGTAGGCTTGATCTCTCCAATCATGTTGATTCCCCACATAGCGAATGGACAAGGAGCTGTTAAGACATTGAGAGGAACCGGAGGTATATGTACCTTGTCCGCATAAATTGGACATTTGTGGCATGTACGGGAATGTTGATGGCAGTTAGCTTCCATGGTAGACCAGTAATAGCCTTCCCGTAGGATCTTATTAGCCATCGTATGCTCGCTAGAGTGAGTGCCAAAGGTATCATCGTGCAGTTCAGCCATGATATGTTCAGCTTCAATCTTGTCCACACAACGGAGCAGAATGCAATCATGATTGCGCTTGTATAGGATACCATTGATCAGGAAGAACTTGGTAGAGAATCTCCTCAAGAATTTTTTGTCATTGACTGAAGCTCCTTTAGGATATTCTTGAGCCTCGAGATACCTTTTGACTTCATGAAACCAAGGTCGGTCCACTACTTCTTCGGTATTAATCTCGTGACAATGTGCAGGTTCGTCCATTCGTTCAAAGGTGATTTGGGGATCCTCATTATCCCAGTTAAGTTTAAACATGGATGACATTGTAGCTAGAGCATCTGCTAGCTGATTTTCTTCTCGTGGGAAGTGCTCGAAGGTGATCTTCTCGAAATGTGGCAACAATGTCAGGACATGTTCTTTGTAAGGGATGAGGTTGGGATGTTTAGTGTCCCACTCTCCTTTGATCTGACTGATGACCAAAGCTGAGTCCCCAAACACAATCAAAGATTTAATTCCCAAGTCTATTGCAGCCTTGAGACCAAAGATGCAAGCTTCATACTCGACCATGTTATTGGTGCAGTTAAAGCAAAGTCTGGCGGTGAAAGGAGTATGGCAACCCTCTGGAGAGATGAGTACTGCACCAATACCATTGCCTAGTGCATTGGAGGCACCATCAAAGTACAGGGTCCATCGGGATCCTTGTTCAGGTCCATCATACGATCTGAAGTCTCCAATGTTGTCCAATGTCATAATGTCTTCGTCAGGGAAGTCAAACTTCATGGATTGGTAATCTTCGACAGCTTGATGAGCCAGATGGTCAGCTAGCACACTCTCCTTTATAGCTTTTTGGGTCGTGTACTGTATATCGTATTCTGTCAGGATCATCTGCCATCTAGCTATTCTTCCAGATAAAGCCGGTTTCTCAAAGATGTACTTGATCGGATCCATCTTAGATATCAGCAGAGTGGTATGAGTCAACATATACTGCCTTAGTCGGCGAGCAGCCCATACCAAAGCGCAACAAGTTTTCTCGAGCAGTGAGTATCGGGTCTCACAGTCGGTAAACTTTTTACTAAGGTAATAAATGGCATGCTCTTTTCGGCCAGACTCGTCATGCTGGCCCAGTACACACCCCATTGAGTTATCCAAAACAGTCAAATACATGATTAGCGGTCTTCCTTCGACGGGTGGCATCGGGATAGGAGGTTCTAGCGAATACTCCTTGATTTTATCGAAAGCAACTTGACAGTCATCATTCCATTTAACCACCTGATCTTTCTTCAACAACTTGAAGATTGGCTCACAGGTAGATGTTAGGTGAGAAATTAACCTTGCAATGTAGTTTAGGCGTCCCAAGAAACCTCTGGCCTCCTTCTCAGTGCGAGGGGCAGACGTTTCTTGTATAGCTTTGACTTTGGCAGGATCAACCTCGATGCCTTTATTGCTGACAATGAAACCCAAGAGTTTACCAGACTTGACTCGGAAGGTGCATTTGTTAGGGTTCAGTCTGAGCTTGTACTCCTTCAACCTGACAAACAGCTTTTGCAAATGTGCCATGAAGTTAGGTCAAAATCCTGCCTAAACTAGGGCAAAATTTCACTAAGTGTTTAGTTTCAAGACTATGACTTCATGAATTAATAACTTGAGATACAAGAACTTTTAGAAGAAGTTGTGTAAAGAAATGTTGTAGATCTCATGGAGATCTACAACTTTCATGTTGAAAGTTTCTTCTGAATCATCTTGCATCATGGTGAAAATTTTTCTCAAAGTTGTGAAAAAACATGAAGTTTCTAACACTTAGAAAATTTCTAAGTTTGAAAACTTTGACTTTTCAAAATGAAATCTTGAATTTTTGATTTCTTGATGAATACGTTTCATATTTTGACATGTTTTGATGAATTGTGATTTTGACATTTGATTTTGACCAAAAAGTCAAAGTTTGACTTTTCAGTGTACAGTTGACTTTTGATCAGTTGACTAAAAATTCACTATCAATCCAATTGTTCTTGAGCAATGTTTTGGGTCATGCCATTAGGTCAAAATGATGTAATTGAACTCTTGAGATCATGCCTCAAACCAATTAACCATTTTCTAGGTCAAAAGTCAGAAATTGCCCTTTCTCAATAAAAACCCTAATTTTGACCATTTCCCCCTTTTGATGATTTGATCAAATTTCTTGAAGACTTGTGGTCCAAAATGGATCAAATGATACATATGAGTTTATAATGTTTACGTGGATAAACAATTATGAAGTTTGACTGTAAATTGGCTACAGTTGACTTTTTCCCCAATACAGTTGATTTTTAGGTCAACTGCTCAATTGACTGAGCAAAAATGTGATCCAAGGCTTGAAAATTGACATGAGTAATCTTGGGGGTCTATAATGATCCATGAAAGTCATATGAGGCATTGGAAGTTCAATTATCCTTGTGCAATCTCAAACCCTAATTTGAGTCATCAGTGCTTAAGGAGGTGTCTTGAGTTGATCAACCCTAGTGCAGTCTTGAACCAAGATAGATCTTTGTGAGAAAATATTTGATAAGTGAGAGGGAAAATTTTGGGGGTACAACAACAGTTATTTATGTATTTAGTATATAAGTCGATTTCACTCGTGTAATAAACGTTCAAATTTTTTATCAGTATTCTATATAGAACTCGAGTATACAAGTCATAGAGAAAAGAGTTTGTGAGAAATGTATAAATTTGTGCCCTTTTCCAATTCTTTAATAAGAGAACTTTATTTAATTAATTTATTGTGTTCTTTGTTTACTTTGATTCTTCAAATAAGCTTGCATTGTTCTTATTGGAATTTCTATCTAATTTACCCACATTCAAACATCATAGCACAAACACAATTTATCAAAATGCTTTGCACATATATCATTAGGATTTTTGAGTTTAATACCTTAAGTGAACTAAAACTTGTGATTTTATTTACTTAAAAACACCAGTAAACATGGTTAAAGATGAAAGGAGACAGATTAGGGTTTGGTGATCACTACAAACAGCCTCTAACAGTGGTACTCAACTTGAAAAAAATATAAAGCTTCATCTGAGCAAGTGTCAATGCGAGTGGTTTATTTGGCAAAACTTGAAGCTTCAAGTGTGAAAGAGAGGAAGTGTAAAATATCGCCTAGTCGTGTCTGAGTGAACTCTGTTTTGTAAAAACACAAGGGCATTATAGTAAAGTAACATGGCCAACTCTCTCTCTCTCACACACACTAAGACATGGGTTTAAGCCTTTATTTCTCAAAGTAAATGTCTCAAAAACATTTTGAAACCATGCCATATGGATCAGGAACTATCATAATAGATTTGGATAAAATTTTGAATTGTCCAATTGGTTGGCACATTTACCCAATCGATTGGGTCAACACAAAATGTGTCCATAAATGATTGTGATAGTTTCTTTGCAAAGGGAAACGCCTTCGTATCTGTTCTTTTCATTTTGAGTATTTTTAATCGATTAATTTTAGGCTTCCAATCAATTGGGAAAAAATACAATCCATTGCACATTAACTTTGGCTCATGGATTTTTCCTTTCTTTTGTCAACCTATAGCCTATAAATAAAGGCCTCTCCCTTCACATATTTCACATCCAAAAACGTGAGCCTTCTATCTCACTCATCACTCTCTTACGCTTTCTAAAATATTTTCTACTTTCACTCACTTTAATTTAGTCGTAGCACTTAGAGAAAGTCTTTGTGTTTGGTGAAGAATTTTGTATTCTAGAAATGATGTTATTGCAAATTCACCTAGGATTATTTTTCTCTTGGTTGAATAATTTATCCTTAAGGGAGTGTTTGTTTGGGTTTAAAGTTAAAACCTTTTAAAATCTTTGGTTTAGGGATTTAGTTTCTAAGTCATCGGTTCGGTTCATAAGCTAAGCATGTGCTAAAAGCTTAAAGTTGATATTTATATATATATATATATATATATATATATATATATATATATATATATATATATATATATATATATATATATATATATATATATATATATATATATATATATATATATATATATATATATATATATAAAGAGAATATTCGATAGAATATTCCTTAGTATATTCTAGAATAGAATAGGATATTCCCATTTGTAATTAATGCAATAAGCTATATAATTCCCTATATAATACAATTCACGTAATGCTATTCAGTCATACGGTTTTATCAAATCTCTCCTAGCTTCTCATATCCCAATATGGTATCGAGAGCCTACTAAGAGGAAAATCTTCATTGTACGCTACCTGGTTGACCTACTGTCTTCCAGTGAGAAATTTCCCTCTGCAAACTGTGTCATCATTCCGGTTTGCCTCACCTTTTAAAAAAAAATTGGCGACTACTGCACTACTCTTCACCGTGATCGAGATGTTCAGTGCACCGTTACTTTTCATCACAGTGTCACTGTTTACGAAGAAAAAAGTTACGGAAAACCAATAGCCCCATAATTACAACTCTATATATGTTTTCTGACTTTTTCGTCAGTGAAAAATATGTTTTTTTTCTTATTATTATCGAGAAATGGGAGAAGCATTTACCAAAGTTCCGCTTATCCCATGTGAAAAACTAACGCGGATAGCCAACTATAACATTTGGGCAGGTGCGATCAAGATGTGGTTTCAAGGTCAAGGATTTGAAGATCACCTTACCACAAAAATGGATATTATTGCTGCCGAAAAACTTGCTAAGTGGAAACAAACTGAAGCCTTTTTATGCACTGTAATATGGTGGGAGAACTAACTTGGGTGTTTTGCATTTGATTGCAATTGTTGCGGATAGTAAGAGTCGCTACCAGATTTTCTTTTATCCAATGAAGGAAAGGGTGAATAGAACAAGAAATACCTTTCGAGATTATTTCTTGAGTTCAGGGGGTAGGTTATGAAAAGGGAAGGTATTAGCACCCTTTTCATTCGTAGTTATCTACGGGATCTTAGTTTCTTGCTAGATCACTTGATTTATTTGAAAATGTGATTTGTAGTGTGGGTTTTGAAAGTATTTTGAAAACGTCTTTGTAATGATTCTCATTTCTATAAGAACGCGTACAAAGTGTTTGTTTTGAAAATAGTTCAAAGAGGTGTTTGTGGAAGGTGTTTTTGAAAGTGATTTTGAAAAGCGCCTTTGTAATGAATCTCGTCTCTATAAGAATGTGTACAAAGAGCTTTGTCTTTTGAAAGTGTTTCAAATGAAAGTGTTGGTGTATAAAATGTTTTTATGTTGTGAGCAAGCGAGCAACTATGAGCGTCCTACCTACTCAAAAGGTTTAATGTTCTTTTCCTCCTCCTTTAGATGTTGTTATCTTACCATTGATTTGGTAAGAAGCCCCATCGTTGGATGTGAAGGGATGGGCGTGGATCGTTTGTATAGTCATAGAAGGCAACCTATGGGACATTTTAGCAATGTCGTTTAGGGACTAGATCATTTACCAAAGGCAACATCGAGGGTCATCGAGGGACTACGATCTTTTATCGAGGGTCTTTTCTAAAACGCCCATATTCGAGGGGCATGATTATTTTTCGAGGCAACAAGTGAGATTATCCTAGAGGTGCATGTGTGTAAATTGTGTATTTGATTGCATGCATTTTGTCTTTGATTTTTGGGTTGTCTACTTGTTGGTTTTATCTTGCCATACATCCTAATTACTAACATTTGTATAAAGCAATAAAAATGCAGAAAATAAAGATCCTACACTATTACAACCATATTTAATAGCAAGAAAATGTAAAGAAAAAACAAAATAAAAGAAGGAAAAATGAGTGTTTCGATTTGGACAGCAGAACCCTTCGATTCTGCTTTTCTGGCTCCCTTCGATTTGGGCTTAGCATGAAGCATGAGATGCAGCCTTTGATTTTGCCTTTATGCTTCCTTCGATTGCAGGAATGTTAGGAAGAGCAAGTAAGCTTCGACAATCTGGACATCCTTCTGGCATCATTTTCTGCTACCTTCGAATGGCTTGGAAGTCAGTGTGTGGCGAAGTCTAAGGCCACACTCTTTATTCTGCTTGCCACTGTGAAGCAGCCAGGGGTGAAGCCTAAAGCTTTGATGCACACCTCCTTCCTCCTATTTACCTTTGTTTGGGATTTAAATAGCAACATGGCCTGAGGCCATGCTAGCATTGTCTTATGGTCAGGTTAGTTCTTAAAAGCGTTTGATAAACCAAGAAACAAAACCAAAAGGGTTAGCGATGAAAACAAACTAAAAAGGTGGAAACAAAAAGGAAACAAATGTTATGTACATGCTTCAAACGAAGAGTTTAAGGTCAGAGTGACTTACCTTGCTTGAAGCTGGAACGTGTGTTTGACCTTGAGTGATTGGACTAGATGCTCCTGGATTCGAAGGAAAGAAACAAGTGTGGTGTTTCTTTGACTGGATTCAAAGGTCAGGAGGTGTGAGGGTGGTGTTTGTTAATCCAACTCAGTATAGGAAGTTGATTGGATCATTGCGTTACTTGTGCAATATGCAGCCGAATTTGGCATTTAGTGACGCTATTGTGAGTAGGTTCATGAAGAGACTGAAGATTTCTCACTTGGAAGTTGTCAAGAGGATTTAGAGATACGTCAAAGAATTTATTGGTTGCGGAATTCTCTTTCTTGCAGCAGACACGAGCAAAAAATGCAACTTACTTAGTTTTATCGATTTCAATTAATGTTGAGATAAAGATGATTGAAAGTCTATAGCTGATACATCTTTATGTTTGGTGAAACACCAATCTTATGGTGTTCAAAGAAGGAACCTGTAGTAACCCTCTCTTCTGGTGAGGCTGGGTACATAGTTGTTTTGTTGTGAACATGCCAAGCCATGTGGTTATGAATTTATTGAAGGATCTAGACATCGATGAGGGTGATGATGTAACACACTTGTTTGATAATGTTTCTGCTATAAACCTTTCTAAAAACCTAATTCTACATGGAAGGAACAAGAATATTGAGACGAGGTTTCACTACCTAAGAGAACTTATTAGTGAATGAAGGTTGAGATTGAAATATTGTAGATGTGAAGATCAAGTGGTTGATTTGTTGACCAAGAGAGTCATAGTTGAAGTGTTCAAGAGATTGAAGATGAACATGGGCGTGGAAGACTTGGAACACTTGAATTAAGGTGACGTGTTAAGTGAAAATACTTAATTCAAGTGTTGTAATTGTTTACCACTAGAGTGTAACCGATTAAAGGTATGTGAAAAAGTCAAATAAGCTAAAAATAAGTGATTTTATCGTTGACATATTCGGTTACGCATTCGCAATAATCAATTACCAATCTTATGATTTTTAGCTTTTGTAGTAGTTGTAATCGACTACTAATTTTATATAATCGGTTAGAGATATATAATTTAGCTGCTACTTGTGTATTAATCCACTTATTTTAGTATTATAAATTATAAATAAAAATAGGTGCATTTTCTCACCCACAATTATATTCTCTCTAATACTCTCTATTTCTCTCATTTACTCTCAGCATTCAAACTACATTTTTCATCGACCTTTTGATTTCAAATTCTAAAAGTGACATAATCTATATGTCTTATGATCTACACTTCTTTCAACTATTTTATTAGGTTGACTCTACTTTCCTAAAAGTATCCTATACAATCGAGATCAATTATCTTTTATGAAAAGTTTATGTTGCGTGCTCCCATTGATTTTGTATTGGATCCTTGAGCTATATTAGTAACAATGTCTTGCTACCACTTGGTTTCTCTTGCTTTTCATTTTCGAATTTATAAAAAAAATAGTATTAAAGTTCTAAAAATATACTAATTCTTTTGTGTAACAAAGATTTATTTAAAGAATAATAATGGGTATTTCATACACATTGGTCATATTCTAAACTCTTTACTCCACATTTAAAATAGCTCTAATTGAATTTTAAATTATTTTATAAATTTTAATTATAAAATTTTAATACTTAATTATTTTATTATTAGTTTGTGATATTAATTTTATTTTAATTTTGTATAATATTTTTTTACTATTTCAATATATATTAAATGGTGGAAATCCACCAAAACCTATGATGCTACCAATCTTAATAAACAAGATTGATGTCACCACATAATGATAATAAATTATATGAAAAGAAAAGAAAGAAGACAATTATTTTCTGCAAAGTTTCTCTCTGCCCAGAAACTGTGGAAAACTGTATTATTCACTTGTAAATGCAAATTCTAAGAATACAATGAGTTGACTTGATTACCAAAAATAGGGGGTACTCCCTCTATTTATAGATTTATGTTAGATTGCTCCCTAAGCCAAAGCTCAAAACTATAAAAGTCCAAAATACTTATTTTGGAACTAAATCGAATTTATCTATTTTAGATCTAAATCAAATCTATCTAAATATAAAACAAATTTGTGTCTAACAAACTGTTCCACACTTCTAAATTAAATCAAATTTTTCAATATTCCCTTTTCTCTGTTGAGCAAACTACTTCGACACAAGGAATTAATTTCAACACACCACATAATTCATTGTTTCTAAGCTATCTACATTCATCATAACTCTTAGTCTTTGAAATACTTCGACCTGCACACCCTTCTTCATGATGTCTGCAATATGATTCTCAGTTCTGCAGTGTTCCAAGTTCATTTTCTCATCTGCTACCTGCTCTCAAAGATAGTGGAACCTCATTTTGATGTGCTTGCTTCGACCATGAGCTATCGGGTTCTTCGCCTGGTTGATAGCTGACATGTTCTCAATTTTTATGGTAATTGCTCCATGATCTTTACCCGTTATCTCTTCAACTAAGTTCACCATCCAAGTTGCTTGACATGCACAAAGAGAAGCAGCTATGCATTCTGCTCCACACAATGATAATGCCACTACTGGTTCCTTTCTCGAACTCCAAGAAACTGGTGCACCACCTAGCATAAACACATATCCTGCCGTGGATTTTTTATCCTCAGCATCACTACACCAACTCGAAATAGTGTATCCTACTAACTTGCATTCTTTTCCTTTATCAACTACAGGAAATAAAATACCATAGTCGAGAGTTCCTTTGAGATACCTTAGTATCCTCTTCACCGCTTCTAGATGTGATATCTTTGGCTTCTGTATGAATCTATTTACCATACCTACATTGTATGCAAAGTCAGGCCTTGTGTGGCAAAGGTATCTTAATAACCCAATAAGTCTTCTGTATTGGGTTGGGTCGACATCATCTTCTTCTGAATCTTTCGACAGTTGCAACCTTAGTTCAGTAGGTGTCAAATTTGAGTTGCATTCTTCCATCTCAAATTTATTGAGAATTTATCTTGTATATCTTCTTTGATGAATCATCAACCCTCTACTGCTCTTGTAAAATTCGATTCCAAGGAAATATGAAATGTCACAGAGATTAGACATTTTGAATTCCTTTTTGAGATCACCTTTGAAGTATTCGATCTCCTTCTTGCAACTACCTGTTATTAACAAGTCATCAACATA
This sequence comes from Vicia faba, assembly GCA_948472305.1. Classification (NCBI taxonomy): domain Eukaryota; kingdom Viridiplantae; phylum Streptophyta; class Magnoliopsida; order Fabales; family Fabaceae; genus Vicia; species Vicia faba. The sequence continues at coordinate 1,113,659,123 of OX451740.1, forward strand.
GAGACATAGTACAAACAATTCACTATGGCTTCTTCTTACATATACTCCATGTTCAGTTGTTCACTTCACAAATTCATTCTCCCTTAGAAAACTATCAATCTTCTTATTCCAAGCTCTTGAAGCTTTTTTCAATCCATACAAGGCTTTATGAAGCTTGTACATCTTTCTCTCTTCGTCATGTTTCACAAATCTAACTGGTTGTTTAACATAAACTTCTTCATCTAAGGGTTCATTCAGGAATGCACACTTCACATCCATATGACATATGTGTCAATTGTTTATTTCTGTAAGACCAACAACTAACCTGATTGTTTCAATTCTAGCCATTGGTGCAAAAACTTCATCGAAGTCTATTCCTTCTTTTTGGAGAAATCCTTTTGCCACAAGCCTTTCTTTGTATCGAGTTACTTCCCTTTTGGAATTCATCTTAACTTTGTATACCCACTTGAAATAAATTGCCTTCTTTCCTTGAGGCAATTCGACAAGTGACCAAGTATTGTTGTCTTCGATGGATTTCACCTCTTTGTTTATTGCTTTCACCCACTTCAAATCTTTCAATGATTCAGCTGCATTGACAGGTTCGAAATCTATATAGAAAGCATAATGCACCATCTCACCTTTGTTATCAACCACATCATCTGATGTAATCACACATTCTTGTAGTCTTGCAGGCATGCGTCTTGTTCTTTGAGGTCTACTTGTACTTGGTTGATCTATAACTGCTGGTTCCTCTTATCGAACTTCTCTTTTGACTTGAGTTCCTGGTTCTTCAAGCAAGATTCTCAGTGAATCTTTCTTGATATTTTTAGTCCAATCCCATTCTCTAAACTCATCTATGATCATGTCCCTGATGATCATAATCTGCTTGTTCACTGGGTTGAACAACTTGTAACCTCCTATCCAATGATATCCTACTAGGATCATTTGACTCGACTTGTCATCAAGTTTTCTTCTTAATTGATCTGACACTTGTCTATGTGAAATAGATCCAAATACCTTCAAATGAATCAAGCTAGACTTCACACCAGACCAACATTCTTCTGGAGTAATTCCTTCTAGGTTCTTCGTCGGACATCTGTTCAATATGTATGTTGGAGTTGACACAGCTTCACCATAAAACTCTTTAGGTAATTCTTGTCTTTCAACATACTTCTAACCATATTCATGATGGTTCAATTCTTCCTTTCTGCGGTTTCATTTTGTTGTAGAGTGTAGGGTGGCACCACCTCATACACAATTCCTTGTTTTTCATATAACTTGTCGAAGTCTTTCGACACATACTCTCCACCACCATCAGTTCTCAAAACTCTGAACTTTTGACCACTTTATCTTTTGACCATAGATTTAAACTTGGTAAATACCTCGATCACTCCACTTTTCTTCTTGATCAGGTAGGTCCACAATATTCTATTGAAATCATCTATGAATGTAACAAAGTATTTGTTACCTCCAAGCGAATCCACCTGGATTGGTCCACATACATCAAAGTATATGACTTCGAGGACAGCCTTCGACTTGCTTCCTGCATCCTTGTTGAAGCTATTATTGTGATGCTTCGCATGCACACATTCCTCACACACCTCGCTTGAAATGTCAATTTCTGATAACCCTAAAACCATATTTCTTCTCTTCAAATCTCTGATGTCTCTGAAGTTGAGATGGCTTAGTCGATAATTCCATATCCATTCATCTCTACTAGCTGCAGTTGAAAGACACTTGTGCTCCATCACATTAAGGTCAATCTTAAAGGTTCTATTTTGAGACATAGGAGCCTTCAAGATTAATCTTCCATTTGCATCGACGACTCTTATCATCTTGTCTTTGACCAACACTTTCTAATTCTTTTCGACCAACTCCCCTATGCTGAGCAAATTTCTCTTCACGCCTGGTATGTACAACATATTGGAATTACTTACCTTTTTCTATCTTTCCTCATAATCAAAACATCTCTAATACCTCCAGTTGCTAGAGTATTGTCATTTGCAAATTTTACCATGTTCTTCATTGAGGGTTTTAGGTTGACAAACCAATCTTTCCTTCCATACATATTTGATGAACATCCTGAATTCAAGTACTATTGATCCTTGAATTTTTCTTTATCTCGTGTTGTAACCATCAACAACATCTCTTCTTATTCATACTTTACGAACTTTGCATCACTTTCTTGATTCTTTCGCTTTTCTAGATAATCACTAGAATAGTGATCATACTTTTGACAATTGAAACACTGAATGTGACTCTTGTCAGGCTTTTGACCGTCACCTCTTCCTCTATTCGCAACACCACCTCTATAGTTGCCTTGGTATGGTGTTTTCTAATTCGACACATTTTCTTCATGTTGGTTTCCTCTACCAGTCGAATTTTTATAGCCACCTTTACCTTTATTGTCGAACCACTTTCCTTTTCCTTTTTTATCTTTTGTCTATTGAGCCTGCAGAGCCACATCACTCTTCGACTTGTCTGCAGCTCTTTCAGCCATTCTTTGTTCGTGAGATTCAAGCGTCCCTTAAAGCTCTTCCTTCGATAAAGATGACATATCCTTCGACTCTTCTATGGTAACTACCACATGGTCGAACTTCGAAGCCAAAGATCTTAAGATCTTCGAAACAACATCTCTTGTTGTTAACGTCTCTCCACAATTCTTGATTTAATTCACTAGTTTCGTAACTCTAGTGAAGAAATCAGATATGCTTTCGCTATCTTCCATCTGAAGTAATTCATACGTTCTTTTGTGAGTTTGTAACCTCACCTCTTTCACCTTCTCACCGCCTCCAAAATAATTTCTTTAGAATTTCTCAAGCTTCTTTTGCAGATTTTAACATCACTAACCTTTTCGAAATTGTCTGAGTTGACACATTGGTGAATTATAAAGAGAGCTTTATAATTCTTCTTCTTCGATTCTCTATATTCTGCTTGTTCTTCTTCTTCTTTTTCTTCTTCTTTTGAAACGTCTTCATCAAGCGGTTTTAATCCATGTATCACAAGATCCCAAAGACCTTGAAAATAAAATATAACCTCCATCTATTTGCACCAATTCTCATAGTTATCTCCTTTAAGAATTAGGAGACTTGTTGGAAATTTTTCGTTAGCGTAATTCATCGCCATCGTGAATTTCTTCTTCTTCTTCCTCGATCATTTTTTATCGTTCTTCCCTTGAATCACTCAACCGGAGCTCTTGATACCAGATATTGAAAATCTATCAAAACCTATGATGAATTTCTATTAATCTTGATGAACAAGATTGATATCACCATACAATGACAATGAATTATATGAAAAGAAAAGAAAGAAATAAGATACTTATTTTCTACAGAGTTTCTCTCTGTCCACAAACTGTGGAAAACTTTATTATTCATTTGCAACTGCAAATTCTGTTAATACAATGAATTAACTTGATTATAAAAACTAGGGATTACTCCATCTATTTATAGATTTAGGTTAGCTTGCTCCTTAAGCCAAATTCCAAAATTATAAAAGCCCAAAATACATTTTGGAACTAGATCAAATCTATCTATTTTAAATTTAAATGAAATCTATCTAAATCTAAAACAAATCTGTATGTAACAAACTGTTTCTACACTTCTAAATCAAATCAAAAAAATTTCGACATTCTCTTATCCCTATCGAACAAACTGCTTCGACATAAAAAAATTACTTTCAACATTAAATACGATTGATTCATATTATTTTATATTAATAATATTTAATATTATAATTAATTGTCTTAATTGAGCTAAATTTGTGCACATTGATAGTTTAGAGTTTAATCTTTAATGATAATAATTATTTATATTTAAATAATTAATATAAATAAAGTATTAATATTTAGTATATAATAACAATTTTAATTTTTAAAATTTTTTTTGTATGTGTATGATTTGTCTTTAAAATAAACTATTTGATATTTTTAAGTATATAATTATTCATCGATGAAATGTTTTAAATTAAGTAGAGTGTCTTTTATAATTTTATTATTGGTGTAATAATCAATACATGTTCAAAGATATTTAAAAAAATAAACAAAGTGATTTAATCAAAAATATATTTAATCGAATTGGAACAAACGAAATCAAATAGTATTTGTCTAACAAACAAATTGTTTAAATATTTGAATCACACGAGTACTTTTTACTTTAAAATTGGTTTAAACCAATTCTTAAAAATAAAAATGAACGTCCTTCAATTCAATTATGGAAAACTCGTATTGAGGTTTATTATTCAAAGTATAGTCAAGTAGTAGTAGTTTTCAAAATAATGGGTTTTCCCAATAATTATGAACGGTCAAAGTCACAACTCCCAAACACGTAAGAAGATTGATTAATGACAGTTCATTAGCGATGACGTTGTTGATTTAAAGAAGATTATCGGACAATATTCTTCAGTTAAGTGACGTATGTAATTAGGTCTTGTTGAAGAAGCTAGCTAAGCATAATTAATCTAATCCTTGATTTGAAGTTACATAGTGTGCCTGTGGCATCTCTGCCAAAGAGACAACTCGCAGTACCATAGTTCAACCCAAAGCATAGGCTTTTTTTTTTTTTTTCCTTTTCAAAAGCAAAAGCATAGGCGAAGTCTTGTAAAGGGCGAAGAGACTTAGTTTTAATCTCCTTTATGAAACTCTAAGTTAAGTCTCATAAATCTTTTAGATGAGACTTGCAAGTTGAGTCTTTAAGTAAGACTTTTAAATTGAGTCCTTCATATGACATTTTAAATGTGGGTTTCTTAGACGGAACTTTTAAGTTGAATTTCTCATGCGAGACTTTAAAGTTGAGTCTTACAAGCAAGAATTTTAAGTTGAATTTTTTAGACGAGACTTTTAAATATTTACATCGCCTCTAAGGACGACAATGATCTTCTTGAGGAAGTCCAATATTTATATTGTCTTTGAGGGAGATAAGGATCTTCCAATGGAAGTTCAACATTTACATTACCTCTAAGGGCGGGAAGAATCTTTCTGTGAAAGTCCAACATTTATATTGCCTCTGAAGGCGGCAAGGATCTTCAAGTGGAAGTCCAACATTTATATTTCCTTTGAGGGCGACAAAGATCTTTCAGCAGAAGTCCAACATTTATATTACATTTAAAGGCGATAAGGATCCTCCAGTAGAAGTCTAACATTTAACAATGAGACTACTTTATATGAATACGACAATAAACTGATTTTAAGAGAGTTCATACTTTGACGGGCCAAACGCGATTCACCTTATTCAAAACAGATAAGAGAAAATGACTAACTATAATAGTATCTCGGGTTAATTGAGTTCCATGTTCTTGGGATGAATCGTTCATTCAGTTCCTTGAGCTCGTAGGCTCCATGGGGTAGTTTATGACATATACGGTATGAACCCTCCCAATTAAATTACAGTTTCCTTAGTTGGACTATCACAATAACTTGTCTGAGTACGAGGTCGACCTCCTAGATTTTCATTGGAACCTCTTTTGAGCTATATAGTTCGGTCGCCCTCTGTTTAGTCGTGAATTCCATTATGTGTGCAATATATTAGGTCTCGTCACTCAGGTTAGTTGCATGTCTAGTACTACCTTTGATGGTTGAATGAGAGAGGTGTGATACGACCATAACACTTTATGGAGTTGTTAATCCCATAGACATTTGGCTTCCTCTAACTTTTTATTTATACTGCCCAATATCACTTTTTCGCCACCTCAGCTTATTCGTTCGCCTGTGGACAGACAACAAAAATAAACAATGTTTATACTCCAAAGTCACAAGAGAAAATGACAATAGTGGAGCTGGAGAATTGAGTATGATTGGCTGAAATGATAATCATGTCTTACTAAACTTGCACATGATCCGATGACAATAGAAGCAACAAACTCTTTCTAATGTGATATTGGAGATGACTTCAATTTACTTTCATTTTATGAAATAATCTTCTCCAACGATCGGAGACTTCAATTGGCCATGCGTCAGAAGAAAAGGGCCTTAGATGCCCATGTCCAATTATTAGAATGGTTAAAGAGACGTGACTGAATGAAGGATCTCAACTACCATATGATGTATATTGTCGTGCTTCTGGAATTTGTCACATTTCTATTAATGTTGCACTATCCTTCTTTGGAGTAGGCCAATAATAGTCCACCCTTATCAATTTATGGGCCAGTGGTTGCCCCCTAGTGGACATCAATGAGGACTAAAGCTATTTTTAGTTCTCATGTGTTAGTACAACATCACCATTAGATGTTTTGTATGATGTCAAAACTAGGAAAACTTAACATTTTTGTATATTGGACGGTATTTCTATGTCTTGTGGCACTCTTTTGTATTAGGGGTCTTAGGAACCATTAAAAAACACTTTGAAATTGACCAAAGCCTTGAAAAACAATTTGTTTCATAATTTTTTCTTGTATGTGTCGACACATACATGTTTTAGTTTGACACATGCAACCCAATTTTGAAGCCTGAAGCCTCTGGAGGTCTTAGGTTGACACATGCATGCATACAGGTCGACACATACTAAAGCTTTTAACAAATTGCAGAAATTCTTATTTTATGTACCGACACTTGCACTGCAGTTTTAAAAGCTAAACTCTACTTTCATGCTTAGGCCGACACATCAGTTTTTTAGGTCGATACATACAGTTAAGTTTTGACTTTGTGTCAACACATACGATTTTAAAGTCGGCACATACTGTTTGATTGAGTCAATTTTTCAATTCTTTTTAATTCTGAGAATCTCCTTTGTGCATCTAAACTTCCACAACTATAAATATATCATTCATGCATCATTCTAACTTGATGAAATGATTAACACATATTGCATTTGCTTTTCACCTTTAACCTCCACCCTATGCATACACACTAATAAATCACACATAAGCATCTTTTGTCGGGGTGCCATCTAGGCAAGGTTTGATAACGTCTAATTAGGTTCTTGTGTAGCCGAGAATATTGGGTTGAGATTTTCAGGGGGTTTCATCCGGAAATACTGCGGGTTTGTCCTCCAAGATCGTTGATAGATTTAGAGGTTTTCGTGCAAGACATTCAAGAGAGTATTACAACCTAGTGAAAGCCTTTGGAGATAAAGAATGCAAAGGACCTTTAGAGATAAATAACGCAAAGGAAGTAACGTGAGAATGGATAATCGAATTGAAGTCTTATGTGCAATAGGTACAATTGATCGTGCGTGAAAGCTTTGGAGATAAAGTACGCAAAGGGGTATCAAGATTCGATTAATCTATTGTTAGCTATTGTGTCTTTGTCTTTCTCAAGATCAAAAGAAGAGAACGGGTTGAATCAACAACAAACGGTTAGGGTTTGTAGGAAATTATCCATAGTAAGAAATTATCCTAATTCCAAAATTGGAATTGGGGGAGACGTAGCCATAGCGAGGACAATTGGCGAACTCCCTAAACAAGTTCTCATGTCTCTTTTTCTTATCGCTTTACTTGTTTTAATTTTCATTTATCAATTTGTCAAATAGCATTGAGTAATCGATCGAATCGTAATAATTTTTCAGTGATTGTTTTTGTTTTGAATTGTGTGTTGATTTTCATATAATCAGTTTTGATTATAAGTGCTTTTTTATATCAACACAACTCAAAGTAAAATTCTAAAAATTCGGTCGCACACCAAGTGTTCGACAAATTGTTTGTTTGTTCTTTTTCTAGTTACCATTGGAAATGGAGTTTCTAGTAACTTGCTATAAACAATTAATACTTTGTTACTTGATTGAAGTTTATAAATTTACTATTATACTGTTCATTCCATATATCACTTTATATTTTCATATCCTACTTCCAATAGTTTGGTTCGTATAAACGATAATTTTTTATCTATATCAAAACCTTCCGCGTGCATTCTTTTTGAACTATTTTTAAAGCTATAATTTTTATCTGGATTTTTTGGCTTGGTGATCTATTCACCCCCATCCCTTCTAGATAAGGCTTTGTCATCTAACATCCTGGGCATCTCAGTAAGAGGGAGGCCCTTCTCATATTATAAAGCTTAGTTGACATCATGGTGTACTTTGTTGCACACTTTTGAATCTTTTTTAATTCTAAATTGTCTAATGGTAGTTCGTTTAACTATAGATAGCATATTATAGGCATCAACCATCTAGTGGTCTAAGAGACTTCAATGGTGTTGGTTTCATATGCCTCGATACTAGAGGCAACGAGATTCTTTTGAACTACATCGCAGTTATGTCCTACTCTTTTTGAGTTGGAGAGCTTGGAGAGAAGGTTACTTATATATTTTTGTTCCCTAGGAATGTAACACCCCAATCTGCTTTAAGGATTATCGACTGACCCCATAAACTAACACGGGTCTTTTCAGCATGATTTATCCTCTCACAGAAGGTTACCCATCAAAATACTACTCCAAGTCAATGATGTTCAGTAATCAAAAGTAAGTATTTGTTTTCATCTTATCCATGGGAAATGGTGTGATATCAATGTCGTTCAACGGTTACTATGATTTTAAGCGGAAGTTTTGCAATATATTTGATTTGTTATAGAATAATAAGAAAATAATTGATAAAGAAAGTTTTATAGAGATAAGACTTGATGGGATTGGATTTGATCCAACGACTAAGTATGAAATTTACCAATCAATTATACACAATCTAAACATTCATCAATATCATCATGTATCCCTTATAATTATAGTTTATGTATAAACTTCTAATGAGGTTTCAACCTTATTGTTTAACCAGTGATCTTTCAAATTATTAAACAATACAGTAACATTAAGATTTGATGCTTACGGTGAATGTTAAACCTAAATCTATGTCTAGCATTTAGAGTTTAATGGATGATTATCTTAGATCAAGATTAGAACCGTATTTCTCAATATCAATTCAAATCCATTAAGTTAAATAATAAAACAAAGATAACATTGATATAGATTCATAAATAGGTTATATATAACACCATGATAAATAAAAATACATGATTTTATGATGAACTAAGTTTAATCCCAACAAGAGAATGGATTTATCTACTCATGGTAGCTTGATACAATATGGAAAAATTAAGATGAATGAGCATCAACGATGATTTCCCGACTCTTGATGCGTATCCAGCTCGTATCCTTCAGTCACCCTCTCTTACTTTCTATTCTATACTATGTCACTAATTTTACAAGATACCCTCCCTTAATGAATTGATTTTGGTTCCATTTATAGCAATTTTGTCTTGTCATGTTCGCTTAGCGAAGAAAGGTTCGCTTAGCGATCTGACCTTTCTTCATCCTTAAGTCTTTTCAAATCGCCCTTTCGAAACTACCAAACTTTACTTAGCGAAATATGGCTCGCTAAGCGAACTTGCTAATGTTTGAAGTTTGAAACTCTCTACCTCCTCTCGCTTGGAATTTGTTGTAGGCTCGCTAAGCGAAGTACCCTTTGCCCTATTTTGCTTGCAGCTCGCTTTCTCTCGCTTAGTAAACATGCTGAAATCTAGATTTTTGAATTCTCTCCCACCTTTTGCTCGGAGCTCGCTCAAGGATCGCTTAGTGTAGTTGAAAATTTTCTCTTTGTGCTTTGTGTATCAAATTAGGTAAATTGTGGCATTTCTACAAAATAACAGAGAAATTAAAAGGCACCAAACATTTATTGGACAAAGAAACTCAATTCTATGTAATATTTTGGATTTAATGGATAAAACATGTTAGTGTAAGTCTATAAGTGCCACATTTTCACGTGAAATTGTAGTATCTTTTGACACTTATCTGTCAAGCATGATTAACTGTGGAGTTATCATTTGTTAGACTACCGAAAATAAGATGCATATCATTGTTATAAGTAATACCTATAAATCCTTATAAGCTTCCTTAAACCATGCAGTCTCATCCCTACACAAACTCAGAATCCCTCTCATTATGATGTGAATTCGGTTTTAGCCTTGAAGCTTCCAGGAGCATCTCATTGACATGCCTCATGCTACGATAATTGTTCCTTGTCCTCATCGGCCTCGGGTGTTACAAGGAACATATGTTATATCAAACTATTTAAGGTGTTCAGATAAATCGCATACCTTTTTTTAAATATTTGACAAGTTTGGGCTCTTTCGTCTGATATTCCCCGGTGACCAGATTCGCCACCAATTATGAGTCGTTTCTGACTTCCAGACTTGAATCTCCTATCTCAAGGGTGATGATCATACTGGTAATGAGTTATTCAACCTCAGTCTTATTGTTGTTAAACTTGAATCCAAAATTCAATGAATGATTGATTAATATGTCATATGGTCATTCCACTGCTATTTTGGCGCTTCTTCCCTTTAGGTTTGTAGCATCGTCTACTGATAGTATCCATGCATAGGTGATCTCCTCACCCACTAGAAAACTAAACTCTAACAAAAAAATATGATAATGCTTGTAATTTGATACTTCCTTTTGGTATATACTAAATATCATACTTATATAACTCATTTTTCCAATAAATCTTCCTCCCATGCGAGATTTGATTTCTTCAAGACTTGTCGAATAAAGTAGTTGGTTTTCACGGGTACACAATGTTCTTCGAAGTAGAGTCTGAGTTTTCTTGAAGTTATCATGACTGCCAAGGTGAGCATATCAATCTTCTGGTACCTGGCCTTAACACCATTGAACACTTGCTCACTAAATAGACATGTTGCTAAACTTTGGCTTTCTCTTGTATGAGTACAGAGCTCATCACTTGGTCATTAACAAATACAAATAGAGGGGTGTGCCTGCCATCAAGCGTTTCAATATGGGCAATAATTTTAGGAAGGAATTTAAGTTGGAGAATTCTTCCTCGAACTCACTTGTCCACTAAAACTTCTCATTCTTCCTTCAAAGTGGCAAATAAATGGAATACCTTGTCACATGCACAACAAAGAAAACGAGCTAGGGAGGCTAAGCGTCATTCAAGTTGTTAAACTTATTTAATATTGAAGGAGTTTATCATTTTTATAATGGTATGACACTTATCTAAGTCCGTTTATCCCTCTCCTAGTTAGCATAACTATTATGAACTTTCCCGCCTATACGCTAAAAGATCACTTGGTCAGATTTAAGTTGACGCTTCTTATCTTCTGAACTTCTTCATCATTTCCTACCATTTTCTTCTTTCCAGCCTTGTGTTTCCTTTGAGAAATTGGCTTCATTATGGAATCAATGGTGATACGATGCCAGACCACTCTAGTATATATCCCTTGTGGATCTATGTGCTTCCAAGCATCACATGTGATATTTTAATCCATTGATGGATCATGGTTGTTTTAATGATGACTCTGATGTTTAGTAGAAGCATATGTTTGATCCTCTTCTTGATAATAGTGATCCTTGGTTACATCTTTCCACCTGTCTTTGATGATTATAAGTATTAGATGCAACCTAAGATGGGGGTGAATTAAGGTTTCTCGGTTTTCTCGTTTTTTCATTATGTTCTTAATTTTCTTTGGATATGAAAATGATATGTACTTAGTAATATAAAGTGTAGAAAATTAAATTTCTGAAATATAAAGAACACAAGAGATTTATACTATTTCTCCTATGTAGCGGTAAAAATTTGAGATTAAGTTATTGATTAACTTAACTCACAAAGTGAAAGTCGCAACCACACTTAATTGTTTCCAAATGAATGGGAAAAGAGTGAATAAAACCCACAGAAGTTTTTAAAGCAAAAACTAATAAAACTGAGATCTAGGTATGAAGGTTGGTTATACAAAGGGAAGGTGTTAGCACTCTAAACATCTATGGTACTCCGCAGGAACCTCTTTGAAAATCTGTGTATTTGGCTAAAAAAGAGTTTTATGCAAAAAGATTGTGGAGATGAGAAAAGAAATGACTTTTACAATTTTTATTCGGTAAGACTTCAAGAGCCTCGTGCCTAAGTACCACCAATGTGCAATGATGAAATCAGAACCATGTAGTTCTTCTAAAAAGAACAAAATTGTTTGTTGGCTAATTTTAAATGAAGAGACATTTTGTCATCTTAAGAAGAAATGAACCCAGCTAATCAACCACAAGCATGAGAATGTAGACCTTCGCATCACAAATGAAATAAGGGCTCCAACTTGGATAACTCAACAAGTATGCCACTAACTCTTTCAAGTGGAAAAGTATTCACACCTAAAATCAATAAATTTTGTGGGAATAGGAGGATTACACCTCAACTAAACATTCACAAACATGGGAAAAGGGGATTCTTTGCATCATAAATGAAAGAAGAGCTCCAACTTGGATAACTCAACAAGTATGCCACTAACTATTTTAAGTGGAAAGGATCTACCTTTCAACCAATATTGTGAGAATAGGAGAAGTACAATCTCAACTTTAGAGGACTCATGTCTAATCTTTAAGAAAAGTTTTAAAACAAAAAGCCAAAATGGCAAAAGAGTTTGAATGAGTTTTTGTGTTTTTTAGTATTTGAAGAAAAATTTTAAATTTGATTAAATGAATTAAGGTTTGATTAAGAAAAATATTTTGAAAGTGCACTTGACAAAGTCAATATTTTTATTGAAAGTGGTTTAAGTTTGAAAAGAAAGAAGGTTTTGAAAATGAGGGAGAAGATTTAAAAATTGAAGAAGATAGGCAGGAGATGAAAGGAATATCCTAAAGTATAAAGTAAAAGCTAAGGTAGGAAAGGTCTAACCAAACAAGAGCAATAATATTGACACAAGTCAAACAATGCATCTCATTCCTTTGAATTAAATCCACACAAATAAGTAATAAGCATTAGATGAATAAGAGTGCCTCAGGTGCAAGCTCAACATCATATGAATTATCAAAGAGTACAAATGACTTAGCATATATTAGATGAACTTGATGTCTCAGATGAATTATTCTTTCATCAAATGATTTTCAAAGTAACACCTACACATAGAAAAGTTCCCAATATACAAACAAAATAACAACAAGGTCTCATGATCCAAAGGTCTTAAACTCTCAAGGTTATATCTTAAGATCTAAAAGGTCCAAGTCTCCAATATGCAAGGGATAATAACCATAGTTCAAAGAGAGCCTTAAGTCTTTTATTTGTTCAAGTTGATTATTAGTGTCTTTAAAAGGAAAAGAAAGCTTAAGTGAGCAAATAAAAATAGCATAAAATAAAATGCTCAATGTACAAAAGAAAAATAGCAATAAAGTAAAGGCAAGAAAGCAAAATGATAAGAATGATAAAGATGTTAAAATTAAATGATATAAAGTAAATGATAGAATTTAAATTGTATTAAATTAAAAGTTATTACAATAAATGTTAGAGTTAGTATGTTAGTTTTCCGATTAAGAACAAATTTTGCGCTATGTTAAGCAATCGCATATGGACTTATGTAGAAGTCAATATTATATGAGGCCGGTCGATAAAATACCATACATGTTAGAGATATGATAGAAATTATACTCCTAAAACATCTATCACAACTAAAAACAAAGGTGGTCAAGACCTAAGTCAAGGAAGATACATGATGAAAAACTTATCATCAATCCTAAGTACCATGAATGATTAAATGATCATTTAGAGGTAGATTGGAAATGATGAAAGTTCATGAAATATCCAATAAGATTAGATGAACTTAAAAGCTTAAATGCTTTTAAAATTGATAAAAAAGAAAAATAATAAGGAGATTAAGATGAGATAAAATGAGCAATACAAAATAAAAACCCAAATTAGATCAAGGTTTTGATCAAGTTATCATCAAAATCAATCATCCATTTTGGTGGATTTAGGTCATAAACCAAATCAACACCATAAATGCATTGATATTGATGAAACTTGTGATCAAATGAGCCATGAGAAATGCTTTGAGAAATGCCATGTATGATGTATGTTCATGATGTCTTAGATTGATATGGAAACTAGGGTATATATGCAATGAGCGTGTATGCCCCAAATGTTTGTGTATACTCCAAGTATTTTTGCAAACATTTTTGATAATTCTCCTTTGTCAAACCATTGGTTTTGAGTTATAAATTCCCCAACATGATGTATTTGTGTGGACATGATAAAGAGTGTCTTGATATTTGTATCATAGGCGTAGGCGTAGGTGTGGATGTATACATAGACGCGGGTGTAGATGTTGTCGTAGGTGTATATGTGGAAATAGGTGTGGATTTTCTTTCGATATTTTTCTAACCAGAATAAACTTTGATGCTTTATCAAATGTTCTTTGGTGTTTTTGTATGTTAGATGCACCAAATATTGTGAATGACCTTGAGACTTTGACATGGTTATGTGTACGCCATGCTTGATGTGAGGCATTTTAACGGGAAATCTACTGCCGAGATTTCCAAGTAATCTGATGCCGAGATTCAATTGAGAACTACCTTTTGCGAAGGTCTTCTGGATAATCATCTGCCGAGATTGACCAGGGGAATTGTAGTGATAAAAAATGTAGCGGAGTAAATCGGAGATCAAGCTATTAATTAACTCGACTCACAAAAGCAAGAGTCGCCATTGCGCTTTATTATTTCCAAGGGAAAATGGAAAAGAGCGAAATAAAACGCTTAAGTATGCAATGTAAAATAATACTTAAAAGTAATGAAAATACAATGCGTTTTTTGAAAGAGATCTAGAGTGCGGGGGTTGGTTATACAATGGGAATGTATTAGAACCTAATGCATCTGCGATACTCCGCAGAAACCTTTTGAAATATCTATTTTAGTTCAAATTGTTTGTTTGGTTAAAATGGTTTGTTTGGCTAAAATGGGTATTGTTGTACCCCAAAATTTGCCCTCATATTTTTCCACAAGAAATCACAGCCTCGGGCGTTTCCTGATTTTTTTCAGATTGGCGTAAGAATCAGTCAAACAGATTTTTCTCATCAGTCAGACAAAATTAGGGTTTTCATTGATTTTTAAGCAATTCAGGCAGATTGCCAGGGTTTGGTTGAGTTGGCTCAGGTTTTGATCAGGCAGGCGTTTCTATGGCATGTAATCAAGAACTAGGGTTTGTGCGCACAGAAAGAATTAATTTTACAGTTCTTTTCAGTTTACTCTGAGATTTGGATTGAGGCATTTGAATCAAGAACTTGCAGTGTTTTGTTTAATCAGTAAAGGCTAAGGCATTTGATTTGAGATAAGATAAAGGCTGAGGTACTTAAATGGAGAATCTACAGTGTCTGATTTGATCAGTAAAAAGATAAATATCTGGACATTGGTTTGATTAACTGTGCATTATTTAATTGGAGCGCCAGGTTTATTATTGATTCAATGACAAGGCCACAATGTTTATTAATTATTTTTCTAAGAATAATTGGATACTTCCGGTTATTTTAATTTAAGAAATTCAAAATAATTAAATGAACATTGAGTTGAAAGAAGAATTAACTGATAAAAAGGATGTTTATTCACTTTGAATTGTTTGTTACAGATATTATTTAAATACTGTTAAATTTATTTACAGTTATTTAATAATATTATTACAAATAATTGAAATGGAAATAAAACTATCCTAAGAAAATTCCTAAGTCTTCATCTTCTACTGCTCCTCCTCTTTTGCTCCATTTGATGTTTATCTGCAAAACAAAGAAAAGAAAGAAGAAGTCAAAAGCAGATAAAATTAAAAAAAAAGACAGACACATAAGAAATTGGGTTCATCATTAAAGGCAGCTGGCCGGAATCAGTTCGCCCTCTCTGCAAATCACGAGATTTCTCCCGGTTCACAGAGAGGGATAAATAATGCTTGCAATGAAATATGAAATGCACAAATTTTAATAATGGACAAATTCAAAGTTTGTCAAAAAGCTGCATAATTCCAAAAGTTTCCAACAGCATGTGCAAGTACAAAATCCAAAGGCAAACTAAACTGAACTGAACTAGAACTACCAAGTTCCAATTTCAAACTTTCCACAAGTACAAAAGGCTACCAAAGTTGTCCAAAAGAGATCAAGATATCAAAGTACAGAATGCTGTCACAAAGAAGCATAAAATATGGAAAAAGAGATAAGAGTCATGCAGAGGAAAGCAACAAGTGCAAGCAATGTTAAATTTCATCATTTTCCAGCAGTTGCCTTTTCAGAACATAGTACACCTAAGCAATATTAAATGCTTTAATTTGTACGGGAGAGAGAAGAGAAAAAAGAAGAAAGGGCTTACAGGCTTAGGCATGAAGAAAATATATAAAACAACTGAGATAACACAGTGAAAAGGGGGCAGAGATATAAAACAGATAAAAACCCTCCAAACTGTAAGAGAGAAAAAAGAAACAGAACTGCCCAACCAGTAAAGCTCCCAACCTTTTCAAAAACCTGCATATGCCTTAAAGCCTAACAGAAGCCTTTCATCCAAAAAAATATACAAAACATTCAGGACATCAAACCTTTCAAGCTTTGCATCAACCAAACATAAACTCACAACACAGGCCCTGTCAAACAAAGCCTAAAAGCTCTTAACTTGTAAACAATTCCAGGCCTGCCTAAGTAAACCAGCATATCCAAACTTCACCAAAGCCAAACCTGCATAAAACTTTGCCTCTAAACAGCATAAGCCATTAAACCATCCAAGCCTTACCTGGTCAAGCATCAGAAGCCAAGCTGATAAACACCCAAGCCTGTAAACAACTGAAGCACTCAACCCCTCAGAACTTTGTTCATCACTGGGAAAAGAAATCATCCAAGGCAACTCAGTATCTCAGAGATATTCAAAACATACCAAACATATCAAGCAAGCATACGAGGCAAAGAGGCCCTCAGAGGAAGCCTCATCACAGGGCAAGCATACAAGGCCATAACCAACATCAACAAATATCCAAGCATTTCAAGTCAGCCAAACGCAGAAGAGGCAACACACAAGCAATCCAAAAGGCCCTCAGAGGAAGCCTCATCACAGGGCAAGCATATCAAAGGCATCAAGGCATCAAACTAGCATACGAGGCAACAAGAAGAAGAAGATAAAGAAGCATCTCAGGGTACACAGGCAACTCAGAAGCCAACAAGAAGAAGAAGATAAAGAAGCATCTAGAAGCATCTCAGACTCAGCATTTCAAGGCAATAAACTCTCAGATAATCATAATCAAGCATACAAACGAAGGCAACATACCAACAAGCAATATTCAAAGCAAACATCATACAGAAGTAGGGCAAACAGAAGAAGAGGGAAAAGTGATCAAACTTGGTTTTCAGTCTTGTTTATCACGAAACCTAAGAAGCAAAATAAAGATACCAAGAAGCAAAAGCTCAGCACTGTGTCCTTCGCCTCCGGCCGTCCCAGGGCGCCTCCGATCCATACTCCTCCGTCTCCAAGGTCTGAGGTAGTATTCTGATACCCTTTTCATGCATTTCAAATGGCAAACAATAACAACACTTAATCAAAACATGAAATCAAAAGAAATAACGAAAACCCTAACGCATTAAAGAATGAAACCATTACCTTTGTACCATATCACTGGTTAATCCAATGGAGGGAAGAGGACAGATGGTGGCGTTGGTGGCCTTGGGCAAAGGACATTATCTAGGCGCTTGGCGAAGAAGATGAAGAGGATTGAAGTGAAGCAAACGGCACCTCTGTCTCACAAACCCTAGCGCGTTCCAAAATGACACAAAACAGAAACCCTAAGACAAATTGTTCAAAGCCTTGGGCCTTGCCCGTTACAATGCCTGAGCCCATTTGTTTTTTGGGTATGCACCCCCCCCCTTTTGACTTGGCCTGATGCGTTTCTGATTGGGCCCAAACCTCCCTTAGCCCATTTTCTTTTGTTTTAACATAAACTAATATTTTATCATTTTATTTTATAATTTAAATTAACATTTCTCTTACCTATCATTTTACTTTTTTAGTTTAAACTAATATATAATACTTCTTTTGTTTTGTTAATTAAAATAACACTTTTTTTTTTACAAAATATCATTAATTGTTACATTTTAGAAAATATACAAACATTAATTTTTTCTTTTTTAACTTAAAACATTTTCTTTTTCTTAATCTTAAAACATTTCTTTTCTTAAAATACTTTGTATATAATTACATCAATACATAATTTTTCTTTAAGTTAAATATTTTCTTTTCTTAAAATATTTTCTTTGTACATACTTAAACAAAAATACAAAACATGATAACAATACATTAACAAAATACAAGATACAAAAAATACAACACAAATAGACAATACTTAATTTTCTCATTAAAATTCACATTTTTCTCAATTGGTAAATAAATCTCAATCACTTACACATTTACAATACACAAATACGTCGATACATTTACTTTGCTTTATACATTTACATTTGCTATTCTTATACATTGCTATACATTATATTTTTTACATTTGCGCAATTCGATTTGGTTGTAATTATTTGGACACTACTCTCCTAAAGTCTCATCCCCATTTGTAAATTTGCACCCCCACTCCCGGATACTTATTTGTAATAGCGTAGACTTTAAATTCCCGCAATTTACCGCTTTCAAATATACCATGGTTAGACCTAGGGTTTGTATGTACATAAAATCAAACGCTAGATAACCTAATACAAGACAAATACATGAAATCATTACACAATCACACTTGCATCCCTAGGGTAATCCCGCTTGTTGCCTTCCAAAATGGGCCATGCTTGCACGTCGAGTTCCTTTGGCAAAACAATTCAAATGATCATAAGTCCCTCGATGACGCTTTCGAAAGTTGCCTATCAAAATGATCATAGTCCCTTCAAGCAAATTGCCAAAGACACTTGGCACCATTGCATCCATGGTCCATACGATGACCCGCGCCTGTCCCGTTAAACATCCTAGACGCAAGATTGTCCATCAAATACAATGATGGAACAAAATTGTTAAAAGGGGTTAAAACATGAGAAAAACCTTTGAAGTACAATAGGGTAGACAAACTCTTAGTTACTTGATACACTTGCAAAAACGCTTGCCTATTTTTCAAAACACACTTCACAAACAAACTCTCAAAAACATTTGAAACATCTTTTCGAAAAGATACACACCTTTGTAAAACACTCAAACACGAGTCATTACATTGGTTGCCTAAGACAAGGCATCTTCTTCAAAAAACATTTTTAAAACACACACACACACACACACACACACACACACACACACACCATTTCAAGCAATTTGAAAATCAAAGGCAAGTGATCTAAAAACCAAGTAACTAAGAGCCCATGGATAACCATGGATGAAAAGGGTGCTAATACCTTACCTTTTCATAATCTACCCCCCCGGACCCACGAAACATCTCAAAAAGGTTTTTCCTGTGCTTTTTAACCTTTCCTTTAGGATAAAATAAAAAGTCGGTGGCGACTCTTGCTCAACCGAGCAAGTGCGAATACAAACGCAAAACCTCAAGTCAGTTCTCCCACCGTATCACAGAACTGGCGACTCTGCTGGGGAAATTCAAAAGTGGGGTTACCTTAGGGTTTAGATCACCTTTACATTCTTGCTTTGATTGCCTTGATTGCTTTAATTTTTTGGTCCTTGTTTGGGTTTGTTATAAATCCTACACCCGGATTTGGGGCACCTTCTTAGGTAAATAGCAATAAAACTGTGAGGGAACTGTGCGGGGTATACCGACATGGTTGAAGTAGTAAGCTATGTTAGTGTGACATATTTGAGAGTACCGGTAAACCTTGAGTTCAGTCAAGGAGAGTACGGGGCCGCTGAGTGATGTCGTGAAGCACTAACGAACTTTTAGAACCTTAATTGACCATCTTAGCCTTTTTAGGCGTAGTGAGATGACCGACTTTGGTGCAGTCCGAAGTTGGTAGATACTCGATACTACACTCATTGAGGGTTATTTTCTTGGAATATTTTGGTCGCCAGTTAAGTGGCTAAACCGAAACAATGAACACAGAAAACAATCCAATGATATTGAGTTCCTTAGAACCCGGTTTCTATCTTAGGACAGGATGAGCCCACTAACTTCAAGAGGGTACTTACCTAAAACCCCATGCAAGCCTAAACCTAAGGACTTGTTTGCTTTGTGTGAATATGATTTCCTGTATATACACTCACTTGCTTTTTGCATACATGTACATAACATCATAACATCATACCATAGCATTTTCAATAACCATTTCAAGGATCTCGAGGGCTCTTTTGATGCAGGGTTACGTTAAACCAGACGTCTACAAAAGGGCAAGAGGTTTCTCCTCTAAACAAATGCCAATCAAAGATCAAGTGCAACAACTTGAATCAGAGGCTATGACCCACTTGACATGGTGAGCTTGATTCTCGTGGAAAGACATCCACCGGTGCGAAGATCTCCAATTAAAGATCAAAGTTCAACCTCTAACATTCTCTTGTGTTTACCCCAAGAGATCATTGAAAGTATGCATCCACATATCATGCATTGCATCTTGACGACCTTTCCTTTTTCAGGTTTCCTTACTCTCCTGCTGTTTATTTCAGTAAGAGATGGCTCTAGAAAGGACTGTCAAGGATATCCAGGACCAGACTGCTCAGCTGCAGGAAATGTTCTTGAACTTGTCTCTGGGGCAAGAAGAAATGAAAGCTCTCCTCACAAAGGGCTTGGAGAATTCAAACAATGCCAGGAGTGACCAGCTGGGGGAACTACAGTTTGATTTGGAAACATTGAGGATCCAAGTGATGGGGCAGCTAGTGGGCCAGATGGCTCTCATCCAGGATTTGTCTCACAGACAAGAGGAACTCAGAGTTCTTGTCAGCCAACTGCTTCGGAACAACCGACTGGGGAAAACATCTGAGGTTGAGGAGCAAGTCACCACTCAACCCCCATCCACTCAAGAAGACAAGGGGAAGGCTCCTCTGCTTGATTCAGGGTCACAAGCCCAACAACAACCTCGCCAGCGTCAACGGGGTAATCGGCGTAAGCAAGAGACGTCGGGAAGACAGTTCACGGAGACTGACATACCGTCATCTCTGATTCTGGAGCGTTTGTTGGAGGTCAATCTGAATGCTTTGAGGGATCCTACTCGGAAGCCCAATACCTCCTCTCCTAACTATCATCCCGACGCATTTTGCGTTTACCACTCTTACAGCCCGGGACACGACACCGATGACTGTTGGGCCTTGAAGAACAAGATTCAAGATCTGATTGACATTGGAGTGCTGAGGTTCATGCCAGACGGGGAGATGAAAATCTTCCGTTAAGGAGTTCTCCACCTGACGTGACAAAGCTCAAACTGAGAGACTTTTGCTTCATTTTGAATTTTCAAAGTTGTAATTTCTTTTGTTCTCAAACAATTAACTGTTAATGTCAAACTCTGTTTCATTAATGCATTGCATATGTTTGTCTTGAATTCATCCATTCGTTTTCACTACTCTTATGTTTTTCTTTATGATATTTGACTCTTAATAAAAAGCTGTAAGCCTTTAGAGGGAGGATGACGAAACAATACCAAAATCTCATACAGTATGCTTTTGAACGGATCTTGCTGATGATGTACATGCATTTCTTGCAATTCCCAAACACTGGAGTTATAAGGAAGATAATCCCTAGTCAACCCCTTCGAGCCAAAGAAGTAGGAGTTTTATGTTCTAAACAATCAAAACCTTTGATATAAACCTGGGGTAGGGTAGTATCTCAGTTAATTCAAAAGAAAATGCGCGTTGAAGTCGCAAACTCTCAGTTCGTAACACAACGAACGACGTCAACAAAAGAAAGCATTCCTTTGGAATCAAAAGACAAGGGTGGTTCCCTATCACATAGGCAGTCAATCTCTCAAAAGAGAAAAGCCCACCAAGCCAAAACCTGTGAAGGAGGCTTAAGAAAGCTGGGGCATCCCGCTGACTGTAATCCCGAAAACAGGAACAGTCAGGCAAAAGTTATGGATAACAAATCAAAATCAAAATAGAGAGTTCATTACAAATCCTCAACAACCTGAAAAATGTTGCAAAGAAAAAGGAGATGATGACTGTCTCCCAAACTCAACTGGTGAACCATCACTCAAAAGTCGTTCCAAACTCAAACAGAGTGCGACGCACAATTAACTGAGCTTAGGGTTGAAGAACATCACGAAGAGCGGGTGGGTACAAATACACTTTGAGCCTTTATCCTTTGTTTCTTAAACCGTGAACCAAGCCACGTTACAACCCTTCAAAAGTCCTAATTGAAGCATGGGTTAGTTCGAAAGCATACTGTTACAAAAGGTATCCTGACTCCTGTAAGGCTTTGCTCTAAATCATGTGTTGATTTGTCTTATAAAAAGTTTTCTGCTAAAAAACGCATTTTTCAAAACTTCGAGACAAACATAAACTTTGCATTGCTTGAATATCATTGTTTGCATTTGGCTATTTGCTTGACAGCGAAGAAATTCATACAACGAATGTTCGGAGGAACGAAAACTCTCTCAGTGAGTTAAAATCATTTCAAAAGGACGACACTTCCATTACAAGTCTCCTATCAACAAGGGGCATGACATGTCACCATCCAATTAACCTGGGGCAGTCCAGTCAGGGTTGTAACAGATCTTTCAAAGTTCAGTTAACCTGGGGCAGTCCAGTCAAGGTTTCAACAAATCTTTCAAAGTTCGGTTAACCTGGGGCAGTCCAGTCAAGGTTGCAACAGATCTTTCAAAGTTCAGTTAACCTGGGGCAGTCCAGTCAAGATTTCAACAAAATCTCTCAATTGCAGAGTAATCTGAAGAGACTCCTTCATCATCACTTGGGGCATTCGAATGTCAAAAGTGTCCGAAGTTTCCTTCATCACCTGCTGGAAATTACAACCACCAACAGAATAACTATCACAATTCCAGATTCGATTCCTGTATCTAGCCAGGGAATATCTGTGAGTAACTGATTGTAGATTCGATACTTGTATCCAGGCAGGGCATGTCTGCATGAGGAGTTTAGAGATTCGATACCTGTATCCAGCCAGGGCACGTCTGTAAGCAACCTTTCTTAAGTTCCAGATCAACACCTGTAACAAGCCAGGAAAATATCTGTGGATGACTGATTATGGATTAACACCTGTAACAAGCCAGGAAATTATCTACATAAAGAGTCTCTTTCATCACCACTTGGGGCATTCGAATGTCAAAAGTGTTCAACAATTCCTTCATCACCTGTTGGAAGATACGGTCCAGATGTGCTCCAGACACGGTTGCCATTCTGTCACCTTTCTTAAGTTCCAGAACAACACCTGTAACAAGCCAGGAAAATATCTGTGGACGACTGATTGTGGATCAACACCTGTAACAAGCCAGGAAATTATCTACATAAAGAGTCTCTTTCATCACCACTTGGGGCATTCGAATGTCAAAAGTGTTCAACATTTCCTTCATCACCTGTTGGAAGATGTAGTTTTACACGGACTCATCATCAGGAAACCCTACACTGGTTCCTTCTCAAACTCAAAAGATTATTGTAATCCCCAACCAGAGAGCCTTACAGAATCTAATTCCCCTCAGCAGTCAAGATTCTTTTATCCCCAGCGGAGTTCATCAAGTTCCCCAACATAACTTATCAGTGGAATCCCCAGCGGAGCTCTCATCGAAACTCAGCGAAGTACCTCTTCCCACAGAGTAATTCCCCGCAGAGTAATCTCTCCAACAAGTTCATTCCCCAACGGAGTCATCTTCTCCTACCGGTTCATTTTTGCAACCATCATCCCCAGCGGAAGCGAAGAACTCTACTCTTCAACATCAGCCCAGGATTCCACAAACTCCCGGCACTCGTCAAGGATTTATTTTCCTAAGACGAAAATACATTCATAAACATTTCACATTTCATACATCCTTTTTACATACACGATGAAGTGCATACAACACTATCTCATTTTGAGCATCATGACATCATGCATTTCATACATCATGACATTGCATACAACTGATGTTTTGCCTTTTCAGGAAAAAGGACACTCCAAAGATGATCACTATCAACTGTCACAATTCCATATTCGATTCCTGTATCTAGCCAGGGCATATCTGTAGACGACAATTTCCAGATTCGACACCCGTATCCAGCCAGGGCATATCTGTTGACGACTCCAGATTCGATTCCTGTATCTAGCCAGGGCGTATCTGAAGAGTTTGAAGATTCGATTCCTGTATCCAGCCAGGGCATATCTGCTGACGACTAATTCCAGATTTGATTCCTGTATCCAGCCAGGGCATATCTGTGAGCATCTAATTCCAGATTCGATTCCTGTATCCAGCCAGGGCATATCTATAGACGACAATTTCTAGATTCGACACCTGTATCCAGCCAGGGCATATATGTTGACGACTAATTCCAGATTTGATTCCTGTATCTAGCTAGGGCATATCTGAAGAGTTTGAAGATTCGATTCCTGTATCCAGCCAGGGCATATCTGCTGACGACTAATTCCAGATTCGATTCCTGTATCCAACCAAGGCATATCTGTGAGCATCTAATTCCAGATTCGATTCCTGTATCCAGCCAGGGCATATCTGTAGACGACAATTTCCAGATTCGACACCTGTATCCAGCCAGGGCATATCTGTTGACGACTAATTCCAGATTCGATTCCTGTATCTAGCCAGGGCATATCTGAAGAGTTTGAAGATTTGATTCCTGTATCCAGCCAGGGCATATCTGCTGACGACTAATTCCAGATTCGATTCCTGTATCCAGCCAGGGCATATCTGTAGACGACAAATTCCAGATTTGATACCTGTATCCAGCCAGGGCATATCTGTGAGCATTTGATTATAGATTCGATACCTGTATCCAGCCAGGGCATATCTGCATGAAGAGTTTGAAGATCAACCGGTAGCAAGCCAGGAAGTTATCTTTCTTTCTGAAGTACGCAAGTTCTCACTAAGGAATCTCTTACGCGATCGACACACAATTCCAAATGGAATCTATAAGCCCATTCCCGACAAGGTTCTGTCACATCCCTAGATGGCATCTTTAAGCCCATCACCAAATGGCATCTGTAAGCCCATTCCCTCTACCATCACATCACCGAGTGCAAATTTTAGGGCACCCTAGTGTCCAATCTCCTTTTACCTTCGAGTCGCGAAAGGCAACTTGCCAATCTAACTCTTCAGGTTCAAGAAGATTGAACAGGGGAAACTGTTGTACCCCAAAATTTGCCCTCGTATTTTTCCACAAGAAATCACAGCCTCGGGCATTTCCTGATTTTTTTCAGATTGGCGTAAGAATCAGTCAAACAGATTTTTCTCATCAGTCAGACAAAATTAGGGTTTTCATTGATTTTTAAGCAGTTCAGGCAGATTGCTAGGGTTTGGTTGAGTTGGCTCAGGTTTTGATCAGGCAGGCATTTCTCTGGCATGTAATTAAGAACTAGGGTTTGTGCGCACAGAAAGAATTAATTTTACAGTTCTTTTCAGTTTACTCTGAGATTTGGATTGAGGCATTTGAATCAAGAACTTGCAGTGTTTTGTTTAATCAGTAAAGGCTAAGGCATTTGATTTGAGATAAGATAAAGGCTGAGGTACTTAAATGGAGAATCTACAGTGTCTGATTTGATCAGTAAAAAGATAAATATCTGGATATTGGTTTGATTAACTGTGCATTATTTAATTGGAGCGCCAGGTTTATTATTGATTCAATGACAAGGCCACAATGTTTATTAATTATTTTTCTAAGAATAATTGGATACTTCTGGTTATTTTAATTTAAGAAATTCAAAATAATTAAATGAATATTGAGTTGAAAGAAGAATTAACTGATAAAAAGGATGTTTATTCACTTTGAATTATTTGTTACAGATATTATTTAAATACTGTTAAATTTATTTACAGTTATTTAATAATATTATTACAAATAATTGAAATGGAAATAAAACTATCCTAAGAAAATTCCTAAGTCTTCATCTTCTAATGCTCCTCATCTTTTGCTCCACTTGATGTTTATCTGCAAAACAAAGAAAAGAAAGAAGAAGTCAAAAGCAGATAAAATTAAAAAAAGACACACATAAGAAATTGGGTTCATCATTAAAGGCAGCTGGCCGGAATCAGTTCGCCCTCTCTGCAAATCACGAGATTTCTCCCGGTTCACAGAGAGGGATAAATAATGCTTGCAATGAAATATGAAATGCACAAATTTTAATAATGCACAAATTCAAAGTTTGTCAAAAAGCTGCATAATTCCAAAAGTTTCCAACAGCATGTGCAAGTACAAAATCCAAAGGCAAACTGAACTGAACTGAACTAGAACTACCAAGTTCCAATTTCAAACTTTCCACAAGTACAAAAGGCTACCAAAGTTGTCCAAAAGAGATCAAGATATCAAAGTACAGAATGCTGTCACAAAGAAGCATAAAATATGGAAAAAGAGATAAGAGTCATGCAGAGGAAAGCAACAAGTGCAAGCAATGTTAAATTTCATCATTTTCCAGCAGTTGCCTTTTCAGAACATAGTACACCTAAGCAATATTAAATGCTTTAATTTGTACGGGAGAGAGAAGAGAAAAAAGAAGAAAGGGCTTACAGGCTTAGGCATGAAGAAAATATATAAAACAACTGAGATAACACAGTGAAAAGGGGGCAGAGATATAAAACAGATAAAAACCCTCCAAACTGTAAGAGAGAAAAAAGAAACAGAACTGCCCAACCAGTAAAGCTCCCAACCTTTTCAAAAACCTGCATATGCCTTAAAGCCTAACAGAAGCCTTTCATCCAAAAAAATATACAAAACATTCAGGACATCAAACCTTTCAAGCTTTGCATCAACCAAACATAAACTCACAACACAGGCCCTGTCAAACAAAGCCTAAAAGCTCTTAACTTGTAAAAAATTCCAGGCCTGCCTAAGTAAACCAGCATATCCAAACTTCACCAAAGCCAAACCTGCATAAAACTTTGCCTCTAAACAGCATAAGCCATTAAACCATCCAAGCCTTACCTGGTCAAGCATCAGAAGCCAAGCTGATAAACACCCAAGCCTGTAAACAACTAAAGCACTCAACCCCTCAGAACTTTGTTCATCACTGGGCAAAGAAATCATCCAAGGCAACTCAGTATCTCAGAGATATTCAAAACATACCAAACATATCAAGCAAGCATACGAGGCAAAGAGGCCCTCAGAGGAAGCCTCATCACAGGGCAAGCATACAAGGCCATAACCAACATCAACAAATATCCAAGCATTTCAAGTCAGCCAAACGCAGAAGAGGTAACACACAAGCAATCCCAAAGGCCCTCAGAGAAAGCCTCATCACAGGGCAAGCATATCAAAGGCATCAAGGCATCAAACTAGCATACGAGGCAACAAGAAGAAGACGATAAAGAAGCATCTCAGGGTACACAGGAAACTCAGAAGCCAACAAGAAGAAGAAGATAAAGAAGCATCTAGAAGCATCTCAGACTCAACATTTCAAGGCAATAAACTCTCAGATAATCATCATCAAGCATACAAACAAAGGCAACATACCAACAAGTAATATTCAGAGCAAACATCATACAGAAGTAGGGCAAACAGAAGAAGAGGGAAAAGTGATCAAACTTGGTTTTCAGTCTTGTTCATCACGAAACCTAAGAAGCAAAATAAAGATACCAAGAAGCAAAAGCTCAACACTGTGTCCTTCGCCTCCGTCCGTCCCAGGGCGCCTCCGATCCATACTCCTCCGTCTCCAAGGTCTGAGGTAGTATTCTGATACCCTTTTCATGCATTTCAAATGGCAAACAATAACAACACTTAATCAAAACATGAAATCAAAAGAAATAACGAAAACCCTAACGCATTAAAGAATGAAACCATTACCTTTGTACCATATCACTAGTTAATCCAATGGAGGGAAGAGGATAGATGGTGGCGTTGGTGGCCTTGGACAAAGGACATTATCTAGGCGCTTGTCGAAGAAGATGAAGAGGATTGAAGTGAAGCAAACGGCGCCTCTGTCTCACAAACCCTAGCGCGTTCCAAAATGACACAAAACAGAAACCCTAAGACAAATTGTTCAAAGCCTTGGGCCTTGCCCGTTACAATGCCTGAGCCCATTTGTTTTTTGGGTATGCACCCCCCCTTTTGACTTGGCTTGATGCGTTTCTGATTGGGCCCAAACCTCCCTTAGCCCATTTTCTTTTGTTTTAACATAAACTAATCTTTTTTCATTTTATTTTATAATTTAAATTAACATTTCTTTTACCTATCATTTTACTTTTTTAGTTTAAACTAATATATAATACTTCTTTTGTTTTGTTAATTAAAATAACACTTTTTTTTTACAAAATATCATTAATTGTTACATTTTAGAAAATATACAAACATTAATTTTTTCTTTTTAAACTTAAAACATTTTCTTTTTCTTAATCTTAAAACATTTCTTTTCTTAAAATACTTTGTACATAATTACATCAATACATAATTTTTCTTTAAGTTAAATATTTTCTTTTCTTAAAATATTTTCTTTATACATACTTAAACAAAAATACAAAACATGATAACAATACATTAACAAAAAAGAAGATAAAAAAAAATACAACACAAATAGACAATACTTAATTTTCTCATTAAAATTCACATTTTTCTCAATTGGTAAATAAATCTCAATCACTTACACATTTACAATACACAAATACGTCGATACATTTACTTTGCTTTACACATTTACATTTGCTATTCTTATACATTGCTATACATTATATTTTTTACATTTGCGCAATTCGATTTGGTTGTAATTATTTGGACACTACTCTCCTAAAGTCTCATCCCCATTTGTAAATTTGTACCCCCACTCCCGGATACTTATTTGTAATAGCGTAGACTTTAAATTCCCGCAATTTACCGCTTTCAAATATACCATGGTTAGGCCTAGGGTTTGTATGTACATAAAATCAAACGCTAGATAACCTAATACAAGACAAATACATAAAATCAATACACAATCACACTTGCACCCCTAGGGTAATCCCACTCGTTGCCTTCCAAAATGGGCCATGCTTGCACGTCGAGTTCCTTTGGCAAAACAATTAAAATGATCATAAGTCCCTCGATGACGCTTTCGAAAGTTTCCTATCAAAATGATCATAGTCCCTTCAACCAAATTGCCAAAGACACTTGGCACCATTGCATCCATGGTCCATACGATGATCCGCGCCTGTCCCGTTAAACATCCTAGACGCAAGATTGTCCATCAAATACAATGATGGAACAAAATTGTTAAAAGGGGTTAAAACATGAGAAAAACCTTTGAAGTACAATAGGGTAGACAAACTCTTAGTTACTTGATACACTTGCAAAAACAATTGCCTATTTTTCAAAACACACTTCACAAACAAACTCTCAAAAACATTTGAAACATCTTTTCGAAAAGATACACACCTTTGTAAAACACTCAAACACGAGTCATTACATTGGTTGCCTAAGACAAGGCATCTTCTTCAAAAAACATTTTTAAAACACACACACACCATTTCAAGCAATTTGAAAATCAAAGGCAAGTGATCTAAAAACCAAGTAACTAAGAGCCCATGGATAACCATGGATGAAAAGGGTTCTAATACCTTCCCTTTTCATAATCTACCCCCCAGACCCACGAAACATCTCAAAAAGGTTTTTCCTGTGCTTTTTAACCTTTCCTTTAGGATAAAATAAAAAGTCGGTGGCGACTCTTGCTCAACCGAACAAGTGCGAATACAAACGCAAAACCTCAAGTCAGTTCTCCCACCGTATCATAGGTATGAATGAAATTTTGAAGATACGACGACCTAGCGTCGAAGTTTTGACTTAAAAAGGTGTGAGTTTTAAAAAATTGAGTCTTTTAGGAAATTTACTTAAGTTTAGCAAAATAGTAAAAACAAAAATGAATGAAGGGATTCGCACAATCTTATAAGATTTATTTGATGACATGAAGTAAACAAAGTTAAAACATTTCCCTTGGAATTTAGACGGACGAAAGACACAAAGATTAAATGATCGAGAATAAAGTTAATTAGAGCGATAATTTGAATAATAACAAAAATTAAATAAGAGATTAATTTTTAAGCATGTATTTTTAAACAATAAAATAAATAACACAAATTAGATAAATATTGAATTATAATAGCATGTATTTTTAAATAATTGAATAAATAACAAAAATTAAAATAAGACTAAATTGTAATAACATGTATTTTGAACAATTAAATAAATAACAAAACATTAAATAAAAGACTAGATTATAATGTTTTGTTTTGTATTTTTATGATAAGGGATAATTATATATAAAATGAACTAAAACTAATATATATTTTTTAAGAAATATATAGTAACATATGGGGAGAAAAGACTAAAAGAACTAAAAAAGGAAAAATGCCCCAGTAGGGGCTAAACTCGGGTCTTCTAGGTTGCAGCATACAGGCCTTGCCAACTGAACTAAGTTTTCTATCTGTTATATCTAAATTTCTATTAAAATATAAGGGAAAATTGATAGTAGGATTGGGCCAACAAGCCCAATGGGCTGACCCGGTTAAAAAAAGAACAAAGGAAAAGTTGGTAACCCTAATGCAAAGCAAAGGCGCCGGGGCAGGTTTGTTATACGGGGAAGGGAAATGTTGATTTAATTATTATTGTCCTTGTTTCCAGCAACAAAACAATTAAAGGAAAAAAGTTAAAACAAAAACAAACGCAATCTTCTCTCTCTCACATCCGCCAAATCGATGACTTCCTCTCTCTGATCTTTCTTTGAACCCATCAGCTGCCATCTTCATTTTGCAACATCCATAACTCACATAACCCTCTCGTTGTTTCTACAAACGTCTTAAATGGGCTGACTGCTTCTGCTCCAAGCATTTTTAGGAGAACAACTGTGTCTCTTGTGTTTCCATTCCTCGTAACTTCCATCAGTGTCCCATTCTCCTCTTATATCTAACACTCTATGATATTTAATCATAGCATCTTCCTCATTTGAACATCTATCTCCAGAAAAAATATTCCTTCGATGAATATCTCATAACAGGTCTTAAGTTATCATTTCCTTCTCAAAAAGCCCATTTTGAACTATTACTACCAGCAACATCTATAGAGGACCGTGCAGACCGTATTTGCTTGCTACTGGATGTGAATCTGGGTTCATAACTCAAATCCCACTTTGAAGAGCGCTTTTTATCACTTCCACTCATGTCAACAAACGAGCTTGTCTTTGAATAATGCAATGTGTTGAGTGAGTGATGAAAAGGCGGTAGTGAGTGGAGACAAAACCCTAGAGGTGGGAAGAGCTGTTTGAGACTGCAGAACAGAGTGTTGTTGGTGGATGAAAAAATTGCTTAAGAATCATCTCGAGTCGCTTTTGGATTACTAGGTGAATTGGTGGATGGTATTTTGGTAAAATAGAAAGATATGGATGAAGGTCGTTACCGAGGGGATTATGTTGTGGCACACATAGATGGTTAGAAATGGGAGTTCTGGTTTTGATTTGCTCTGTTTGGTTTTGGAAAAGGTGAGCATGGTTTTGAATTTGAAAGTGATGGTTTTGTTGGATAATGATAGGCATATCATAGATAATAAGGGCTTACTAGTTCTCTAGCCCTACTAGTTACAGTTTCTATTTGACCGACACTAGACTGAAATGTATAGTGATGTATCAGCGGTTTCAAATGGAGAGAGGAGTATGTGTTATGAGATGAAGGAATGTTGACCGGAAGAAGGTTGAGGTCGGTGCTGAGATGAGTTTTTGGATAGTTGTTGTGGAGGAAGAAATGAGGCGATTTTCTGTATGAGGTTGGTATGTTCGAAAAAGATTTGAAGGTATATTTTTTATCTTTGTAAATTTTATGTCATTACTGTTATTATGATTTCTAAACATTTCTCAATATCCACATATTGCAGAAACTCAAAATACAACATAAAAGTATGATAAAGTAAACATTCGCAAGGCATAAAAATGATGCAAAAGAAGATTTTGATGGATATATGAGAAAGTTATGCAGAAGTAAATAGGAAAGAAGAAATACCTATCGGAGTCTCTCCGATGGAGCTTCAAAAACAGTAAGTTCTCCCTCCCTCTCTTGTTGATGCTCAAACTTCTATACCTCTAGTTCTTGTTGTGATGCTTTAGAAAAAAGCTCCTTTTTCTGTTTTTTCTCTTGCTGAGTTTTTCTTGTTGCTCTTTTTCTGTACATAAAAAGGGTTTTTATAGAGAAATAACAAGGCATTTAGAGGGGAAAACAGTAGGATATTTAAACTATTTTGATGCCTTCTTCATGCAGTTTTTCTTTAGCCATATTGATGCAATTTTTGGACTGTTATGATGCAGCGCAACAGGCTGTAGCAAACTGGTTTGTGCTGATTTATAATAGTTTGTTTGCAGTTTTTTGGCAGCATTTGGACCATTGCACTTTGCTGTTTTTTAAACTGATTTGTAGCATTTTTACAACACTTTTTGGGACTGTTTTGCTTTTGTTTTGGATAGAAAAATACCACAAAAATTGGACTTTTATTTGTTGAAACAAGGCTGAAAAATATGGGCAGCATTGCAGGCTATTGTTGGGTTGATTTACAATAATTTTGGGCAGAATTGGGAACAAGATTTGAAGCCTTGGAATTAATATCAATAGGTCTAGAATTTATTTCTTATGTAACATAAATAGGAACTTGTCTTGAATGTAATTTCTCAATTCCTTTGTAATTGTAAATATTTTTGAATCCTTATATACTTTAAACTTGATATTTATCTTGATGAAATTCAAAATCTTCCATTTGAATTTGGAAAGGAATGATTGATACTTGAATGAATTTTTGAATGATGAATAAATAATAATGCAAGCCTTAAGACTTCAATCTTGCATTTTGTAATAGAGATCCAAATAAATTTCATGAATTGATCTTGTATAAAAATGGTCCATCATGTATTTATTCTTGTGATGAATGACAAGTTTGAATCAAATTTTTTTTTCCAATATCTTCTTGAATAATTGCCTCATTTAAATTCAAATGTCCATGGTGTGAATCCATCAAAATAATCACACAAAAATAATCTTGAATAAATATTAATGTGATGAACGATTATTCTTGAATGAGATCTTTGATAACCTCTATTTAATTAACACTTGAATTCACATGACGAAAATTCCAAGTATTCTAAATAAATTCTTCCAAAGCAATCTTGGATTCAATCAACCCACTCTAACGAAATTCACCCCGCGTCATGTAAATATAAGAAATCGAACCATGCTTAAAAGCTTCGAATGATCACTAGAAGAGGGATTTGAGGCGAAATGTTATCGCATTGAGAAATTGGCATAGTTAACTGTACTTAGAGATCGAAAAACTCTTAAATCATGGCAAACACCCCATAAAGGATTTTCATGGCTTTCTAAACACAATTCGCCTTCAACTTTTTAAAGAAAATCTGCAGATGACTTTTGGTCGAAATGTTTGGAATTGACTTGTATAGCCTGATCTTTTCTTGTATTTCAAGGAAAGGTGAAACACATGTGAACCAGTGATCATGGAACCTTGATTGTTCTTTTAGGAAGTTCAGAGACGCTTGAGGCCACTTGTTGAAACAGAGCATGGAAATAAACACATGATTCTCTTGATGAATCAACATTCAAAAATCAATGATCAACTGTACTTCTGGCTTGAGACTCAAAACCCTAGTTAAGGCGTGACACCTGATGCTCTTGATTCATATCTGTTTTCTGCACATGAAATCAAAGAAAACAAAAAATGCACTTCGTGCTTGGTTAGAATTTAGTCGTGCGTAAGATAAAATGTTCACAACACTCAATAATCTCTGTACAAGTAATGCTCGAAGGTGATACGTTTGAAACCTACCATATTTTGTGACCTTTATGTATATAACAAAAATGAAAAGGAAGATGGGATCTCAGGTCAAAAATTATGGTATGATAGCTTCCCCTATTTAAGTTTCTTCTATCCGAAGATATGAATATTGAAATCTTCGTCTTGACGAGATTGATGGTACTTAAATAGAGAATATGCAATTTTTGGTCCTAAGATACCGCCATTGTGTTTATGACCTGAATGTAATATTTGAATCTTATGGGGAATGATGTCGCATGAGACAAACTAATGCTGGAGAAACAAAGCACATGATAAAGTAACCCACAGGGGAAGAGATTATAACCCTACTGGAGAAACAGAGCCATGGACTTTTAATGAGAGACTCTTATCGTGGAATAACTTCGAGAGAAAACAATTTTATGACTCTAACAAAGAAAACACCTTGCATAGGCTATAAAAATATAGATGGCTAATGACTCAAGACGATGGTGAGTTTACAACTCAGGGTCAAAGATAGACAAAAAAATACACCAACTTTTACTGATAGTGAACTACCAGTTTTTACTGAAGGTAGAGATTTCATAACAAACTTCTCTGCGGGACTTTTCCAGACAGATACCATTTGTTGCTGAAATAACATATAGTTGTGGATACATAAGCTGCTCAAATAAAGAGGCCGCCACTTGCTGTCTTTGAAGGATATTAATAAACACACAAGCTGCTCAAATAAAGAGGCCACCACTTGTTGTCTTCCAAAGACATCTATAACACACAAGCTTCTCACAAAGAGACCGATGCTTTCTATCTTCCAAAGATATCTAACACACAAGCTGATCATGAATAGAATGCCACTTGTTGTTTTCCAAAGATCAATAACATACAAGTTGCTCATGAAGAGACCACCGCTTGCTATCTTCAAAGGATATTAATAAACACACAAGCTTCTCAAATAAAGAGGCCGCCACTTAATGCTTCAAAGGATGTCAATAACATGTAAGCTGCTCGTGAAGAGACCGCCATTTGTTGTCTTCCAAAGATATCTATAACACACAAGTTGCTCATGAAGAGTCTGCCACTTGTTATTTTCCAAAGATATCTATAACACACAAGCTGCTCATGAAGAGTCTGCCACTTGATGTCTTCAAAAGATGTCAATAACACACAAGCTGCTCATGAAGAGTCTGCCACTTATTGTCACGTCGATATTCCCGAAGAATGTTGTGATAACACTACTAGGGAACAAAGTTCTTCTTCAATGGGGAACCATGAATAGGTCCTTCCTGAGGAGACCAAGTATTTAAATGTGCAAAATAAATGAGCTCTTCATCTAGATTTCACAGCCTAGTGAAAACCACGGGGTAGCCTATGCAAGAGACAAAGCTCAATCCAGGAATAAACTGGAGAGAAAACAATCAATCAAGACTCCACCCAATGAGGAAACAACTCAATTGGGGATTTATCCTATCCATAGATGGAAAAGGAAGGCTAAAGCAAGATTCTTCCACGAGCATTAACTCAGTTGGGGAATTAGAAAGGAGGCACACTTTCTGCTTAAGTTGACACTCTATTTGGAAAGAGCAAATACGCTATTTGAATAGACATAACCAAGGTATACCAACCCAATAACATCGACCAATATGAATGTGCATGCACGATGCAAGTGTGAATGGATAAATGAATGTCATGTATATGCTGAAAAATAGATAGAGGAGATAAACTGAAGATGATAAGACATCACAAAACAACCAGACACTCGGCCAATCTCAAAGAGATAGGAAAATAATCGGAGATAGAACAAAAGGCATCTTCAGAGAGTATCATATTACAAGTCTTAAGTCTCTATGGGGAGGAAGATATTCAAAATTCAATCTTCTAACATCAATAAACCACTGACATGATAAAAAAATGTACTTCACTTTGATCAGGGAGAAAAATCTCGCTCAACTAGAGATAACTGAATCAAGGCTTAACCAGGATTTCTGGGGAGTCACCAAGCTTAATAATCTACTGGGAAAACAAGATCACACAACCAACTCCTCATGATGATTTTGAAAGAAGAAACCATTATTCATCATACCAGGATGGACTACTGTATTGTTTTTCATTTCAAGCTTAACCATTCTCGGAGTAAATGGTAATATTCCTTCCAGTATTCATGACACATTTCAAGATAGGAATACTCTAATTAATTTTGTTTTAAATATTGCTATAAAAACTGGAATTTTTCCCGATAGAAAAAAAACACAAAAAATATAAATGCTCAAATTTCATTAATAAGATGGTAGTCCGCTAACGAAACGACTCCAAAGGTTTACAAAAATTTGGAAAACAATACATGAAAGAAAAGGTAACAAGAAAACAATGACCACTATTCTCCCTAACAACTTTGAATTCCAATATGTGCTCAAATTTTTCGTGACTAGTCTGATCAAAGCCTGCTTAAGCCGCCCTTTCTGGTTTTCAACTTAGCGAGTTGTCATCTCCAATTTAGGCGAAGTACTTCTTAACTGCATCAACATTCACAGAGCGCGAGAGCTCCTCACCGTCCATATTCGTAAGAATCATGGCGCCTCCCGAGAAAACTTTCTTGACAACATACAGTCCTTCATAATTCGGAGCCTATTTTCCCCTAGAATCAGGTTGGAAAGATAATTTATTCTTGAGTATGAGGTCACCTTATCTGAATTCATGTGTCCGAACCTTCTTATCAAATGCCTACTTCATTCTCTGCTGATATAGCTAACTGTGACACAACGATGTCATTCTCTTTTCTTCAATCAAATTCAATTGATCATATCTACTTTGACACCATTCAGCCTCAGAAAGCTTAGCTTCCATCAAAACTTTCATTGACAGAATCTCAACCTCCACGGAGAGTACTTCTTCCATGCCATATACTAGAGAAAATGGAGTTGCACCTGTCGAAGTTCCAACTGAAGTACGGTACCAATGCAGAGAAAATGGGAGCATCTCATGCCAAACTTTGTAAGTCACTATAATCTTCTGGATAATTTGATGTTTTTATTAGCACTTTCAACAACCTCATTCATCTTTGGTCTGTAGGGAGAAGAATTATGATGTTCAATACTGAACTCTTCATAAAGCTCTCTCATAATCTTTTTATTCAAATTTAAACCATTATTAGTGATGATCTTGCTCGGGATGCTGTATCGACAAATGATCTGATTCTTGATAAATCTGACTACCACCTATCTGGTTACATTAGCATATGATGCTGCTTCCACCCATTTAGTAAAGTAGTCAATGGCCACTAAGATGAAACAATTACCATTTAAATCCTTGGGTTCTATCATCCCAATCATTATAATTCCCCACATAGAGAAAGGCCAAGGTGAAGAGATAACATTGAGGAGGGTCGGTGGCACATTTATCTTGTCCGCATAAATTTGACACTTATGGTATTTCCTCATATGTTTGTAGCAATCGGATTCCATCATCATCCAATAGTAACCCGCTCTCAACATCTTTTTAGCCATTGCATGTCCATTGGCATGAGTGCCAAAAGATCCTTCGTGTACTTCTTGCATTAACATGTATGCTTCGTGTCTATCCACGCATCTGAGCAAAACCATGTCATAATTCCTCTTATATAATACTTCTTCATTGAGGAAGAAACTACTTTCCAACCTCCTCAACGTCTTCCTATATTTATTGGATGCCCCATGCGGGTACTCTTTAGTTTGAAGAATACGTTTAATGTCATAGAACCACGGTTTGTCGTCAGTGACCTCTTCTGTTGAGAACACATGAGCGGGTCTGTCGATGTGCATAATTCTGATTTAAGGCGTATCGTCCCAATCATTCACTTGGAACATAGAAGACAAGATAACTAAAGCGTCAACCATTTGGTTCTCATCTCTAGGGATATGATGTAATTCTACTTTGCTGAAGAAAGTTAACAATCTTCTAGCATAATCTCTGTAAGGGATCAAACCAGGATGATGAGTCTCCCATTCTCCTTTAATTTGATTGATTACTAAAGTCGAGTCTCCATATATGTCAAGAATCTTTATCCTTAGATCCAATGCTTCTTCGAGACCCATAATACATGCTTCATATTCAACCATATTGTTCGTACGATCAAACTTCAACCTCGCTGTGAACGAGATATGATTATATCATAGAGTGATGGTGATTGCCCTAATTCCATTGCCATAAGCATTTACGACCCCTTCAAATATCAAACCCCAACGGGATTCGGGATCAGGTCCTTCTCCAGGTAATGGCTCCTCACAATCTTTGGTTTTCAAGTACATAACATCTTCATTTGGGAAGTCAAACTTGATGGATTGATAATCATCAATTGGTTGGTGAGCCAAATGATCCACCATAACACTTCATTTGATTGCTTTCTGAGTGTGATACTCAATGTCATATTCAGATAATAACATCTGCCAATGGGCTATTCTTCTAGACAAGACGGGCTTCTCGAAGATATACTTGATCAGATCCATTTTGGAGATCTACCAAGTAGTGTGGTTAATTATATATTGGCGCAGACGGCGAGCAGCTCAAGCTAAAGCACGTTAGGTTTTCTCAAGAATTAAATATCGAGACTCATAGTCTGTGAATTTCTTACTCAGATAATATATGGAATGTTCCTTTCTTTCAGTCTCATCTTGTTGACCAAGCACACATTCCATGGAATCTTCCAATATGGTCAGATACATAATCAGAGGTCTTCCTTCCACTGGAGGAATCAAGATGGGAGGCTCAAGTAAATATTATTTGATGCTATAAAAAGCTCTCTGACAATCTTCTGTCCACACACATCCTTAGTTTTTTCGAAGAAGTTTAAAAATCGGCCCATAGGTAGCAGTCATATGAGATATAAATCTGGAAATATAATTCAACCTTCCTAGGAATCCTCTTACTTGCTTTTCCGTCTTGGGTGCGGCCATCTCTCGAATAGCTTTGACTTTATCAGGATCTACGTTAATACCGTGTTGGTTGACAATAAAACCCAGAAGTCTTCCAGAACGAACACCAAAAGTGCACTTGTTAGGATTCAGATAGAGTTTATACTTTCTCAAACATTGGAATAATTTCAAAAGATGCTTCAAATGATCTTCTTTAGTCTGAGATTTGGAAATCATATCATCTACATAAACTTTTATCTCTTTATGCATCATATCATTGAACAGAGCGGTCATGGCTCTCTAGTATGTCGCACCAGCATTCTTTACACCAAACGACATTACTCGATAACAAAATATCCCCCAAGGTGTAATGAAGGTTGTCTTCTCCATATCTTCAGGTACCATCTTGATTTGATTGTAACCATAGAAACCATCCATAAAAGAAAAAACTTTGACCTTTGTTGTACTGTCGACCAATACGTTAATGTGTGGTAATGGGAAATCATCCTTTGGGCTGGCTCTATTTAGATCTCTGTAGTCCACACACATTCGAACCTTGCAATCTTTCTTAACAACAGGCACTATATTGGCTAACCACTAAGGATAAACTGATGTAACGAGGAATCCCATATTAATTTGTTTCTGGACCTCTTCTTTGATCTTGTCATCCATATCAAGACGAGTCCTTCTTAACTTCTTCTTAATCGGCAGACATTCAGGTCTTAACAGCAATCAATGCTCCACAATATTATTTCCAAACCTAGCATATATTGGTAGGACCAAGCAAACACATCTACATACTCTCTGAGAAGCTCCAACATTCTTTCTTTGACCTCTTGGATAAGAAACGCTCCAATCTTGACTTCCTTTTTGTCTTCTTCACTACCAAAATTGATTATCTCCACAGGCTCTTCGAACGACTGGATAATCTTTTCATCATGCTCAAGTAAGCGAGAAATTTCATCAGGGATATCTTCACTATCCTCTTCCTTGGCTCTGAACACAGGGAACTCGAAGTTGGGAGGGGGCATAGGGTCATTGTTTTCAATGGTTAGGTCATTGATTAATCTACACATATGATTATGCTTTATTATAGAAATCGATTAATGCGAAGGTTGTACATATATATATATATATATATATATATATATATATATATATATATATATATATATATATATATATATATATATATATATATATATATATATATATATATATATATATATATATATATATATATATATATATATATATATATATATATATATATATATATATAATTATATTTCTTTATTATTACTATTTTTCTATTTGTTACCATTTTTCCAGAAAAAAGTGAAAAGTAAAAGCAGTATGGGGGACAAAATAACATTTTTATCCACGATTGGCAATACTTGAAACAAAAGCTCAAACATCTTCTCTTTTGCCTTGGGCTAGAAAAGGTATTTATTTTTAACATAGCCCGACACAAATACTCTCTCTCTCCTTGGGCAGAGCAAAAGGTTTTTCAAAATAGAGCAAAGCATTACTCAAAAATGTGCATCACATAAGGAATATCAACAACAGTCTAGTTCTGGCAAACCACTCCATGCGCTACAAAATCAGGTAAATCCTCTTCAGAATCATCTTCCATTATAGCATCAACTTCGGGCGGAGTCGGATGGATAAAACCTACGCTTCAGAAGACTTCTTGTATCAGACGGGTAACTGTAGCTTGCTTAGCTCTTACAGACATGGGATAAAAACCCAGACCTTCTCCAAACTTGTTCTTAGGAAAAGTCAACACCTGGCCCCATCCTTCGGCCGAACCACTCTCAACCACTAGTCGCGCATCTTTAAGAGAAGAAATAAATTCCCCATGCTTCTTTACTTCATTATTAGGGATATA
Organism: Vicia faba; assembly: GCA_948472305.1. Taxonomy (NCBI): domain Eukaryota; kingdom Viridiplantae; phylum Streptophyta; class Magnoliopsida; order Fabales; family Fabaceae; genus Vicia; species Vicia faba. The sequence continues at coordinate 1,113,699,393 of OX451740.1, forward strand.
TAGAGCTTTGGAACTGGGTTCCAATAGCCTCATCAACATCAATATAGAAAAAATATGACAAGTGGCTTACCACCATAGCCTATTTTCCACCAATTGTTATCAGCTTTCCACTCCTCACAAACTTTAATCTTTGATGAAGCGTGGAAGTGAATGCCCCTGCATCATGGATCCATGGACGACCCAATAAGTAACTATAGGCAGCATGAATATCCATTACTTGGAAAGTAATCTGAAATGTATGAGGACTAATTGTCATGGGGAGATCCACTTCACCGATGACAGTTTTCCTAGAACCATCAAACGCTTTGACAATTACCCCACTAGGTCTCATAGGAGCACCTTGATGTGATAGCCGAGATAATGTAGTTTTAGGCAGTATATTTAATGATGAACATGTATCTACCAGCACACTTTACAAAGTATCATTTCCATAATTTATTGAGATATGCAGGGCCATATTATGGTTCCTCCCATCTTCTAGAAGTTCTTCATCACTAAAACCAATATTATTACATGAGGTAATGTTTCCCACAATTCCATCAAATTTGTCTACCGTTACATCATGATCTACGAACGCCTGGTCCAAGACCTTCATTAAAGCTTCCCAATAGGCACCAGAATCTCTTAGTAAAGCGAGCACATAAATATTGGTAGGGGTTTGCAATAGTTGGTCCACGATCTTATATTCACTTCTCTTAATGAGTTTCAAAATCTCATCATCATTGGGATATGGGTTAAGACCACTGGATCGACCTACCTCGACCCTTGGTTCAACATTCATCATTGGAACTTCCACTTGTATAGGTCTTCTAACTTGAAATTCAGGCCTTTTTGATGGTACAACTGCAAAGATACGCCCGCTCCTTATGACTCTACTCACATCAGCAATATTGATAAAAGATGGCATCGATGATATGGGGAATTCTACTCCATTCTCAATCGTTATGGCATTATATTTGTATGGTATGGCTTTGTCCGAGTTGTAAGGCACGGGACCAGGTGGAAAAATAATCAAAGGAGCAACAGATGAAGTCTGACTATCATAAGCAATCTCCACTGGTTCAGGCATGTTGAACTGTGGCACTATAACATTCACCTCATCATTTGGATCTCTGTCATATGTGATGGTAATGACCTTTTGATCTAATAACTTCTGAATATCTTCTTTCACAATATGACAATCATCTTTTACTGAGCAAAATTCACAGACGTCATAATTATGTTGGTGTTTAAAGAAAGCAAGTCTACTTAAACTTTGGTGCATTCTGATCAGTGAGTCCCTTACATGTTCAACCTGGTAGACTCGAAACTTTCCAGGACATCCGTGCACCATGTTTACTGATGCTTCCCCATGTTGAGGCAATGGATTAGCTTGAACATTCGGGTTAACATCTTTGAAATATAAAATACCACTCTTGATTAATCTCTGGACATCTTCCTTCAAAGCAAAGCAATTTTCAATACTATGTCCTGGAAAACCTTAGTGATATGCATAGAATTGATCAGCCTTGTACCAAGGGGAAGTATTATTTAGTGGAGTAGGAGGAGGTTTTGTTGTTATGAGATTCTTTCGGATCAAAGCGAGAAATAACTCGGTGTAAGTCATTGGTATTGCATCAAACTATGGTTTTCCCGGTGAACGGTTCTGATAGTTGAATCGAGGAGCCTGTTGCCGAGGTTGTTGTTGAATCTGTCATTATTGAATTGGAGAGGCTTGATAGGTTGGAGCTACTATTGTTGGGCGGATAGCAGGAGTGACTGCTACAATGTGTGAATATCCTCTTCTCGGCCTTCCAGGAAAAATTGCACTAACATCTTGTTCCCTCCTCTTGGGGAAGACACTCCCAAATTTCTTAACACCACTAGATGTACCACCTTCCTTGACTAGACGCCCTTCACATATTCCTTCTTCAAGTCGCATGCCCATGTTTACCATCTCAGTGAAGTCTCTAGGCGCACTTGTGATCATTCTATCATAGTAGAAGGAACCTAATGTCTTCAAAAAAATATTCATCATTTCTTTTTCTTCAAGGGGAGGGTAGATTTGAGCGGCAATCTCACGCCACCTTTGGGCATATTCTTTAAAAGATTCTCTATCCTTCTAGGACATAACTCAAAGTTGATCTCGGTCTGGGTCCATGTCAACATTATACTTGTATTGACGAACAAAAGCCTCATTGAGATCATTGAAGTTGCGGATTCGGGTGTTATCCAAACCCATGTACCATTTCAAGGTGGCACCAGTTAAGCTGTCTTGAAAGAAATGAATTAATATCTTATGATCATCAGAGTAGGTGGACATCTTCCTCACATACATGGTTAAGTGACTTTGCGGACATGAGTCACATTTGTATTTTTCAATGTCTGGCACTTTGAACTTAGCTGGAATTTTCACATTTGGGACCAAACACAAGTCGTGAGCATTTTTCCCGAACAAGTCTTTCCCTTTAAGTGCTCTAATTTCCCTTTGTGTTTCTTGAAATTAGTCTTGGAACTCCTCCATCCTATCGAAGATACCTAAACTTTCAGCAGGTTCAGCATGATAAATGGGTTCATTTGTATATGGAATAGTGTGAACCACGGGCTGAGGGAAAGATACCATAGGCTGGATCACAAGTTACACATTAGTCATCTCAGGTTAAGGAAAATACACAACAGGCTGAATCATGGGTTGCACAGCAGGCTGGTACCCTTCTGGCGTGAAATTGTAAGGCATACCCCATGGAAAACCTTTCGACATTTGATGTTATGGAGGGTTGACTTGATTCAAAGAGGCTGGAGTTGTGACGATCTCGGAAACCACAATAGTTTAAGCTTGAGTTTCAGTGGCCAAATTCGATGGATGATTCTGATCAACCATCAAGCTTCCACCAAAGCGGTCAAATTTTCCATTCTAGTATGAAGAGTAGTAACCTCCTCACGAAGCTCATGATATTCTTGCTCTAGATCTTCCATTCTCTTTCGACGATTGGCTCGAGTTTTATACTGGTGAAACAACTTGACGATCTATTGGAGTGGAAAAGAAGCAAGAATAAGACTCTAGAAAACATGTAAGATTGAATGTTGAATGATGCATGATATGCGATGCAAATGATTATTTATTTTTTGATAGTTTTTCCAGGAACTTTAAAACTTTGATAATTTGCAAACCTTAATGGTAAAAAAACTTTGGAACAACAAAACTCATTTCATTAATAAAAGGCAAAAAATTACAAATTTGGAACATCAAGCCCTTTTAAAGAGTTTTACAAAACGACATAAGTAATAAAAACTAGGGACTAAGATCATTCAGAATCATCATTGGACGAAGGACCAAATGCTACTTGTAACTTGAGCTTCCTAATCTTATTTTCATAGAAGTCTTCCATCACTGTCTTCTCGGCTATCAGCTGATCAACAACTTTCTTCCATGGATTAGGAACGGGAGTAACACTTATCGAATCTTACTTCTTTCTCTTCTTTTCCTTAGCATATTTCTTGAGAAATGCATCTTTCTGACGAAGCTTCTCATCACGATAAATAAACCAACCATCTTGAATGAATATCATATCCTCCTTCTCCTTCAGCTGCTGAGTCAAGACCCTGTTTTCATATTCGGACATACTTTATTTTTCCTTCGAAGCATCTCTTTCAGACTCCATTCTAGCCAGATTTTCCTGATACTCTTTCATGTTCTCAATAGGGATGGCGGTAGATAATGATGTAGCAACAGGGAATAAAGGTTTCCCGGGATAATAAGTCATCTTGAGAGCACAAGCCCTAGAACGAACCCATTGAAGTTAAGGCTCCAAAAAAACATCACCTCTTTTTCCTAACATGTCTCTTCCCTTTCTATGGACATGGCGCCAAGCCCTTTCAATCTCCTCCTTAGCTGCTTTGTGATCTTTTCCTTCTTGGAGAAAGAAACCACTCAGGTGAGTGTTGTTTGGCTTGTCCTTCATTGGGTATCCAAAGTGGCGGCGTGTAAGAACAGGATTATAGTTAATTCCTCCCCTCGTACCAAGAAGAGGCACGTTGGGAAAAACACCAAACCTATCAACGATCTCCACACCAGAATAAGCTTGATTGCACAAATCTATGTCAGAATGAGTAAGAGCCATAATTTTTGGTGCCTGTTATGGCTCCTTCTTGAGATCCTAAAAAACATCAGACCCAGGTAAATGGGAAACATACCACTGGTATAATGATGGTGCATAACAGATAATCATCCCACCTTGCTAGGAATTCCAAAGATGGATGGAATAGAAGGTATCTTCTAGCAGCGTAGGGACTGGATTTCCAATCAAAAAGATTCTAATGGCGTTGACATCCATGAACTTATCGATGTTAGGAAACAAGAACAACCCATAAGCAAGCAAAGCAAAGACAACTTCAAAAGCGACAGTATCCTTTATTTTGGCAAAGTAACGAGCTTTGTTCAACAAAAATAGTGCAGGTAAGCCACAGATTCCTCCCTTGGTAGTCATGTTATCTTCTATCTTAGACTTCCTCAAGTGGGTAACTGTTGCTATCTCATGAGATTTGGGTTCCCCTTCTAAACCAGAGAAAGGAACACAATCGGTAATTGGCAAACCAAGTATATAAGAATACTTTTCCAAAGTGGGCATCAAGTGGTAATCAAGGAAAGTGAAGCATTGATATAATGGATCATAGAACTGGACCAACGTAGTAAGGATACCCTCCTTCATCTTGAGCTTAAGAAGAGGAATAATAGATCCATATTTCTTTCGAAAATCCGTAGGGTTCTCAATCTTGGGAATCAAACTCTTCAACTCTTCAATCTCAGGATCCTTGAAACTATAACTCCAAGTGTTTCTTTTTCCAAAATCCATAGTAAAAGTACATGAGATGTCTGCAAAAATCATTCATAAGTTCCTTGTAAAACATGTTTAAAGAATTCTTATGGATGCATGAATGAATGATAATGCAACAATTACACATTAGTTCACAAACACGGGGGTTCAAAGGTTCAACGCTACGAGCATGGAGTCAAAGGTAAAGACCACCCCAAGGTATGTACTAAAGGTCTAATCACACATATAAAACAAGGTTCTAAAGGTTTCCAGAGTTTACGATCCTCCTTCGGATATTACCAACGTCTCGGTTACTCGGTAATTAGCAATATTCTCAAGAGATACTCGTCTGAGTGTAGCATTGCGTGACAACTACTTTTGGATTACTCCGTTATAGTCTCCGCACTACACTTAAGAGGCCAAGATGGGTTAAGGGTTCTACGGTTCTCAGCTTCTCTGTCTCCCAGGTCGAAAGAAACAATTTCTTCTCGATTACTCGGTAAATAAATACTACATTCAAAGGGGCCTCCACCGAGTGGGGGATTTCATATCTCCTTCTTCGGGATTACTCCCTCAAAGTTAACATGACTATATCGCCCGTCCTATTCTTAAGTGTAACTTAGTCCGGGTATAGGGCTTGTCCTTTGTAAGTACCATCAACACCCAAATAACCATAATATATAACATATAATCAAATAAACAAATAATAAAAACAGATACGACAAACTAGGCTTAACCCACTTAGGGATGGACCAGCAAGAGGTCAATCTTTCCCCAGCAGAGTCGTCAATTCTGTAGCGATAAATAATGTAGCGGGGTAAATCGGAGATTGAGCTATTAATTATCTCGACTCACAAAAACAAGAGTCTCCACCGCGCTTTATTATTTCCAAGGGAAAAGGGAAAAGAGCGAAATAAAACCCTTAAATATGCAATGTAAAATAATACTTAAAAGTAATGAAAATACAATGCATTTTTTGAAAGAGATCTAGAGTTCGGGGGTTGGTTATACAATGGGAAAGTATTAGTACCCAATGCATCTGCGGTACTCCGCATGAACCTTTTGAAATATCTGTTTTGGTTGAAATTTTTTGTCTGGTTAAAATGGTTTGTTTGGCTAAAATGGGTATGAATGAGATATTGAAGATACGACGACCTAGCGTCGAAGTTTTGACTTAAAAAGGTGTGAGTTTTAAAAATTGAGTCTTTTAGAAAAATTAACTTAAGTTTAGCAAAATAGTAAAAACAAAAATGAATGAAGGGATTCACACAATCGTATAAGATGTATTTGATGATATGAAGTCAACAAAGTTAAAACATTTCCCTTGGAATTTAGACGGACGAAAGACACAAAGATTAAATGATCGAGAATAAAGTTAATTAGAGCGACAATTTGAATAATAACAAAAATTCAATAAGAGATTAATTTATAAGCATGTATTTTTAAACAATTAAATAAATAACATAAATTAGATAAAGACAAAATTATAATAGCATGTATTTTTAAACAATTGAATAAATAACAAAAATTAAAATAAGACTAAATTGTAATAACATGTATTTTGAACAATTAAATAAATAACAAAAATTAAATAAAAGACTAGATTATAATGTTTTTTTTTTGTATTTTTATGATAAGGGGTAATTATATACAAAATGAATTAAAACTAATATATTCTTTTAAGAAATATATAGTAAAATATGGGGAGAAAAGACTATAAGAACTAAAAAACAGAAAAACACTCCAGCAAGGGTTGAACTCGGGACTTCTAAGTTGCAGCATACAAGTCTTGCCAACTGAGCTATGTTTTATATCTGTTATATCTATGTTCCTATTAAAATATAAGGGAAAATTGATAGTAGGATTGGGCCAACAAGGCCAATGGGTTGACCCGGTTACAAAAAAGAACAAAGGAAAAGTTGGTAACCCTAATGCAAAGCAAAGGCGCCGCGGCAGGTTTGTTATATGGGGAAGGGAAATTTTTATTTAACTATTATTGTCCTTGTTTCCAGCAATAAAACAATTAAAGGAAAAAAGTTGAAACAAAAACAAACGCATTCTTCTCTCTCTCACATCCGCCAAATCAACGACTTCCTCTCTCTGATCTTTATTCAAACCCATCATCTGCCATCTTCATTTTGCAACATCTAAAACTCACATAACCCTCTTGTTGTTTCTGCAAACATCTTAAATGGGCTAACTGCTTTTGCTCCAAGCATTTTTAGGAGAACGACTATGTCTCTTGTGTTTCCATTCCTCGTAACTTCAATCAGTGTCCCATTCTCCTCTTGTATCCAACACTCTATGATCTTTAATCATAGCATCTTCCTCATTTGAACATCGATCTCCAAAAAAAATATTCCTTCGATGAATATCTCATAACAGGTCTTAAGTTATCATTTCCTTCTGAAAAAGCCCATTTTGAACTATTGTTACCAACAACATCTACAGAGGACCGTGTAGACCATATTTGCTTTCTACTGGATGTGAATCTAGGTCATCACTCAAATCCCACTTTGAAGAGCGCTTTCTATCACTTCCACTCATGTCAACAAAAGAGCTTATCTTTGAATAATGCAGTGTGTTAAGTGAGTGACGAAAAAGGGGTAGCGAGTGGAGACAAAAACCCTAGAGGTGGGAAGAACTATTTGAGGCTACAGAACAGAGTGTTGTTGGTGGATGCGAAAAACGCTTAGGAATCACCGTGAGTCGCGGTTGGATTACTGGGTGAATCGGCGAAAGGTATTTTGGTAAAATAGAAAGATATGGATGAAGGTCGTTACAGAGGGGAGTATGTTGTGGCACACATATATGGCTGGAAATGGGAGTTCTAATTTTGATTTGCTCTGTTTGGTTTTGGAAAAGGTGAGTATGGTTTTGAATTTGAAAGTGGTGGTTTTGTTGGATAATGATAGCCATATCATAGATAATAAGGGCTTACTAGTTCTCTAGCACTACTAGTTACAACTTCTATTTGACCGACACTGGACTGAAATGTATAGTGATGTATCGGCGGTTTCGAATGGAGAGAGGATTACGTGTTATGAGATGAAGGAATGCTGACCTAGAGGAGGTTGAGGTCGGTGCTGAGATGTGTTTACGGATAGTTGTCGTGGAGGAAGAAATGAAGCGATTTTCTATATGAGGTTGGTATGTTCGGAAAAGATTTGAAGGTATATTTTTTATCTTTGTAAATTTTATTTCATTACTGTTATTATGATTTCTAAACATTTCTCAATATCCACATATTGCAGCAACTCAAAATACAACAAAAAAAAGTATGATAAAGAAAACATTCGCATGGCATAAAAATGATGCAAAAGAAGATTTAAATTGATGGATATATGAGAAAGTTTTGCAGAAGTAAATAGGGAAGAAGAAATACATATCAGAGTTTCTCTGATGGAGCTTCAAAAATAGTAAGTTTTCCATCCCTCTCTTGTTGATGCTCAAACTTCTGTAGCTCTAGTTCTTGTTGTGATGCTTTAAAAAAAACTCCTTTTTCTGTTTTTTCTCTTGTTGAGCTTTTCTTGTTGTCTCTTTTTCTGTCCATGAAAAGGGTTTTTATAGAGAAATAACAAGGCATTTAGAGGGAAAAATAGTGGGATATTTGAATTATTTTGACAAACTGTTTTGATGCCTTCTTCATGCAGTTTTTCTTTAGCCATATTGATGCAATTTTTGGGTTGCTATGATGCAGGGCAGCAGGCTGTAGCAAACTGGTTTGTGCTGATTTATAGCAGTTTGTTTGCAGTTTTTTAGCATCATTTGGACCATTGCAGGTTGCTGTTTTTTGAACTGATTTGTAGCATTTTTACAGCATTTTTTGGGACAATTTTGCTTTTTTTTTGGACAGCAAAATACCATAAAAATTAGACTTTTATTTGTTGAAACAAGGCTGGAAAAAATGGGCAGCATTGCACGCTGTTGCTGGGCCAATTTACAACAATTTTGGACAGAATTTGGAACAAGATTTGAAGCCTTGGAATTAATATCAATAGGTCTAGAATTTATTTCTTATGTAACATAAATAGGAACTTGTCTTGAATGTAATTTCTCAATTCTTTTGTAATTGTAAATATTTTGAATCCTTATATACTTTGAATCTTGATATTTATCTTGATGAAATTCAAAATCTTCCATTTGAATTTGGAAAGGAATGATTGATACTTGAATGAATTTTTGAATGATGAATAAATAATAATGCAAGCCTTAAGACTTCAATCTTTCATTTTGCAATAGATATCCAAATAAATTTCATGAATTGATCTTGTAATAAAAATGGTCCATCATGTATTTATTCTTGTGATGAATGACAAGTTTGAATCAAATTTATTTTTCCAATATCTTCTTAAATAAATGCCTCATGTAAATGCAAATGTCCATGGTGTGAATCCATCAAAATAATCACACAAAAATAATCTTGAATAAATATTAATGTGATGAACGATTATTCTTGAATGAGATCTTTGATAACCTCTATTTAATTAACACTTGAATTCACATGATGAAAATTCCAAGTATTCTAAATAAATTCTTTCAAAGTGATCTTGGATTCAATCAACCCACTCTAGCGAAATTCACCCCGCGTCATGTAAATATAAGAAATCGAACCATGCTTAAAAGGTTCGAATGATCACTAGAAGAGGGATTTGAGGCGAAATGTTATCGCATTAAGAAATTGGCACAATGAGCTAAACTTTGAGAATCAGAAACTCTTAAATCATGATAGATGTCCCATAAAGGCTTTTTGTGGCTTTCTAAACACAACTCATCTTCAACTTTTTAAAGAAAATCTGCATGTGACTTTTGATCGAAATGTTTGGAATTGACTTGCATAGCTTGATCTTTTATTCTATTTAAAGGCAATGTGAAAAACATGTGAACCAGTGATCATGGAACATTGATTGTTCTTTTAGGAAGTTCAGAGACGCTTGAGGCCACTTGTTAGAATAGAGCGTGTAAATAAACACACGATTCTCTTGATGAATCACCCTTCGAGAATCAATGATCAACTGTACTTATGGCTTGAGAGACTCAAAACCCTAGTTGAGGCGTGACGCCTGATGCTCTTGATTTAGATCTGTTTTCTACACATGAAATCAAAGAAAACAAAAAATACACTTCGTGCTTGGTTAGAAGTTAGTCATGCGTAAGATGAAATATTCGCAACACTCGATAATCTTTGCACAGGTAATGCTCGAAGGTGAAATGTTCGAAACCTACCATATTTTGTGACCTTGATCTATAGAAAAAAAATGCAAATGAATATGGGATCTTAGGTCAAAAATTAGGGTATGAAAGGAATCTACTGCCGATATTCTATTGAGAGAATACCTTCTGCCGAGGTCTTCTGGAGAATCAACTACCGCAATCAACCAGCATAATCTACTACCGAGATTCTATTGTGACTTACCTTCTGCCGAGGTCTTTTAGATAATCAACTTCTGTGATCAACCAGGGGAATCTACTGCTGAGATTCGTTGTAGAATCTGTAGCTTAATTGACAATGGTGATTGTCTTCATATAAAACAAGGTTTTATGTTATACGTGTAAGTTTGATTGATGCATGAAATGTAATGATTGATTGATTCATATAATGAGTGACTTGGATATGTATAGATGGATGTTGGATTTTGAAATACGAGTGCGTAATAGGCTTATTTTGAGATATGTCTAATCCATGCTGTCGGAATTTGTCAGATGGATAAAATGATAAGTATAGCTTGGTTTTAGATCGAAGAGCCCTAATGCATGATTTATGCAGCCTTATGCTTTATGAATATGACTCTGATGGTTTTTTGAATGGTGTCCCTATGAGGGATCGCAAATGATTAAGCACAGAGGTTTTCCTATGTATCAAGGTTGCTTGTCACATGATGGTTGAATATTATGCTATCTCGATACTCGATTTGAACTTGAAGATTGCTGGTGTAGGAGAAATATCCACTGGAGATTATGGAAGTGCACAGAGAGCTTGCCCCTATGTGGAATATGTTGTGTCTTGGAGGAAACTCTTATTGATATGAGCTTGGACATAGTTTGATCATAATATGAATGACCTTACTATTTTGTATTATGCCCCTGATTAAAAGACTCCTGCAAATGCTTGGCTTTGATGGACCATTTTGAGTCAACTCCTTTTAATCGAGCCTCGCAGTGGTTTGCCCCAACATTCGAATTTTGAAAGATGTGCCCCTCAATCTCCTGGATCTGGAGGAAGTACCCTCAGAAAGAACTTATACCTCACCATGAACTTGACATAGATTGCCCCAAGTATTCGAAGCTTGAAAATTTTGTACTTGAAGTTGCTTGAAGGGAAATTTGGACCCTATGTGTAGTAGGATGGATTTGGTACGTATTGCCCCAACATTTGAATCTTGGAGGGCTGCCCCTGATTATCAAGGCTTTGAGAGGTTTTTTAAAACGAGGAAACCAAGCCATACCCTATTGTGATATGACTTGATTAAGGAATGTCCCTTTGAAAAGTATGCCCCTAATTGAGCAGTGCTTTGAAATTTGATCCAAGTTGATTGAATCTCGGAATGCTCACCTCTTGTCAATAGTATCTTCATGTGATATACCCATATGATTATTGGTAGTTACCCCTGTTTATAGGGGTCCTCTTAGATGCTTTGCCCCTGGTTATAAGGGTTTTAGAAATACTGCCTTTGATCATACCTTAATTTTTAAAATCTCTTTGATGCTAAGTATTGATTCGTAAATAAAATTGTACATTTTGAAAAGTAATTATGTTTGATGTAAATGCAAGTTTTGAAATTGAAGTTTGAAATAGAAATGGATGATTAGAGATGGATATTCGAAGAGGCGAAGTAGTTAGTAAAAATTTTAACAAACAAAGGAGTCAGTTTAACACAAATTCTGCTGAGTATGCTTTCATAGTTAACCTCGCTTCAATTAGGAATTTCGAAGGTTGTAACATGGCCATGGTTTAAAGAAAAAAAAGGATAAAAGGATCAAAATATATTTTAATCCACCCCATTCCCTTTGATTTTCTCCAATCCTAATTTCAATTAATGCAACAAATGTGTTTAATCCGCAAGGAAAATTTCATAGTCGCGTAGATGATGAGAAGCGTAGATAAAGATCCAAGCACCGATGAAAAGTCTTAATAGGATCCAATCGTTGATAAGATCCAAGCATTGATGAGAAGCCTTGATGATTCTTGAGGTGGCAGTCACAAGATTGTTCTTCAATTTATTATTTTCAATCCCTTATTTTGCATGGACCAATTCTTTTTAATTTTTAGGTCCATTGGGATGCCGTAACTTTTGCCTAAGTCATGTTTTGATTTGCTTTGACTTAGCGGGCTTTCTCTTTTTTTCTATTTTTAAATATTTTTTTTTTTGCTTTTGATTTTGAAATTTTGTGACTGCCTATGCTGATATTGTAAGCTTCGTCTTTATCGTTTCCTTGATCTTGATTGATGTGCTGAGGAAGAAGACGTCGTGGACTTTGTCTTAGTTGATTCCTCAATCTTGGATGATGAATGCAGGGAAGATGATGTGCTTGAACCTTTTCTTAGATCGTTCCGATTCTCATGGGATTTGAATGCATCGTCGAATTAATTGAAGTCTACCCTCCCCTGGTTAAGATTAAGGTTTTTTTAGAAAATAGAAAGAACTTTGACTTCTGGCTCGAGGGGGTTAACTACATATTATCTCCTTATATCTCCATGTTGTACCCCAAAATTTTCCCTCTCATTTGTCAAGATTTTCCTCACAAAACTTTTGGACTCAAGACAAGATTAGGGTTTGGTCAGCTCAAGACACCTCATCTTGCACTGATAACCTAAAATTAGGGTTTGAGGTTGCACAAGGACTTTTGGACCATCAATGCTTCATGTGACTTTCATACACCATCTTGGACCCCTAAGATTGCTCATGTTAAGTTCCAAGCCTTGAATCACATTTTTGCTCAGTCAATTGGACAGTTGACCTAAAAATCAACTGTATTGGGGGAAAAGTCAACCATCGCCAATTTACAGTCAAACTTCATAATTTTTGAATCACAACAACATTTTAGACTCATATATACCATTTGATCAAGTTTGGATCACAACTCCTCAAGAAATTTGATCAAATCATCAAAAGGGCAAAAAGGTTAAAATTAGGGTTTTGACTGTGGAAGGGCAACTTCTGATTTTTAACCTAGCCAATGACCAATTGGGTTTGTGATACGGTGGGAGAACTGACTTGAGGTTTTGCGTTTGTGTTCACAAATGTTTCGGTTTAGCAAGAGTCGCCACCGACTTTTTATTTTATCCAAAGGAAAGGTCAAAAAGCATAGGAAAGACCTTTGAGATGTTTTCTTGAGTTTGGGGGGTAGGTTATGGAAAGGGAAGGTGCTAGCACCCTTTTCATCCATGGTTTTCCATGGGCTCTTAGCTACTTGTTTAGATCACTTGATTTGCTCTTCCAATTGTTTGAAATGGTGCTTTGTGTAGTTTTGAAAGTATTTTGAAAAGAGGCCATCGTTTTGGCAATCTTTGTAATGATTCTTGTTTGAAGAATGTATACAAAGATGTTTGTCTTTTGAAAAATGTTTCAATGTTTGAAAGTTTGTTGGGAAATGTTTTGAAATTGTGTGTGTGTTTTTGAAATTAGCAAGGATGGTTTGCAAGAGTTCAAGTAACTAGGAGTTGTCTCCCCTTACTCAAAAGTCTTTCCTACACATTTTTAACCCTTTGACATTGTTGTTTTACCATTGTATTTGGTAAACAACCCTATATTTGGATGTTAAACGGGACAAACGTGGGTCATCGTATGACAATGATAGCAATGGTGCCAAGTATCTTAGCAAGTTTTTGAGGGATTAGATCATTTTTGTTTAGGCAACCAAGATAGCGTCATTGAGGGACTATGATCTTTTTGTTTTTGCATTGATTTTGCCAAGATACCTAGCATGCATACCATGGCTATTTTAAGGCAACAAAGTGGATGAAACCCTAGGGGTGCTTGTGTGCAAGGTGTTGTCATTTTTCATGCATTTTTGTCTTGTATTAGGTCATGCTATTTGTTTTGATTTTTGATCTTTGCATACAAAACCCTAATCTTACTATCATGGTATATGAAAGCGATAAAATGCGTAAAGTAAATCTAAACTATTACAACATTATTATGGGAAGGGGGTACAAGTTTAAATAGGGGGATATTGCTCAAAATAAAGCCCTAATTTACTATTACAACCCAATTGAATTTATACAACAATAAATAAATAAACAAATATTTAAATATGCAAATAAATGTAAATATGCAAAAATGTTTTTTTTGTATTTTATTTTATGTATGTAAAATAAATTTATTTATGTCCTAAAAATAAGAAAATAAAGTGATTATTTTTGAAAGGGTGAAAACCCTAATTTTTGTTTTAAGAAAATAATGTTTTCTAATTATTTATTTATCCTTTTGTTTAAGAAAAATAATAATAATATGTACAAAAATGTTAAAAAATTAAATGTTGTATGAAAATATTAATTTAAGTGTATAAATAATAAAAATAAAAATATATAATATTTTTATATTATTTACAAGTTTTATTTAGAAAATAAAGTATATTAACCTAATAATTTATTTATTATGCAAAAAATAAAATAAAAAATATGAAAAAATGCAAAAAATAAAGAAAATATTTTTATGATTTTTAATGTTTAGGAAAAAATAAATAAAAGTCAGAAATGTGAAATATGCAAGAAAATATGAAAAATAAAAGAAATGGGCTAAGGGGGTGCAAATAGCCAGAAAATCCAGGCCCAGGCCCAAGCTCCACTTCGTCCCTGTCCTCAGAACACACACGCGCGCGCCCTGTACTTCAAAATCTGTTCTTACTCATGCTTGCATGAAATCTAAAACTTACAACATGAAACTTGTAGCATTTTTAGTCACGATTTCAATGATATAAAAAACTTGATCTAACTCTCAAAGATCAGAGAGAATTTCAGTGGCCCTAAATTCTAACCTAACTTTTTCAGCATGTTCATCATCCAAATTCTCCTAGCTCAGTTAATATAAATAAGAACTATGCATATATACAGCTCAAGGACATTAAAGACTACATTTTTGCTTCACAAACCTAAGCCTAAGGATGTCTAAATAAGGAGATAGAAAGTTGGAAATTACCTTGTTCAATTGAAGTTGAATATGGCAATGTAGCAACTTTGAGTGAGGCCTGAAGGTCTTTTGAGCTTGCTTGAACTTCCCTCAACCTTTCCCAATGCTTAGCTTGCTTTGAAATGGCTTGAATGTCCCTGTAGAAGTTAACCTGCAAAGCTTCAAAATGAAAATGGTGAAGTGTGAAAATGAGGTTACAGTTACTGGACAGGTACTTGGATAGCTTAGGTGTGATGTATGGAGTGTGTCTGAAGTGGTTTAAGGCAAAACGCACGAGTGAAATATGTTTTGGCTTGTGATTTGCAGAGATGGCCCTATTTTGGGCAGAAGTTGGTGTTTTTGTGTTTAAAGGTGTTTGAGAGCTTGAGAAATCGTGTTTTAGGCTTCCTACAATATGCTGAGATTGTTTAAAATGATACAAAGACTTGCTCTTATCAGATTTTCAAGTTGTGGACTTTTTGCAAGCTTACTTGCTTTTGAAGCAAAAGTTGAGTTGACAAAGCCAAAGCCTGTACAGGCTAGCTCAAGGCCTGAGGAGAGTTGGTATACTTTTCCTGAAGTTTGTGGAGTTTGTTTGCACAAAGAGATCAGGTCCATGGCTCAAGATAAACAAAATTGCCAAAAGTGAACTTTATCAAAGTAGTATTGTAACCTTTTTGCCATTTTTGGATTAAACCCTTGTACAAAGCTTCAAAGATCAGAACAATGCCATTAACCATTGTATTTGCATTCAATTTTGGAGTGTAAAAAGGATTAGAACCTGTAATGCAAGTACAAGCATGATCCAAACTGATTTGCAAGTTGTAACATGGTGCAAAATGCCTTGGACAAAAGTGAGAAATGGCCATTTTCTTTCCTTCGATTCTCCCTAACCACAAATGATCTTGGAGAGTTCTTGGACATTTTAGAAATCATGTAACATGCTCTACAATCTATCTTTGAAATGAATTTTGAGATTCCAATTGGAACTATGTGAAAAGTGGCCATGAAGTTAGGTAAAAAATATGCCTAAACTAGGGCAAATTTTCACTAAGTTAAAAGTTTCATGGACCCCTATTCACAAACTCATAACTTGAGATCCAAGCATCTTTTGGGAAAACTTTGTGAATAAAAGTTGTAGATTTTGTGGAGGACTACAACTTTCATGTTGGAAGTTTTCTTTGAATCCAATTGTATCATGGTGAAAAAATTGGGAAAAGTTGGGAAAAAATAAGAAAGTTTCATAACTTAGAAAATTTCTAAGTTATGAAATTTTTTCATTTTAAACCCTAATTTCCAAAATTAGGTTTCTTGGTGAACAAGTTTCATTTTTTGACACATCTTGATGAAAAATGACCTTTGACACTTGATTTTGACCAAAAAGTCAAAGTTTGACTTTCAGTGTACAGTTGATTTTTGATCAGTTGACTGGAAAATTCATTTTTCAATCCAATGCATTTGAGATCTTTTGAACCTTGTGATTAGGTCAAGATGATGCCATTGAGTCCTTGAAACCATGCTTTAACCCAATTTTCCATTGGCTAGGTGAAAAATCAGAAATTTCCCTTCTAAAGTCAAAACCCTAATTTTGACCATTTTGCCCTTTTGATGATCTGATCAAATTTCTTGAGGAGTTGTGGTCCAAACTTGATCAAATGGTTCATATGAGTCTATAATGTTGATGTGGATAAAAAATTATGAGGTTTGACTGTAAATTCGCCACGGTTGACTTTTTCCCCAATACAGCTGATTTTTAGGTCAACTATCCAATTGACTGGGCAAAAATTTGATTCAAGGCTTGAAACTTGGTATGGGCAATCTTAGAGTTCCAACATGAAGTATGAAAGTCACATGAGGCATTGGAAGTCCAAAAATCCCTGTGCAAACTCAAACCCTAATTTCAGGTCATCAGTGCAAGGAGATGTCTTGAGCTGAGCAAACCCTAATCTGGTCTTGAATCCAAAGAGTCTTGTGAGGAGAATCTTGATAAAATGAGAGGGCAAATTTTGGGGTACAACAGGGTTAAAACATGATTTAAAGGAATCAATGGCATCATCTTGACCTAATTACATGGTTCAAAAGATCTCAAGTTCATTGGATTGATAAATGAATTTTCCAGTCAACTGATCAAAAGTCAACTATACACTGAAAAGTCAAACTTTGACTTTTTGGTCAAAATCAAGTTCCAAGGGTCATAATTCATCAAGATATGTCAAAATGTGAAACTTGTTGACCAAGAAAACTAAATTTGCAAATTAGGGTTTTAATTTGAAAATTTTTCATAACTTAGAAATTTTCTAAGTATAAACATTTTCTTATTTTTTCCCAACTTTTCACAACTTTTTCACCATGATGCAATTTGATACAAAGAAAACTTCCAACATGAAAGTTGTATTCATCCATGAAATATACAACTTTGATTCACAAAGTTTTCCCAAAAGATGCTTGTATCTCAAGTTATAAATTTGTGAACAGAGGTCCATGAACTAAATGACTTAGTGAAAATTTGCCCTAATTTAGGCAGGTTTTTGACCCAACTTCATGGACATTTTTCACCTAGTTCCAAGAGGTATCTCAAAATGCATTTCAAAGATGGATTGTATATCATGTTGCAAGCTTTCCAAAATGTCCAAGAACTCTCCAAGATCATTTATGGTTAGGGAGAATCGAAGAAGAGAAAATGGCATTTTGTCACTTTTGATCAAGCCATTTTTACAAAGTGTCAAGCTGCAAATCTGATCAAGGATGCTTGTACCTTGCATTACAGGTCCCAAACTCATTCTACACTCAATAATTAAATGCAAACTCATAGGATAATGGCTTTATCTTTGCTTTTGGAGCATTGTACAAGAAATAAATCCATAAATGGCATAAAGGGCACATTGCCATTTTCATAAAGGCAAGCTTTTGTAACTTTATCAACCTTGAGCCATGAACCTGTTTCTTGGAGGCAAGAAATTTCCACAGATATCAAGCATTGTACACCAACTCTCTGCAGCCCACAAGCAAGCAAGGACAGGCCTGTTGCACAAGTCACTTCAACTTTTCTTAAAATGCAAGAAAGTTGGCCAAAAGATCAAAACTTGTACAAGCTGATAAAGGGTGGACTTGGTATCATTCTAGACGGATTCATAAACTTATCACAAGGCTAGACACGAATGCATAACCTCTAAAAACTCTCCAAAACTCAAAAACTCTAAATTTCTGCCTAAACATTGCACTTCTGTAAAACTCTTACCATTTCCTTTTTGGATCGTGCGTTTCTTGTTTCAAGACTTCAAACACCTTACATACATCCTATCAAAGCTATCCAAGCCCTTGTCCTGGTTCTGGGAGCTCTGTTTCAGCCATCACCATTTTCACTTTGGAAGGTTGCAGCTTGACTTCTCCAGAGAGTTTCAGCCATCCACAAAGCAAGCTAAGCATTGGAATAGCTTGAGGGAACTTCAAGGAAGCTCACACGATCCTCAGGCCTCACTCAATGTCCCCACATTGCCATATCCAAATCCAGCTGAAGGAGGTATTTTTCAAAACTCTATCTCTCTGTATAGGCATCCTCAAGCCATGATTTGTGAAGCAAAAATGTAGTCTCTAGCATGGTGAAGTTGTACATATGCATACTTTCAATTTATATTAACTGAGTTGATAGAATTTGAAGTTTGAAAATACTGAAATTTCTAGGTCACGATTTAGGGCTGATTAAATTCTCCTTGATCTTTGAGAGTTAGATTACAAATTTTATATCATTGGAATCGTGAGATGAAATGCTACATTTTTTATGTTATGAGATTTTGTTTTTGTTCAAGCATGTGAGAGTTACAGAGTTGAAGCAAAAACGCGCGCAAGGAAGGAAGCTGGAGGACAGGGATGACTGTCTTGGGCCTTTGGCGCCTTGGGCTTGTTGTTTTTGATTTTTACATCCCATGACTTGATATTTGCATCCCCTGGCTTTATTTTGTATATTTTTCATATTTTCTTTTCATTTTTATATTTATTGCTTTTATTTATTTTTGAGTTATAAAAAATCATAAAAAATAATTTCTTTATTTTTTGCATTTTATTTTATTTTTTTCTATTATTTTTTGCATAAAAAATAATTTATTAGGGTAATATACTTTATTTTTCTTAAATAATTGTAAATACATTTAATAAATATTATACATTTTTATTTTATTATTTTACACATAAAATATTTATTTTCTCATACATATTTAATTTTTAATTTGTACATAATATTATTTATTATTTACTTATACAAAAATGGACAAAAAATATTTTCTCACAAGGACTCATCTTCAGATTAACCACACAACAGAAATATTCTCTCACTATATTTTGTAGTAAGCTTCTTACACTAGGTAAAGCTGGAAGCTTTCTTCTTCACACCTGTGATACTTGTTGAATCCTCGACAAGACATCCAATCATAGCAGCCAAAACATTCTAGGTTAGGTCAGTGACTTAACCTTAAGCCCAACCCTTAGATAAAATAGAGTATACTAGCTTCTCCTGACTAGAACCACATAGACTCAACAGAAGCATAGACAGCTACACCTAGTAGCCACAGGTCACAATATGTTGCATGTAATCTTCGCAAGCTTGAATTACACGCAAGATCCATAACTACTACAACAATAACCATAGATAAGTTCTAAGCTCCCCCTATCATGGACAAACAAGGCTTCTGTTGAAGATGAACACTTGGACACCAGAAGACAAACAAGAGACTTTATGCACTCACTGAAACATATCAACACTCTTGTGAAAATAACTCATCCTGAATCTGATATACCAACTCCATGTCTTCAGACTTTTACAAGGTCATGTCTGATACATGGTGTAGCGGTAGAAATGTTTAAGACAAAGCCATTGGATTGACTAGACTTATACAGATCAAAATAAAAATCACCACCGTGCTTTATTGTTTCCAAAGGAATGGGAAAAGAGCGAGTAACCCAAAAAAGAGGGGGGAAGATTCAAGGTAAGGGGGTTGGTTATGCAAAGGGAAGGTATTAGCACCCTAAACATCTACGGTACTCCGCAGGAACCTCTTTGTAAAATCTGTATATTTTGGCTAAAAAATGTTGTATAAAAATGGATGGTGAAGGTGAGAAAAGAAATATATTTTTTTATGGTTTTTGCACTCATCGTGGTTGTGAACCTTTAGTTCCTACGTACCACCTTTCATGCAATAGAGGATCAGTGTACACGTAGTTCCTCATTTAAATAAAATTTAAAACCCAAGTTTGTTGGTTAATTTTATGATATAAGACATCATCGTCATTATCCGTGTGGAAAACATACTTACTACCCACAATCATGAGAAAGGAGAATTTGCATCATCTCAAAGTGGAGGATATGGTTTGGATTTTAAAAATCAACAAAACCTCACTCAACATCCAAGTAGAAAATATCTCACTTCACTACATATTATAGAAGTATAGTTGTTTGCATCACTAGAAGGATTGACAAGAGTCTAATCTTTTGAAAATGGTTTTAAAGTAAAAAGCCAAAGTGGCAAAATGGTTTGTAATGTGATTGATTGACTTTTAGTCTTCTCACAAAAAATGCCAAGGTATTATTAAGTTGATTGGAGTTTATTTAGGAAAATGTTTTGAAAATGCATGGACCTAAGTCCAAGTTTATTATGAAAATGGTTCAAGTTAAAAAAAAACAAGAAGAATTTTCAAAAGGAGGGAGAAGAATTTTTGAAGTTAAAGAAGATGGGAGGAGAAGAAGAGACTATCCTAAAGCATAAGGTAAAAGCTATGGATAAGAACCATATAACCAACAAGGAGCCAATACTTGACATTATGAGTCAAGATAGAATTATCATTCTTTGGATTGAAACCAAGCAAGCAAAAATACCAGACTCCTTGAGGGAACCAAACTTCAAATGTATTAAATCTTCACAAATATTGGGCAGAGTAACAGCTGTATACAGGTGAATTCCAGATTACAAACAAAGAGTGTAATCACAATAACCTGCATACAAAACAAACAAACAACCCAATGTCTTGAGGTAAACCTCAAGAACTCCAGACAAAATATCAATTAAGGTCACAAGGTCTTCCAACAATGGCCAAGGTTTCTAATCCTAAGTCCAAGAAGTCCATACTCCACAATGCCAAGGATACTAACCAAATAGTCCAAGTATCATTAAATCTTTGTATGGTTCATGTTGATTATTAGGTGTCTTAGGAGAGAAAATAAAAGGCTCAAGTGAGCAAAAATAAAAATGACATGAAATGTAATGCTTAAAGTAAATGGTACATAAAGCATAAAAAATAAAAGGGCATAAAGTAAAAACAATTTAATAATTAGTGGTTAGTTGAATGACCATCTTGAAACTTGCATTTGGAACTCATTAGAGGATTGGTAGAACCAAAGCCTCCACACAACAAGTTGCATTTGCTTTTTGTCAAGTATATCATCCATTTGGAATCCTCAAAAGTACTAATTAATGATCAACGATGTTTAAGTGATCCGCGTTGACCAAAATTATTGTAGATCCATTAGAGGATTGGTAGAACCAAAGCCATCACACAATGAATCTCAAGCTTATTGGATTAAAGAGATCAAATTAACATACTTTGGCTTACAAACATAGGTTTGGGCCATGAATGATCATTTATTCGAATCGGGACAAAATTCAGCGCTATGTTAAGCAATTGTAAGTAGACTTATATAGAAGTCGCACCTATTTTGAGGTCGGTCAATAGCAATTTATGTACTTTATGTTTGGATAAATGATATAGAGATCATCATCCCTTAACATGTAGCACAATCAAAAGAAAAAAGAAAGGGATGAGATGAAGAAAGGGTGGGGAAAAATATACAAACCACATTTGAATTAAAATTTAATCAAACTATTATTAAAATCATTCATCCATTTTTATGGAGTTAAACTCAACACCATGGATCCAATGATGTTAATAAAGCTTATGATCAAAATTCAACCCAAGATTATCCAGAAAATCATCACAAAATAATATTGCACTTAATATATACATTAAAAGGTTTTTTTAAATGTTTTAAAATTGAATTAAAAGAGAAAAAATATCAACTATGTTCAAATTAATCTAGAAATAAAAAGTAAGACCATAGAAAAATCAGAAATGAACTAAAATAATTTTATAAAATTTTTGGTAATTTTTAAATTCAGAAACTATTTTTAAAATTAGAAGAAATGAATAAAATAAACCAAAAAATGATAGAAAAAATAGCAAAATCAGAAATAAAAAATAAATGAGGTCACCAATATTTGTCACAATATCATTGGATCATTCCATATTTTTTCAGAATTTAAAAATGCATAAAAGTATTTTTTAAACATTTAAAACAATTCAAATAAAGTGAAAATTTATAAAAAAATATCAAAACACAATAAAATTGTGAAAAAATAAAAATCAGAAAGAGAAAAATCAAAAATATTTTTCATAATTTTTTTCAGATATTTTGACAAAAAATGAATTTTCTATAATTTTTTTGAAATTTAAAACAATTAAATATAAAAATCAGAAAAGAAAAATAAACTAAAAAATATATGAACCATTGGATGAGAGTCAAAACGCGTTAGTAATCAAATCCAATGGATCTGACGCGCTGTGCATATCATGGTCATTACTAAATATCACACCGGATCCAACACTTTTAAAATAAAACAACTTAAAATGTGGCGCGTTGGATGAAGTCTGACTCACAAAAGTAATCAGATCCAAGGGCTCCTGAGGCACGCGCATGGTAAGGCAAGCATATTGTGTCCATTTCAAAAAAATAATGTGGCCTCATATCATTTGTTGAAGACAGACATGTCATCATCTTTAACCTCCAGCCATCCCCAAATTGAATCTTTCAAACTGTAAAATTAGCAAACCAGATTGGTACCATTAGATTCGTCTCTTCAAGACGATTCTAATGGTACCATCGCGCCAAATTTATATAAATTATGCAAGGTTGTGTTTGAAGAACACCAGAAAAAATAACGAGCACGAAAATCTGGGATATCTCACTCAATTCTCAATGAAATTGCAAACTATAAAGAGCACGAGAATCAGAAGAACACAAGGAGTGGATTAGTCTTTCATTTGAAACAATTTGGCCAAGAAATCTACCTGAACGAAGTAGTGAGAAGTTGCTCTGAAACTGTACTTCTACAGATCAATATAGGTCACAATTCTTGAAAGTAACCGTATGGTTAGCTTCAAAGAAGTTCAGTGAAGCTAACTGAATGGAGCTTTTGGTGTTCGAAGGTGGGAATATAAGAAATCAGAATTTTAAATTTAGAGTTTGTGTGGGATCTGAACAAGGGTCAATTGGCTATCAAAATCTTAAGAAAAATGAATGAGGGATGATCCTTATTTATAAATGATCATGATGCAAGGCTCAAGCGTGTGAATTGGAGGTAAAATCAATGAAATCGTGTGGAGTTGCTAAGTGTGAAAAGTGTGACTTCACATGGCTCAAAATGCAGAAAAATGAATGGTTTAAGGGTCGTTTCTTGTTATGGCAAGTTCCCAAATATGATTAGACACGAAATTGATCTTTGAACAGGCTTGTAATTGGATTTAAACCAATTTTCAAATCTGACTGATCTGGGAATTTCCATTTTATGATGCTACTTTCATAACCATGGTGCCAACAATGTAGGACACCATATGATGTGATTTTTGAAGCATTTGAAATATGAAGTCACAAGTTTTACAATTTGCAAGGAGTGAGATCAATTGGATTTTTGAGCAAGAAGTTGTGTTGAGTCAAAGTTGGAAGAAAAGGGTTGACTTTCCACACTTAGAAATATTTCAAGTTTTTTCTTCAAAAGTGACCTATAATGTTTTGCATCCAAACATGGCCTTCCACTTGGAATTTGATCTTGATAAAAAAAAGGCATGAAATAGACCTCTTGAGTGACATTTTTAAACTTGAACCACTCAAAATATCCAAAAATTGAGAGATTTATGAATTGTTGAAGTTGGAAAAAAATCATGAAATAACCTATAATCTTTTCTATCCTTAGGGCATCTCCCATACATTTTATCACTTTGGATATAAAAAAAGGAATAAATTTCACATCCTCAAGATCATTATGGAAAAATAGTTGGCTCAAGGTGATAAAAATTGACCAAGTTATGATCATTTGAAGTCACACATGAGAAATTGGGGGTTCATCTGGAAGACTTGTAATCTTTCTTCATCATCAAGTTTCTTCCACATGAAAAATACTTGAAACTTTTGAAGTTATTTGTTAATAACCCTTTGAAGAGAAGGATGTCTTTGGAATCACTCAAAAATACCAACAGATGAGCAAAATATACTTCTTTGAATTTCAAAACCCTAGCTCTTAGATCTAGAAAATGCTTTGAGGAACCTTGATAGATTTGAATCACCTTCTTGTACCAATACTCTTTCTTTGTAGATAGAAGTTGTTGAGGATGATAATGAGAACTTATAGCAACCAAAAAAACTTCCATATCTTGAGAATTGAGAGAAATATGCACTTGTGATCAATGGGAACAAGACCTTGTCCAACTATGACAACTTCTTCAATCAATCCCTTACACTTTTGAATCAATATTGATAACTTTGAAATATGGTGAACCAAAATAAACCTTGCCATGCCATCCCTTCCAAAACAACTTCAATGGTGAGGTTTTGACTTCTCAAGCTTTATTGCCTAGGGCATGAAAATAAACTCATGAACCCATGGAGAAACTTGCTAAACCTTATTTCCTTTACCTACATTAGCAACAAGTAGGCCAAACCAACATTGCATTTTATTAGTTAAAAGTAAAATCAAGACAAAATATTCATGATCACAAAAGAAAACAAGTCAAGGTGCTTGGTGATTCCTCAAAGAGAAAAGCTAAAGATAAGGAGGAGAACCACGAATCCTAATGTGATCTTGTTGTGATGGAATCAATATGGTATGATGAAGGGATCTTAGGGGAAAAAATTGGGGTACAACACATGGCCACACAAATATCCATACCTCTTTGGATAGCCAAGATATTGTGAACACATACTTGGACATCATACAAACACAAGCCCTCAAATATCTTGTTTTAACAATACTTGCAACAGAGGAAAACCACCTTCTTCATATTCCTTTTCTCTATCAATCACTAACAATTGCTGATACTAGTGAAGTCTTCAACATAGTAGTTATGTAGTCACCAAGCATACTACTAAAGATAGGATTAGGATCTGCATCTTCTAATCCACAAAGTCGAAACTCCTTCTTTTGACAACCATGTTGATCCTCAATCTTCCATAATCATAATCCCAAACCTTCCTTTACAAAATGATGTTGCAACATCATTTAGGACATCAACCTTTCTTCATAGATCCTAATAATTCAGTTCTTGATTTATCAACCAAAGAGATTATTAATCTTGATAGTATTTTTAGGAGAAGATCACAAAAGATTACATCTACAGCCACCTGAACACTATAAACTCTAAAAAATATCTGAATCATCAGTTCAGATAGTAGATTTACATCCATAACTCAGATAAGTACTCAGCTCTTGACAAGATATTTGTCATCAGAGGAAAAACTTGCCCACACACACAACTGCAAATGATACTCATTTTCAATAGATGTTAGAGCACTTGAAATGACATCTTTCTTCTTTATTGTTCAACACAAGAGGATCCTTTCAACATTCTAGACTTGGTCAGAGACCGGTCTTCAGCTCCATCATGATCAAACATTCCAACTTTGAACTTCACTAGTGAACAACAATACTCACCTCATGATCTACACAACAAGTTCCTTTTTAGAGGAAGCACACACCTAGAAATGATTTCCCGACATATGATACGATATCATCCATTCTTACTATGGTTTTGGGGGTAACTTCTATAGTAACTTATAATCAACTCTTGTGGGGGTTAACACAAAGAAACAAACTAACAACAACTGATCAATCTTCAGGATCAGATTACCAGCATATGCAGGGGATTGCATGAGCCACATCTCAATAAGCTTTTCTTTAGACCTCATGTATGACTTTGAGATGATGGATGCCATTGTGTGTACCTACATAGGAAATTCCCTCTATTAGGTCTCTGGAACATACTCTGCTAGGCATAAAAAAGACTTTTCAAAGCATCTAATTCCCTTGATTATTCAAAAGCAATGCCCTTCAAATTTTAACATCTTCAAAGATATCACGACATTCTATCTGACATCATATCAACCTTTGACAAGGGGATATTTTTCAACAACTTCTGAGGGTACACAAAGTGAATTACAAATTCTCTTCCTCAAGGGCAATCAAAATAATACTCAAGAGCATCAAACATTGTGGTTGGATCACAATACTCCTCTTCAAACATAATCTACTCTATGGTCACAAACATGATTCCATGAATCTGGTTCCTTTGACCAGAAGGATCTTCCAGATACTAGCTCATCTCATATACATAAAGGATCTTGTGGAGATTCCTTTATGAGTTCTTCTCAAGAGCATGGAGCTCAACCTCTATACTCCCAAAAGCCTGACAAATGGAGTAGATAAATTGTTGATCGTGTCCTAATCAACCTGCACAAACCAAATGCCTCCTCTTCAAGATCAGGAGTAGGTTTCAAACAAAAAGTATTCATAATATTTTTGTTCAGCACCCAAAACATTTGTTCTTTAACTGGTAGTTACATACCTGTTGAAGTAATGTTCTAACATCCCATAGAACATTAGTTCCTTCTTCTTGGAATACACCATCCTTGACAGTATTCAAGGTCAATATGAAAATGTAAATGAGCATCATTGATAAATTGATTCTCATCAACCTTATTGATAAATGTCTTTATGAGTGGACTTGAGGAAAATCTCAAGCATCTTTGACACTTTTAATACGGTTGAAAATGTCAGCATATATTATGTTGAGGGTAACAACCCTAGTATCCTTCTCATACTTTCAGGGTTATATGCAGTGGAATATAACAAACTCCTCAATAATATTCAGACAGGCCACTATCCAAGTACAAGCATGGCAACCTAGGATTAAAAAATAAACCCTACAAACAGCAGCTTCCCACTAAGCTGCAGGCCTGATGGCAACACCCAGGAACACTACCTGTCATATATAACCAATGATCCTTACCAAGAGATCATCCATACAATGGTATGAATTGTCCAAGTTCATACCTCTTTTCAGTAAATACTTTCTTCCTTGCCCATGACCAGAAAGTATCTTCCTAGGATCTCACCCAGAACAATGCAAGATGCCTACTCTGATACCATTTGAAATTCTCGTACAACAGACTCAGATGTCCTATAAGGATGTCAAGACATATGATCTGACATAACACATAGGAAAGATAAAATAGTACTGAAAAGATAAAGAACACACTAGAATTGTTTACCCAGTTCAGTGTACAACAACACATACTCTGGGGGCTACCAAGCCAGAAATGAAGTCCACTATTAGTAGCATCAATTTGTAGACCCTACAACCAACACACCTATTGACAATCTACGCACTTAATCACTACCCAATGACCCTTCTACCTAGGTCCTCCCTAGATATGGAATATCTCTATCCCACTTCCAATCATCACAATGATGTCTAGCAGTCAACACCTCAGTCACTGTGTAGACGACCCTTTACCAAGATTCTGATCACACAAATAAACAGTTTGGAAGACATACTTCCATGACAACCTAGCTAAGTCTCTAAGCCAAACTCCAATATTTGTTAGCTTTGCTCCTAACACATCATGGAGTTGCTTCAAAGCTTCCTCCAAGAATAATGCATCTCTTACTTGCACGTTTCGAGATGAACATGGTAACCTTTCCACAACCCTGGAGGTTTACCTTGACAAAACCCTTAGAATTCTACATCTTGAGCCGTGTATTTTCTAGGTTACAAACCATTCTATTTATAACCTGTTACCCAACTGGTTTTGGGCCTTCAATCACAGCAAATCAGCTGTAACAAACTGCAGAAACTTATGCCTCAAGAAAGGTCTTGAATCTTTACTTTCCTCAATAATCTCCTTATTTAGAAAGTCTTCATTCTACTTGATTTCTGATGGAATTTTCTAGACCTTTAAATATGCACCACATAGGATGCATAATATTCTCCTGGATATTCTGCCAATGTTGAGAACAAACTGAATCTCATTAATCCAGCTCAACGGGCGCGATGTCAAGACATCTTCTTCGATATGTTGTTCCAGTTGTTGAAAAAGTTCAACATAACATGTTCTGACATTGTAATAGGACTTCTTGTTGAACATGTTCTTCTTAGCAAGTTTATACATCTATTCTACATTACATTATTGCTGCTATTATTTGTTTTACAAAAATTAAGCCAATCCTAAAACAAGAGAACTAACAATAAGGAATAAAGTATAAAGTTTAACCCTAAAAAGTTAGAGATTCTAGGTTGTTGACTTGGTTCTAGACAAAGGGAAGGTGTTAGGCATCCCTCATCTATCTTATTCACAAGGATACTAGTTTTAGGAGCGCAATTTTTAGAAATAGGGTTTTTGTGTTTTATTAGGGTAACTCACCACGACTTTAGTCGTATGCCTACGTATCCTCTTATGAGGAATCAGAGTCCCAATTCGTAGTTCGCAGGGTGTTTTGTTAGTATTTTTATGGGTTGTAGATGTATCTCGAATTCTCCTTGAACCAAGTCCGGGTTTGTAAATTGTGGGATCATGGATGTAGCTCGCAGTCGATAAAAGATATTAATACAATCCTTTTTTGAAAATAAATATAAATTTGATTATGTTAGTGAAAAAATTGTTAATGTTTGTTGGTTATCTATTTTCGAATATACAATACAATAAAAAAATTGAATAAAAAAATACTTGATGCAAATATGTTAGTATTTTTAAAAAGAGTTTAATTAATAAATAAATATATAATAAATTTATTAAATTAAATTAGATACTTTAAAAAAATATTATAATTATTTATTAATGTAAAAAAACAATTTTCATGTACTAAATTATAAATAGATAAATAAAATAAATAAATTAAGTTAATTTTGCAGGGGGTGTAGAATAAGATGGCGTAGTAAAAGGTGGTGTGTTAAAAGCATGGGCCAAAATCCAGATATTGAATTTGGCCCAGCAGCGAAGGGGGTGTTGACTGATGTTGAACAATAGTAAAAAGAGAAACAGGGTGTGCGTATAGAAAGGGCCTTAGGCCCATAAAAAATTCTTATAATCCCGGGATAGAGAGGGTTTGTTGTGATTGCGTATGGGCGAGTTTACGGCGATTATAATGGATTCGCAAGATAGGGATCGTTGATTGAAATCGTATGGTTGATAAGGTTAGGGTACATGGTAGTGGTTCATGGATATGCAGGGATCACGTGGCCAGATGTTGGCCACGTGTCCCTGAACAAGCTAACACAGAGAGAGTATAACATCATTGTTTTCCTTACTTCCCTATTTCATTTTCCCTTCATTATTTCCTCTCGTTCTCCATTCTCTTTCAACATACAAACAACAACAACAATATAACCCTAAAAACCTAAACCCGGCGGCGGTGCAACCCAACACGGACAACCCGAAGTTATAGAACCCCAAACCCTTAAATCAACTATAATCCCCCAAACCTTATAACGATTCACAAAAACAAAAATCAAATGCAACAAAATCTGATTAATTTGGTACCTTCGTTGCATTAAGTATCTCGTTCGATTCTCTGAGTTCTCAAGCGCTAACCCTTCCCTTCTTCTCATCATTTCGTAGGTAATCAGAGATGCTTAAAGGTGACTCAGTTGCGGATTAAAGAGTCTAGTGGTGGCGATTGAAGAACTTGCGGCAATGATTAAAACAATTGCGACAGTGATTCAAGAACTCGGGGTTTTAGATGTTGAAACCCTAACTTTTCTTCTTTGTCTGTCCTTAAAGCATTAGCCTCTTAGGGTTTATATAGTGCCAAATTAATATGAATTAGGAAAATATTTGTATGATTTCTGTTACAAATTTGAAGATTGATTGAATCGTTTTTAGGGATTTAGATTAGAAATTAGGTTAGATTAGATTAGGAAACTTTTATTTGATTTGCGTTACAATCTGCAATTGAGAAGAGATTGGAGTAGATTATTGGTTGTAATTGATTCGTTTTGTTAATATTTGATTTAATGTTGATTTATGAGATTTGAATTGATTTTTTAATTATCTGTTGATTATTTCTGAGATTCAAATGGAAAGGTTTGATTCGGTTGTGATTTGAACAGTAATTGTTTATAACATTAAAACGTGTGTTTCTCTTCTTCAATCTGAACAGTGCCTATTTATTTTTTTGGGCTTGGACTGTGTGTTTTTTGTTTTGGATTGGGCCTTGAAATGATGAAGGGTTGGATTATGCGATTCAGAAGGCCTTTCTTAAGCTTATCAATTTTTTAAATAAAACGAAATAATTAAGTTAAGCTTATAATTGTAAT
Organism: Vicia faba; assembly: GCA_948472305.1. Lineage (NCBI taxonomy): Eukaryota > Viridiplantae > Streptophyta > Magnoliopsida > Fabales > Fabaceae > Vicia > Vicia faba. The sequence continues at coordinate 1,113,729,703 of OX451740.1, forward strand.
GTTTAATTATAATAATAATAATAAAAATGTTAGTAAAACAAATATAATTTTTTCTTAAATGAAAACTCAAATAGGTCAAACGTTTGGGCCACCTATTTCAAAAACATACCCCCTCCTTTTCTGTATGTAAATGGGCCCTCTGATTTAAAAGTGGGCCTTAAAAAAAATGAATTACTTATGAGCCTCTAAAACATACCCCCATCTTATTTAAAAACAAGCCTCAATAACTTAGTGGACCGGTCCTCATTAACCCATAAACCCCTTAAATAAACATCATACCTCCCAACCTGTAGCATTCTAAATGGGCCAATATTGTTTTACAAGTATACCCCCTACAAGAGATCTTGAATGGGCTTTTAACTCTTCCTGGGCCTTTCTTACTTAGAAATGTCCAAGAGTTTTTTTTATCAATATAAACCCCCAAGATTTAAACTAGGCTAAAAACTGAACAAAACCTTACTAAAATGCAACGGGCTTAGCAAAATTAAGTGGGTCTTTCTAATTTAGGAAGCCCACAAACCTCTAATTAGAACACACACCCTTCTGATGTTTAATATATATTCCCCCTTGTTGATTTAAACCCCTATGTCTTTTAATACAATAGGCAAAACTCATATACAAAAAGATTTAGAAATTAGAAACATGATAACATGTTTCTTAAATTGATTGGGTAAATTTTTGGGTATTGTAGCGGTAGAAATGTTTAAGACTAAGCCATTGGATTGACTAGACTTTATACAAATCAAAATAAAAATCACCACCGCGCTTTATTGTTTCCAAAGAAATGGGAAAAGAGCGAATTACCCAAAAAAGGGGGAAAGATTCAAGGTAAGGGGGTTGGTTATGCAAAGGGAAGGTATTCGCACCCTAAACATCTACAGTACTCCGCAGGAACCTCTTTGTAAAATCTGTATATTTTGGCTATAAAAAATGTTGTATATAAATGGATGGTGGAGGCGAGAAAAGAAATATGTTTATTTTATAATTTTTTCACCCGCCGCAGTTGCAATCCTTTAGTGCCTACGTACCACCTTTCGTGCAATAGGGGATCAGGGTACACGTAGTTCCTCTTTTAAAAAACTTAAAACACAAATTTGTTGGTTAATTTTTATAAGATAAAACATCATCGTCATTGTCCGTGTGAAAAACACACCGACTACCCACAATCATGAGAAAGGAGAATTTGCATCATCTCAAAGTGGAGGACATGGCTTGGATTTCAAAATCAACAATGCCTCACTCGATACCCAAGTGGAAAATATCTCTCTTCACTACATATTATAGAAATATAGTTTTTTGCATCACTACAAGGATTGATAAGAGTTTAATCTTTTAAAGATAGTTTTAAACATAAAAAGCCAAAGTGGCAAAATGGTTTGAAATAAGATTGATTGACTTTTAGTCTTCTCACAAAAATGTCAAGGTATTATTAAGTTGATTGGAGTTTATTTATGAAAATGTTTTGAAAATGCATGGACATAAGTCCAAGTTTATTATGAAAGTAGTTCAAGTTTAAAAAACAAGAAGAGTTTTCAAAAGGAGGGCGAAGATTTTTGAAATTAAAGAAGATGGGAGGAGAAGAAGAGGCTATCCTAAAGCATAAGGTAAAAGCTAGGGATAAGAACCATCTAACCAACAAGAAGCCAAAACTTGACATTATGAGCCAAGACAGAATTCCCATTCCTTGGATTGAAACTAATCAAGCAAAGAAATACTAGACCTCTTGAGAGAACCAAACTTCAAGTGTATTAAGTCTTCATAAAAATTGGGCAGAGTAACAGCTGTATACGGGTGAATTCTAGATTACAACTAAAGGGTGTAATTACAAAAACCTGCACACAAAAACAAATAAGGAACCCAATTTCTTGAGGAAAACCTCAAGAACTCCAGACAAAATAATCAGATAAAGTTACAAAGTCTCCAAGATAGGCCAAGGTTTCTAATCCTAAGTCCAAGAAAAGCCCCATGCTCCATAATGCTAAGGATAGTAACCAAATAGTTCAAGTACCATTAAAGATTTTTTAGGGTTTATGTTGATTATTAAGTATCTTAAGAAAGGAAAAGAAAAGCTCAAGTGAGCAAAGTAAAAATGGCAAGAAAATAAATGCTCAAATGAGCAAAGATGAAAATGACATGAAATGTAAATGCTAAAAGTAAATAGTACATAAAGCATAAAAAAGAATAAAAGCATAAGGTAAAATAAGTCAATAATTAGTGGTTAGTTGGATGACCATCTTGAAACTTGCATTTGGAACTCATAAGAGGATTGGTAGAACCAAAGCCTCCACACAACAAGTTGCATTTTCTTTTTGTCAAGTATATCATCCATTTGGAATTCTCATAAGTACCATTTAATGATCAACGATGTTTAAGTGATCCGCATTGACCAAAGGTGTTGTAGATCCATTAGAGGATTGGTAGAACCAAAGCCTCCACACAATGAGTCTCAAAGTTATTGGATCAAAGAGATCAAATTAACATACTTGGGCTTGCAATCATAAGTTTGGGCCACGAATGATCATTTATTCGAATCGGGACAAAATTCAGCGCTATGTTAAGCAATCGTAAGTGAACTTATATAAAAGTCGCACCTATTTTGAGGCCGGTCAATAGCAATTTATGCACCATTTGTTTTGAGACATGATATAGAGATCATGCTCCAACAACATTTAGTGCAATAAGAAAAGGGATGAGATGAAGAGGGATGGGGGAAAAATATACAAACCACTTTTGAATTAAATTTTAATCAAACTATTATTAAAATTATTCATCCATTTTTGTGGAGTTAAACTCAACACCATGGATCCAATGATGTTAATATAGTTCATGATCCAAAATATAACCCAAGATCAGCCAGAAAATAATCACAAAATAATATTATATTTAATATATACATTAAAAGGGTTTTAAAATGTTTAAAAATCAAAATAGAGGAGAAAAATATCAACTATGTTCAAATTTATCAAGAAAGAAAAAGTAAGGCCATAGAAAAATCAGAAATGGATCCAAATATTTTTATAAATTTTTTGGTAATTCTTAAAAGTCAGGAACTATTTTTAAACTATTTAAAATTGCTCAAACAAACAGAAAATAGGTCAAAAATAGTAAACCTTAATATAAAATTCCATAAAATTTTCAGAAAGTCAAAAATATGCAAAATAATATTTATGAATTTTTTCAGAATTAAAAAATGTCAGAAAGTATTTTTTAAGTATTTAAAAGAAAGCAAATAATTCAAAAAAATACAAAAAATATCAAATGTCAAAATAAAAATGTGAAAATATAGTCATGAGATCAGAAATAATTCAAAGTATTTTTTTGAATTTTTTCATAATTTTTGGATAAAAAATAAAAGAGTTATGAATTTTTGAAAATTTAATCAATAAAAATATAAAATCAGAAAATAAAATAAAACCAAAAAGATGTGGACCATCAGATCATAGTCAAAACACGTTAGTAAGCTGATCCAGTGGACCAGACGCGTTGTGCTTGATATGGACCTTAGTGAGATACGCATAGGATCAGAAAAAGGGCAACCAATGAAATTAAAACGTTTGGCACGCTATCATTGGCTGAGATGAGACATGTCATCGTCTTCAACCTCCAGACACCCTGCAATGGGGATTTTGTGAGATCCTTCAAATGAAAAAATTAGGATCCCAAGAGAGTATCATTGAACTCGTCTCTTCCAGACGATTCTAACACCACCATCGCGCCAAATTTATATAAGGTATAGAGAGAGATATGAGTCAAAAACCTAGAAAATAGCGAGCACCTTCAATTTAAGATTTCTCTCTCAATTCTCAATGGATTTCAAAATTGTAAGCAGCATTGGAATCAGGAGAAGCAGTAGAATAGATTAGTGCTTGATTTGGATTCAAATGGTGGAGAATTCCACCTTTTCGAAGTTCAAGGAAAAAGCTCTGAAACTGGACTTCTCTAGCTTGAATTATGGCTCGTTTTGATTGGTTTAAGTGCTGGAGAGTTTATATGATGCTTAAGGATGATGAATGCGCACAAAATTTTGGAAAAGGGAGCTTAAATCTCAGAAGCTGAATTCAAAAAAGATGGTTTCATGTGAATTTTTGGCAGGGTGTTTTTGGCTCTCAAAGCTTGAAGAAATGAATGGGGGATGACCCTCTATTTATAGGGAAGTGAATGGGAATGAAAATTGGAAGAAACAAGGTAGTTTGGAGGGAAATTGAGTGAAGGTCGAGCACGAGTGAAGTGTGACTTCATTTCCATTAAAACTCAACCAAATCTTGCGTTTTGGGGTGCTAATCACTTCAAGCAAGTTTTCTAATCAAACTTACATCAAAAACGCGCATAAATCTTGTTTTTAGAAGTCACATTATGGATTTCAAAATTCGGACTTTGTGGAAAATTCAGTTTCAAGTTATCAAATTCAAATCCATGGCATTTCCAACTCAAGGGGTCTTAGGGCTTGATTATTAATGCTTTAGAAAGGTGGGGTTACAAGCTTTGCAATGGAAAAAGAATGGAGTCAAATGGATGCTTGAGCTGAAAGTTGCATTGAGTCAAAGTTGAAGAAAAAGGGTTGACTTTCCATACTTAGAAATATTTCAAATTCTTCTTCAAAAATGACCTATAATGTGTTGCATCTAAACATGGCCTTCCACTTGGAATTTTCTCTTGACCAAAAAAGATGGCATGAAGTAGACCTCTTGAATGACACTTTGAAACTTGAATCATTCTAAATATCCAAAATTTGAGTAAGTTATGACTTGTTAAAGTTGGCAAAAAATTATGAAATGACCTATAATCTTTTGCATCTTTAAGGCAACTTCAATCCATTTTCCCACTTTGCACATAGAAGAAGGCATAAAGTTCACATCTTCAAGATCATTATGGAAAAAGAATGGACTCAAGTTGATAAAAATTGACCAAGTTAGGACCATTTGAAGTCACTCATGTAAAATTGTGGATTCATCTAGATGACTAGTAATCTTTCTTCTTCACCAAGTTTCTTCCACGTGAAAACTCCTTGGAACTTTTGAAGTGATTTGTTGACAACCCTTTGAAAAGAAGAATTTATTTGTAATTATTCAAAAATACCAAAAGGTGAGCAAGATATACTCCTTTGAAGTTCAAAACCCTAGCTTCTAGAGCAAGAAAATGCCTTGAGGAACTTTGACAAGTTTGAACAAACTTCTTGTACCAATATTCTTGATTTGTGAATAGAAGTTGTTGAGTATGATAATGAGTACTCATAGCCACCAAAACCACTTCCATATCTTGAAATTTGATAAAAATGTGCTTTTGTGACCAATAGGAACAAGGCCTTGTCCAAACATGACAACTTCTCCAAGCAACCCCTTGTACTTTTGAGTCAAATCTAATAAACTTGAAATGTGATGAACCAAAGAAACCTTGCCATGCCAATCCTTCCAAAACCAATATAATGGTGAGGTTTGAACTTCTCAAGCTATATTGACTAGGGCATGGAAATAAACTCATGAACCCATGAGGTAGCTTGTTAAATCTCATTGCCTTCACCTACATGGATAACAAGCAAGACAAAACAACATTGCATTTTATTAGTTAAATGAAGAAATCAAAACCATATTCATGATCACAAAAGGAACATAAGTCAAGGTGCTCGGTAATCCCTCAAAAGGACAAAACTAAATGTAGGGAGGGGAACCAAGAATCCTAGTGTGATCTTGTTGTGAGTGAATCAACATGGTATGATGAAGGGATCTTAGGGGAAAAAATTGGGGTACAACAACTTCCCTTATTTAAGTTTCTTCTATCCGGAGATACCAAGATTAAGAATCTTCGTGTCGACGCGATCGAAGATACTTAAATATAAAACAAACCCTATTTTTGGCCCTAAGATACCATGCAAATGCTTATGATCATGAATGCATGTGAACAGGACCAAAGAGATGCAAAACAACACTGGGGATGTAACAATAATAAAGAAACAAGAGAGCGACCCCACCAGGAAAATAAATCACTGGTGGACCCAAAGAATTGAATCAGAGAGAATGGTATAATGGTCAAATGACACACTAACTTCTACTGAAGGTGAAGCTACCGACGTTTACTGAAGGCAGAGAGAAAAATAAAAAACACTGACGTTCACTGCCGATGTCCTACCAACTTTTACTGAAGGTAGAAAGAGAATATATAATATCACCGCTGTTCACTGACGATGAACTATCAACGTTCACTAAAGATAGCAAAAAGATAACAAACACCGATGTTCACTGCCGATGGTCTACCAATTTTCACTGAAGGTAGAAAGAGAATATATCATAACATAGTCGTTCACTGACGATGAACTATCAACATTCACTGAAGATAGAAAAAAGATAACAAACACTGATGTTCACTGTCGATGGTCTACCAACTTTGACTGAAGGTAGAAAGAGAATATATCATAGCATCACCATTTACTGGTGATGAACAATCAATGTTCACTGAAGATAGCAAAAAGATGACAAACACCGACGTTCACTGCCGATGGTCTACCAACTTTCACTGAAGGTAGAAAGAGAATATATCACAGCATCGCCGTTCAGTGACGATGAACTATCAGCGTTCACTGAAGATAGCAAAAAGATAACAAAATTCCCTAAAATTCTGGCATTTCACCTAGAAAGGGTCTCAACTTCTTCTTTAACTGAGGCACACCGCCTGGAAAGGATAATATATAAGCTGCCTCAAATAAAGAGACTTGCTATTTACGGTCACAGAGGATTGTAAAAAGAAATGACTTTTTTGGGAAAGAGGTATGACTTCCTGGGGAGATGCCATGATATTCTCGCTAAGAGGATAAAGTTTTCTTGTGCAAAATAAATGCACCAACCAAAGCTTAGAGTTTTTTTTCCAGAATTCCAAAGTAAATAATATTGTCGGGGAGCCACAGATCCAAACCAGAAATAAACAGGAATGAAACAGTCAACCAGAATACATCCTTTGAGAAATAAACTCAAGAGGGAAAACAAGATCCATCCAAACAAAGAACTGTACAGGAAGGCTAATGCAAAAATCCTCTATGAGGGACGACTCAGTAGGGAAATTGAAAGAATATACATTTTATGCTTAAGCCCAACACTCTGTTGAAAAGAGGGCAACGTAAATCTTCAAAACAGGGTAATATGTCAAAAAAAATATTAACAGATGTCAATGAACAATGACTTGTCAATTTTAGCTATGCATGATGCATGCATGAATGTATGAGTATTATCATGTGCATGCTGACAAAACAGATACACAACATGGGGAACAACCAGGTAAAACTGCCTCGGGCACTAATAACACTCGGCTAAACTTCATCCAGGATGATCATTCCAAGAAAAGGTAAAGGCCAGTTGAGGAAATAAAACCTACTGCCTGCTTTAACTTTACTGAGGAGAAACATAATCCGGAGGTAGACAAATCAAATAGATATTGGGGTAGAACATCCTTCTTCAGGCTTCATCGAGGAAACCATTGTTTCTCAAAAGTAACATGCCTACTGGAGATTGCAAAACTAGTCTCAAATAAAGCATACTGACACCGAAATATCCAAACATTCACTGGGGAATTCAGACCCACTTCACTGGAGAAAATGCAAATTCACACTTTACATCATGAAAACACAGAAGAAAGGAGAAATGAATCCAAAGTTGACCGAGGATACCGGAATCATAAACCTCGTGCAGTGAAAACATCCCGAGTAGACATTCCCTAGGGGAACAAAAGCTTCTCAAAACAACTGGAGTTTGTCCATTTATGGGGTCACCATTTTTGTTGTTATTGTTTCATCACAAATCTCAAAGTAAAAGTAAATTGTAAAAATCCTTTTTTTTTGAAAAATCAACTTTGTTATTTAATCTCTTTGCTTTGAAAGTTATTATCAGTAATAAATGGAGTATTTGCAAGCTAAATAAAATAAGAAACACAAAGAATTGGGTAAAATCTCGAATTTCATTAATAGAATGGTAGTTTGCAAATGGCGAGACTCCATAGATGATTACAAAAGTTTGGGAAATGATAATACATAATGGAAAAGATACATTGAGATACAATGACCACTATCCCCCCTAACAACTTTTGAAATCCTGAGCAGCAGCTTTTGTTGAAGTATGGTGAGGATCTAAGAAGATTGTTGCTTCAACGATCAAGTCTTGTCTGACGTAGTTACTTGCCAAGAAACTCCCTAACTTTTGCCTAAGATGCCCTTGCGGGTTTTCAACTTAGCGGCAAATTTATTCTGTTTATGTCTCTAATTTTTGCCTAGACCGCCCTTTCGGGTTTTCGGCCTACCGAGACGCTCCTTTTTTGCCTAAGCCACCCTTTCGGGTTTTCAACTTAGCGAGTTGTTCTTTTATTTCTTTAGGCGAAGTATTTCTTGATTGTGTCAGCATTCATGGGACGTGGTAACTCCTCGCCATCCATAGTTTCAAGAATTAATGCACCACCAGAGAAGGCTTTCTTGACAACATACGGGCCTTCAAAATTAAGAGTCCACTTGCCCCTAGAATCAGTGTTGAAAGACATGATCTTCCTGAGCATGAGGTCGCCCTTCTCTGAATTCACGAGGTTTGACCTTTTTATCAAAAGCTTTCTTCATTATTTTTGGATATAACTGGCCATGACACAAGGTTGATATCCTCTTCTCCTCAATCAAATTCAATTGGTCAAACTTGTTCTGGATCCATTCAGCCTCTGTCAACTTGGTTTCCATTATCACACGCAGCGAGGGAATCTCTACCTCGACCAGGAGTACAGCTTACATTCCATACACTAGGGAGAACGGGGTTGCTCTTGTTGAAGTGCAGACAGATGTTCGATATCCATGCAGAGCAAAAGGGAGCATTTCATGCCAATCCTTATAAGTAATTACCATCTTCTGGATAATTCTCTTAATATTTTTATTAGCGGCTTCAACAACCCCATTCATCTTAGGCCTTTATGGAGATGAATTGTGATGGACAATCTTGAATTCTTCGCACATTTCTATTATCATCTTGTTGTTCAAATTTGAGCCATTGTCAGTGATGATTCTGCTCGGCACACCATACCGACATATAAGGTTATTCTTAATGAAGCGTACAACCACCTGCTTGGTAACGTTGGCATATGAAGCAGCCTCCACCCATTTGGTGAAGTAATCAATTGCCACCAAGATAAAACGGTGCCCATTCGAAGCTTTGGGTTCTATCATCCTAATCATGTCAATACCCCACATAGAGAAAGGCCACGAGGAGGAAATCACATTGAGGAGTGTTGGAGGCACATGGACCTTGTCTACATAAATATGGCATTTATGGCACTTCTTTACAAATTTGTAACAGTCAGATTCCATTGTCAGCTAATAGTAACCTGCCCTTAGCATCTTTTTAGCCATCTAATGTCCATTGGCATGAGTGCCAAATGAACCTTCATGAATCTCATACATTAACATGTATGATTCGTGTCTATCCATGCATCTGAGCAAGACCATGTCATAATTTCTCTTGTATAACACATTTTCACTGAGGAAGAAACTGCCTGCAAATCTCCTCAATGTTTTTATATCTTTCCTCGACGCACCAATCGGGTATTCCTGAGTCTGAAGAAAATGCTTGATATCGTAATACCAAGGTTTTTCATCTGCTACCTCCTTTGCTATAAACACATGAGCGGGTCTATCCAGACGTCGAACTGTAATTCGGGGCATATCATTCCAAGTATTCACTTGGTACATAGAAGCCAGAGTTGCCAGAGCATCCTCCATTTGATTTTCCTCTCTAGGGATGTGATGGAATTCAACTTTATTGAAGAATGGTAATAATCTTCTAGATTAATCTTTGTAAGGGATCAAGCCAGGGTGACGAGTGTCCCATTCTCCTTTAATCTGATTAATTACCAAAGCTGAATCACCATACACATCAAGAATTTTAATTCTGAGATCAATAGATTCTTCGAGACCCATGATGCAAGCCTCTTATTCTATCATATTATTAGTGCAATCAAATGTTAACCTTGCAGTAAAAGGAATGTGCGATCCATGAGGAGTGACAATCACAGCACCAATTCCTTTACCATAAGCATTCACAACTCCATCAAATATCATACTCCAACAAGATTCAGGGTCAGGGCCTTCCTCAGGCAACGGCTTATCACAATCCTTCACTTTCAGGAACATCACATCCTCATCGGGGAATTCATATTCTACAAACTGGTGATCTTCCATTGGTTGGTGAGCAAGATAATCTTCCAACACACTACTTTTAATAGCCTTTTGAGTGTGGTATTCGATATCATATTCAGATAACAACATCTTCCAGCAGGCAATTCTCCCAGTAAGAGAAGGTTTTTCAAAAATGTACTTGATTGGATCCATTTTGGAGATCAACCAAGTGGTGTGATTCAACATATGCTGCCGCAAACGCTTTTCCGCCCAGGCCAAAGCACAACATGTTTTTTCCATCATGGAATACCGCGACTCACAATTAGTGAATTTTTTACTGAGATAATAAATGGCGAACTCCTTCCCTGTTTCATCCTGTTGTCCCAGAATACAACTCATGGATTTATCTAACACTGTCAGATACATAATCAAAGGTCTTCCTTCTACGAGAGGGAGCGAGATAGGAGGTTCAAGCAGATATTCCTTAATACTCTCAAATTCCCTTTGGCAGTCATCCGTCCACACACAACCTTGATCTTTCTTTAACAACTTAAAGATTGGTTCATATGTCGCAGTCATGTGGGAAATGAATCTGGAAATACAATTCAAACGCCCGAGGAAACTTCTGACTTGCTTTTCAGTTCTTGGCGCTGGCATCTCTTGAATTTCCTAGACTTTATCAGGGTCAACTTCAATTCCTTTCTGGATAAAAATGAAACCCAACAACTTCCCCGATCGAACATCAAAGGTGCATTTATTTGGATTCAAGCGGAGACGATACTTCCTCAAACACTGAAACAACTTCAACAAATCTTCTATATGCCCTTCTTCAGTCTGGGATTTGGAAATCATATCATCAACATATACTTCAATTTCCTTGTGCATCAGATCATGGAATAGGGTTTTCATAGCCCTCTGGTATGTTGCACCAGCGGTCTTCAACTCGAAGGGCATCACTCTAATAGAATGTTCCCTACGGTGTGATAAACATTGTTTTTTCCATGTCCTCTGGAGCCATTCTTATTTGATTATACTTGGAAAATCCGTCCATGAACGAGAATACTTTTAATTTTGCTATGCTATCCACTAACATGTTGATGTGAGGCAATGGAAAATCATCTTTTGGACTAGCTTTATTTAGATCTCTGTAATCTACACACATGCGGTCTTTTCTGTCTTTTTTTTATACTGGGACAATATTGGCAATCCATTGAGGATACACTGATGTCACGAGAAAACCAGCATCAATCTGCTTTAGAACCTCCTCTTTGATCTTTACTGCCATATCTGGGTGAGTTCTTCTCAACTTTTGTTTAACTGGCGGACAGTCTGGCTTAAATGGCAAACAGTGCTCGACAATATCTGTATCTAGACCAGGTGTTGTACCCCAAAATTTTCCCTCCCTTTTTCACAAGAAATCACAACCCTAGGGTTTTCTCATATTTTCAAGATTGGCTCAGGAATCGATCAGACAGATTTTTCTTTGGCAGTAGATCAAGAATTAGGGTTTTTCTCGCATTTCTCAGAAGAAACTGAATTCTCAGAAATTCAAATTAACTGTCACATGTTTTCACACTTTTTAAGCATACTGAAAGATTGCTGGTTGTTCTCAAGGCTTGTTTATCTGGGATAAGAGATGGGAGCTGAGACTGTCATTTAGAATATTCAGGTTTTGTCTGATCCAGGTTAACCAGATAATGTGCGTATGTTAAGACATTTGCTTTGTTAATGGAATGAAACGTTTGCTTGTTTATTGGAATACACAGTGCGTATTTTGATTGGAATGCTGTTGCAAGGTTACGAGATTGCAGAGTTATTGGATTACTTAAAGTTTAAGTTATCTTTATTTAAATTATTGGAATGCAGTTTCAGTTATTTTAAATCAGGAATCTTAAATAATCAGTGAAGACTTGAAGGAAGAATTGCAAGATATTGACAGTAGAAGATTTTATTGGATATCAGATTGTCTCACAAAGATTTTTCATTTATTTCAAATGTTGTTACAAAAAATAAATTATTATTCATATGCTTTAGGTTTTTACAACTTATAGTATTTAAAAAATAAATTATTACAATTAAGGAAAAATCTATCTAAGTTACAAATCTAAGCCTAAGCTTCCATTGCTCCCGTGCTCGCCGCAAAGTCTCCTGCTTCTTCTGCTTTGTCACCGTCCAATTTACGCTAACATGAAAGAAAAAAAAGGGGTTAGCACAGTTGATTGAGCATCAAGCAAGAATTTTCAAAAAAAAAAAAAGAAAGAATATTTTCATCATTAAAGTTTGCCGTTTGGAATCAGAATTCTATTTTTCATCACGTTTTATTTTTCTCTTTGCAAATCACAAGAAGATTGCTCTTCTTGGTTCACAAAGGGAAAAATAAAAATGCAATTTTAAGAATGCAAAAGCAAAATTATTCAAAGGCAAAGCACAAGGCGCCAAAATGAAAACATAACAGCCAAATTGCAACAAGGCCAAATAGCATGGCAAACTAAACATTGCAACTAAGCAAAACTGCATACAAAGGCAAACCGAAACCTGCTGTACAAACAACATAAGCAAGGTGCCAAACTGGGTAAAAAGTAAGTTACAAAGCAACCAAACAACATGGCAAACTAAAATTGCAGCAAACTCAGCATTGCAAGCAAAACAAATATTGTTCAAATGCAAATAAGGCCAACTGGATGCAAACTGAACCAAGGCAGCACAAGCAATGCAGCAGGAAAGTACAATGCAGCAGAAAGTATAATGCAACAGGAGGTAAACCATATAACAAGCAAAAGGCTTGTCATAGCCTATCATCATTTTCTAGCAAATTGGCAAACTTTTCAGAAAAATGGAAAAAAGCAAAACTGCTTTATCATTGAGAGAGAAAGAGAGAGGGGAAATATCACCTTTTTGAGATTGTACAGTTGGCTAAGAAAATCTGTCACAAGATATAATACCATAAAACAGCAAGAAGAAAAGAGGAGAGCAGGATGGTCAAAAAACTAAAGCCACAAAATATTTTTCAAGGCTGCAAAACGTTACACAGTTCAAACCACAAAAACCTGTCAACAGTTCAAAACACACAGCCCAGCCTGTTAACCAAAAGATATTAGACCAAACTACAAAACCTGCAGAATCAAACTGCATGACAAAAACCAACAGTCCAAAAACTGCAAGTTAAAAACCTTTCATCAAAAATTTTCAAACTACAAAACCTGCACAATCAAACAGAAACTCCCAACCTGTTATCAAACTCAAACATATAAAAAAAGCATAACAGTTTTCAAATAGAACCAGCCAAACTGTAAACAAAACAAACCACAAAAACACCCCACAGCCTGCATAACCAAAGCTCACAAAATATTCCAACAAAACTTCATAACAGTTTTCAAACAGGGCCAAATACCCAAACCTGCACAAGCCTAACCAAACTGTCCAATAGCAACAACAACAAAAAACTTACAGAACCAAAAACCTACATAGCATCAAACCACGAAGCTAGTTTCAAAAACTTGTACCATTATCCAAATATCAAAGTTTCAGAACAAGAAGCCTCATCAAAACCAACAATCAATATCCAACAAAAGCTACCAACAATAACAGGGTTTCAGAACTACCATCATCAACAAATCCATACCAATAATAACCAAGTTTCAGACACAGCAACAAGCATCATCATTAGCATTCAAGTTCAAATCAGAAGAAGAAAAATACCAACATCAAAAGTTTCAGAACAATCATCATCAACCAAAAAAATATCAACAAATCCATACCAACAATAACCAAGTTTCAGACACATCAACAAGCATAAACCATTATCATTCATAGTTCAAAAGAGAGGAAAAGAAATATCAAAAGTTTCAGACACAGCATCAACAATCATCATCAACAACAGAGTTTCATAAAGCATTACTGTCATCATCTCTTCCCCTCGTGTCCAGCCACCAAGGGAGCGCCATCAATCCAACCTCGCATTTCCTCTCTTCCACAAAGGTTCCGAAGTTACACCTCTCTTCAATCACTTTCTGCATCTCAAACGTGAACAATAGATTAACAAGCCAAAACGTGAACAATAGATTAGCAATAACAAAAGAGCATTCAAACTTAAAAAAAAAAACAGAACAATACCTTTCAAAGAAGTAAAAATCACTCGCGCTTAGAGTGTGAGAGAGGTGAGAGAGGGAGATAGCGCTTCGGCGGCTTGAGCGGAGAAAGATCAGAGCGTACGAGCGATAGAGAGTGAGAAAGACGAACTGGAAAGGACAACGGCGCCGCTGTGAAGATGTTCACAAACCCTAATTTTTCCAAAAAAAACCTAATCAGTTGTTACAAACTTATGCATTGGGCTTATCCGCCCCCCAAATCAAAGCCCACACAAATTGCTAACGTACCCCCATTTTCTGGCCTTACTTCTTCTATTGTATTTGGGCCTAGCATCCTCCACAAACCCTAAAGCCCATTTCAACTTATTTTAATTTTCTTCTTTCTTTAATAAATTCATAAAAAACTCAATACTTTTTTTATTTATTTATTATCAAATTAAAATTAGCTTAGTTAATTTTCTTGTTCTTAACTTATCTTTTTTATCTCTTTTGTTAATAATAATACTAATAATATATTAAAACTTTATTTTGACAAATTACTTTGATTTTCTTAAATTAGTTTTATTTTATTCTTTTATTAATTAATTTTGTTTCATTTGATAAAATACCAAAAAAACATTTAAATTGATTTAATTAAATTTTGCTTTCTTTAAACCCTTTTTAGTAATTAATAAAAATACAAGATTAATAATAATAAAATATTTAATCTTTCTTTTTAGAATAGATTTTATTTTCAAGTAAATACATGCATTTCATACTTTATTGATTTCTTCATTTGTTATAGCTTTATATTGAATCGCGACAATTCAATTTGGTTGTAATACTTGATATTTGGGCTTTGCTATTCTTATGAGATTCATCCCCATTTGTAATAATTGTACCCCCATTCCCGGATACTTTTGTAATAGCTTAGACTTTTAATTCCCGCAATTTATTGCTTTCAATATACTGTGTAGTAATTAGGCGTGTATGGTAAGATTCAAAATCAATCTCTAGATGACCTAATCCAAGAATAAATAACTTGAAATCAACACACTTCTCACACGAGCACCTCTAGGGTAACCTCGCTTGTTGCCTCGGAAACACAATCATATCCCTCGAATATGCGACACTCTAGCAAATGACCCTTCGATAAACAAAGATCATAGTCCCTCGATGACCCTCGATGTTGCCTTTGATAAAACGATCTCGTCCCTTACAAAATTGCTAGAGCGTCTCACAAGTTGCTTTCAATGATTGTATGCGATGACCCGCGCCTGTCCCGTTTAACATCCAAACACAAGGTTGTTTACCAAATACAATGGTAAAACAACAATGTCAAAAGATTAAAAATGTATAGGAAAGATCTTTGAGTAAAATAGGGTAGACAACTCTTAGTTACTTGATCAAAACTTACGAAAACATCCTTGCTATTTTCAAACACACCTCACAACACAATTTCAAAACATTTCCCAAAAACAAACTTTCAAACATTGAAATATCTTTTCAAAAGACAAACACCTTTGTATAAATTCAAACAAGAATCATTACAAAGGTTGCCATAATGATGGCCTCTTTTTCAAAGCATTTTTAAAAAACCCCACACAAAGCACCATTTCAAACAATTGAAAAGCAAAAGCAAGTGATCTAAGCAAGTAACTAAGAGCCCATGGAAAACCATGGATGAAAAGGGTGCTTGCACCTTCCCTTTTCATAATCTACCCCCCGAACCCAAGAAAACATCTCAAAGGTCTTTCCTGTGCTTTTTGACCTTTCCTTTGGATAAAATAAAAAGTCGGTGGCGACTCTTTCTAAACCGAAAGATTTGCGAACACAAACGCAAAACCTTAAGTCAGTTCTCCCACCGTATCACAGAACTGGCGACTCTGCTGGGGAGATATTATAAAAGTGGGGTTACCTTAGGGTTTAGATCACCTTTACATGCTTATCTTATTTGACTTGTATGCTTTACTTTTTGGTTCCTTGTTTGGGTTTGTTTTAAATCCTACACCCAGATTTGGGGGAACCTTTTAGGTAAGTAGCAATAAACTGTGAGGGAATTGTGCGGGGTATACCGACATGGTTGAAGCAGTAGCTACGTTGATGTGGCACTTTGGTTGGTACCGGTAACCCTTGAGTTGAATCAAGGAGAGTACGGGGCCGCCGCGTGGTGTCGTGAAGCATCAACTGACTTTAGAACCTTACTTGACCAACTTGGCCTTTTAGGATGTAGTGAGATGACCGACTTTGGTGCAGTCCGAAGTTGGTAGATACTCGATACTACACTCATTGAGGATTGTTTTCTTGGAATATTTTGGTCGCCAGTAAAGTGGCTAAACTGAAACAATGAACACAGAAAATAATCCAGTGATCTTGAGCTCCTTAGAACCCGGTTACTATTTATAGGACAGGTTGAGCCAACTAAACTTCAAGAGGGTACTTACCTACAAACTCCATGCAAGCCTAAACTTAAGGACTTGTCTGCTTTGTGTGAATATGACTGTTTGTATATAACTTGCTTACTTTTGCATACTTGTACATAACATCATAACATCATACCATAGCATTTTCAATAACCATTTCAAGGGTCTCGAGGGTCTTTGATGCAGGGTCACTTTGAACCAGACGTCTACCAAGGGCCAAGAGGATTCATTTTTCTCTAAACAAACACTGTCAAAAATCAAGTACAACAACTTGAGTCAAGGGCTATGACCCACTTGACATGGTGAGCTTGATTCTCGTGGAAAGACATCCACCGATACGAAGTTCTCCAATCAAAGATGTTGATCGAAGTTCAACCTCTAACATTTTCTTGTGTTTACCCCGCGAGATCCTTGAAAACATACATCCACATATCATGCATCGTATCATGACAGGTTTCCCCCTTTTCAGGTCTCCTTATTTTCCTACTGTTTATTTCAGTAGAGATGGCTCTAGAGAGGACTGTCAAAGATATCCAGGCTCAAAACGCTCAACTTCAAGAAATGTTCTTGAACCTGTCCAAGGGGCAGGAAGAAGTGAAAGCTCTCCTCAAAAGGGGCATGGTCCTAGGGAATCCAGGGGGCATCAGGAATGATCAGTTGGAAGGGCTATAGATTGAGTTGGCAACAATGAAAATCTAAATGATGGGACAACTGGTGGGCCAGATGGCTCTCATCCAAAACCTGGCTCAAGGACAAGAGGAGCTAAAGGTCCTCATCAACAAACTGCAAAAAGATGGATGTAACCAATTAGGGAAAACAGCTAGGGTTGAGGATCAAGTCATCATTTAGCCTCCCTTGAGACAAGAAGCCAAGGGAAAGTCTCCCCAGTTTGCTTCAGGGTCACAAGCCCAACAACAACCTCACCAACATCAGCAGGGTAATCGGCGTAAGCAAAATACATCTGGAAGGCGCTTCACTGAGATTAACATGCCATTATCTCAAGTACTGCAACGCTTGTTGGAGGTCAAGCTGACTGTATTAAGGGATCCTCTTCAGAATCTCAATACCTATGCTCCTAGCTATCACCCTAATGCATTATGTGCATACCACTCCAATAGTCATGGGTTGGATACAAACGACTGCCGGGCTTTGAAAAACAAGACCCAAGACTTGATTGACAGAGGAGTGCTGGAATTCACACAGGATGGCCAGATGAAAATCTTCCGCTGAGGGTTCTCCACCTAAAGTGACAAGTTCAGACTAAGAGGCTTTGGTTTCATTTGAATTTTCAAGTTGTAATTTCTTTTGTTATTCAAACAATTATCTGTTGATGTCAAATTCTGTTTCATTAATGCATTGCATATGTTTGTCTTGAATTCATCCATTCGTTTTCACTATACTTGAACTATGCTTTCTACTTTCTTGATGACATTTAACTCTTGCTAAAAGGTTACAAGCCTTTAGAGGGAGGATGACGAAAACAATGCCATAATCTCATACAATATGCTTTTGGACAGACCTTGCTGATGATGTACAGACGTTTCTTTCAAATCCTAAACACTGGAGTTATAAGGAAGATAATCCCTAGTCAACCCCTTCGAGCTAAAGAAGTAGAAGTTTTTTGTTTTAACCCAATTTGAAACCTTTATTCAAACCTGGGGCATGGTAGTCTCTCAGTTAATTCAAGTGCGTGTTAAAGTCGCAAACTCTCATCCTGTAATATGATGAACGACATCAAAAACATCCCTTTGGAATCAAAAGACAGTGATGGTTCTTTATCTCATAGGCAGTCATTATCTCTCAAAAAAAGGAAAGACCCACTAAGCTGAAACCTACAAAGGAGGCTTAAGAAAGCTGGGGTATCCCGCTGACAGTAATCTCGAAAACAGGAACAGTCAGGCAAAAATTAGGGATAACGGAAAAAAAGAAGAAAGAGGTCACTACAAATCCTCAACAACATGAAAAATGTTGCAAAAATGACTTCCTTCCAACAAATTCAACTTGTGTGAACCATCACCAAAACGTCGTTCCAGACTCATTTGTAGTTCAAACGCACAATTAATTGAGTTTAGGATTGAAGAACATCACGAAGAGCGGGTGGGTACAAATATACTTTGAGCCTTTATCCTTTGTTTCTTAAAACTGTGAACCAAGCCACGTTACAACCCTTCAAAAGTCCTAATTGAAGCATGGGTTAGTTCGAAAGCATACTATTACAAAAGGTATCATGACTCCTGTAAGGCTTTGCTCTAAATCTTGAGTTGAATGTTTCTTATAAAAGTTTTCTGCTAAAAAACGCATTTTTCAAAATTTCGAGACAAGCATAAACTTTGCATTATTTGAATATCGTTGTTTGCATATGGCTATTTGTTTAATAGCGAAGAAATTCACACGGTGAATACCCGATGAACGAAAGCTCTCTCAGTGAACAAAATCACTTCAACTGGAATGACACTTCCGTTGCAAAAATCTCCTATCAACAAAAGGGGACTTGGCATGGCATTGTCCAATAAACCTGGGGCAATCCAGTCAAGATTTCAAGAAATCTCTCAAAGTCCAGTAAACCTGGGGCAATCCAGTCAAGATTTCAAGAAATCTCTCAAAGTCCAGTAAACCTGGGGCAGTCCAGTCAAGATTTTAAGAAATCTCTCCAAAGTCCTTCTCATAAGAGGACTCCCAGCCAGAGTTTCGATCTTTGATAACCTCTTCCCAACTAAGTCGACCTCAAGAATTCCTGAAAAAATTTCCCTTTGAAGTCGCCAGATTTTTCACTATCAGAGACGAAGAATCCAACTCTTTTCTCCATCACCAGTTCGGGATTTATTTTCCCCAGCGAGAGGTTGTCTTGAAAAACATTACACATTCGTACATCAGGACATCATACAACGCAATCTCATTTATTTTGAGAACGTCATTGTTTGATACATGTCATGCCACTAACCTTTACCTTTCAGGAAAGATGCAATCAATTTCTCACAAAATTCGTATCGTGAAGCCTGGACGTTGACCAGATAACGATACAAGACTGTGAAACCTGGACGTTGACCAGATAACAGTAAGGTATACTGTGAAACTTGGATGTTGACCAAATAACAGCTTACTCGGCCAATTATTTTGAACCCGAATTCAACCGGATATTAGTAGGCCCCAAAATCAAAAGGGAAACCAGGATGTTGACCGGAGAACCATTTGATTTCCTTCTGAAGACTGGACGTTGACCAGATAGGAAGTAAGGTATTGTGAAACCTGGATGTTGACCAGATAGCAATACAACACTGTGAAACCTGGACGTTGACCAGATAACAGTAAGGTATACTGTGAAACTTGGACGTTGACCAAATAACAGTTTACTCGGCCAATTACTTTGAAGCCCGGATTCAACCGGATATTAGTAGGCCCCAAAATCAAAGGGAAAACCGGAGGCGACCGGATAACCATTTGATTTCCTTCTGAAGACTGGATGTTGACCAGATAGCAATACAACACTGTGAAACCTGGACGTTGACCAGATAACAGTAAAGTATACTGCAAAACTTAGACGTTGACCAAATAACAGTTTACTCGGCCAATTACTTTGAAGCCCGGATTCAACCGGATATTAGTAGGCCCCAAAATCAAAGGGAAAACCGGAGGCAACCGGATAACCATTTGATTTCCTTCTGAAGACTGGACGTTGACCAGATAGGAAGTAAGGTATCATGAAGCCTGGACGTTGACCAGATAACGATACAAGACTGTGAAACCTGGACATTGACCAGATAGGAAGTAAGGTATTGTGAAACCTGGATGTTGACCAGATAGCAATACGACACTGTGAAGCCTGGAGGTCAACCAGATAACAGTTAACCGTTAACAAAATGAAGATTCTCATTCTTGAAACCTCAGAAGATTGGCATACTCCCAAGCTCCTGGTACCGTTAACAGAATGAAGATTCTCATTCTTGAAACCTCTGAAGATTGGCATACTCCCAAGCTCTTGATACCCTTAGCAGAATGAAGATTCTCATCCTTGAAACCTCAGAAGATTGGCATACACCCAAGCTCCTGATACCGTTAACAGAATGAAGATTCTCATCCTTGAAACCTCAGAAGATTGGCATACTCCCAAGCTCCTGATATCGTTAACAGAATGAATATTCTCATTCTTTAAACCTCGGAATATTGGCATAAACCCAACCTCCTGACCCAAACGCCTGAATGAAGATTCTCATTCTTGCTTCCTCAGAAGATTCGCATATAACCCGAGTTCCTGATATTCCCGACAGAATGAAGATTCTCATTCTTAAAGTGGCATACAACCTAAACTCCTGAACTTCTTCCAAACAGGAATAAGCTTTTCCCCAGAGTCCTGAGCTTACTCTCCAGTAGGATAACTACTCCCCAACAGTATAGCTATTCCCCACAGAGTTTTTACTCCCCAACAAAATCAAGATTCTCCAGCGAAGTTGCCAGAGCTTTCTTTACTCTCAGCATAAATTTGTCTGAATTTTTTTAATCCCCTGCAGATCGAAGATTATCGTTCTTGACTCCTCAGCACAAATTCCCCTAGCAGAATAAAGATTCTCATTCTCAATTCCGCAGCGGAGTTAAGTTTCAAAAATCCCCATCAGGGTTGAGTTTTCAAACTCTCAATCCCCAGTGGAGCAAAACTTTGAACTACAAACCCTCAGTGAGAATGGAGCTTTCTTCCCCAACGAAGTCAAACCTTCGACCTTTGAACACCAGTGGGGACCATCCAGTCTCTTCCCTTTTCCCCAGAGAGTCGCTTTAAAACCAGATAATTCCTCAGAGAGTTATTTTTAAACTTTTTCCCCAGTGAAGTCGCCGATCAAATCAGCATGTCACTAAGACCCCGAGCGGAGAGGAAACTTTGAGCTACCAATCCCCAGCGGAAACTGTTGTACCCCAAAATTTTCCCTCCCCTATTCTTCAAGGTTTGCTAAGATCATGCTTCAAAATCTCCCAAGGATTGCACAGTCCAATGGCCTCCTAACAGTCAAAAATTAGGGTTTTGGTTCTGACAAAGAAATTGAAGTTTCCAAGGGTCCAATCAAGTCCCACATGCCTATGAACATTGTCAATCATCCATATGCTAAGTTTCAAGACTCACAGCACCAAATTGCACAGTCAAAAACCCTAATTGCTTCACAGTCAACTGCAGGGGCAAAATGGTCATTTGACAGTCAAAAGTCAAAAATTTTGGGCAACATCTTATTTTGAAGCCACAAACATCATTTGATCAATTCTAGATCATGATTCCCAAGGCATGGCTCAAAAAGTCTCAAGATGCAAAGGTTTCTATTTTTGGACAGTTGAAAAAGTCAACTGCAAATTGACCAGGGCATAACTTCCACATGGTTTATCAGAAAAATCCCATCCAAAGCTCATTTTGAAGAGAATGACATTTCCTACAACTCATCTTCACACTTCAAGTCCAAGAAATGCTCTCACAAAAAGTTATCAATCTCAACATTATAGGTCATTTTCAAAAGTCAACAAAAAGGCACTTTAAGTCAAAGACCATAACTTGAGATTGGTAAATCAAAATGACATGGGACCAAAGGCATTGGTTAGAGGACTTCATGACCTTTCCAAAATGTCACAGAACATGATCAAAGCTTAAATATTGAGCAAGATATGCCTTGTGGAAGTTGGGAAACTTTTGGGAATTTTGAAAAGTCAACTTTGCTTCAAATGCCTCAAAATTGCTAATGGGCCTCATTTTCTTCCATGAATCATCACCCAAAAGCTATGCACGACCCATTAAGCTAAAAGGGAGTTATTTTCTTATTTTTAATTAATTAATTGAGTTTTTAATCCTATTAATTCATTTAATCAAAATTAATTATGAAAAAATACTAAAATAAAGGTTTTGAATCTTTTTGTGCAGCATATTCTCCCATTAAGAGCTCAATATTTCGTGCATCCCTCAAAAGGAAAGAATCTCTCATGATTGGCAATGATTGGTATGGAAAAATTTGAAGAAAAGATATGCAAAATCAAAAATTCAAAAGCATTAAAACAATGGATCATGGGCTTGTTTTGTTTGACCTAATCATGCTACATACATATGCAAACATAACCTAATGCATAAGAACAGAGAAGCTGCGCAGAAACTCAGAGAACAACATTGCATTTTTTCACAAAAAATCTCAAAACTGTTTTCATAGCTAGAGCTTGTTTCAAAGATCAAAAACCATTCCAATACACTCCTGACACATCCAGGAAGCTTTTTCAATCAAAACCACGCCTCCATACTCAAGGAATTGGTAGATTGAAGTCTCACTTTTCATAAGATTATTCTTAATCGTGTTTTGATTTCTAGACATTTTCCATGCATTTTAATGATTGATTTATACTAACATGATCTCTCTGAAGCTATTGGTACCATCCAATTGAATTATTAAGCCTTGTACACGAATCCACCATGAAAGCTGCTTAGGGTTTCAGAGCTCTAATTTTGGGGTTTCTTTCATATGGAACAATTGGCCATTCAAACCTATACTATTGGAATCAGGACCTCCCAACGAACGGAATCCACCCATCGCGCCCTTTTTCTTTTTGACTATACGCTAATCGCTATTTTTCAGGTTTAGGGTTAGTGGGGGTTTAAAACCCCCGCTATCTATTCTTATTTTTTCAGGAAAAACGAAAAAACCATGAAGAAGATGCTGAGTTGTTGGCACATGACTGGACATTTTGAATTTAGCGCGTTTTTGTTTTACTTCAGGCCACTAACGCGTTTTCACATATGTTATTCATGTTCCATAATAATATCAGAAGCGCACGTTGGTTCAGTTGGTAGCTTAGCTGGCTTGCAGGTATTGGGACCTGGGTTCGACTCCCAGGTCCCCCACTTCTTCAATATTATTTTTCTCAATACGTTTCCATGCAGCGCCTCATCTAAAGTCCACCATACACGCATACGTGCTTGCCTGCCAAGTGTCCAGGGGTCCCAATCCAAAGGTCAGAACCTGCAGCTTATCATACACATCAGTCAAACGCTCCATACACAATCACAAAAAGTCAACAAAGGCCTGGATTGCAGTGGGCCTGATTGCTTCAACAACACCTCCATAATTGGGCCAGAAACCCCCCTTGTTTGTATTTTCTTTCTCTCTTTTTATTCTCTTTTATTTATTTTAATTATTTTAATTTTCTCTTTTAATTCACAAAATCATTTTCATAATACAAAAAAAATCAGAAATCATAAAAATAAAAATATTTATTTAATATTTAATGCATTAATATATTTTGTAAATAAATTTTCAATAATCAATTTAGTTTAAATTTAGGTTTTCAACTTCAATGTTTTTTTTTCTTAAATAAATTAAAAAATGTAGAACTTAGGTTTTAGCATTTTTATTCATTTTTTCTTAATAAATAATTTTCTTCTTATTCTTATTATCATTAATTATTAATTAATTTTGTAAATACTTGTAATTAAATAATTAGCGTAAATTAAGTCAAAACTTAAACATTTTTTTAATAATTAAAAACAAACTTAGAATTAGGGTTTTATTTAATTTCTAATTTCAATTAATTCTCTTTATTTCCATTAAATACAAAAAACATAAAAAAAATCATTTCTTTTCTTTATTTAATAATTAATTAACCTTCAATTTCAATTTAATTTCTTTCAAGGGTCCAACGCCCTCGCGTATTCGATTCTAATTTCTTTTCGCGCGCTTGTTCTTATGCTTCTTTTAAATCTTATGTAATTGCCCCAAAGCCTTGTAATAGTAATTAGGACATTTACTTTCCGCACTTTTATTCAAAATCGGGTCTTTGTTAATTTGGCGATGTATAGACCCGCGCCTTGTAATAGCGTAGGACTTTTATTTTTCCGCATTTTAATTTCCGCACCTTTTAACTGCTAATCACATGAAAGAATGAATGGCCCAAATAAAATCAAAGCGTAGCTCACCCAATGCATGACAAGATAAAATATGACTGAAAATGACACGCAATTCACACACCACTCCTAGGGTACACCTCACTGTTGCCTTGCCCCTCGAAACGTGGTCGTCGAGTATAGGACGTCTTAGTGAGTCCTTATGTCCATTGATCTAGTTGCCTCGAACAAGTTACCTCGGAACGGTTGCCTCGGAATAGTTGCCTCGAAACGGTTGCCTCGGAATAAAAAGATCAATGGCATAAGGGTGGCTTCTAAGGTGTCCTATTGTTGCTCTGGTGACCACACTGTCCCTAACAAACGAATTGACCCGAACACCTCCAACGGTGGTGCTACCTACCTCTCAATGGTGGGATGGCACTATCTTAAGGACATTTACACAGCCTAATTCCTTAGGGTAGGTAGATGACTCGTAGATACTTGCTCTAATTCAAAACAAATCAAATAACTTCTTTTCACACCGACACTTTTCAAAAAACTTTCAAAAAACAACTTTTCAAACACTCTTGAGGACCGATACAAGAGTCGATCTGAAATTTTCAACGAAACTTTTTCAAACCCACTCACCTTGAAAAGCAAACAAACATTTTGAAAACACAAATGAGCAAGTATCTAAGAGCCCATGGATAACCATGGATAGAAAGGGTGCTAACACCTTCCCTTTCTATAAATCTACCTCCCGAATCGAGAAACTATCTCATAAGGAATTTTTCTGTGCTTTTGTCCTTTCCATATTGGAGAAAATAAAAGACGGTGGCGACTCTTGCTTCCGCGACATTTCACGAACCAGCGTTAAACAGTCAGTTCCAGATCCACCGATCACAGAAACCATTCAGTTTTCCCCTGATATCCTCAACAGAATGGAGTTTCTCATTTTTGAAATCCCCAGTAGATTGGCATACAACCCAAACTCCTGATCTCCCCAGCAGTATAGCTTCTCCCCACAGAGGTTGTCAAAAATCTTGAATCTGCAACAGTGGTCTAGGATTCATTTTCCCCGACAGCAGTCAAAGATTTTATTATCTTTAAGCAGTCAAGGATTTATTTTCCTCAACGAGATGACTAATCAGCATACATGCGCATACATTGCATTCATACATCATAAACATTGATAAAACACATATATTGCATCATACATTTCATGCAACATAACTTTGTGTTTCAGCTAATATTTTACCCTTTTCAGGATAAGATTAACAAACTACCAATTCAAGGATCATGAAAACAGTTTATGGATGCTTCCAAACATGGATGTTAATCTATCACTTGTTCAGATTCAGCTCATGAAAACAGTTTACGGATGCTCTAGACACGGATGCTAATCTATTTCTTATTCAACCTCAGGATCATAAAAACAGTTTACGGATGCTTCCAGACACGGATGTTAATCTATCTCTTGTTCAAATTCAGCTCATGAAAATAGTTTACGGATGCTCCAGACACGGATGCTAATCTATTGCTTATTCAAACTCAAGGATCATGAAAACAGTTTACGGATGCTTCCAAACACGGATGTTAATCTATCGCTTATTCAGATTCAGCTCATGAAAACAGTTTACGGATGCTCCAGACACGGATGCTAATCTATTGCTTATTCAACCTCAGGATCATGAAAACAGTTTACGGATGCTTCCAGACACGGATGTTAATCTATCGCTTGTTCAGATTCAGCTCATGAAAACAGTTTACGGATGCTCCAAACACGGATGCTAATCTATTGCTTATTCAAACTCAAGTATCATGAAAACAGTTTACGGATGCTTCCAAACACGGATGTTAATCTATCGCTTGTTCAGATTCAGCTCATGAAAACAGTTTACGGATGCTTCCAGACACGGATGCTAATCTATTGCTTATTCAACTTCAAGGATCATGAAAACAGTTTACGGATGCTTCCAAACACGGATGCTAATCTATCGCTTGTTCAGATTCAGCTTATGAAAACAGTTTACGGATGCTCCAAACACAGATGCTAATCTATTGCTTATTCAAACCCCCAGCTCAGAGACATTCCAGACATGGATACCTTTCTGATACTCATTCTTTCACCTACAACATACAATTCAATAAACATTCTTGGGTGGCATCTTTAAGCCCATCTCCGACAAGATTCTGTCGCATCTCCAAATGGCATCTTTAAGCCCATTCCCTCAAACTATGCTTTAACGAGTGCAAATTTATGGTCACTCTAGTGTCCAATCATCTTTTACCTTCGAGTCGCGAACGGAAAACTCGCCGATCTAACTCTTCAGGTTCAAGAAGATTGAACAGGGGAAGCTGTTGTACCCCAAAATTTGCCCTCCCTTTTTTCACAAGAAATCACAACCCTAGGGTTTTCTCAGATTTTCAAGATTGGCTCAGGAATCGATCAGACAGATTTTTCTTTGGCAGTAGATCAAGAATTAGGGTTTTTCTCGCATTTCTCAAAAGAAACCGAATTCTCAGAAATTCAAATTAACTGTCACATGTTTTCAAACTTTTTAAGCCTACTGAAAGATTGCTGGTTGTTCTCAAGGCTTGCTTATCTGGGATAAGAGATGGGAGTTGAGACTGTCATTTGGAATATTCAGGTTTTATCTGATCCAGATTAACCAGATAATGTGCGTCTGTTAAGACATTTGCTTTGTTAATGGAATGAAACGTTTGCTTGTTTATTAGAATACACAGTGCGTATTTTGATTGGAATGTTGTTGCAAGGTTACGAGATTGCGGAGTTATTGGATTACTTAAAGTTTAAGTTATCTGTATTTAAATTATTGTAATGCAGTTTCAGTTATTTTAAATCAGGAATCTTAAATAATCAGTGAAGACTTGAAGGAAGAATTGCAAGATATTGACAGTAGAAGATTTTATTGGATATCATATTGTCTCACAAAGATTTTTCATTTATTTCAAATGTTGTTACAAAAAATAAATTATTATTCATATGCTTTAGGTTTTTACAACTTATAGTATTTAAAAAATAAATTATTACAATTAAGGAAAAATCTATTTAAGTTACAAATCTAAGCCTAAGCTTCCATTGCTCCCGTGCTCGCCGCAAAGTGTGCTTCCTCTGCTTTATCACCGTCCAATTTACGCTCACATGAAAGAAAAAAAAGGGGTTAGCACAGTTGATTGAGCATCAAGCAAGAATTTTCAAACAAAAAAAAAGAAAGAAATTTTTCATCATTAAAGTTTTCCGTTTGGAATCAGAGTGCTATTTTTCATCACGTTTTATTTTTCTCTTTGCAAATCACAAGAAGATTGCTCTTCTTGGTTCACAAAGGGAAAAATAAAAATGCAAGTTGAAGAATGCAAAAGCAAAATTATTCAAAGGCAAAGCACAAGGAACCAAAATGAAAACATAACAGCCAAATTGCAACAAGGCCAAATAGCATGGCAAACTAAACATTGCAACTAAGCAAAACTGCATACAAAGACAAACTGAAACCGGTTGTACAAACAGCACAAGCAAGGTGCCAAACTGGGTACAAAGCAAGTTACAAAGCAACCAAACAGCATGGCAAACTAAAATTGCAGCAAATTCA
This sequence comes from Vicia faba, assembly GCA_948472305.1. Classification (NCBI taxonomy): domain Eukaryota; kingdom Viridiplantae; phylum Streptophyta; class Magnoliopsida; order Fabales; family Fabaceae; genus Vicia; species Vicia faba. Next base: position 1,113,757,764 of record OX451740.1, read on the forward strand.
GCATTGCAAGCAAAACAAATATTGTTCAAATGCAAATAAGGCCAACTGGATGCAAACTGAACCAAGGCAACACAAGCAATGCAGCAGGAAATTACAATGCAGCAAAAAGTACAATGCAACAGGAGGTAAACCATATAACAAGCAAAAGGCTTGTCATAGCCTATCATCATTTTCCAGCAAATTGGCAAAATTTTCAGAAAAATGGAAGAAAGAAAAACTGCTTTATCATTGAGAGAGAAAGAGAGAGGAGAAATATCACCTTCTTGAGATTGTACAGTTGCCTAAGAAAATCTGTCACAAGATATAATACCATAAAACAGCAAGAAGAAAAGAGGAGAGCAGGGTGGTCAAAAAACTAAAGCCACAAAATATTTTTCAAGGCTGCAAAACATTACACAGTTCAAACCACAAAAACCTGTTATTAGTTTAAAACACACAGCCCAGCCTGTTAACCAAAAGATATTAGACCAAACAACGAAACCGACAGAATCAAACTGCACGACAAAAACTAACAGTCCAAAAACTGCAAGTTAAAAACCTTTCATCAAACATTTTCAAACTACAAAACCTGCACAATCAAATAGAAACTCCCAACCTGTTATCAAACTCAAACATATAAAAAAAAGCATAACAGTTTTCAAATAGAACCAGCCAAACTATAAACAAAACAAACCACAAAAACACCCCACAACCTGCATAACCAAAGCTCACAAAATATTCCAACAAAACTTAATAACAGTTTTCAAACAGGGCCAAATACCCAAACCTGCACAAGCCTAACCAAACTGTCCAATAGCAACAACAACAAAAAACTTACAGAACCAAAAACCTGCATAGCATCAAACCACCAAGCTAGTTTCAAAAACTTGTACCATTATCCAAATATCAAAGTTTCAGAACAAGAAGCCTCATCAAAACCAAAAATCAATATCCAACAAAAGCTACCAACAATAACAGGGTTTCAGAACTATCATCATCAACAAATCCATACCAACCATAACCAAGTTTCAGACACAGCAACAAGCATCATCATCAGCATTCAAGTTCAAATCAGAAGAAGAAAAATACCAACATCAAAAGTTTCAGAACAATCATCATCAACCAAAAAAATATCAACAAATCGATACCAATAATAACCAAGTTTCAGACACAGCAACAAGCATAAACCATCATCATTCATAGTTCAAAAGAGAGGAAAAGAAATATCAAAAGTTTCAGACACAGCATCAACAATCATCATCAATAATAGAGTTTCAGAAAGCATTACCGTCATCATCTCTTCCCCTCGTGTCCAACCACCAAGGGAGTGCCATCAATCCAACCTCACATTTCCTCTCTTCCACAAAGGTTCCGAAGGTACACCTCTCTTCAATCACTTTCTGCATCTCAAACGTGAACAATAGATTAACAAGCCAAAACGTGAACAATAGATTAGCAATAACAAAAGAGCGTTCAAACTTTAAAAAAAACAGAACAATACCTTTCAAAGAAGTAAAAATCATTCGAGCTTAGAGTGTGAGAGAGGGAGATAGCACTTCGGCGGCTTGAGCGGAGAAAGATTAGAGCGTACGAGCGATAGAGAGTGAGAAAGACGAACTGGAAAGGACAACGGCGCCACTGTGAAGATGTTCACAAACCCTAATTTTTCCAAAAAAAACCTAATCAGTTGTTACAAACTTATGCATTGGGCCTATCCACCCCCCAAATCAAAGTCCACACAAATTGCTAACGTACCCCCATTTTATGGCCTTACTTCTTTTATTGTATTTGGGCCTAGCATCCTCCACAAACCCTAAAGCCAATTTTCAACTTTTTTTAATTTTCTTCTTTCTTTAAAAATTCATAAAAAACTCAATACTTTTTTTATTTATTCATTATCAAATTAAAATTAGCTTAGTTAATTTTCTTGTTCTTAACTTATCTTTTTTATCTCTTTTGTTAATAATAACACTAATAATATATTAAAACTTTATTTTGACAAATTACTTTGATTTTCTTAAATTAGTTTTATTTTCTTCTTTTATTAATTAATTTTGTTTCATTTGATAAAATACCCAAAAAAACATTTAAATTGATTTAATTAAATTTTGCTTTCTTTAAACCCTTTTTAGTAATTAATAAAAATACAAGATTAATAATAATAAAATATTTAATCTTTCTTTTTAGAATAGATTTTATTTTCAAGTAAATACATGCATTTCATACTTTATTGATTTCTTCATTTGTTATAGCTTTATATTGAATCGCGACAATTCGATTTGGTTGTAATACTTGATATTTGGACTTTGCTATTCTTATGAGATTCATCCCCATTTGTAATAATTGTACCCCCATTCCAGGATACTTTTGTAATAGCTTAGACTTTTAATTCCCTCAATTTATTACTTTCAATATACTGTGTAGTAATTGGGCGTGTATGGCAAGATTCAAAATCAATCGCTAGATGACCTAATCCGAGAATAAATAACTTGAAATCAACACACTTCACACACGAGCACCTCTAGGGTAACCTTGCTTGTTGCCTCGGAAACACAATCATGTCCCTCGAATATGCGACACTCTAGCAAATGACCCTTTGATAAACAAAGATCGTAGTCCCTCGATGAACCTCGATGTAGCCTTTGATAAAACAATCTCGTCCCTTACAAAATTGCTAGAGCGTCTCAAAAGTTGCTTTCAATGATTGTATGCGATGACCCGCGCCTGTCCCGTTTAACATCCAAACACAAGGTTTTTTACCAAATACAATGGTAAAACAACAATGTCAAAAGATTAAAAACATATAGGAAAGATCTTTGAGTAAAATAGGGTAGACAACTCTTAGTTACTTGATCAAAACTTGCGAAAACATCCTTGCTATTTTCAAACACACCTCACAACACAATTTCAAAACATTTCCCAAAAACAAACTTTCAAATATTGAAATATCTTTTCAAAAGTCAAACACCTTTGTATATATTCAAACAAGAATCATTACAAAGTTTGCCACAACGATGGCCTCTTTTTCAAAGCATTTTCAAAAAACCCCACACAAAGCACCATTTCAAACAATTGAAAAGCAAAAGCAAGTGATCTAAACAAGTAACTAAGAGCCCATGGAAAACCATGGATGAAAAGGGTGCCTGCACCTTCCCTTTTCATAATCTACCCCCCAAACCCAATAAAACATCTCAATGGTCTTTCCTGTGCTTTTTGACCTTTACTTTGGCTAAAATAAAAAGTCGGTGGCGACTCTTGCTAAACCAAAACATTTGCAAACACAAACGCAAAACCTCAAGTCAGTTCTCCCATCATACCACACCAGGCATATCTTGGTAACACCAAACAAAAATATCCACATACTCTTTCAACAACTCAATCAACCTTCTCTTCTCATCGGTATGCAAGGATGCTCCAATCTTGACTTCCTTCAGATCTTCTTCTGAACCCAAATTGATCACTTCCAAAGGCTCTTTATATGGCTGAATGGTATTTTCCTCGTGCTCAAGCAACCGTGAGACCTCTTTTGGATTCTCGTCATAATCTTCTTCTTCAGCCCTAAACACAGGACATTCAAAGTTTGGAGAGGGTGCAGGGTCATTTTATTCAATGGGTTTTTTAATTAATCTGTACATATGACTTATGATTGCTTTTAGAAACTGACACATATAACAAGTGATCATGCAGGTTGAATTTCAGTTATTATTTATTTTGAAAGGGTTTTTTCTGATTACCATTTTCCAAGAAAAAAAGCAAAAAATAAAAACACAATTTGGGAAACAAAGGTAACTTTTATTATTGATTTTATCAATCAAAGAAAACAGATAAGCCCATACAATATCAATACTTTCACCTTGGGCAGAGTGAAAGCTTTTTAAGAAAAAAAGATTAATTAAATCAAATTACTTTGAAACATATATGCAAGAGGGAACATCAATGGTGACCCAGTTCTGAACCCTGACTCCATGTGTCACATAATTCGGCATTTCTTGCTCTGCTTCATCCTCCTCAACAACATTAATTCAAGAATCAGTTGGATGGAGGTAACCTCCGCTGCGGAAAACATCATGATAGTTTCTCATAGTATACTTTGACTTCAAACCTTCGCCTCAGCCATTCTTCGATGAGAAACCCAAACCAGTTCTGTTCTTGTTCACGAGTGGATCCACACTTCGTCCCCGAACTGCATTATGACCATTACGCACAATCTGTTGCGCATACTCTTTGAATGATTCCATGTCTTTCTGAACCATGGCCCTAAGTTGATCACAGTCATGCGCCATGTCCATGTTGTACTTGTATTGTTTGATGAACGCTTCTCCCAAATCATTAAAAGTATGGATATTAGCGCTGTCCAAACTCATATACCACTTCAGCGCAGCACCAGTCAAACTATCCTGAAAAAAGTGAATCAGCAGACGCAGATCATCAGTATGTATAGACATTCTCCTCACATACATCACCCGATGAGCACGAGGGAAAGTGTTGCCCTTATACTTCTCAAATTCCGGGACCTTGAATTTAGCAGGTATCTTAACATTCGGGACCAAACATAGCTCATTCACATTCTTCCCAAATAGCTCTTTCCCCCTGAGGGCCTTCATCTCTCTCTGCATCCTGTCAAACTTCTCTTGAAAATCATACATTCTGTCATAAAGACCCAAGTCTTCACTTGGTGGAGGGAAAGGACGACACACATCATCATTAACAAACGGAACCATATTCACTGAAGGAGGTTCAACAGGAACATCATGCACCACAAGAGGTGTTGGAGTAACAATAGTTTGAACAACTGGAGTATCTTGAGGACCAAGAATGAAACCTTTAGGTGTAAAATTCTCTAGCATTCCCCATGGATAACCTTGAGGCATACGGTTTTGAACAACAGCCGGAGTAGCAAATACGGGAACAGTCGGAGCTTCAATAGTTGCCCTTATTGGTTGAGGTTGAACACTCAGTTGCTGATTCTGAGCAGCCACCAGAGCTTCCATCAGAGTAGTCAAATTGGCCATGCCGGCCTTCAAAGCAGAAACTTCCTCGCGCAGCTCGCGATTCTCTTGTTCTAAGTTGTCCATCTTCTTTTTGAAATTAGCCCAAGTGTTGTAGTGATGAGTCAGCTTGCCGAGCGAAGTAAAGAAGCTTGGTAAGACACCTGGGTATGCGTAACAAATGCAAGAAATATGTGCAATATGATGCATGATATGCAACGCATATGATTATTTTTGCTTCATTATTTAATATTTCAAGGGATTTAACATTTATAGACATATTGCAAACATCAAAGTAACAACGCTTTTGAAATACTGAAATTTTTATTATAATAACTCCAAAATGGATTACAAGTTTCAATGATCTCAAGTACAAGATGAAAATACAATCTAAAATCCTGAGAAAAAGAGCTGATGGAGATCACTCTATACGCTGGCGCTTCCCCATGAGCCTGACAATCTGAGCCTTCAACCTCTGGTTTTCCTCCGCATATCCGGTGGCAACCTCCTTCTAATCATCTGAGTAACCAACACCTGATTAAGGCTTAGGAGAAAATAAATCCCCTTGCCTCTCCATAGACTCTACTGCTCGACACTCAAGGATCTCAATCAAGTCGTCTTTCTCCTTAACATCTGCTCTATAGGAACTCTCTAAAGTTTGGAACTTGTTCTTCCAAGCATCCCTTTCCTGTTGCATCCTAACCAAAGCAAGTTGCAGCTCTTCCAAGTCATCTAATAAGGGAGGAGTGGTCTTCACAAATAGATCAGGCATGGGTGTCTCCCGGGTATATGGCATCTTTAACTGAATGACTCTCAATCGGACCCACTGAAGATATGGCTCCAAAGACACAGCACCCCTAGGTCCCAAATCCTTCCTACTCTTCTTATGAATGTGACGCCAGGCCTTCACAATCTTCCCCCTAGCTTCCCTATGGTCTTCTCCTTCCTTCAGAAATAAAATACTCAAATGAATACTATTCGGTTTATCCCTCATCGAATAACCAAGTTGTCGCCGTGCAAGAACAGGGTTATAGTTAATTCCTCCCTTTGTACCAAGAAGAGGTACATTGGGGAAACTACCACAACTGTCAATAATCTTTATATCCTGGTAAGCTCGATGATACCAATCAATGTCTGAGTGAGTAAGTTCCATAATCTTAGGAGCCCAACGGGGTTCCTTCTTGATATCCCAAAAAGCATCAGACTGAGGCATATGAGAGATAAACCACATGTACAACATAGACGTGCAACAGATAATCATCCCCCCATGATAATAATTCTGAAGATGAATAGAGTAATAAACATCACCCAACAGTGTAGGAACTTGGTTTCCAATCATGAAAATCCTGATAACGTTAATGTCGACAAACTTGTCCATGTTAGGAAATAAGAACAAACCGTAAGAAAGTAGGGCAAAGATGGCCTCAAAAACAACTGTACTCTTCATTCTGGAAAAGTACCGAGCTTTCTCCAATAAGAACTGAGCTGGTAATCCTCTAATCCCTCCTTTAGTAGTCATATGGGCTTCCACCTCATACTTCCCTAGATGAATCAAAATAGCAATCTCATGTGATTTTGGCTCACCCTCCAAACCAGTAAAAGGAACACGATCGGTAACAAGTAAATCCAATAGATAATAATACTCCTCCAGTGTAGGCATCAACTGATAATCGAGAAAAGTAAAGTAATGATACATCGGATCGTAGAACTGGACCATGGTCGAGAGAATACCCTCCTTCATCTTCAGCTTCATGAGAGGAATAATGGACCCATACTTCTTCCGAAAGTCTGCAGAACACTCGATCTCGGGAATTAGACTGATCAACTCATCTATCTTGGGATCCTTGAAATTGTATTTCCCGGTCTTTCTCTTTCCAGAATCCATGGTTAAAAGTACTTGAGATATTCACAAATAGTCAACCTTTAAATCCCTTGAAATATGGTTTTCGTCAAAAGATGCTTATGAGTGCATGGATTCATGATGCAACAATCACACACAAGATCACACATATAGGGTTCATAGGTTTAACGTCATGAGCATGAGGTCAAAGGTACTACCCATAAGGTGTTGGTCTAAAAAGTTATCACCTATCGAACAAGGTTCTAGAGGTTCCCAGAGTCTACATCCTTCCTTCGAATATTACCAACTTCCCGATTAACTCGGTAATTAGTAATATTCTCAAGAAAGACTCGTTCGAGCGTAGTATCGCGTGACAACTATTTCCAGATTACTCCGTCATAGCTTCCATACTACACCTAAAATACCAAGATGGGTTAGGTATTCTACGATCCTCAGTTTTAGCAGGCTCCCAGGTCAAAAGCAGTACGTCTTCCCGATTACTCGGTAAACGACACTACAGTCAAAGGGGCCTCCACTGAGTGGGGGATCTCATGCCTCCTTTTTTGGGATTACTCCATCAAATTTAACATGACTATACCGCTCGTCCTATCTTAAAGTTTTCCCAAGTCCGGGTATAGGACTTATGAGTAATCACCAAGCACTCTGAAAACCAGAAAAATCCAGACAAACATATATACAACATATAACACAACAAACAGTAATAACACATATACAGATATAAACAAAGATAGGCTTAACCCACTTAGGGATGGACCTGCAAGAGGTCAATCTCTCCCTAGTGAAGTCGCCATTTTTCTATAGCGGTAGAAATGTTTAAGTCTAAGCCATTGGATTGACTAGACTTTATACAAATCAAAATAAAAATCGCCATCATGCTTTACTGTTGTACCCCAAAATTTTCCCTCCCATATTCTTCAAAGTTTTGACAAGCATCATCTCAATTTGCTCAAGTCTACTCAAGGGTTGCACAGTTCAGACACCCTCCTAAGCCAGTCAAATTAGGGTTTTGATTCTTGCAAGGAAGTTGAGGTTTTCAAGGGCTCAATCAAGTCACATATGCCTATACACATTGTCAAGCATCCACATGTCAAGTTGCAAGACTCACAGCATCAAGTTGCACAGTCAAAAGCCCTAATTGCTTCACAATCAACTGTAGGGGTAAAATGGTCATTTGGCAGTCAAAAGTCAAAAATTTTGGTCAACATATTATTTTGAAGCCACAATCATCATTTGATCAAGTCTTGATCATGATTCCACAAGCATGGCTCAAAAATTATCAAGATGCAAAAAGTTTCTATTTTTGGACAGTTGAAAAGTCAACTGTAATTTGACCAAGGCATAACTTTTTCATGGTTCATCAGAAAAATCCCATCCAATGCTCATTTTGAAGGGGATGACATTTACTACAACTCATATTCACATTCCAAGTACAATAAATGCTCTCACAAAAAGTTATCAATTTCTACATTATAGGTCAATCTCAAAAGTCAACAAAAAGGCACTTTAAGTCAAAGACCATAAATTGATATTGGTAACTCAAAATGACATGGGACCAAAGGCATTGGTTAGAGGACTTCAAGACCTTTCTAAAATGTCCAAGAACATGTTCATATAATCAAAATTGAGCAAGATATGCATTGGAGAAGTTGGGAAATATTTGGGAATTTTCAAAAGTCAACTTTGCCTAAAACACCTTGTTTTTGCTAATGGGCCTCAAATTCCTTCTTGAAACATTGTCCAAGGCCTATGCACGACCCATTAAGCTTAAATTGATTTATTTTCTTATTTTTAATTAATTAATTGAATTTTTATTAATATTAATTCATTTAATTGATTTTAATTGTAGGAAAATTCAAAAGATATGGTTTTCAAATCTTTTTGTGATGCAAATAAACTCAACACATGCTGAAGATTTCATGTATCAATCAAGGAGACAAAATCATCCAATTTTAGCAAGTTTTCTCAATCAAAAGATGCAAAAATATTTGATTGGAATTAAAGATGCAAAACATTATTCCATGGATTCTTGGACAAAAGATTTAACCTAATTCATTCCATTACATATACTGAAGCTAAACCTAAATTCATTCACGTGCAAAACTGCTGCAAGAACCATAGCCGAATTCCAAAAAATTCAAAGAAAACCAAAAACTATTCTCAATATTCCAGCACGATTCAAAGCCTTTGATTATTTCCAATACATTGCTGGAGGTGTAAGGAATCTATTACAATCAAATTCACGTGCCAAAGCTCAAGAAAACGCCCTACACAATCGTACGGTTTGCACATATTTTTCAGAATTACATCTCATTATTCATGCGTGTTTGATGTGTTTTGTTGATTGTTTTATGTTCATAGAACTCACAGGAAGCTAATGGTGTGGTCCAATTGCCTTGAAACGTCCTGAATCATAAACTACCATTAACGTTTTCTAGGGTTTTCAAACTTTGAATTTGGGGCTTTAAAGCATGAGTAAAATCAGGACTAATGACGCCTATGGTTGAATTCGTCAAGGCCAGACGAACTCAACCCAACCCTCGCGCCCTATTTATATAACGCACAGAGCTAATCGCTATTTTTGCATTTTGCAGTTTGTGGGGGTTAAAAACCCCCGCTATCTTGTTTTTGTTTTACAGGAAAAAGGATGAAGATGAAGATGTGTGTGTGCATGATTGGTCCATTTAAATGAAACGCGCGCTTTTTCATAATTGTTAGCATATTCTGTTGTTTTATATAATATATTTGTTGCCTATTATTATAACAAAAGCGTGCGCTTGGCTTAGTGGAAGAGGACGTGTCTGGCAATCAATGGGACCTGAGTTCGATTCCCAGGTCCACCCCAATATTTATTTCTATTTTCATAACATGATTCTATGCAGGATGCCCAGTGCGTTTCACCATGTATCTCACCTCCAAGCTTGCCAAGTGGCCATAAGCGTGCATCCAGAGGCCAGGGATGGCTCCATACCATGCTCCCTAGTCAACGTGCCCTAGCCAATTTCCAGAAGTCAACAAGGGCTTGATCATTATTGGGCCAATTTGCTTAGACACACCTCCACACATGGGCCAGCACCCCCCCAGGTTTCTACTTCTTTTTTATTTTCTTTCTTTCTTATTTTCTTTTAATTATAATAATTATTATTATTGTTAATTAACAAATTATTTTTTATATAAAAATTCAGATAATCAAAAGATGTAAATATTTTTCTTATTTATTATTTAACTATTAATTATTATTTTTGTAAATAAAATATTAACAAATTAATTAGTTTAATAGGTCAATTTTAATCTCTTTTTTCATAAATAAATAAAACCATGTAGAATTAGGGTTTGACAATTTCAATCATATTTTATTAATTATCATTATTCTTATTTATTAATTTATTTTGTAAATAAAATACTAACAAATTAATTAGTTTAATTAGGTAATTTTTAACTTTTTTTTACTATAAATAAAATAAACTTAGAATTAGGTTTTACCAACTTTTAATTTTAATTCCTTTTGTTTTATTTTACATAAAAAACATAAAAAACATTTTTCTTGTGTATAATTAATTAATTAATTAATTAGGTTTAGGTTTAATATTTGATTAATTGCAAAAAAGGGACAAACTAATTACTTTCTTTTCTCAAAAAGGGTCAAAACCCTAAGGACGTCCTGATTAAATTTCTTTTCGCACATTATTCTTATTTTTGATTATTTATGTATCTGCTCAAAGGATGTAATAGTTAATTAGGTTTTATTGCTTTCTTTTACCTTTCTGTATTTATTTTCCAAAACGGGTTTTTGTTTTTGGCGATGTATAGACCCGCGCCTTGTAATAGCGTAGATTTACCTTTCCGCACTTTATTTTCCGCACTCTTAACTGTTAACAATGCATGAAAGACTTGTATGAATAATAAAATCAACCCGTAGCTCACAAATGCATGTTCAAAGACAATTTAACTGAAAAACAACACACATGCACATGCCACTCCTAGGGTACGCCTCACTGGTTGCCTCGAACGTGGTCGTCAAGTATAGGGTGTTTTAGAGGTCGCCCTCCTGTCTAAGATTCAGTTGCCTCGAAACGGTTGCCTCGGATAAAAAAGGATCTAGGACATTAGGGTTACTTCTAAGGTGTCCTACTATTGCTTCGGTGACCACATTATCCCTAATAATCAGATTGACCTGAATACCTCCAACGACGGTGCTACCTACTTCTCAATAGTGGGATAGCATTGTTTAAAGGACTCTTACACAACCTAATTCCTTAGAGTAGGTAGATCTCATGGGTACTTGCTCTCTTTCTAAAAACAAAAAACATCTTTTCACACTGACACTTTCAAAAGTTTTCAAACCAATACTTCATACACTTTTGAGGACTGATACAAGAGTTACCTAGAAGTTTTCAAAACGAAACTTTTTTTAAAACCCACACACACTTGAAAAGCAAACAAATTTTGAAAACATAAGAGCAAATACCTAAGAGCCCGTGGATAACCACGGATAGAAAGGGTGCTAACACCTTCCCTTTCTATAAATCTACCTCCCGAACCGAGAAACATTCTCAAAGAAGGAATTTTGCTGTGCTTTTGTCCTTTCCATGTTGGAGAACATAAAAGACGGTGGTGACTCTTGCTTACCGCGACATTTCGCGAACCAGCTTAAAAAACAATCAGTTTTATTTCCACCGATCACAGAATTGGAGACTCTGTTGGGGACTTATAAAGTGAGGTGTACCTTAGGATTAGATCATACTTATGTTTTCAATTGCCTGTTTTGATTGCTTTAATATTGTGGGCCTGTTTTGGGAGTTTCATAGATCCTAACCCGGATCTAGGGGAAACCTTTTAGGTAGCAACAAACTGTGAGGGAACTGTGCGGGGTATACCGACACGGTTGAAGCAGTTGCTACGTTGATGTGGCACTTTATTGAGTACCGATAACCCTTGAGTCAAGTCAAGGAGAGTACGGGGCCGCCGCGTGGTGTCGTGAAGCATCAACTAACCTTAGGAACCTTACTTGACCATCCTGGCCTCTTTAGGGTAGTGAGATGACCGACTTTGGTGCAGTCCGAAGTTGGTAGATACTCGACACTACACTCATTGAGGGTTGTTTTCTTGGAATATTTTGATCGCCAGTTCAATGGCTAAATCGAAACAATGAACACAGAAAACAACCCAATGATATTGAGATCCTTAGAACCCGGTTACTTTTGATAGGACAGGTTTTGAGCCCACCAACTTCAAGAGGGTAGTACCTAGACTTCATGCTGGCCTAAACTCTAAGGGCTGTCTAGTGTGACTTGTGTGCCTTATCATGTTTTATTTTTGTGGATACTTGTGGTGTGTTTTTATCATAACATCATAACATCATACAACATCATATGCATTTACTAACCACTTCAAGGGTTCGAATCTTCATCTTTGTTCTTGTTTTGTAGGACATGGAAACTATCTGCAGAAAGACAATTCAGATCAACCTTGTAAGGATCCCTCCTCTGCTTAAGGAGCTTACATCCAGGATTCCCGAGAACTCTTCTTTCAGTGAGAGGCATGGTAGACTCATCAGCTTGGTCAACACCAACATTGAAGAAGATATGGTGAAAGTATTGTTCCAGTTCTTTGACCCTTTGCACCACTGCTTTACTTTCCTGGATTATCAATTGGTGCCTACTTTGGAAGAATTTTCTCAGCTTCTGAAGGTTCCCATTCTCAGTCAACTACCCTACAACGGTACGGAAAGGGAACCAAAACTTGAAGAGGTTGCTAAAGCATTACGTCTACAACCATCTAACATCAAGGGACATTGGGAAGTTAGAAGTGGTATCAAAGGATTCTTGGCAAAGTTCCTGTTTGAGAAGGCCCAAGAATGTTGGAATTCCCTTGACCTACAAGCCTTTGAAGAAGTTGTGGCACTCCTTATCTATGGGTTGGTGTTGTTCCCGAATCCAGATCAACTTATAGATATCAATGCTGTCAAGATCTTCATGTCCAGGAATCCTATACCTACATTGCTTGGGGACATCCTCCACTTATGTTACACTCGAACCATGAGAAAAAGAGGTGTTCTCATGTGTTGCACTCCTCTACTGGCAAGGTGGTTTATTTCACACCTTCCACAATCATTTTTGAAGAACGAGCGGGGTTTGAGATGGTCACAACGATTGATGACTCTTACACATGCTGATATACATTGGTGTTCTTGGTCCAGAGAAAATGTCACTATCATTGATCGTTGCAGAGAGTTTCCTAATGTTCCTTTACTTGGAATTAGAGGGGTCATTACTTACAACCCATGCCTGGCTTTGAGACAGTTTGGATATGCTCGGAGGGATGGCCCTCATGACATGTTGATTCCTGACATAGTTTTTGACTTCGACAATGATGCACAAGGACTTCGCCAGAGATTTATCAGAGCTTAGAGGATGCCCAACAGGGTAGATAGCAAGACACTGGGGCACAAGAACTCCATCCCCTTGGAGCCTTATCTCAAGTGGGTACGAGCCCGTTCCCAGAAGATGGTGATGCCATATCCTCATGTTCTCCCTGTGATCAAAGAGCCAGTTTTGGAAGGAGAGGTGCCCTACACCATCCAACATCCTGACATGCCGACATCTTGGGATGAAATGCAAAAGATCTGGATCCAACTCAAGGAAGAGCAGAATTCTCTTGAAACCAGTCTACATGCCAGTGAGAAGAAGGTCTTGGAGCTCACCCGTCTACTGCACGAGGAAAAGACTCTCAACACTTACATAGCTCCAAAGAGGATGCGCAATGTCTCTTGGGATTAATTATTTTGTAATGTTTTGCCCATGAGGCCCTGATGTACTGAACAAATTATTTCTTAATAATAATGTGTGTTCCTTTTTTGTCTACAACGAATTTGAACTTTCGAACCCTTGAATGCATCGCATAAATAGCATATCATGCATCATGTGCATAACAGGTACTCTTTTTTTTATAGGTTGCTTAATCTTCTTTGCTGTTTATTTCAGCAGTCTCATCATGAATCCTGAATCATCCAACGAACAAGCTATCAAGGCCCTCCAGGCCCAGAATGCCCAGTTCCAAGAGCTGGTCATGAGCTTAGCCCAGGGACAACAGGAATTGAAGACTCTGCTTTTGAAGAAGAAGAAGAAGAAGAGGACTGTGCTGTTTAACACTGGATAGAGGTTTGGTAATATACTGCAAAATGAGGCTGATCAGGCTACTTCCTCTGTAGGGAAAGGCAGTCCCCAAGGGGGAGGGGTCCCTAGTCCTGTGGTCTCTGACAATGAGACAGATTTCAATGATGAGCAGTACCCTCCCGCTGAAGACAGGTACAAGCAATTAGAGGACCGTCTGAGTGCTATGGAAATTCAACAGGTGCCTGGGTTGGATTTTGGAGATCTAGGTCTATCTTCTGGGGTGGTGATCCCACACAAGTTCAAGGCACCTTCTTTTGCAAGGTATGACAGGGCTTCCTGCCCTAAGCTGCATCTCAGATCTTATGTGAGGAAGATCCAACCATATACTGCAGACAAGAACTTATGGATCCATTTCTTCCAGGATAGTCTTTCAGGGGCTCAACTCGAGTGGTTCTATCAGCTGGATGGAGCCAGTATTCGAAATTGGGAGGACTTGGCTACTGCATTTTATAAGCAGTATCAGTACAATGCTGACCTCGCTCCTACACGTACCCAACTCCAGGGTATGTCGCTAGGATCGGGTGAAGGTTTTAAGGAGTACGCGCAAAAGTGGAGATACCTGGCTGGCAGGGTGCAACCACCGTTGACTGACCGTGAACTTGTGGACATCTTCTTAGGGACCCTGTCTGGTCCATTCTTTAACCACCTGATTGGTAATTCTTCTGCAGGGTTTACAAACCTCATTCTGACTGGTGAAAGGATAGAAGCTGGTATCAAGTCCAGAAAGATACAGAAAGGTGCATCCTCAAGTTCTGAAAAGAAACCCTTCAAGAAGGAATCTAGTGTTGTTTATGGGTCGAGGAAACAGAATAAACCGGAACGCCGCCAAGCTGTCAACGCGGTGGTAATTTCTAAGCCTGCTGCCGCTCCTCGGCAATATAACCAACCAAGGGGTGAGAGACCCAGGAGAGAGTACACTCGGCTTAGTATGACCTTGTCTCAGATCTTTCCGCAACTGCTGTCAACCAATCTGGTAACTGTCAAAGAAGCTCCGAAGGTAGTGAACACAACCTCTCCAAAGTACAACCCCAACGCCCGTTGTTCTTATCACTCTGATAGCCCGCGACACTCTACTGATGATTGTTGGGCTCTAAGGAATAAGGTTCAGGACCTTATTAACGCTAAGGAAATACAGTTTGAGGCGCCCGAGAGGCCCAATGTTGTGACTGCTCCCATGCCCCAGCATGGAGTGAGTGCTGTGGAAGAAGACCGGTATGTAGCCTCTGTGGAAGATATTGTTACTCCGTTGTTGACTGTCAAAAGGAACCTGTTGCTAGCCGGTTTATTTCCGGGATGTAGTAAAGGTTGCCATCTATGTGTTGTTTCCCCTGCTGGTTGTCCTTTGTTGAAGTCAGGCGTCCAAAACCTGATGGATACCAAAGAGATCTTGTTCGAGAAGATTGTCGTTCCTGCTATCCCTATCGAAGAAGTTTCTATTGTCACCATTTTCAACAACCCTCCTAAGGCTCCCTCAAAGAAGCCTGTCAAAATCCTGTCTACTCAGAAGATTGCTCCCATCATCATCACTGTTCCGGGGCCCCTCCCCTATACATCTGACAAAGCTGTCTCGTGGCACTATGGGGCCGATGTTTATGTGCTCGGAATAAAACAAGAGTTTGATACCAGTACCGGCGTCAGTAATATCACCGGGCCTGCTAAAGTCACTCGTAGTGGAAGACTGTTCTCACCTGATATTGCGCCACCAACTATTCAGAGACCTCTTGTCATCACACCTGCCAGTGTGCCTGTTTCCCCTCCTGATCAAGTTTCTACCCCTGCTGCCGAGTCATCTGACGCTCGGGGCAAAGGGATTGCTACTGATATGCCTGCCCGGACGGAGGCACAGAAGACAACCAATGTTGAGGCTTCCCAGCAAGAGATGGAAGAGATCCTCAAAATTATCAAGAAGAGTGATTTCAATGTAGTTGAGCAGCTGGGGCACACCCCCTCTAAAATTTCTATGCTATCACTGTTGTTGTGTTCAGAGGCCCATGCCAAGGCCCTGATTTCCTTCCTGAAGACGGCCCATGTACCACAAGAAACGTCTGCTGATCAATTTACTGATTGTGTGGCCAACGTGACTGCTGATAATGGGTTGGGTTTCTCTCACGCTGATCTGACCGCCAAGGGAAAGAACCATAACGATGCCCTGCATGTCTCCATTGAATGCATGGGCACTACTCTTGCCCATGTGCTGGTTGACACTGGTTCTTCATTAAATGTATTACCCAAGAAAGCTTTAGACATGCTGGATTGTGAGGGTTTAGAGCTCAAGCCTAGTAACATTGTTGTCTGGGCCTTTGACGGGTCGAAAAGGATGGTACATGGTGAAGTTGACATTCCAATCAGGGTTGGTTCTCAAGTTTTTTATTCTACTTTCTATGTGATGGACATCCGACCGTCCTATTCTTGTTTGCTGGGTCGTCCATGGATCCACAAGGCGGGAGCTGTGACCTCCACATTACATCAAAAGCTTAAGTACCCGGTCAGAGGGAAGATCGTAACAGTTCAAGGGGAAGAAGAATATATGGTCAGCCACCTCAACTCGTTCCGGTACATAGAGATGGATGGGGAGTTCATTGAGACCCCCTTTCAACATTTTGAAGAGGTGCCTCATACATTGGCGTCAGTAGAGACTGTGACTGAAGAAGACTCTCCTTTGAAGATGGCTTCCTTAAAGGATGCTCGGGCTGTTATTGAGAAGGGTGAGTGCGCAAACTGGGGCCGACTTCCTGATTTTACTCAGAAGACTGACAAGTTTGGTTTGGGTTTCACTGCAGAAGCTCAGAGGGTTGTTCGCAAAGCAAGAATTGGAAGACCTCCTGTGCTCATCACCAACCCGGGAGTAAATGCTATTGAAGACGATGTAGAGGAATCCGAATTCGACAGCTGGATCTACCCAACGACCAACGGTGGACCGAACAACTGGACTTCTAAGGACTTCACACCTATTACTTTTGTCACTCAGTAATGAACTCCTTTGTTTTAAATTTGTAACGAACAATAACTTGAAACTTTATGGCCCAGTGTCTTACCCGGGGCACCGTGGCTTCATTTGTGAGGGCTTATTATTTGTCATTTCCATATATCATGAATAAAAAACATTGGATGTTTTTCGCATTTCAAATCTTGTGCTCCCTTTCTTTCTTTATATATTGCAAAACAGCTATATTTACACACACTCACCTATACAGGTTCCAAGCCACCCTGGATCTCACTGGTAACGACTCTGCTACTGCCAGTTATGACTTCGAAAATCCGATCAACTTAGCCGAAGACGAAGGTGAAGATGATTGTGAAGTGCCTGGTGAACTTGCAAGACTGTTACTCCAGGAAGAGAGGGCCATTCATCCACATGAAGAGCCAGTGGAAACGGTAAATCTGGGTACTGAGACAGACAGAAAGGAAGTCAAGATTGGTGCCAATCTGGAGGATAGTGTGAAACGACGGTTGATTCAGATGCTGCATGACTATGTGGAAATCTTTGCCTGGTCTTACGAAGACATGCCTGGGTTGGATACCGACATTGTGGTTCATCACCTGCCTACCAAGGAAGAATGCCCTCCGGTAAAACAGAAGGTCCGCCGTATGCGTCCAGAGATGTCCGAGAAAATCAAAGCTGAGGTTATGAAGCAATTTGACACCGGTTTTCTAGCAGTGACTGCTTACCCTCAGTGGGTTGCCAACGTGGTTCCAGTGCCGAAGAAAGATGGTAAGGTCCGAATGTGTGTTGATTACATGGATTTGAATAGGGCCAGCCCTAAGGATGATTTCCCTCTGCCTCATATCGACGTTCTGGTTGACAATACTTCTCAGCACAAGGTGTTCTCCTTCATGGACGGTTTCTCTGGATATAATCAAATCAAGATGGCCCCTGAAGACATGGAGAAGACCACTTTTGTTACTCAGTGGGGCACCTTTTGCTACAAAGTCATGCCTTTTGGGTTGAAAAATGCTGGGGAAACCTACCAACGTGCCATGGTTGCTCTATTTCATGACATGATCCACCATGAGATCGAAGTATATGTCGACGATATGATTGCAAGGTCCCAAACTGAGGAGGAACACCTTGACCATCTACAGAAGCAGTTTGACCGTCTGAAATTGTACAAGCTGAGGTTGAACCCAAACAAGTGTACCTTTGGGGTGAGATCTGGAAAATTGCTAGGCTTCGTTGTGAGAGACAAAGGTATTCAAGTGGACCCTGCCAAAGTGAAAGCCATACAAGAGATGCCAATTCCCAAGACAGAGAAAGAAGTCAGAGGCTTTCTAGGACGTCTGAACTATATTGCCCGATTCATCTCACATCTAACTGCTACCTGTGAACCAATCTTCAAGCTGCTGAAGAAAGATCAAGTGGTACATTGGAACGATGAATGCCAGGCCGCTTTCGAAAGAATCAAAGAGTATCTCAAAGAACCACCCATTCTTATGCCACCGGTTGAAGGGAGACCTCTAATCTTATACTTGACAGTACTTGACAGCTCAATGGGGTGTGTGCTGGGGCAGCATGACGAGTCTGGCCGAAAAGAGCACGCTATTTATTACCTTAGAAAAAAGTTTACTGACTGTGAGACCCGATACTCACTGCTCGAGAAAACTTGTTGTGCTTTGGTATGGGCTGCTCGCCGGCTGAGACAGTATATGTTGACTCACACTACTCTGTTGATCTCAAAAATGGATCCAATAAAGTACATATTCGAAAAGCCCGCTCTGTCCGGAAGAATAGCAAGATGGCAGATGATCTTGACAGAGTACGACATCCAGTACACGACTCAGAAAGCAATCAAGGGAAGTGTATTGGCAAACCATTTGGCACACCAAGCAGTGGATGACTACCAGTCCATGAACTTTGAATTTCCAGACGAGAACATCATGGTAGTGACTGATTGTGAAGTACCTGGACTAGATGAAGGACCTGAGGAAGGATCCCGATGGTCTATGAACTTTGACGGAGCCTCAAACGCTTTGGGTAACAGTATTGGCGCCGTGATCATATCCCCTAAAGGCACTCATACTCCACTTACTGCCCGACTATGTTTCAACTGCACCAACAACATGGCGGAGTATGAGGCATGCATCATGGGTCTTCTAGCTGCAATTGACTTAAGGATCAAGTTTCTGAGTGTCTTCGGAGATTCCGCTCTCATGATTAGTCAGATCAAAGGCGAGTGGGATATGAAACACCCAAATCTTATTCCTTACAAATAGTGTGTGTTGACATTGATCCCTCATTTCACGGAGATAACTTTTGAACACTTCCCAAGAGAGGAGAATCAGTTGGCGGACGCATTGGCTACAATGTCTTCTATGTTCAAGGTCAAATGGGACAACGAGGCTCCCCGGATTATTATCTGGAAATTGGATGAACCTGCATATTATTGTGATCTCGAGGCTGAAGAGGTAACTGAAAAACCTTGGTATCATGAAGTGAAGAGGTACTTGGAAGCTCAAGAATACCCCAAGGGTGCATCCGTTAATGACAAGAAGTTTCTGAGAAGGTTCGCGGTAAAGTTCATCCTCAGCAATGGCATTCTATACAAGCGAAACCATGATTCAACTTTACTGCATTGTGTGGATAAGACTGAAGCAGAAAGGATCATGGCAGAGCTACATGAAGGTACCTTCGGAACTCATTCCAGTGGACATACCATGGCAAATAAAATCCTTCGGGCAGGATATTACTGGTCCACAATGGAAGCCGACTGTTATCAACATTCTCGGACGTGCCACAAGTGCCAGATCTATGCTGATAAGGTGCACATTCCTCCAGTTCCTCTGAACGTTTTGACAGCACCTTGGCCTTTCGCAATGTGGGGCATTGATATGATCGGCGAGATCAGACCGACGACATCCAACGGGCATCGCTTCATCCTGGTAGCGATTGATTACTTCACAAAGTGGGTCAAAGCAGCTTCCTATGCTACGGTAACCAAGAATGTTGTGGCACGATTCATTCGGCATAACCTAATCTGTCGATACGGCGTCCCAGAAAGGATTATTACGAATAATGGTACCAATCTTAACAACAAGATGATCACTGAGCTCTGCGAGCAATTCAAGATACAGCACCACAACTCTTCTCCTTACCGGCCGAAGATGAATGGGGCTGTAGAAGCGGAAAATAAGAATATCAAGAAGATTGTGCAGAAGATGACAGTGACCTACAAAGATTGGCACGAGATGTTACCGTTTGCTCTTCATGGGTACCGCACCTCAGCAAGGACGTCAATAGGGGCAACACCCTTTTCCTTAGTCTATAGCATGGAGGCAGTCTTGCCTATTGAAGTCCAGATACCCTCTCTCCGGATAATGAAGGATGCAGGTTTGAGCGAAGATGACTGGATCCAGACTCGACTTGATCAATTAAATCTAATTGATGAAAAAAGACTCACTGCTATTTGTCATGGTCAAACGTACCAAAAACAGATGATCAGGGCATTTAACAAGAAAGTCAGACCACAAGAGTATCAAGTCGGAGACCTGGTAATCAAGCACATCATTCTTCCTCAAAGTGATCCCAGGGGCAAATGGACCCCTACGTACGAAGGGCCATTTGTGGTTAAACATATCTTCTCAGGAGGAGCTATGATTCTAACCACCATGGACTGTGTCGACCTTCCTCACCCTTCCAATGCAGACATAGTAAAAAGATACTACGCATGAATTAAAGACCCGCTAGGTTGACACACCTAGGAAAAAATAAGGGCTTCCCGGTGAACCAAAAGGGTTCGGGCAAAAATAAGGGATGAAATGAAAAATCTGTACACCCGGCAAGTCGAAAACCTGAAAAGGCGGCTTGGGCAAAAATGGGTATCCCGGTGGACCGAAAACCCGAAAGGGCGGTCCAGGCAAAAGTTAGGGATTAAAGCGTAATACTATGTCTCATTGGATCACCTTGCATCCAGAATTCGGTATCAACTATCAGGTTCAGACGGCACCAATCAATCAGCCTCATCTTCAACTAAGCAGCCAAGTGATGAGACACTTGAAGACATAAAGGCGATAGCAGAGTTGGAACCCAGTGGGATTATTTTTTCACATAGCTGTTTTGTTTTTCTTTTCACAAAATTGTATAAACTCTCTGTTGTTCGGCGGTGTTCTCTTACTAGGATGTCAGCCTCTTGTACACAAACACCTATTTACAGGCAAAATTCAAAATCAATACAAATCCACTTTTCCAGACAAATTTCCAATTGTTTTTCTTTTTCTGTTTTGTTTTGCAAAGAACGTCCAATGTTCATTTTTGATATATGCATTTGACATTAATTGCTAATCATAAATACTTGCATGCGAAACAAAGGATTAATTACAGGTGACATTAGAAACAGGGGCAATAATGAGTTGTCTAAGCGATCTAGTTGCTCTGTCCACCAAGGTACCAAGGTAAGTTCGGCTGAAGAATGTAACCAAGATATCTTCACTCCCCATAGAGTAAGACAAGACTCAGCAGTACTCTCCCCCCGAGCAGAGTTGGTCTCCCATCAACCCTAAAAAGGCACAGCATCTCCAGCAAGTCAGCGATACTCTCCCCAAGCAGAGTAGCCTACTGTCAGCCTTAAGGAAGTTGGTTATCCCTAGAAGATCTCAATATTCCCCAGCTGGGTATACTGATGTTCCTAAGCAAGCATCCCCGGCAGTCTTAATATAAGATTGTTCCCCGGCGGAATACAAGACACCCCAGTGGAGCCACTTCCCCAGTACAGTTCAAAGTTTCCCCAGGAGAGTTGGATCAATATCCCCAGTAGATTCTGGAAGCTTATCCCCTGCAGAGAACGAACGCATCTCCCCGAATATATTCAAAGGTTATTCCCCACCAGAGCTTATAACTGGGTTATCCTCAGCTAATTACCACGGAAAGATCGTCCTCGGCGAGGTTCTTCCCAGCGGAGTTCATCAAATCTTCCAACATAACTTATCAACGGAATCCCCAGCGGAGTTCTCATACAAATCTCAGCGAAGTATCTCTCCCCATAGAGTAATGCCCCACAGAATAATCTGTTAGAACAATGTTTGAATCTAGTACCCTATATTTAAGTTTTGATGATAACAAAGTGAAAAGATATAGTAGTTAAATATTTCATGATTGAATTATATGCTGCCTAAAATTACTATGCTCTGATTTGCAGATATGCTGATTAAAATAAGCAAGATCACGTTCTCAGCATCAGAATATGTTTTCATACACCAGCATCAGAAGTTGCTGAATCAGAACGTCAAGATCAGATGATCAACGCTTGCACATGATGAAGCTTGATGAACAGAACTGCGCGTAAAACACTCTGATACAGAATCAAATAGTTCATCAGCAGCGAAGCAGAATCAGAATGAGCCAAGCCAAATCGTGCATTGAAGAAGCAACGGTACTGTGCATTGAACGCTAATCAATTCCAACGGCCTCATTCCAGACAAGATCTGCTCAAAAAGGAAAGCTTGTTAATAGCATTGAATCAAGAATATTTGCATCAACGTTCATCTTCTCAAGTGCTATATAAACCAAGCTTCGAAGATTATCATGGCTAATGCTTCCAAACTCTCTACACGCAAAAAGCTGAACATAATCTTCATCTACCAGTTTGCTAAACCAACAAACTCTGATACTCCATTAGCGTTTAGCATTCTAAGTTTCTAAGCTTCATTTGTGTAAACATCACAGTTGTGATATAGTTTTTGTAGAAAACATTCACACACATTTGCTTATACCTTTGTAAGAAAGTGTTGCCTTGACAAACCGGATTGTGGTTTGAATCAAGAAGGTTTTAGCAGTTGTTAAAGCAGATTTGTATTCAGTTGAATATAGTGAATTAAGACCTCGTTGGAGAGAGGCAAAATCACCTTGACGGGTGGACTGGAGTAGTTTGAGATCAAACGAACCAGGATAAAAATACCTTGTCATTTGTTTTAAGATTCCAGTTTTACAATTCAACCCCCCCCTTCTTGTGTTTTTCACCCCTTCAATTGGCATCAGAGCGCCTGGTTCTGAGCTAAAACACTTAACCGTGTCAGTACAAGATCCAGCGTCAGAAAAACACAATGGCAGGAAACAACTCTCATTTCAGCAATGACAACAATGAGGATAGAGACAGATTCAGCGGCAAACCTCCAGTCTTTGATGGAGAAAACTTTGACTACTGGAAAGACAGAATTGAAAGCTTCTTTCTAGCACATGATGCTGATCTGTGGGATATGGTGACAGATGGATACACGCACCCTGTGAATGCAACTGGTCAGAAGATTGAAAGAAAATCAATGACTGATCAACAAAAGCGTGATTTCAAGAATCACCATAAGGCCAGAACCATCCTCCTCAGTGCCATCTCATATATTGAGTATGAGAAGATCTCCAACAGAGACACAGCTAAGAACATCTTTGATTCTCTCAGAATGACGCATGAGGGCAACGTTCAAGTCAAAGAAACAAAATCTCTGGCGCTCATTCAGAAGTATGAGGCGTTTAAAATGGAAGAATCTGAATCCATTGAAACTATGTTCTCTAGATTCCAGATTCTGGTAGCTGGTCTCAAAGTTCTGGATAAGGGATACTCTACTGCTGACCATGTCAAGAAGATAATCAGAAGTTTACCCAAGCAGTGGAGGCCTATGGTTACTGCTCTGAAGCTGGCGAAAGATCTCAACAAAATCACTCTGGAGGAACTTATAAGCTCCCTCAGAAGTCATGAGATAGAGCTAGAAGCTGATGAGCCTCAGAAGCAAGGTAAGCCTATAGCTTTAAAATCTAACAGAAAATCTGAATCTAAAGTTTTGCAGGCAGTTGAAGAAACATCTGATGGATCCTCATCAGAAGAAGACGAGCTTTCCCTTCTCTCCAGAAGAGTAAATCAACTGTGGAAGCAAAGACAAAGGAAGTTCAGGAATCCCAGAAGATCTGATCAGAACGAGTCTTCTTCAAGATACAGAAGGACAGATTCTTCCTCTGGATACAGAAGATCTGAAGGTTCCTCTGGTAGCAAGAAGCCAAATACAAAAGACATCATCTGCTACGAGTGCAATGAGCAAGGACACTACAAGAGTGACTGTCCAAAGCTTCAGAGGGAAAAGCCCAAAAAGAAGTTTGGAAGAGAGAAGAAGAAAAGTCTCATGGCCACATGGGATGACTCTGACTCGTCTGAAGCTGACTCAGAATCAGATGATGAAAGGGCGAACATAGCGCTCATGGCTAGCATTCCAGATGACAGTGAAGCTTCTGACTCAGACTCAGAATCAGACACAGAAGAGGTATTTCCTAACTTCGCTGTTAATTTTACAAAGGCTGAACTTGCTGAAAGCCTCAATGAAATTCTGGAACGTTATCAGCAGATTAGAGCTAAATTCAGAGACCTGAAAAGGACTCTTGAATCTGACTCTAATAAGTCTGAGAGTCTCAAATTGGAAAACTCTGAGCTGAGAGATAAAATTTTAAAATTAGAAAACTCTTTACAAAACTCTCAGAAGGTACCAATTTCTGAAACTCCCAGCAACGCTGATGAGATCATCAAGGAGTATGATCATAGCTTCCAGAAGTTCCTTGCTAAAAGCATAGATAGAAGCAGAATGGCTTCAATGATCTATGGAGTTAGCAGAAACGGCAGGAAAGGAATAGGATACCAAGGTAAGGTTCCTACACCTAAGAATGTCATGGATTTAGTTATTAAACACACTCCTCTAAATTCACACTTTGTGTATGGTCACACACATGACATCAAATATACTAGTAGTAATCACTTTGTGAAACCAAAATTCAACCAGAGTTTTGGTAAAACTAACAAATCAGGACCCAAGAAGATCTGGGTACCTAAGGATAAAATAATACATGTTGCAGATATCTTTAGCAGCAAGTCAGAAACACCAGTCATGGTACCTGGACTCTGGCTGCTCACGACACATGACGGGAAGAAGGCATATGTTCCAAAGCCTGGAACTTAAGCCTGGAGGCCACGTTGGCTTTGGAGGCAATCAGAGGGGAAAGATTATTGGCTTTGGAACTGTAGGTAACGGAAATCTTCCCTCTATTAATAATGTTCTGCTTGTAGATGGATTGATGCATAACCTGTTATCCATAAGTCAATTAAGTGATAACGGTTATGATATAATCTTTAATCAAAAATCATGTAAAGCTGTTAGTCAGAAAGATGGGACTATCCTATTTAATGGTAAGAGGAAAAACAACATTTACAAAATCAAACTTTCTGAACTAAAAAGTCAGAACGTAAAATGTCTTCTGTCTGTTAACAACGAGCAGTGGATCTGGCACAGAAGATTGGGGCATGTTAGTATGAGAAGAATATCTCAGATTAACAAACTCAATCTGGTCAGAGGACTTCCAAATTTGAAGTTCAATTCAGATGCTCTGTGTGAAGCATGTCAGAAAGGCAAATTTGCAAAACCTTCTTTTAAATCCAAAAATGTTGTTTCTACCTCTAAGCCATTAGAACTTCTGCACATTGACTTATTTGGACCAGTTAAGACTGCTTCTGTCAGTGGCAAGAAGTATGGGTTAGTAATCGTAGATGACTATAGCAGATGGACATGGGTAAAGTTCTTAAGACACAAGGACGAGTCACACTCTGTGTTTGTTACCTTCTGTAACCAAGTTCAGAATGAAAAAGATCTTAGAATCGTTAAAGTCAGAAGTGATCATGGTGGGGAATTTGAAAATAAAGATTTTGAGTCATTCTTTAATGACAAAGGCATTCTGCATGATTTCTCTTGTCCTAGAACTCCCCAACAAAATGGAGTTGTAGAACGAAAGAACAGAACATTGCAAGAAATGGCCAGAACCATGATCAACGAGACAAACGTTGCTAAGACTTTCTGGGCAGAGGCAATAAACACAGCGTGCTACATTCAGAATAGAATCTCAATAAGACCTATTCTGGAAAAGACTCCATATGAATTGTGGAAGAACAGAAAGCCCAACATTTCGTATTTTCATCCATTTGGATGTACTTGCTATATGTTAAACACTAAGAATTATTTGAACAAGTTTGATTCTAAGGCACAGAAGTGTATTATGTTAGGATACTCTGAACGCTCAAGAGGGTACAGAGTATACAATACAGAAACACAGATTGTGGAAGAATCAATCAGTGTTCGTTTTGATGACAAGCTTGACTCTGAAAAGTCAAAGCAGAATGAAAATCTTGCAGGTATAGAAATTGAATTTGCAGGTTCTGAAGACAAGTCATCAGAAGCTCTCAACACAGACATTCCTTCAACGTCTGAAAGAAGCAATGCTAGAAATCCTTCATCTGCTGCTGATCAACCTCAGAAGAGAGTACCCAGAAGCAGTTTGGATCACCCAGAAGAGACTATTCTAGGAAGAAAGGAAGATCCAATCAGAACAAGAGCAAGCTTCAGAAACTCTGAAGAAACCCTTATGGGACTTGTGTCTCTGATTGAACCTTCTTCTATTGATGAAGCTCTTCTGGACAATGACTGGATTCTGGCAATGCAAGAAGAGCTGAATCAATTCACCAGAAACGACGTATGGGATCTCGTTCCAAGACCAAAAGGATTCAACGTCATTGGAACAAGATGGGTGTTCAGAAACAAGCTCAATGAACAAGGTGAAGTCGTCAGAAACAAGGCACGACTGGTTGCACAAGGTTATAGTCAGCAAGAGGGGATAGACTATACAGAGACCTTTGCCCCAGTCGCCAGGTTAGAATCTATCAGACTCTTAATCTCATTTGCTGTTAATAGAGGCATCACTCTGTATCAGATGGATGTCAAAAGTGCATTCTTAAATGGTTATATAGAAGAAGAAGTTTATGTTCACCAACCCCCAGGTTTTGAAAATACAAAACATCCAGAACATGTTTTCAAACTGAAAAAGTCACTGTATGGTCTGAAACAAGCTCCCAGAGCTTGGTATGAAAGGCTAAGTAACTTTCTGCTTGAAAATGAATTCACCAGAGGGAAAGTGGACACTACTCTATTCTGTAAAACAGTTAAGAGTGACATTTTAGTCTGTCAAATTTATGTTGATGATATAATCTTTGGTTCCACTAATCCTTCTCTTGGAAGAAAATTTGCTAAGTGTATGCAGGCAGAATTTGAGATGAGCCTCATGGGGGAACTGAAATTCTTTCTAGGAATTCAGATTAATCAAACTCCAGAGGGAACTTACATTCATCAGAGCAAATACATCAGAGATCTTCTGAAGAAATTTGACCTCTCAGAATGTAAGCCATCAAAGATTCCAATGCATCCCACGTGCATTCTGGAAAGAGAAGAGGTAAGCAAAAGCGTAGAACAGAAAGTCTACAGAGGTATGATTGGTTCTCTCCTTTATCTGACTGCTTCAAGACCTGATATTTTATTCAGTGTATGTATTTGTGCTAGATTCCAATCAGATCCTAGAGAATCTCACTTAACAGCTGTTAAGCGAATTTTCAAGTATCTGAAAGGTACTACTAATCTGGGTTTGTTTTATAGAAAATCTAGTGATTACAGCTTAGTAGGCTACTGTGATGCTGATTTTGCTGGAGACAGAGTGGAACGCAAAAGTACTTCTGGAAGCTGCCAGTTTCTGGGAGAAAATCTGATCTCGTGGTCCAGCAAAAGGCAATCAACTATTTCTCTGTCAACAGCAGAAGCTGAGTACATAGCAGCAGCGGATGGAAGAGAATGATCAGAAGATGGAAGCAAGAATGAATGTTCAGGACAGCAAGATTGATACTGTTGTCACCATGGTTCAGAAGCAGAATGAAACTTCTGAAAAGATTCAAGCAATGCTGGAAAGCCTGTTCTCACGCATGCCCCCACAACCTTGAAATTTTTCTCATGCATGACATTCTCTATATTTTCTTCATTTTCTGATGTACTTTTGACTATGTTTTGACTATGTGTGTGTAATGTTCTTTTGCTCTGAACTATTTTAATATAACTTGTTTTTCTGATCTAAATTGTTTTAGCACATCACTAACACTTTTTGATTGCTGACAAAAAGGGGGAGAACAAGAATGATATTTAAAATCAATAACGGCTAACTAGACAGAAACTCTCAAACATTCTAACTCTATTACTTGAAATGTTTTTCTGTTTTGTTGTTAAGTCTACAGGCACAAGGAAGCTCCGAACACTATGAAGACTAAGAACTAGAAGCTCATGTTGCTCTGATCAAATATGAAGTTCTGATATATGAAGCTCTGATTGTCCTAACACTCTGATCCTAAGCAAAGCTCTGACAGGAAAAGCTCTGAAGCTCTGCTTTCTGATAAGTCAAAGACCTATAATCTGATGCTCAAAGATAGAAAAAGATCTGACTCTGAAGAACTCGCATATCAAAGGGAAGTAACAAACTCAGGGGGAGTATCTCTTAAACTCTGAATTCTCCGTACTTCTTATTCTGATACATAGCTCTGATAACTTTTCACGTTATTTTTCATTTAAAATATCCAGTTTTTGTCATCATCAAAAAGGGGGAGATTGTTAGAACAATGTTTGAATCTAGTACCCTATATTTAAGTTTTGATGATAACAAAGTGAAAAGATATAGTAGTTAAATATTTCATGATTGAATTATATGCTGCCTAAAATTACTATGCTCTGATTTGCAGATATGCTGATTAAAATAAGCAAGATCACGTTCTCAGCATCAGAATATGTTTTCATACACCAGCATCAGAAGTTGCTGAATCAGAACGTCAAGATCAGATGATCAACGCTTGCACATGATGAAGCTTGATGAACAGAACTGCGCGTAAAACACTCTGATACAGAATCAAATAGTTCATCAGCAGCGAAGCAGAATCAGAATGAGCCAAGCCAGATCGTGCATTGAAGAAGCAACGGTACTGTGCATTGAACGCTAATCAATTCCAACGGCCTCATTCCAGACAAGATCTGCTCAAAAAGGAAAGCTTGTTAATAGCATTGAATCAAGAATATTTGCATCAACGTTCATCTTCTCAAGTGCTATATAAACCAAGCTTCGAAGATTATCATGGCTAATGCTTCCAAACTCTCTACACGCAAAAAGCTGAACATAATCTTCATCTACCAGTTTGCTAAACCAACAAACTCTGATACTCCATTAGCGTTTAGCATTCTAAGTTTCTAAGCTTCATTTGTGTAAACATCACAGTTGTGATATAGTTTTTGTAGAAAACATTCACACACATTTGCTTATACCTTTGTAAGAAAGTGTTGCCTTGACAAACCGGATTGTGGTTTGAATCAAGAAGGTTTTAGCAGTTGCTAAAGCAGATTTGTATTCAGTTGAATATAGTGAATTAAGACCTCGTTGGAGAGAGGCAAAATCACCTTGACGGGTGGACTGGAGTAGTTTGAGATCAAACGAACCAGGATAAAAATACCTTGTCATTTGTTTTAAGATTCCAGTTTTACAATTCAACCCCCCCTTCTTGTGTTTTTCACCCCTTCATAATCTCTCCAACAAGTTTATTCCCCAACGGAGTCGTCTTCTCCTACCGGTTTATCCTTGCAATCATCATCCCCAGTGGAAATGAAGAACTCTACTCTTCAGCATCATCCCAGGATTCAACAAGATTCCCGGCATTCGTCAAGGATTTATTTTCCTAGACGAAAATACATCCATAGACATTTCACATTTCATACATCCTGCTTACATACATCACAATATACATATCATACAATCTCATCTTATTCTTGAGAACATCATGACATCATGCATTTCATACATCATGACATTGCATACAACTGATGTTTTACCTTTTCAGGAAAAAGGTCCATCCCAAAGATGATTACTATCAACTGTCGCAATCCCGGATTCGATTCCTGTATCTAGCCAGGGCATATTTGTGAGTAACTGATTGTAGATTCGATACCTGTATCCAGCCAGGGCATGTCTGCATGAAGAGTTTAGAGATTCGATTCCTGTATCCAGCCAGGGCATATCTGTAGACGACTAATTCCAGATTTGATTCCTGTATCTAGCCAGGGCATATCTGTGAGTAACTGATTGTAAATTCGATACCTGTATCCAGCCAGGGTATGTCTGCATGAAGAGTTTAGAGATTCGATTCCTGTATCCGGCCAGGGCATATCTGTAGACGACTAATTCCAGATTCGATTCTTGTATCTAGCCAGGGCACATCTGTGAGTAACTGAGATTTGATACGTGTATCCGGCCAGGGCATGTCTGCATGAAGAGTTTAGAGATTCGATACTTGTATCTAGCCAGGGCACGTCTGTAAGCAACCTTTTGAAGTTCCGGATTCGATTCCACAATCATCATTTGATCAAGTCTTGATCATGATTCCACAAGCATGGCTCAAAAATTATCAAGATGCAAAAAGTTTCTATTTTTGGACAGCTGAAAAGTCAACTGTAATTTGACCAAGGCATAACTTTTT
Organism: Vicia faba; assembly: GCA_948472305.1. Taxonomy (NCBI): domain Eukaryota; kingdom Viridiplantae; phylum Streptophyta; class Magnoliopsida; order Fabales; family Fabaceae; genus Vicia; species Vicia faba. The sequence goes on from OX451740.1 coordinate 1,113,788,104, forward strand.
CATGGTTCATTAGAAAAATCCCATCCAATTCTCATTTTGAAGGGGATGACATTTCCTACAACTCATCTTCACATTCCAAGTCTAAGAAATGCTCTCACAAAAAGTTATCAATTTCTACATTATAGGTCAATCTCAAAAGTCAACAAAAAGGCACTTTAAGTCAAAGACCATAACTTGAGATTGGTAAATCAAAATGACATGGGACCAAAGGCATTGGTTATAGGACTTCAAGACCTTTCTAAAATGTCCAAGAACATGTTCATATGATCAAAATTGAGCAAGATATATATTGGAGAAGTTGGGAAATTTTTGGGAATTTTCAAAAGTCAACTTTGCCTAAAACACCTTGTTTTTGCTAATGGGCCTCAAATTCCTTCTTGAAACATTGTCCAAGGCCTATGCACGACCCATTAAGCTTAAATTGATTTATTTTCTTATTTTTAATTAATTAATTGAATTTTTATTAATATTAATTCATTTAATTGATTTTAATTGTAGGAAAATTCAAAAGATATGGTTTTCAAATCTTTTTGTGATGCAAATAAACTCAACACATGCTGAAGATTTCATGTATCAATCAAGGAGACAAAATCATCCAATTTTAGCAAGTTTTCTCAATCAAAAGATGCAAAAATATTTGATTGGAAATCAAAGATGCAAAACATTATTCCATAGATTCTTGGACAAAAGATTTAACCTAATTCATTCCATTACATATACTGAAGCTAAACCTAAATTCATTCACGTGCAAAACTGTTGCAAGAACCATAGCCGAATTCCAAAAAATTCAAAGAAAACCAAAAACTGTTCTCAACATTCCAGCACGATTCAAAGCCTTTGATTATTTCCAATACATTGCTGGAGGTGTAAGGAATCTATTACAATCAAATTCGCGTGCTAAAGCTCAAGAAAACGCCCTACACAGTCGTACGGTTTGCACATATTTTTCAGAATTACATCTCATTATTCATGCGCGTTTGATGTGTTTTGTTGATTGTTTTATGTTCATAGAACTCACAGGAAGCTAATGGTGTGGTCCAAATGCCTTGAAACGTCCTGAATCATAAACTACCATTAACGTTTTCTAGGGTTTTCAAACTTTGAATTTGGGGCTTTACAACATGAGTAAAATCAGGACTAATGACGCCTATGGTTGAATTCGTCAAGGCCAGACGAACTCAACCCAACCCTCGCGCCCTATTTATATAACGCACAGAGCTAATCGCTATTTTTGCATTTTTGCAGTTTGTGGGGGTTAAAAACCCCCGCTATCTTGTTTTTGTTTTACAGGAAAAAGGATGAAGATGAAGATGTGTGTGTGCATGATTGGTCCATTTAAATGAAACGCGCGCTTTTTCATAATTGTTAGCATATGCTGTTGTTTTATATAATATATTTGTTGCCTATTATTATAACAAAAGCGTGCGCTTGGCTTAGTGGAAGAGGACGTGTCTGGCAATCAATGGGACTTGGGTTCGATTCCCAGGTCCACCCCAATATTTATTTCTATTTTCATAACATGATTCTATGCAGGATGCCCAGTGCGTTTCACCATGTATCTCACCTCCAAGCTTGCCAAGTGGCCATAAGCGTGCATCCAGAGGCCAGGGATGGCTCTACACCATGCTCCCTAGTCAACGTGCCCTAGCCAATTTCCAAAAGTCAACAAGGGCTTGATCATTATTGGGCCAATTTGCTTAGACACACCTCCACACATGGGCCAGCACCCCCCCTGGTTTCTACTTCTTTTTTATTTTCTTTCTTTCTTATTTTCTTTTAATTATAATTATTATTATTATTGTTAATTAACAAATTATTTTTTATATAAAAATTCAGAAAATCAAAAGATGTAAATATTTTTCTTATTTATTATTTAACTATTAATTATTATTTTTGTAAATAAAATATTAACAAATTAATTAGTTTAATAGGTCAATTTTAATCTCTTTTTTCATAAATAAATAAAACCATGTAGAATTAGGGTTTGACAATTTCAATCATATTTTATTAATTATCATTATTCTTATTTATTAATTTATTTTGTAAATAAAATACTAACAAATTAATTAGTTTAATTAGGTAATTTTAACTTTTTTTTACAATAAATAAAATAAACTTAGAATTAGGTTTTACCAACTTTTAATTTTAATTCCTTTTGTTTTATTTTACATAAAAAATATAAAAAACATTTTTCTTGTGAATAATTAATTAATTAATTAGGTTTAGGTTTAATATTTGATTAATTGCAAAAAAGGGACAAACTAATTACTTTCTTTTCTCAAAAAGGGTCAAAACCCTAAGGACGTCCTGATTAAATTTCTTTTCGCACATTATTCTTATTTTTGATTATTTATGTATCTACTCAAAGGATGTAATAGTTAATTAGGTTTTATTGCTTTCTTTTACCTTTCTGCATTTATTTTCCAAAACGGATTTTTATTTTTGGCGATGTATAGACCTGCGCCTTGTAATAGCGTAGATTTACCTTTCCGCACTTTATTTTCCGCACTCTTAACTGTTAACAATGCATGAAAGACTTGTATGAATAATAAAATCAACCTGTAGCTCACAAATGCATGTTCAAAGATAATTTAACTGAAAAACAACACACATGCACATGCCACTCCTAGGGTACGCCTCACTGGTTGCCTCGAACGTGGTCGTCAAGTATAGGGTGTTTTAGAGGTCGCCCTCCTGTCTAAGATCCAGTTACCTCGAAACGGTTGCCTCGGATAAAAAAGGATCTAGGACATTAGGGTTACTTCTAAGGTGTCCTACTATTTCTTCGGTGACCATATTGTCCCTAATAATCGGATTGACCCGAATACCTCCAACGACGGTGCTACCTACTTCTCAATAGTGGGATAACATTGTTTAAAGGACTCTTACACAGCCTAATTCCTTAGAGTAGGTAGATCTCATGGGTACTTGCTCTCTTTCTAAAAATAGAAAACATCTTTTCACACTGACACTTTCAAAAGTTTTCAAACCAATACTTCATACACTCTTGAGGACTGATACAAGAGTTACCTAGAAGTTTTTAAAACGAAACTTTTTTCAAAACCCACACACACTTGAAAAGCAAAAAAAAATTGAAAACATAAGAGCAAATACCTAAGAGCCCGTGGATAACCACGGATAGAAAGGGTGCTAACACCTTCCCTTTCTATAAATCTACCTTCCGAACCGAGAAACATTCTCAAAGCAGGAATTTTGTTGTGCTTTTGTCCTTTCCATGTTGGAGAACATAAAAGACGGTGATGACTCTTGCTTACCGCGACATTTCGCGAACCAGCTTAAAAAACAGTCAGTTCTATTTCCACCGATCACATTTACTATATCCAAAGGAATGGGAAAAGAGCGAATAACCCAAAAGAGGGGGAAAGATTCAAGGTAAGGGGGTTGGTTATGCAAAGGGAAGGTATTATCACCCTAAACATCTACGGTACTCCGCAGGAACCTCTTTGTAAAATTTGTATATTTTGGCTATAAAAAATGTTGTATATAAATGGATGGTGGAGGTGAGAAAAGAAATATGTTTATTTTATAATTTTTGCACCCGCCGTGGTTGCGAATCTTTAGTGCCTACGTACCACCTTTCGTGTAATAGGGGATCAGGGTACACGTAGTTTCTCTTTTAAAAATTTAAAACACAAATGTGTTGGTTAATTTTTATAAGATAAAACATCATCGTCATTGTCCGTGTGAAAAACACACCTACTACCCACAATCATGAGAAAGGATAATTTGCATCATCTCAAAGTGGAGGATATGGCTTGGATTTCAAAATCAACAATGCCTCACTTAACACCCAAGTGGAAAATATCTCTCTTCACTACATATTATAGAAGTATAGTTGTTTGCATCACTACAAGGATTGACAAGAGTTTAATCTTTTAAGAAAAGTTTTAAAGATAAAAAGCCAAAGTAGCAAAATGGTTTGAAATGAGATTGTTTGACTTTTAGTCTTCTCACAAAAATGTCAAGGTATTATTAAGTTGATTGGAGTTTATTTATGAAAATGTTTTGAAAATTCATGGACATAAGTCCAAGTTTATTATGAAAGTAGTTCAAGTTTAAAAAACAAGAAGAGTTTTCAAAAGGAGGGCGAAGATTTTTGAAATTAAAGAAGATGGGAGGAGAAGAAGAGGCTATCCTAAAGCATAAGGTAAAAGCTAGGGATAAGAACCATCTAACCAACAAGAAGCCAAAACTTGACATTATGAGCCAAGACAAAATTCCCATTCCTTGGATTGAAACCAATCAAGCAAAGAAATACTAGACCTCTTGAAAGAACCAAACTTCAAGTGTATTAAGTCTTCATAAAAATTGGACAGAGTAACGGCTGTATACGGGTGAATTCCAGATTACAAACAAAGGGTGTAATCACAAAAACCAGCACAAAAAAACAAACAAGCAACCCAATGTCTTGAGGTAAACCTCAAGAACTCCAGACAAAATAATCAGATAAAGTTACAAAGTCTCCAAGATAGGCCAAGGTTTCTAATCCTAAGTCCAAGAAAAGTCCCATGCTCCATAATGCTAAGGATAGTAACCAAATAGTCCAAGTACCATTAAAGATTTTTTAGGGTTTATGTTGATTATTAAGTATCTTAAGAAAGGAAAATAAAAGCTCAAGTGAGCAAAGTAAAAATGGTAAGAAAATAAATTCTCAAATAAGCAAAGATGAAAATGGCATGAAATGTAAATGCTAAAAGTAAATAGTACATAAAGCATAAAAAAGAATAAAAGCATAAGGTAAAACAAGTCAATAATTAGTGGTTAGTTGGATGACCATCTTGAAAATTGCATTTGGAACTCATTAGAGGATTGGTAGAACCAAATTCTCCATACAACAAGTTGCATTTTCTTTTTGTCAAGTATATCATCCATTTGGAATTCTCAGAAGTACCATTTAACGATCAACGATGTTTAAGTGATCCGAGTTGACCAAAGGTGTTGTAGATCCATTAGAGGATTGGTAGAACCAAAGCCTCCATACAATGAATCTCAAAGTTATTGGATCAAAGAGATCAAATTAACATACTTGGGCTTGCAATCATAAGTTTGGGCCACGAATGATCATTTATTTGAATCAGGACAAAATCCAGCGCTATGTTAAGCAATCGTAAGTGGACTTATATAGAAGTCGCACCTATTTTGAGGCCGGTCAATAACAATCTATGCACCATTTATTTTGAGACATGATATAGAGATCATGGTCCAACAACATTTAGTGCAATAAGAAAAGGGATGAGATGAAGAGGGATGGGGAAAAAAATATACAAACCACTTTTGAAGTAAATTTTAATCAAACTATTATTAAAATCATTCATCCATTTTTGTGGAGTTAAACTCAACACTATGGATCCAATGATTTTAATAAAGTTTATGATCCAAAATCTAACCCAAGATCATCTAGAAAATAATCACAAAATAATATTATATTTAATATATACATTAAAAGGGTTTAAAAAATGTTTAAAAATCAAAATAGAGGAGAAAAATATTAACTATGTTCAAATTAATCAAGAAAGAAAAAGTAAGGCCATAGAAAAATCAGAAATGGATCCAAATATTTTTATAAAAATTTTGGTAATTTTTAAAAGTCAGAAACTATTTTTAAACTATTTAAAATTGCTCAAACAAACAGAAAATAGGTCAAAAATAGTAAACATCAATATAAAATTCCATAAAATTTTCAAAAAGTCAAAAATATGCAAAATAATATTTATGAATTTTTTCAAAATTAAAAAATCTCAGAAAGTATTTTTTATGTAATTAAAAGAAAGCAAATAATTCAAAAAAATACAAAAAATATCAAATGTCAAAATAAAAATGTGAAAAAATAGTCATGAGATCAGAAATAATTCAAAGTATTTTTGTGAATTTTTTCATAATTTTTTAATAAAAAATAAAAGAGTTATTAATTTTTGAAAATTTAATCAATAAAAATAAAAAATCAGAAAATAAAATAAAACCAAAAAGATGTGGACCATCAAATCATAGTCAAAACGCGTCAGTAAGTTGATCCAGTGGACCAGACGCGTTGTGCTTGATATGGACCTTAGTGAGATACGCATAGGATCAGAAAAAGGGCAACCAATGAAATTAAAACGTTTGGCACGCTATCATTGCCTGAGACGAGACATGTCATCATCTTCAACCTCCAAACACCATGCAATGGGGATTTTGTGAGATCCTTCAAATGGAAAAATTAGGCTCCCGGGCTAATATCATTGAACTCGTTTCTTCAAGACGATTCTAACACCACCATCGCGCCAAATTTATATAAGGTATGGAGAGAGATATGAATAAAAAAACCAGAAAATAGCGAGCACCTTCAACTTGAGATTTCTCTCTCAATTCTCAATGGATTTCAAAATTGTAAGCAGCATTAGAATCAGGAGAAGGAGTGGAATAGATTAGTGCTTGATTTGGATCCAAATGGTGGAGAATTCTACCTTTTCGAAGTTCAAGGAAGAAGCTCTAAAACTGGACTTTTGTAGCTTGAATTATGGCTCGTTTTGATTGGTTTAAGTGCTGGAGAGTTTATATGATGCTTAAGGATGATGAATGCACAAAGAATTTTGGAAAAGGGAACTTAAATCTCAGAAACTGAATTCAAAAAAGATAGGTTCGTGTGAAGTTTTGGCAGGGTGTTTTTGGCTCTCAAAGCTTGAAGAAATGAATGGGGGGTGACCCTCTATTTATAGGGAAGTGAGTGGGAATGAACATTGGAAGAAACAAGGAAGTTAGGAGGGAAATTGAGTGAAGGTCAAGCACGAGTGAAGTGTGACTTCATTTCCATCAAAATTCAACCAAATCTTGCGTTTTGGGGTGCTAATCACTTCTGGCAAGTTTGCTAATCAAGTTTAAATCAAAAACTCAAATAAATCATGTGTTTAGAAGTTACATTATGGATTTCAAAATTCTGACTTTGTGGAAAATTCAGTTTCAAGTTACCAAATTCAAATCCATGGCATTTCCAACTCAAGGGTTCTTAGGGCATGATTTTTGATGCTTTAGAAAGATGAGGTTACAATCTTTGTAATGGAAAATGAATGGAGTCAAATGGATGCTTGAGCTGAAAGTTGCGTTGAGTCAAAGTTGAAGAAAAAGGGTTGACTTTCCATACTTAGAAATATTTCAAATTCTTCTTCAAAAATGACCTATAATGTCTTGCATCTAAACATGGCCTTCAACTTGGAATTTGCTCTTGACCAAAAAAGATGGCATAAACTAGACCTCTTGAATGACACTTTGAAACTTGAATCATTCAAAATCTCCAAAATTTGAGAAAGTATTGACTTGTTGAAGTTGGCAAAAAATCATGAAATGACCTATAATCGTTTGCATCTTTAAGGTAACTTCCATCCATTTTCCCACTTTGAACATAAAAGAAGGCATAAAGTTCACATATTCAAGATCATTATGGAAAAATAATGGACTCAAGGTGATAAAAATTGACCAAGTTAGGACCATTTGAAGTCACTCATGTAAAATTATGGATTCATCTAGATGACTTGTAATCTTTCTTCTTCACCAAGTTTCTTCCACATGAAAACTCCTTGGAACTTTTGAAGTGATTTGTTGACAACCCTTTGAAGAGAAGAATTTATTTGGAATCATTCAAAAATACCAAAAGGTGAGCAAGATATACTCCTTTGAAGTTCAAAACCCTAGCTTCTAGATCAAGAAAATGCTTTGAGGAACTTTGACAAGTTTGAACAAACTTCTTGTACCAATATTCTTGCTTTGTGAATATAAGTTGTTGAGGATGATAATGAGGACTCATAGCCACCAAAACCACTTCCATATCTTGAAATTTGATAAAAATATGCTCATGTGACCAATAGGAACAAGGCCTTGTCCAAACAAGACAACTTCTCCAAGCAAACCCCTTGTACTTTTGAGTCAAATCTAATAACCTTGAAATGTGATGAACCAAAATAACCTTGCCATGTCAATCCTTCCAAAACCAATCTAATGGTGAGGTTTGAACTTCTCAAGCTATATTGACTAGGGCATGGAAATAAACTCATGAACCCATGGGGTAGCTTATTAAATCTCATTGCCTTCACCTACATGGATAACAAGCAAGACAAAACAACATTGCATTTTATTTGTTAAATGAAGAAATCAAAAAAATATTCATGATCATAAAAGAAACATAAGTCAAGGTGCTTGGTAATCCCTCAAAAGGACAAAACTAAATGTATGGAGGGGAACTAAGAATCCTAGTGTGATCTTGTTGTGAGTGAATCAACATGGTATGATGAAGGGATCTTAGAGGCAAAAATTGGGGTACAACAGGTATGACACAAGTTTTATACAATGCCAAGGGCGACAAATATATATGAGTTCAAAGTAAATATATATGCAAACCCAACCAATAGAGAATACACAAATAAGAAGAGAAATGAACCACAGATCTACCAATTTGTCCCTGTCGATCGAAGAGCAATCCACCCTAAATCATCTGTATGCAAGCTCCATAGTTGTTATTTATGCTAATCCTAACAAAATTGGAGGTTGATGGAGTTGGGAGCAAAAAATTCCCCAAAAACATAACCTAAAAATGAACTAAATCTGTTTTTATAAAACAAATTTCAATAGACTTCACTAAGCGGGCCTGGCGCGCTAAGCGCGACTTCTTTATTTTACACATCAAATCAACCTAAACTGCACTAAGCGTGCTATCCGCGCTAAGTGGACTTCAAAACAATGCTTCTGTCAAAATATCAAAACACAATCAGCGCACTACAAAATACGCTGAGTGCACTCGCGCTTAGAAGCCTTATGCATACTAAGCAGGCTCTCCTGGACAGAAATTCCCAAAATGGGACTTTATTCCGAAAACGCACATCCGGAGTCGTGCCTTTGACATCTTATTCCTCAATGCTCCAAAATGAAACAAATACCTACAAAATGAATGGAAAAACATCAAATAGTATACTATGTACACAAAAACACAAATAAACACAAACTAAACATATTTACACAAAAGTCGGGTTTATTCAACGATATTTACAACAAAAAAGTCTATAAGTGCAACAAAAAGTATATACAAAAATAACTACAATTTGAACTTATCAATAATCTGCTTAGAAGAAGCAATCATATAAACACAAGAACCCCATCAACTGTTGTTGATTGATTCCTTGGGATACTTACTGAAGGTCTGGTCTGAAGAAGATAATGGTTGCGGTCATTATAAGAAATCCTGATAGGAGATCTTGCGGGATTAGATTCTGTTGGGTCAATGGTAGTCATATATCAAAGGGGACTGAGTGAAGGTCAGACTCTTGTGAGATCACTGATGGAAATCATTGTGAGGAAATCCTAGTATATGATCTTGAGGGATCTGATTCTATTGGGTCAATGATTGTTATATTCATTAAATTGGGTCAATCATTGAAGGTTCCTTGAGAGACTTAGTGAAAGTCTAATCTCAAGAAGACAAAGGTTGTTAGTCATTGTAGGAAATATGAATAGAAGATCTTGAGGGATCTGATTCTATTGGGTCAATGAATGTTATATCCCCCGAGATCCCTGAACGTGTCATTGTGTGTTAGTCACCGGTCGTTGCCCGTGAATTCGTAATCAGTTTGGTTATAGTGGATTAAGTCCTTTGATAAGGCGAAATAACCCTTTAGGGGTGGACATAATTAACCTTGTTTAAGGTGAACCTAGATAAATCCTTGTGTCCTTTATTCTTCATTCTCTTTATCGCTTTATCATTTAAGTGCTCAAAATTTCTAAAGGGGAATGTTTTATATGAACATAATTCAAACCCCCATTTCTTATGTTTTCTCTACCTTCAATTGGTATCAGAGCTCGACTTTGTTATTGATTTAAGAATCAAACACTTAACCGTGCAGAGCGATCCAGTTAGAGAAAAATTTGTAGTTGCCTGCTACTCAAATGATAGAAAGCTTTTCTAATTCAAAATTGTTCTATAGAGGAATCAAAACTCTGGGCAAGAATAAAAAATATGAAGATAGAATTACGGAAACAAGTTCTCAGGATTCTGAAGGCTCAAGTACTTGTGTCATAACCGGTAAAAATAAAGAGTCGTCGCCACTACTTTTTGTCCTAAGGATGGGAAAGAACAGATAACCTTAATTTGTACAGAGATTCTACATTCGTAAGTCAATTAGACGAAGGGAAAGTGTTTGGAACCCTTCATCTTCGTTGTTCTCAAGGGGCCCCGCCTTTAGGTTTTTGGGGAAAATGGGAATTTGGTAGTTAATATTTCTATATGTTGAGAAAAGGATTTAATTTTTTAGTTATGAACTTGCCCTGGTTTGAACTGCGGGCCTACGAATCTCCTTGTGAAGAATCAGAGTCCAAATTCGTAGTCCGTATGTGTTTGGTTAGTTTTTCTTTATGGATTGTGGAAATGTTTGGAATTGTCCTTGAACCTTGTCTGGATTTAAAAATAGCATAGTCGTAGACGCAGTTCGCAGTTAATAGAAAATATATCCACAATCCTTTTTGAAATAAAGTTGAATTTGTATTATGTTAGTAGAAAAATAATTGTTACGTTTGATGGGTTAGCTGTCTTAGAAAGTATGATGCAATTGGAAAAAAATAGAGCTTAAATGAAAAAAACAATATTTGATGAATTCATAAAAAATAAAAAGTTAGTATTTTAGAAAATAATTAATAAATAACTATTTCCTTGTTATTAAAAATATAAATTTTTTTTAATAATAATCTAATATTTATTTATCAAAATAATTTATATGATAAATGCAAAAATTATTTTCATGCACAACATGCTAAAAGATGATATGAGAAGCAAATAATAAATTAAATAAATAAATAGAACAAATAAATTAATTAATTAAAATTAATAAATTAAGTAAATTATTTGATTAAAAACAGGGGGTGTATTTTTATTCATGGTAGCAATTTGGGAGGTGCGTTTGTCAAAGGCTTAAGCCCATATAGTTTGTCTTAACTCAGGCATAGAGGGGGTGTAAGTTTGAGCTTAGATAGTAAAAACATGGGTGATAATAGGATTGGGCTTAGCCCAGATAAATGTCTTGAGATCCGTTAGCCAACTTGTGAGAGGGAGCATGGTGTTGTGGTGAGGTAGCAAAGTTTGAACCATTTGATCATAATCAAAGGGCCCCCAGAAGTGAACTCTGGAGTGTTGATTATAAGTAAACCAAGCGGACAACTATGATTGCAGTTTAAAAAGGGAACAAGGTTAGGATAAGCGCAGGTGACCAGTCAACAGTCACCTCATCCAGTGACTCTCAAGGAGCCACCTGACATGCATCAAGGGCCTGAGGGAGCATTATAAAAGCCACAGCCTTAGCGTGGGGCTTATTTTCCTCGTTTCCTTCACTCTATACACCAAAATAAAATAGCAATGTTATTTGAGAGTAAGAGAGAGATGCTATATCCTCTCTCTAAAACCACCGCCTTCACCGCCGGCCAGAAATCTCTTTCGCCGATGGTGTTCATCCAAACCCAGAAGACCCGCCAGGATCTTCATACCTTCATCCTTACAAAACCCAGATCTTGATGATCTTTATCCAACCCAACCCATATCCTTAAACAACCTTAGAACTCTAGGAAGCCTTCAACCAAGCCCTATGAACCCTAACCCTAAACCAAAACCCAGAAACTCATATTGTTAGAACCCTAACGATAGGGTTCTTCATATGAACCCTAACCCTTAGTAATCAAACCCTAAAACCCAAATTTAACCCAGAAACAACAAATTATACCCAAATCAAACACGCATCAAACACTAATCATCACAGTAATCTAACCTTAAAGCTAAGTGTTCCAGAATTACATTTTCCTGCAGTGAATCTTCTTGTACTATCCTTTCCTGATTTGTGATTCTCTTCCTTTAATCTCTCCTTCTTTTCCTCTTATTTCAGGTACTGAGGCGCAACAAGGAACGAAGAAGACCTTCAACCCTCGGTCTCAAGGTCCAGGGGTTGAATGGTGGTTGTGTAAAGCTCTCCAAGGAAACTTCCAACAAAGTCTCATCTCCGAATTCTTTCTCCTCTTCTTTTTTCCGCTTCTAAATTTATGTCCCTTATTAGGTTTTAAGCTATGGTTTATGTAGGTTTGGCAATTGGTTGATTTTAGGAAATATTTGTTATTGATTAGCAGTTACACATTAGTTTTAGGTTAGATTTAGAATTGATTGGCAATTGTAATCTGTAAATTTGATTTGATTAAATTTTGTTGTAATTAGAATTAGGGTTTCTTGTTATGTCAATGTATCTGGATGCTTTCATGTACGAATTCATTATAATCAATAAACAATTCCAATCAAAATTCTTTCAGATTTGATTTGCTTTGAAATATCCTATTTAATTCAAAATTGTTTGAGTTCTGGATTTGGGCTTGTGATGGTCTTAGGGAAGAAGGGACCCAAACATGGGGTGACAATGAAAATTAGGGTTTTTTATCCTGATGTTGATTTAGTCAATATTTTAACAAAATAATAATAAAATGACTAATAAATCCACTTTGGTACGTTGACCTCGGTCAATTGGAGTAAAAAGCTAATAATGATAAAAAATAAAAATAATAATAGTTAGATAACAATAATAATACTTAATATTTTAAATAATAATAACAATAATTATAACAATACCAATAATAACTTAAATAAAAATCAGATGTTGACCTTGGTAAAACCCCTAACCTACCCCCTCTATTTTAACCCTATTGTATTCAAACAACCAATAATACGACAATATATGTTTAATAAAACAAAAAATATAATAACACCAGAATTTAAATGACAAAATAACAAATAAAAATAAATTGATTACTAGAGGGGCAAATCTGGGGTATGACAGCTGCCCCTATTTAATCGCTCTTCAATTGAGGGTGCGAGAATATGAAGATCTCGCACATTCGGATCGAATGGTTATTAAATAATGGAAGACCCTAAAATTTAGCTGCAGACTTGAAAATATTTTGAAAATAAGTTTTGTACAACAAAGTGAATAAAGAGGTAATAATAGATTTTGTTCATTTACCATAACCTAGGAGGTAAATAGCACAAGCTTGAAAAATAGATAACTCATCACTGCTTTGAGACTGATGCAACAAGTTATCATAGTTATTGCGCATTTACCATGTCCTAGAGGGCAAATAAAACAATTTTGAAAAAAACCACTTACTAATGCTTTGAGACTAACATAGTAAGCTACAATATAGGTTATATATATATCTATCACAACCTAGGGGATATACAACACCAGTTTGATAATTCATTCTTGCTTGGAGACTAAAACAATGAACTATATCACATAGAAACATATACAAGTCCATTGCTGCTTTGAGACTAACGCAACGAGTTATATCGTAGATTCTGTATATCTACTACAACCTAGGGAGTAAATGATATGAGTTTGAAAATATCTTACTAACGCTTCGAGACTGACATAGTATGGTATATTGTAGACTTTCATTTTTATCACGACCTAGAGGATAAATACCACGGGCTTGATAATTCATTGTTGTTTGGAGACTAATACAATGAATTATGTCGTAGATTTTCGCATACCTACCACAACCTTAGGGGTAGATAACTCGAGCTTGAAAATAGATAACTTACTGAAGCTTCGAGACTAACATAGTAAGCTATATCACAGGTTTACATATTTATCACTACCTAGGGGATAAATAATACGGGTTTGATTTATGAACAAGTGTTTTGATAATTGAATCTTGGATGACTAAACCAAAAATATAAATCACAGATATACTACTTAGTCCAGCCCTAATATACCGGTTGTGTTTGTTCTCAACTGCGGTATTTATTGAATAAAGTTAAGGTTTTGAACTTGTAGATTAATTAGCTAGTAATAGTCCCCAAGATAGTTCGTAGTATTTTTTACCTAAGTGATTTTGAAATGCAATGTATAATGTATATATAATGCACAAAATTGATATGATACCCAATGACATTATCAACATGATACCCAAGTGTTTCATATGCACCAAATGTTTCGTACGTACATGCACCAAGTGTTTAGTAAATGTTTTTGATATTTTTCTCCTTTTAAACCATTGGGTTTCCTAAGTCGCCGACTTCCCAACATTGTTTGTTGTTCGTTGTGATATCCCCAATTTGATTTGTATTTTTATATGTCATGGTGAACAATGTCAATGTGTTGTTGATTATTGTATTGCAGGGGTAGGAGTAGACGTAGGCACGAATTTCTTTCGACATTTTTCTAACCAAAATACTTTTTGATGTTTTATCAAATCCTTTTATTTGTTTGTCAAATCCCCTAAATAATTTAGACAGTGTTTACAAGATATATTCGTAGTATTTTGCAAGCAAGTCGGGAAAAATAAAAACACAATTGAGAATAGAATTTGAAAAATAAATTATTTTATTGATGAAAGCGCCTTTGAATAGGCGAGAGTACAAGATGCAATTCCTTAAAAGAGGTAATTGCAGAAAGTTTAATAAAATTTGAAAATGGCAATGAAAATGATAATCGATACTATGAATTCTCCAATGTCCTTTGATAACTCCAATTTCCTTTACTTCTGAGCAAGCTTATTTAGATCAATCCCTCCCCTTCATAGTCGTGGTAATGAATTCTCGAACTGCAATTTATTTGTTCATTTTTTAAAATATAATCCGTAACTTTTGCCTAGATTACCCTTTCGGGTTTTCAATCCTCTGAGATGATGATCTTGTTTGTATTTCCCTAATTTTTACCTGGATCTCCCTTTTGGTTTTTCAATCCATCGGGATGCTCCTTTTTTTCCTAAGTCGCTGATTTAGGGTTTTGACTTAGCGGGCCTTTATATATAGTATTTTTTACTGCATCGGAGTTCTTCGGATGTGGTAGTTCTTACTCATCCATTGTTGTAAGGATAAGACCCTCGCTTGAGAATGTTGTTTTAACCACATACGAACCTTCATAGTTAGGTGTCCATTTACCACGTGAATTTAGACGAGGTATCAAAATCATTTTAAGAACCAAATATCCTTCTTTGAACACTCGAGGACAGACCTTCTTATCGAATGCTTTCTTCATCCGCTTTTGGTACAAATGGTCATGGCACAAAGTTTTTAGTGTTTCTCTTCAATAAGGTTGACTTGATCAAGTTGTGCTTGAAACCACTTTGATTCTTCAAGCTTTGTTTCCATTAGGACTCATAGTGACATAATCTCTACTTCAACAGGGAGTATAACCTTCATGTTGTATACAAGAGAGAAACGAGTTGCACCTGTCGAAGCACGTACTGAGGTAAGTTATCCATGTAGAGCAAAGGGAAGCATTTCGTGCCAATCTTTATATGTCTTCACCATTTTCTGAATGATTTTCTTAATATTTTTATTGGTAGCTTCAACGGCCCCGTTCATCTTGGGTCGGTAAGGTGAGGAATTATGATGCTCAATTTTGAAATCATCACATAACTCCTTCATCATTTTGTTATTTAAGTTTGACCCATTGTTTGTAATAATTTTTATAGGAACCCCATATCTGCATATAATATTCTGCTTGATAAATTGAGTAACCACTTGTCTTGTCACATTTGCATAGGACACAACTTCTACCCACTTGGTAAAATACTCAATTGTGACTAGTATGAATCGGTGTCCATTAGAAGCCTTTGGTTTGATGATTCCTATCATATCAATTCCCCATATCTAGAATGGCCAAGGTAAACTCAGGACATTCAGAGGAATTGGTGGCACGTGCACCTTGTCAGCATAGATTTGACATTTGTGACACGTCTTCGTATAATGGTAGCAATCAGCTTCCATCGTCAACCAATAATAACCTGCTCTTAAGATTTTTCTAGCCATGGCATGTCTATTTGTATTAGTACCAGAGGTTCCTTCATGGATCTCTCTCATAAGCGTATATGCTTCATGCTTCTCCATGCACCTGAGCAAGACCATATCGTAGTTTCTTTTGTACAACGCATCCTCATTTAAGAAGAACTTCGCAACTAGCTTTTGTAGAGTTCTCTTGTCAATAATCGAGGCATTTTCTGGATATTCTTGTTTCTCTAAGTACCTTTTGATGTCATAGAACCAGGGTTTGTTATCTGGTCCTTCTTCAATGGCGAGACAATGTGCAGGTTCTTCAAAATGTCTGATCGTGATGTGTGG
The DNA here is from genome assembly GCA_948472305.1 of Vicia faba. NCBI lineage: Eukaryota > Viridiplantae > Streptophyta > Magnoliopsida > Fabales > Fabaceae > Vicia > Vicia faba. The sequence continues at coordinate 1,113,804,236 of OX451740.1, forward strand.
TTTGTGATTTGGCCAAGTTACTTTGAACATGGATGACAAAGTTGCCAAGGTATCTACCATCTAATTTTCTTCTCGCGGAATGTGAGTGAAAGTAATCTCTGTGAACTCTGTAGCTAGTTTCAAAACATAATCCGGATATGGAATCAATTTTGGATGTCGAGTGTCCCATTCACCATTGACTTGGTATATGACTAATGCTGAGTCTCGATATACTTCGAGGTGTTTAATCTTTAGATTAATAGCAGCTTCTAAACCCAAGATACAAGCTTCATATTCAGCAATGTTATTGGTGCAATCAAAACATAACCTTGCAGTATAAGGTTTATAAAAATTCTTTGGAGATATCAACACTGCCCCAATTCCATGTCCTAGTGTGTTGGACGCACCGTCAAACATGAGTGTCCAACATACCCCTGGTTCAGGTCCTTCGTCGGGTCCTGGTACTTCGTAGTCACCTATAACCATGACATCTTCTTCTGAAAAGTCGAACTTCATTGGTTGATATTCTGGCAATGGTTGATGAGCCAGGTGACCAGCTAGCAGACTACCCTTGATAGCTTTTTGAGTAGCATGTTGGATGTCATACTCGGATAACAACATCTGCCACCGAGCAATTCTTCCCATAAGAGATAGATTTTCAAACACATACTTCAAAGGATCCATTATTGCTATTAACCATGTGGTATGAGTTAGCATATACTGTCTCAGTCATTTAGTAGCCCAAGCCAAATTATAATAAGTCTTCTCTAGGAGTGAGTGATTGGTTTCGCAGTCTGTGAATTTCTTGCTTAGATAGTAGATTGCATGCTCTTTCCTATATGTTTCGTCGTGTTTCCCCAATACACATCCCATAGATCCTTCAAGTACTGTTAAGTACATGATAAGTGGTCTCCCTAAGACAGGTGGCATCAAAACTGGTGGATCTTGTAAATATTGCTTTATTGTTTCAAAGGTTGTCTGACAGTCATCATTCCACTCCACTGATTAATCTTTTCGAAGTAGTTTAAATATAGGCTCGAACGTAGTAGTTAGGTGTGATATAAACCTTGAGATGTAGTTTGTTGTACCCCAAAATTTGCCCTCCCATATTCTTCAAAGTTTTGACAAGCATTACCTCAAAGGGTTCAAAGTCTACTCAAGGGCTACACAATCAAGCACCCTCCTAAGCCAGTCAAATTAGGGTTTTGGTTCTTGCAAGAAAGTTAAGGTTTTCAAGGGCTCAATCAAGTCCCATATGCTCATATACATTGTCAAGCACCTACATGTCAAGTTTCAAGGCTCACAAGTTCAAGTTGCACAGTCAAAAACCCTAATTGCTTCACAGTCAACTGTAAGGGCAAAATGGTTATTTAGCAGTCAAAAGTCAAACATTTTGGTCAACATCTTATTTTGAAGCCACAATCATCATTTTATCAAGTCTTTATCATGATTCCACAAGAATGGCTCAAAAATCATCAAGATGCAAAAGTTTCTATTTTTGGACAGTTGAAAAGTCAACTGTAACTTGACCAAGGCATAACTTTTTCATGGTTCATCAGAAAAATCCCATCCAATGCTCATCTTGAAGGGGAAGACATTTCCTACAACTCATCTTCACATTCCAAATCCAAGAAATGCTCTCACAAAAAGTTATCAATTTCAACATTATAGGTCATTTTCAAAAGTCAACAAAAAGACACTTTAATTCAAAGACCATAACTTGAGATTGGTAAATCAAAATGACATGGGACCAAAGGCATTGGTCAGAGGACTTCAAGACCTTTCCAAAATGTCCAAGAACATGTTCATATGATCAAAATTGAGCAAGCTATGCATTGGAGAAGTTGGGAAATTTTTGTGAAATGGCCAAAGTCAACTATCCTTGAACTTCAATTTTTGACAAAAGGGCCCACTTTTTCCACTTGATTCAGCTATTCCATGCCACCCACGTGTCCCATGTTTTATTTCAAGATTTAAAATTAATTTTTCTATTTTTATTTAATTTTATTTGATTTAATTCATTTTAAATCTTTAAAATTCAAATGAAAATCAAAGAAATTAATTAAGGGATATCTTGTGTTTTGAATAGCCTTGATGCATCATGAAACACATACCAATTTTGTGTACATCCTATTTCAAGCATAAAAATTCAAATTTGGACAAGAATGGCAAGTTTCTTTAATGGAGGTTATGGCAAAATCCAAAAGATAATTGCATTGGTTTAAGGCTCAAGATATTGGTTGATTCTCATTCAGAACCATATATGCAATTATTCCACACATCATTCACGACCTAGAAAACTCAGAAACGGCCAAAGCAATTTCCAAAATTCCAAAGAAAAGTCACAATCTGAAATCAAACTTACAGTGCAATTCAGGCATTTTCTTTGATCCAAACACACTCCCAACCCTCCCAGGAACGATTTGCAGTCATAAACCAATCCCAACACTCAAGGAAACGGCCAAACAGAACCACGGTTTGAGCAAACTCTTCCATAATCGAAACTCCATTTTTACACATCATTAATACATTTTGATCATTGTTTTACATTGCTGACATTCATACGAAACTTTCTATATAACTTAATTTGATTATGATGCTCTAACGTGAAAGTTGCCATTGTTAAGTTCTAGGTTTTCAAAGCTTTGGAATTGGGGTTTTTCACATAGTGTAAAATTAAGCCTCAAGACATACACGGTCAAACTCAGCATGATGAAACGAACATGAAACATACCTCGCGCCCAATTTATATTGCACGAGCGCTTAATCGCTATTTTTTAAATGCTTGCATTTTGTGGGGGGTTAAAACCCCCGCTATGTGTTCTATATTTTACAGGAAAGGTTGAAGACGAAGGGTGTGGCAACAAGGGATTGGTGCATTTAAATAAACGCGCAGATTTTTTGATTTCCAGAATAACGTTTATTTTTCATATTTAATTTTCTTTGTTTGTTATGTTAACAAAAACACTCAAGTGGCCCAGTGGTTGGAGACGTGGCTAGGCATCACTGGGACCTGGGTTCGATTCCCAGGTCCCCCCATAATTCCATATTTTTTTTTCTAACGCTTTCCTGTGCAGCATTCCAAAGAAAGCATATCATACACCTCATCCAGGAGTCAGCCAAGTGTCCATCAGTGCAGATCCAAAGGTCAAGAAAGGGAGCACACCATACTCCTGGTCAACAGCGCTCCACCCAATTCCCAGAGTCAACAGGCTTTGTGCAAAATGGGCCTCATAATTCCACATACACCCTCCATTCTGGCCCATACCCCCTTCCCTTGGTTTATTCTTTTCTTTTCCTTTTTTTTTATATTTTCTAATTTAATTATTAACCTTTTTAATTATTTTTATTATTAACAATTAACCAATTAATGTTTTCATAAAAAATCAAAAAAAGAACTAACATTATTAATTTCATTTTATTTTTGTAAAATAAATATTAACAAATAAAATAGTTTAATTAGGCAACTTTAACTTTTTTTTTATAATTAAAATAAGTTTAGAATTAGGTTTTATTAGCTTTCAATTTTAATTCCTTTATTTTATTTTCATTAAAAAAACATAAAAAATACAAAAACATTTTTCTTTTAATAAATTAATTAATTAGATTAAGCTTTATTTAATTAATTGCATTTAATTCAAAAAAAAGACAAAAAATTCAATTTCTTTTCTTAAAAGGGTCAAAACCCTTAGAACGTTCCCGATTAATTTTTATTCGCGCGCATTTACTTTATTTTGATTATTATGTAATTGCTTCCAAGAATGTAATAGTAACTAGGTTTATCGCTTTATTTAATTTCTCGTACTCATTTACCAAAACGGGTCTTTGTATTTTTGGCGATGTATAGACCCGCGCCTTGTAATAGCATAGAATTTATCTTTCCGCAATTTACTTTCTGCACCCCTAACTGTTAAATGCATGAAAGAATGTATGTAAATAAAATGAATCCGTAGCTCACAAATAAAAAGACAATCAACTGAAAAACAACACACAAAACACATGCCACTTCTAGGGTACGTTTCACTCGTTGCCTCGAAACGTGGTCATCAAGTACAGGACGTCTTAGAGGTCACCCTTTGTCTAAAGATCCAGTTGCCTCGAAACAGTTGCCTCGGATAAAAGGATGTAGGACATTAGGGTTACTTCTAAGGTATCCTACCATTGCTTCGGTGACCACACTGTCCCGATAATCGAATTGACCCGAACACCTCCAACGATGGTGCTACCTACCTCTCAATGGTGGGATAGCACTATCTAAAGGACTCTTACACAGCTTAATTCCTTAGGGTAGGTAGATGACTCATGGGTACTTGCTCTTTTCAAAAACAAACAAAATACTTTTCACACCTTACACTTTCAAAAAAGTTTTCAAACAATACTTCATACACTCTTGAGGACTGATACAAGAGTTACTTAGAAGTTTTCCAAACGAACTTTTTCAAAACCCACACACATTTGAAAAGCAAACATTTTTGAAAACATAAGAGCAAGTACCTAAGAGCCCGTGGATAACCACGGATAGAAAGGGTGCTAACACCTTCCCTTTCTATAAATCTACCTCCCGAACCGAGAAACATTCTCATAAGGAATTTTGTTGTGCTTTTGTCCTTTCCATGTTGGAGAACATAAAAGACGGTGGCGACTCTTGCTTCCGCGACATTTCGCGAAACCAGCTAAAAACAGTCAGTTCTATTTCCACCGATCACAGAATTGGCGACTCTGCTGGGGACTAGAAAAAAGTGAGGTGTACCTTAGGATTAGATCATACTTATGTTTTCAATTGCTTTGCTTTGATTGCTTTATATTTATGGGCTTTGCATCGGAGTTTCATAGATACTAACCCGGATCTGGGGATACCCTTTTAGGTAGCATAAGCTGTGAGGGACCTGTCCGGCGTAGACCGACACGGGTGAAGCAGTGGCTACGTTGGTGTGGAACCTTGGTCTGTACCGATATCCCTTGTGTTGCAACGAGGAGAATATGGGTCTTCTGAGGAGTCATTAAACACCAACCGACCTTAGAACCCTAAATTGACCCAACTTGGCCATAGAACAGTAGCAGTATGCTACACCCATTGAGGCTAAACTCTCGCGATGGTTCTGGCTGCAAGAAAAGATTGCGATGCTGGAGTTATGACCGATTGAGGGTAGTCAGTGATATTGGGATCCTCTAGAACCCGGTTACTTTTGATAGGACAGGTCTTAACCAACAAAACTGAAAGAGGGTAGTACCTGAACTTCATGCTGGCCTAAAACTCTAAGGGCTGTCTTGTGTGACTTATGTGCCTTATCATGTTTGCCTTTGTGAATATTTGTGGTATGCTTTATCATAACATCATAACATCATACCATTGCATGCATCCTGCATAAGGACTGACCTATTTCAAAGACAAGAGGGTTTCACCTTTGCTCTGTTTTGTAGGACATCATGATGCCTGTGCGAAGGAACACTATCCGGCTCAACTTTGTTCACCCACCTGATTTGCTTAAAGAGTTGGTTGACAGAATTCCAAACACTGCTTCCTTCATCCAGAGGCATGGTTCTCTTCTCGGTTTAGTCACTTCAAAGTGGGACCAACAACTGATGAGTGTCTTGACCCTGTTTTATGATCCCTTGTACAGTTGCTTCACCTTTCAAGACTTCCAGCTGGTCCCTACCCTGGAAGAATTCTCTGATTTGCTTGGCATCCCTATCTTGGATCAGAATCCCTTCACTGGTTGGGAGAAGACTCTTAGACCTGAGGAGATTGCAGCAGCCCTTCCTTTGACCAACAAGGAGGTAATGGACAACTGGGTGACTAGAAGCGGAGTTAAGGGCTTCTTGGCTAAGTTTCTGATTGGTAAAGCTAACAGTTTCTGGAATGACTTAGACTTCAGGGCGTACGAGGACATTCTGGATCTCTTAATCTATGGTCTAGTATTGTTTCCAAATCCTGATAACTTTGTCAATATCAATGCCATAAGGATCTTCGTGTCTCGGAACCCTGTACCCACTCTCTTGGGTGATGTCCTGCAACAACTCTATGCTCGTACCGCCCGAAGATGAGGAACTCTGTGGTGTTGTACTCCTTTGTTAGTGAGGTGGTTTATTTCGCACCTCCCCAAGTTCGTGCTGAAGAACCAAGAAGGAAGAGGCTGGGCTCATAGGTTAATGTCTCTCACTGATAATGACATCATTTGGACTCTCAGAGGTTTAGATGAGGTGGCTGTTATTGATCGTTGCGGAGAATATCCTAATGTTCCATTGATTGGTACTCAGGGCGGAATCTCTTATAATCCATGTTTAGCTCTCCGTCAATTTGGAAGAGCCAAAAGAGCAGGTCCTCATGAGATGTTGGTACCTCACATCAGTTTTGAGTTTCAGGAAGATAGTGACGAACTGCGCCGTAGATTCATCAAAGCTTGGGACGGAATTCACAAAGTTGACCCATATGAGTTGGGACCGAAGACTTCTCTACCAATGGAACCCTATTACAAATGGGTCCGCATCCGTGCTCAGAAGTTAGGTATGCCATATGAAGTTGCCAGGCCTATCATTCTTGAAAGTCCTGATGGAGACGGGGTTCCTCCAACTGTTCTCCCTCCTCAGATACCCACTGATGTTGATACCCTAAAGAGATCTTGGGCGCAACTACAGGAAGAGCGGGATTATTATCGGGAAAAGTTCAACGGATAGGAACAGAAGATTCAGAAGCTGACCAAGCAATTGGAGAACGAGCGAACCCTGAATGACTATATCCGTACTGAGAAGAGGAGGCCATGGGAGCACTGATGGGCTTTGGATGTTTCTTTTACAGTTTTATTTCCTTTTCAGTATTTTCATTCTTGTAACGCCTAAGGGCAAATTGTTGAACAATTTAAAGTTTGAATCTAATAAAGTGTGTTTCCCTTTTGTCTACAAAGTTGATTCCCGATTGTCTTTGAAAACATAATTCATACGCATTTCATTCATCATATGTATCATAGGTACCCTTTTTCTACAGGTTGCTTAATCTTCTTCGCTGTTTATTTTAGCACTCAGTCATCATGAATCCTGAACCAACTACCGAGCAAGCTATCAAGGCCCTCCAGGCCCATAACGCCCAATTTCAGGAGATGGTCATGAACTTAGCTCAGGGACAACAGGAGTTGAAGGCTTTGCTCCTGAAGAAGAAAAAGAAGAAGAGGATTGTGCTGTTCAACACTGGGCGCAGACTCGGGAATACACTGCAGAATGAAGTTGAGAGGACTACTCCATCTGTGGGGGAAGGCAGTCACCAAGGGAGAGAGGTTCCTAGTCCTGTGGTCTCTGACACTGAGATAGACTTCAATGATGAACAGTACCCTCCTGCTGAGGACCGGTACAAACAACTGGAGGACAGGTTGAATGCTATGGAGATTCAACATGTGCCTGGGTTGGATTTCAGAGACTTGGGGTTATCTTCTGGGGTGGTGATCCCACACAAGTTCAAGGCGCCGACCTTTGTGAAGTATGACGGGGCTTCCTGTCCTAAGATGCACCTCCGTTCTTATGTAAGGAAGATCCAGCCTTAGACAGCAGACAAGAACTTATGGATCCATTTCTTCCAGGAGAGTCTTTCAGGGACTCATCTCGAATGGTTCTATTAGCTGGATGGAACCAACATTCGTAACTGGGAGGATTTGGCTACTGCTTTTTACAAGCAGTATCAATATAATTCCGACCTCGCTCCCACGCGTACCCAACTCCAGGGTATGTCACTGGGAACGGGTGAAGGTTTTAAGGAGTACGCACAGAAATGGAGAGACCTGGCTGGCAGGGTGCAGCCACTGTTGACGGATCGTGAACTAGTGGACATGTTCTTGGGGACCCTATCTGGTCCATTCTTCAACCATCTCGTTGGTAATTCCTCTGCTGGGTTTACTGACCTGATCCTGACTGGTGAAAGGATCGAAGCTGGTATCAAATCAGGGAAGATACATAAGGGTGCCTCTTCAAATACTGAAAAGAAGCCCTTCAAGAAGGAGGCCAGTGTTGTGTATGGTCCCAGAAGACAGAATAAACCAGAACGCCACCAAGCTGTCAACGCGGTGGTTATTTCTAAGCCTGCTGCTGCTCCTCAGCACTACAACCAGCCAAGAGTTGAGAGGCCCAAAAGGCAGTATACTCGGCTCAGCATGACTCTCTCCCAGATATTACCGCAACTGCTGTCAACCAGCCTGGTAATTGTCAAGGAAGCTCCGAAGGTGGTAAACACAGCATCTCCGAAGTACAACCCCAACGCCCGTTGCGCTTATCACTCTGACAGCCCGGGACACAACACAGATGATTGTTGGACTCTGAGGAATAAGGTTCAAGACCTTATTGATGCTAAAGAGGTTCAGTTCGAGGCGCCCGAGAAGCCTAATGTGGTGACTGCTCCCATGCCTAACCATGGAGTAAATGCTATCAGGGTTGAAGATGAAGTGGAAGAATCCGAATTCGACAGCTGGATATACCCAACAACTGAAGATGGACCAAGCAACTGGACTGCAAAAGACTTTACACCTATTACTTTTGTCACCCAGTAATGAACTTCTTTGTTTTGAATTTGTAATAAACAATAATTTGAAACTTTATGGCCCGGTGTCTTACCCGGGGCACCGTGGTTTTATTTGTGAGGGCTTTTGTGTGTCACTTCCATATATCATGAATAAAAGCATTTGACGTTTTTCACATTTCAAATCTTGCGCTCCCTTTATTTCTTTATATATTGCAAAACAGCTATATTTACACACACTCACTTATACAGGTTCCAATCCACTCTGGATCTCACTGGTAACGACTCTGCTACTGCCAGTTATGACTTCGAAAATCCGATCAACTTAGCCGAAGACGAAGGTGAAGATGATTGCGAAGTGCCTGGTGAGCTTGCAAGACTGTTACTCCAGGAAGAGGGGCCATTCAACCACATGAAGAGCCAGTGGAAACGGTAAATCTGGGTACTAAGACAGACAGAAAGGAAGTCAAGATTGGTGCCAATCTAGAGCTCAGTGTGAAACAACGGTTGATTCAGATGCTGCATGATTATGTGGAAATCTTTGCCTGGTCTTACGAAGACATGCCTGGGTTGGATACCGACATTGTGGTTCATCACCTGCCTACCAAGGAAGACTGCCCTCTGGTTAAACAGAAAGTCTGTCGTATGCGTCCAGAGATGTCCGAGAAGATCAAAGCTGAGGTTATGAAACAATTTGATGCCGGGTTTCTAGCAGTGACTTCTTACCCTCAGTGGGTTGCCAATGTGGTTCCAGTGCCGAAGAAAGATGGTAAAGTCAGAATGTGTGTTGATTACAGGGATTTGAACAGGGCGAGCCCTAAGGATGATTTCCCTCTGCCTCATATCAACGTTCTGGTTGACAATACTGCTCAGCACAAGGTGTTCTCCTTCATGGACGGTTTCTCCGGATATAACCAAATCAAGATGGCTTCTGAAGACATGGAGAAGACCACTTTTGTTACTCAGTGGGGAACCTTTTGCTACAAGGTCATGCCTTTTGTGTTGAAAAATGCTGGGGCAACCTACCAACGTGCCATGGTTGCTTTATTTAATGACATGATCCACCATGAGATTGAAGTATATGTCGACGATATGATTGCAAGGTCCCAAACTGAGGAGGAACACCTTGACCATCTACAAAAACTGTTTGACCGTCTGAAGTTGTATAAGCTGAGGTTGAACCCAAACAAGTGCACCTTCGGGGTAAGATCTGGAAAATTGCTAGGCTTCGTCGTAAGCGACAAAGGTATTCAAGTGGACCCTGCCAAGGTGAAAGCCATACAAGAGATGCCAGCTCCCAAGACAGAGAAAGAAGTCAGAGGCTTTCTAGGACGTCTGAATTACATTGCCCAGTTCATCTCGCATCTAACTGCTTCCTGTGAACCAATCTTCAAGCTGCTGAAGAAAGATCAAGTAGTACGTTGGAACGATGAATGTCAGGCCGCTTTCGACAGAATCAAGGAGTATCTCCAAGAACCACCCATTCTTATGCCACCGGTTGAAAGGAGACCTCTAATATTATACTTGACAGTACTTGACAGCTCAATGGGGTGTGTGTTGGGGCAGCATGACGAGTCTGGCCGAAAAGAGCATGCCATTTATTACCTTAGCAAAAAGATTACCGACTGTGAGACCCGATACTCACTGCTCGAGAAAACTTGCTGCGCTTTGGTATGGGCTGCTCGCCGGCTGAGACAGTATATGTTGACTCGCACTACTCTGTTGATTTCAAAAATGGATCCAATCAAGTACATATTCGAAAAGCCTGCTCTGTCGGGAAGAATAGCAAGATGGCAAATGATCTTGACAGAATACGACTTCCAGTACACGACTCAGAAAGCAATCAAGGGAAGTGTATTGGCAGACCACTTGGCACACCAGGCAGTGGACGACTACCAATCTATGAACTTTGAATTTCCAGACGAGAATATCATGGTAGTGACTGATTGTGAAGTACCTGGACCGGATGAAGGACCTGAGGAAGGATCCCGATGGTCTATGCACTTTGACGGAGCCTCGAACGCTTTGGGTAATGGCATTGGCGCTGTGATCATATCCCCTCAAGGCACTCATACTCCACTCACTGCCCGGCTATGTTTCAACTGCACCAACAACATGGCAGAGTATGAGACATGTATCATGGGTCTTCAAGCTGCAATTGACTTAAGGATCAAGTTCCTGAGTGTCTTCGGAGATTCCGCTCTCGTGATCAACCAGATCAAAGGCGATTGGGATACAAAACACCCAAACCTTATTCCTTACAAAGAGTGTGTGTTGACGTTGATTCCCCACTTCGAGGAGATAACTTTTGAACACTTCCCAAGAGAGGAGAATCAGTTGGCGGACGCGCTGGCTACGATGTCTTCTATGTTTAAAGTCAAATGGGACAACGAGGCTCCCCGGATCATTATCTGGAAACTGGATGAACCTGCATATTGCTGCGATCTTGAGGCTGAGGAGGTAACTGAAAAACCTTGGTATCATGAAGTGAAGAGGTACCTTGAAACTCAAGAATACCCCGAAGGCGCATCTGTTAACGACAAGAAGTTTCTGAGAAGGTTCGCAGCAAAGTTCTTCCTCAGCAACGGCATTCTTTACAAGCGAAACCATGATTCAACCCTACTGCGTTGTGTGGATAAGACTGAAGCAGAAAGGATCATGGCAGAGCTACATGAGGGCACCTTTGGGACACATTCCAGTGGACATACCATGGCAAAGAAAATCCTTCGGGCAGGATATTTCTGGTCCACAATGCAAGCTGACTGTTACCAACATTCTCGGACATGTCATAAGTGCCAGATTTATGCAGATAAGGTGCACGTTCCCCCGGTTCCTCTGAACATCCTGACAGCACCTTGGCCTTTTGCAATGTGGGGCATTGATATGATCGGCAAGATCAGACCTACGGCATCTAACGGGCATCGCTTCATCCTGGTAGCGATTGATTACTTTACAAAGTGGGTTGAAGCAGCTTCCTATGCTACCGTAACCAAGAACGTCGTGGCACGGTTCATTCGGCATAACTTGATATGTCGATACGGTGTACCTAAAAGGATCATTACGGATAATGGTACCAATCTTAACAATAAGATGATCACTGAGCTCTGTGAGCAATTCAAGATACAGCACCACAACTCTTCTCCCTACTGGCCGAAGATGAATGGGGCTGTAGAAGCAGCCAATAAGAATATCAAGAAAATTGTGCAGAAGATGACAGTGACCTACAAAGATTGGCACGAAATGTTACCGTTTGCTCTTCACGGGTACCGTACCTCAGCAAGAACGTCGACCGGGGCAACTCCCTTTTCCATGGTCTATGGCATGGAAGCAGTCTTACCTATTGAAGTCCAGATACCCTCTCTCCGGATAATGAAGGATGCAGATTTGAGCGAAGATGACTGGATCCAGACTCGACTTGATCAATTGAATCTAATCGACGAAAAGAGACTCACCGCTATTTGTCATGGTCAAACGTACCAAAAACGGATGATCAGGGCCTTTAACAAGAAAGTCAGACGATAAGAATATCAAGTCAGAGACATGGTAATCAAGCGCATCATTCTTCCTCAAAGTGATCCCAGGGGCAAATGGACCCCTACGTACGAAGGGCCATTTGTGGTTAAACATGTCTTCTCAGGAGGAGCTATGATTCTAACCCCCATGGATGGTGACGACCTTTCTCACCCCGCCAATGCAGACATAGTAAAAAGATACTACGCATGAATTAAAGACCCGCTAGGTTGACACACCTAGGCAAAAATAAGGGCTTCCCGGAGAACCAAAAGGGTTCGGGCAAAAATAAGGGATGAAATGAAAAAAAATCTGTACACCCGGCAAGTCGAAAACCTGAAAAGGCGGCTTGGGCAAAAATGGGTATCCCGGTGGACTGAAAACCCGAAAGGGCAGTCCAGGCAAAAGTTAGGGATAAGCATAATACTATGTCTCATTGGATCACCTCGCATCCAGAATTCGGTATCAACTATCAGATTCAGACGACATCGATCAATCAGCTTCATCTTCAACTAAGCAGCAAAGTGATGAGACGCTTGAAGACATAAAGGCGATATCTGTTGACGACTATTTCCAGATTCGATTCCTATCCAGCCAGGGCACGTCTGAAGAGTTTGAAGATTCGATTCATGTATCCAGCCAGGGCATATCTGTTGACGACTATTTCCAAATTCAATTCTTGTATCCAGCCAGGGCACGTCTGAAGAGTTTGAAGATTCGATTCCTGTATCCAGCCAGGGCATATTTGTTGACGACTAATTCCAGATTCGATTCCTGTATCCAGCCAGGGCACGTCTGAAGAGTTTGTAGATTCGATTCCCGTATCCAGCCAGGGCATATCTACATAAAGAGTTTGAAGATCAACCCCTGTAACAGGCCAGGTAATTATCTTTCTTTCTCAGGTACGTAAGTTCTCGCTAATTAATCTCTTACGCGATCGACACCTAGATGGCATCTATAAGCCCATCTCCACAACTATCCATCACAGTTCCGAATGGCATCTATAAGCCCATTCCCGATAAGGTTCTGTCACACTTACAGATGGCATCTATAAGCCCATCCTCCTATCCACCATCTCTCTAAATAGCATCTGTAAGCCCATTTCCGCTATCACACTGCTGATACTCTACTATGTGAGTGCAAATTTCTGGGCACTCTAGTGTTCAATCATCTTCTACCCTCGAATCACGAAAGGCACACAAGCCAATCTACATCCTCAGGTCTAAGAAGATTGAACAGGGGCAACTGTTGTACCCCAAAATTTGCCCTCCCATATTCTTCAAAGTTTTGACAAGCATCACCTCAAAGGGTTCAAAGTCTACTCAAGGGCTACACAATCAAGCACCCTCCTAAGCCAGTCAAATTAGGGTTTTGGTTCTTGCAAGAAAGTTATGGTTTTCAAGGGCTCAATCAAGTCCCATATGCTCATATACATTGTCAAGCACCTACATGTCAAGTTTCAAGGCTCACAAGTTCAAGTTGCACAATCAAAAACCCTAATTGCTTCACAGTCAACTGTAGGGGCAAAATGGTCATTTGGCAGTCAAAAGTAAAAAATTTTGGTCAACATCTTATTTTGAAGCCACAATCATCATTTGATCAAGTCTTGATCATGATTCCACAAGAATGGCTCAAAAATCATCAAGATGCAAAAGTTTATATTTTTGGACAGCTGAAAAGTCAACTATAACTTGACCAAGGCATAACTTTTTCATGGTTCATCAGAAAAATCCCATCCAATGCTCATATTGAAGGGGAAGACATTTCCTACAACTCATCTTCACATTCCAAATCCAAGAAATGCTCTCACAAAAAATTATCAATTTCAACATTATAGGTCATTTTCAAAAGTCAACAAAAAGGCACTTTAAGTCAAAGACCATAACTTGAGATTGGTAAATCAAAATGACATGGGACCAAAGGAATTGGTTAGAGGACTTCAAGACCTTTCCAAAATGTCCAAGAACATGTTCATATGATCAAAATTGAGCAAGATATGCATTGGAGAAGTTGGGAAATTTTTGTGAAATGGCCAAAGTCAACTATCCTTGAAACTTCAATTTTTGACAAAAGGGCCCACTTTTTCCACTTGATTCAGCTATGCCATGCCACCCACGTGTCCCATGTTTTATTTCAAGATTTAAAATTAATTTTTCTATTTTTATTTAATTTTATTTGATTTAATTCATTTTAAATCTTTAAAATTCAAATGAAAATCAAAGAAATTAATTAAGGGATATCTTGTGTTTTGAATAGCCTTGATGCATCATGAAACACATACCAATTTCGTGTACATCCTATTTCAAGCATAAAAATTCAAATTTGGACAAGAATGGCAAGTTTCTTTAATGGAGGTTATGGCAAAATCCAAAAGATAATTGCATTGGTTTAAGGCTCAAGATATTGGTTGATTCTCATTCAGAACCATATATGCAATTGTTCCACATATCATTCACGACCTAGAAAACTCAGAAACGGCCAAAGCAATTTCCAAAATTCCAAAGAAAAGTCACAATCTGAAATCAAACTTACAGTGCAATTCAGGCATTTTCTTTGATCCAAACACACTCCCAACCCTCTCAGGAACGATTTGCAGTCATAAACCAATCCCAACACTCAAGGAAACGGCCAAACAGAACCACGGTTTGAGCAAACTCTTCCATAATCGAAACTCCATTTTTACACATCATTAATACATTTTGATCATTGTTTTGCATTGCTGACATTCATACGAAACTTTCTATATAACTTAATTTGATTATGATGCTCTAACGTGAAAGTTGCCATTGTTAAGTTCTAGGTTTTCAAAGCTTTGGAATTGAGGTTTTTCACATAGTGTAAAATTAAGCCTCAAGACATACACGGTCAAACTCAGCATGATGAAACGAACATGAAACATACCTCGCGCCCAATTTATATTGCACGAGCGCCTAATCGCTATTTTTTAAATGCTTGCATTTTGTGGGGGTTTAAAACCCCCGCTATTTGTTCTATATTTTACAGGAATGGTTGAAGACGAAGGGCGTGGCAACAAGGGATTGGTGCATTCAAATAAACGCGCAGATTTTTTGATTTCCAGAATAACGTTTGTTTTTCATATTTAATTTTCTTTGTTTGTTATGTTAACAAAAACACTCAAGTGGCTCAGTGGTTGGAGACGTGGCTAGGCATCACTGGGACCTGGGTTCGATTCCCAGGTCCCCCCATAATTCCATATTGTTTTTTCTAACGCTTTCCTGTGCAGCATTCCAAAGAAAGCATATCATACACCTCATCCAGGAGTTAGCCAAGTGTCCATCAGTGCAGATCCAAAGGTCAAGAAAGGGAGCACACCATACTCCTGGTCAACAGCGCTCCACCCAATTCCCAGAGTCAACAGGCTTTGTGCAAAATGGGCCTCATAATTCCACATACACCCTCCATTCTGGCCCATACCCCCTTCCCTTGGTTTATTCTTTTCTTTTCCTTTTTTTTTATATTTTCTAATTTAATTATTAACCTTTTTAATTATTTTTATTATTAACAATTAACCAATTAATGTTTTCATAAAAAATCAAAAAAAGAACTAACATTATTAATTTCATTTTATTTTTGTAAAATAAATATTAACAAATAAAATAGTTTAATTAGGCAACTTTAACTTTTTTTTATAATTAAAATAAGTTTAGAATTAGGTTTTATTAGCTTTCAATTTTAATTCCTTTATTTTATTTTCATTAAAAAAACATAAAAAATACAAAAAAAATTTCTTTTAATAAATTAATTAATTAGATTAGGCTTTATTTAATTAATTGCATTTAATTCAAAAAAAAAGACAAAAAATTCAATTTCTTTTCTTAAAAGGGTCAAAACCCTTAGAACGTTCCCGATTAATTTTTATTCGCGCGCATTTACTTTATTTTGATTATTATGTAATTGCTTCCAAGAATGTAATAGTAATTAGGTTTATCGCTTTATTTAATTTCTCGTACTCATTTACCAAAACGGGTCTTTGTATTTTTGGCGATGTATAGACCCGCGCCTTGTAATAGAGTAGAATTTATCTTTCCGCAATTTACTTTCCGCACCCCTAACTGTTAAATGCATGAAAGAATGTATGTAAGTAAAATTAATCCGTAGCTCACAAATAAAAAGACAATCAACTGAAAAACAACACACAAAACACATGCCATTTCTAGGGTACGCTTCACTCGTTGCCTCGAAACGTGGTCATCAAGTACATGACGTCTTAGAGGTTACCCTTTGTCTAAAGATCCAGTTGCCTCGAAACGGTTGCCTCGGATAAAAGGATCTAGGACATTAGGGTTACTTCTAAGGTATCCTACCATTGCTTCGGTGACCACACTGTCCCGATAATCGAATTGACCCGAACACCTCCAACGATGGTGCTACCTACCTCTCAATGGTGGGATAGCACTATCTAAAGGACTCTTACACAACTTAATTCCTTAGGGTAGGTAGATGACTCATGGGTACTTGCTCTTTTCAAAAACAAACAAAATACTTTTCACACCTTACACTTTCAAAAAAGTTTTCAAACAATACTTCATACACTCTTGAGGACTGATACAAGAGTTACTTAGAAGTTTTCCAAACGAACTTTTTCAAAACCCACACACATTTGAAAAGCAAACATTTTTGAAAACATAAGAGCAAGTACCTAAGAGCCCGTGGATAACCACGGATAGAAAGGGTGCTAACACCTTCCCTTTCTATAAATCTACCTCCCGAACCGAGAAACATTCTCATAAGGAATTTTGCTGTGCTTTTGTCCTTTCCATGTTGGAGAACATAAAAGACGGTGGCGACTCTTGCTTCTGCGACATTTCGTGAAACCAGCTAAAAACAGTCAGTTCTATTTCCACCAGTCACATAGTTCAATCGTCCTAAGAAACCATGAACCTCTTTTTATATTCTTGGAGATGGCATTTCTTGTATGGCTTTCACCTTGTCGAGATCCACCTTAATACCTCGTTGACTTACAATAAAACCCAATAGTTTGCCTGACCTAACACTAAATGTGCATTTGTTTGGATTCAACCCCAGTCTTAATTTCCGTAGACATTCAAATAATTTCTGCAAGTGGATGATGTGATTCTCATCCGTATGGGATTTGGCAATCATATCATTCACGTATACATCAACTTCTTTGTGGATCATGTCATGAAACAACTTGACCATTTCTCGTTGATAAGTTTCCCCTACGTTCTTTAGACAGAAGGGCATTACTTTGTAATAGAAGGTGCCCCAAGGAATCATGAAAGTAGTTTTTTCTATATCCTTTGATGCCAATTTGATATAATTATATCATGAGAAACCATCCATGAAAGAAAATATCGAAGCTTGATATGTATTGTCCACCAAAACATCTATGTGAGGTAACGGGAAATCGTCTTTGGGACTTGCTTTGTTCAGATCCTGATAGTCTACACACATGCGTACTTTATTGTCCTTCTTAGGCACTGGCATGATGTTAGATATCTAAGGTGGATAATCTACCACATCTAAGAATATTGCATCAAATTGTTTAAGGACTTCTTCTTGGATCTTGTCAGTCATGTCCGGACGAGTTCTTCTTATTTCTGTTTAACTGGAGAACAACCTTCTTTGAGAGGTAGTTTGTGCACCACAATATTTGTATCCAATCATGGCATATCTGTGTAAGACCAGGCGAATATATCCATGTACTCATGCAAAAGCTTGATCAAACTTTCTTTGACGCTTTTCTCCAAGGTTGCACCTATCTTGATCTCTTTTGGATCTTTTTCTATGCCAAGGTTGATGATCTCTATAGATTCCTGGTACTGTTGTATATTATCTTCTTTTTGCTCTAATACCCTCGCCAATTCTTTGGAGAGTTCAAGATCTTCCTCTTCAGCTTGGTTAATTAGTGCATCAAAATCATATCGGATAGTAGCAGTATCATTATCGGTGAGTTTGGGTGTAGATCTGCACATTTTATCATGTTTTGGTGCTTTTTAGGATGTGAATTGGAAAACGTATATGAAGAAAAAGATATTGCCATTTTAAAATGAAGGAGAAATGCAAGAGAAAGACAGGGATCTTAATTGAATGTAAAACATAACTCTTATTAATTGAAAATACTATTTTGAAAACAAATGGGGGGCCCTTACAAGCTACCCCTATGCCTCGGGCGTGACATAGGTTATTTTTTAAAAGAGAAGAATTACTTAGGAAAGAAAACGATCTCTGGAATCTCCACAGTTGTCCAATTCTTGAGCTCTCCGCCTGGATCACATTCATGGATGAAATTTGATGCTTCTTTGGTATTGCTTTTGTTGGATATCATTGCCACTTTCCCACCATTTTCCACTCCTTTTATGACGAAGGTTTCCTGGATGAGAGGAAATTTCCCTTTTCCTGTCTGAATAGTCTTTAACAATTTGTATCCCAAACCAAAACTATCGTTCTTCTCAGGTATCTCCACAAGCTTGCCCCAACCTTTTGAGGTACGATCCTCCATAATTATTTGTAAATCTCTCCATGAAGTCATGGTAGTTCCGAGTTTCTTAATTTTCTCCACTGGTAGGGTTACCATTGAAGCAGTTTCTAGGACTTAGAATGGTGTTTCCACACAGTCTTCTTCCACACTTATGTATCTGTAGGACTCTAAGTGGCTTACAAATATGACCTTGTCTCTGTCAATCACAACCAACTTTCCTTCAATAAGTAATTTCAATTTTTGATTCAAGGTTGAGGTAACATCCTTCGCTGCATGAATACATGGTCGCTCGAGGAAGCATGTATATGTTGGTTTTATGTACATCACCTGAAAGGTAATGTAGAACATTTGCAGGCTGATCTTTACAGGAAGATCCACGTCTCAAAACACTGCGCTTTGGGAACCATCGAAAGCTTTAACTATCGTAGAAATTGGCCTTATGACGATATCGTCTATTGTTAGCTTCATCAAACTGGCTTTTGGTAGTACATTAAGGGCGGAACCAGTATCGATGAGCACCCTGGATAGGCTAGTTGTCCTTATCTGAATGGAAATATACAACGCCTTATTGTGAGCTCTGCCTTGTGGAGGCTACTCAATGTCATTGAAGCCTAAACGTGATCCTGACGTAAGATTCGCTATGACTCCATCAAACTGATTTACTATAATCTCCTTTGTAACATGAGCATAATTCAAAATCTTCATCAGAGAGTCTCAGTGTGCTTCTAGAATGATGATTAATGAGAGTATTGAAATCTTGGTCGGGGTATGGCGTAGTTGATCCACCACCCTATAGTTACTTTTCTTGATTATTTTCAAGAATTCGTCAACCTCTTGATCATAAAAGTTCTTACTCGGAGGTTCTTGTTCTTAAATTGTCTCTACCACAACTTTCCTTTTATCCTTAACCATAGTATTATCTTTCTTTTGTTGTTCGGGACCATATATTTGACCGCTGCGGGTCATGCCCCCTATTTCTGCTATACTTGTAATTGCAGGTCCTTGGCTTGTTGATGGTTCACATTCTTGTTTTAAATCGTTGACACATGCAGTAGTATCATAGTTCCATGGTACAACTTTGTCACTTTCATAAGGAGTGGGGGAAGGTCCCCTAATCACCATCGTAGTCTTTGGAAGTACCGGTATCCTCAGGGTTTGCCCTAGGCGTGGTATTGTTACCAGTATTTTTGTCGTGCTTGGTTCTCCACAAGGAATTACAAGGTTTTTCTTGGAAAAACTCGGCCCCTGGCAAGGAATCACCAATGGTCTTTTTGTATTTCCATCAATCGTAGCTACATATTCTTCTTCAGGGTATCGCCCAAATTAAACTATCCCTTGATCCACCAATCTTTGTAAACTATTCTCAAAAACGTCATTATGTTCCAAAAGGAAACCATATTCAAACAGATGTTCCTTTAGGAAATCTATCAGAGTTTTTACTCGTTTAGTTGGCCCATGGTTAGTGACTACCTCAATTGTGCTCACAAATGGCCCACCATGCGGAGGCATGGGGTTTGTCTTGATATTAGGCTTGTCAAAGGTTATTTCTTGGGCATCCAACAAATCTTGCACCTTATGTCTGAAGGCCTAACATTTCTATATTGTGTGACCTGGAGAGTTAACATGATATTCACACCTTACATTTGCATCATATTTTGGCGGGAGTGTCCCAATTGAAGAACCTAGTGGCTTCAGCTCTACCAAAGATGCCTTGAGTAAATGCTATATTAGTTAACTGTGAGGCATAGGGAGAAGATCGAATATTCTCTAAGGGCTTTTAAACCTGTTTTGTTGTTGTTCTCGTGGGATTACCAATGGTTGTTAAGCTTTCAGGCGCGATGCGACAACATTGATTTCTCCTTCCTTCTTTTTTGAGAAGTTAGGAACACGTTCCTTTGGATTATAAGGTGCACTATATGATGCCCCTTGTTTTTTTCCGCTTTTCACACCTGCTTAAATTCTTTCACCAATTGTCACCAAATTTGAGAACCCTGAGGAGACACTGCCTACCATCTTCTCATAGTATAAACCTTGTAGAGTACCCATGAACATATTGACCAATTCTTTTTTCAGGAGTTGTGGTTGTAGATGGGCTGCCATTTCTCTCCATCGTTGCACATACTCTTTGAATGACTCATCTTTCTTTTGAGATAAGTTCTGGAGTTGCATGCGATTAGGAGCCATGTCCAAGTTTTACTTGTATTGCTTTAGGAAAGCGTTAGCGGGATCTGTCCATATTTGGATATGGGCTCACTCCAACTGCATAAACCAATCTAGAGATGCCCCACTCAAAATGTCTTGAAAGAAATGGATCATCAACTTCTGATCGTGAGCATAAGCATGAGTTTTTCTGTAGTACATGCGTAGATGGTTCCTTGGGCATGTGAGTCCCTTATATTTTCCAAAGTAAGGTACTTTGAATTTTGGAGGGATCACTACATCCGAGACTAGACCCATTTTGAGAGCATCGAAGTTGAAAGCATTATAACTCTCCATAACCTTCAGTCTTTCTTCAAGGGCTTTATACTGGTTGAGCGCCATAGGATTTTTAGCAGCATTGACATGGGTTGTCTTTTGAGGCACTTGATTGATTCCTTCCAAGTCATGGTCTCCATATTGCATGTCTATGTAGTTATCTGCATTGTGTGGATTATTGACTGGAATCTGCAAGGTATAGGTTACCCCTACCTTTGGAGGAGGTAGGACAAAGCCTTTAGCATTAGTCTATATGATCTCTTGTTGAGCCATAGTTGACTTCAAAGGACCTGATTTTGGTTCTTGTCTTGGTTAGTGACCGCTCGATACATCAATGGTTTGGGCTACTTCTTCAAAGGCCACCCTAGGAATCTGATCTTGTCTTTCTATGATGTTCTTCAAGGCTAGAAAAACTTGACTCATGTCTTCTTTCATTGAATCGATGATACCTTTCACTTGCTCCAAATCTTCTTAGAAGACGGCTTGATTCTGTTCGATTTGTTCCATCATTTTCTTTTGATGGGCTCTAGTTTGATATGGAGGTCAGAAAGGTGGTGCTCGTTTTTGCATGAAATTTATAAGTGTGATGCTCGTGAATGGACGGATGCGTATGAATATGCTAAGATTTTAATTTATGTCTTATTCACGCAGGACTTCCTTTTGTTATTATCATTATTTTGTTGTATATATATTTTTTCAGGTTTTGCTTTTTATTGGTGAGTATCAAAATAAATGCACAACTTAAATAATAAAACTAAAGTACTATTATTGAATTAATAACCATTCATTGAAAAATGGAAATACACTCCAAATACCAAAACAAATACTGAAGGGAAAATACTAAAAGAGAAATACTGAATCCAATGTCAAATTCTGAAAGAAATAACAAAAGGGAAACTAAAAGTCTCCTAAGAAAGTTTGCGGATCTCTGCCCTAAAACCATCTACCATCTCCCTACAAAGTTTGACAAAGTCTTCAATGTCCTTCGGAAGAGGGACCATCACAGCTTCTGCATCTCTCAAACTTCTAAGGATGTCCCTAATGATATTATTCGCCAAAAAGGCAAGCTTTGCATGTTTTTATTTGTACCTTAGATACTCCTTTTATAGTGTCGGGATTATAACCTTGTTATTTTCTCCCGCCTGAGAAATCTTCACATACTGTCTTTCCCAATACATCTTTCCAGCCTTCATCTCCTTATAGAGTTCCCTTTGAATGAGGAAGTCTTTTCGGAGGCCTTCTAGTTCTTGACAGATTTGTTCATATTCTTCTATCTTTTGGGCGAGAAGACTTTCTGCCCTCATCCTCTTGAGACGTTCTCCTACATCTGATTCTTGGCTATCTTGGAGTCTTGTAGTGAGATACTGGATTTTCTCTTCTTGTTCTAGAGCACCTTCAGCTAGCCCTTGGATTTGGGCTCTCAAATTCTCTTCCATATCATTTTTGTCTTGTAGTGATTTTTCATACCACCTTTTTAGTCTCTCAATTTCTCTGGCAGCATCCAAATGTTGGTTGTGGGAGTCAAAGTTGAAAGTAGCACTTAATAAGCCTTCAGTCAAACGCTTTCGTTTGAGACTCTCCTTTTCAAATACTTCAGTCTCTCTGAATTTGTTTATCTTTCAACTCAAGCTCTTGTAGAATTTTATTATTTTGATGAGCAAGGTCATAAAGCTCATGCTCTAGATTCTCCTTTTCTCTTTGATCTTGCTCGAGGTCATCTTTTAGCTTTTTTATTTCTTCCACTGACATTGAAAGAGGATCTGGCAAATCTGGTGTGTACGTAGGATCAATATCAAATGGCAGCTTAATGATTTGAACCCTCTTTAAAACCCATTGAGTATAAGGCTCCCTTGCTATAGCATTCTTTCTTCCAAATTTTTCACCTTTCTGGTGGACTCTACTCCAAACTTGAATAATCTTCATAAGTAACTCGGGGTCGTTCTTACTCATATCATGAAGAATCAATGGCCAAATCTGCTCGTCGGAAGGTTTAACTTCCAAAGGGTACCCAAGTTGATGTAAAGCCAAAGTGGGATTATATTTAATACATCCTCTTGTTCCAATCAGGGGGACATTTGGAAATTCACCGAATTAAAGACAATTTTCCTTATTCAATTTCCTAGCATACCACAAAACCGAATTAGCATTGAGAGCCCTCAACTTTTGGGACCATTGATTCCTAGTTAGATATTTAACCATGTAGTCCTCCTTGTATAGGTGGGTAATAAGCCAGGAAAATAGCAGAGGAATGCAATAATTTAGGACACCCTTCCCTTTTTCATAACGGGTATGAAGGGAGTAATAAACATCAATAAGTAAAGTAGGAGTAGGATCCCCATTCAAAACTTTTATGGCCCAAAATACATTAATGGCCACTGGTTCAATATAGTCCACATTATTTGGAAATAAAACCAAACCAAAAATAAGAAATGCTAAGCAATCCACATAATCCTCCCATTCTTTCTTATCAGTAAAAGAAAGAGATTTGGACTCCAAGTATTGTCTTTTAATGCCTTTAACTTCACCATATTTTTTGTAATTAAGTAGTAAAACGGTGAAAGGTACCCCTAGCTCCTTATCCAAATTAATGACCTTGATGGTTTGCCCAATCCCCATGTAATATGAATCTTTGATTTTGGAGAATCCCAAAATCCTATCGAATTCCTCCAAAGTAGGTGCCAATTGAAAGTTTTAGAAAGTGAAACATCGGAGCGGAGGGTCATAGAATTGAGCCAGGGAAGTAATGGCTTCGACTTATACATTTATCTTCGTGAGCTCAATGATATCTCATAGCGTCGGACAAACAGATTCATATCTCTTTCAGGCAGTTTCCCTCTGATTATTTTCATCTACTTCATATCAGGCACAAGAGCACTAACATGGGCAATTTGTTTCTTGTTGGTATTCATTTTTAAGATACTCACCAAAAATCTTTGATTATTCTTTTTTCTTAGAAATCCCGTGAATAAGATAAGACAAAAATGTAAAAATAATGAATATTTGAAATGTAATGATGTATGAATGCATGATAATGTAACATGATAGTGGGATTATGAAAGGTATCCTTAGTATGTAGGTTCCTAGTTTCGTCCAACGGGTATTCTACCCTCCCCATAAGGGTGGCTTCCTTAAGGGTATCATGGATAACACTAGAGAGAAAGGCACAAGGGTCTCCCTTAAGCGGAGCCTCTTCGTAGAACGAGATTTTCGTCTCATAGGTCATACAAGGTCTCACCATGAGATTTTATTTTAGGGTTATACAAAGAGTCATTGGTCAAATCCCGAAGTCCTACCTCATAGAGAGTATATCCCTCTAAAAGATATTTCTTGAAACTCAACCGACTCTAGGCGAAGTCGTCACAAAAACTCACAGGGATATCAAACCCCCTCGGCCTATAGACAATTCTTATTTTAAAGGTTTGATTTGATATATTAAATCCCACACCAACAATATATAATATGATAATATAAATAACATGAATAAATAAATAAATAAGTATACATATATAAAAACATACCAAAAATAGAATAAAAAAACCCCAAGGAACCCTAGACCTAAAAGATAAGGAAGACTCTAAACCCAAGGGTTGTATCCCAAGAAGAGTCGCTAACTATCGTAACCGGCAAAAAATAAAGAGTCGTCACCACTAATTTTTGTCCTAAGGACGGAAAAGAATGAATAACCTTAGTTTGTACAGAGATTCTAAATTCGTAAGTCAATTAGACGGAGGGAACGAGTTAGGCACCCTTCATCTTCCTTGTTCTCAAAGGGCTCCTATTTTAGGTTTTAGGGGAAATGAGAATTTGGTAGTTAATATTTCTATATGCTGAGAAAAGGATTTAATTTTTTTGTTATGAATCCGCCTTGGTTTTAACCGTGTGCCTACATATCTCCTTGCGAAGAATCAGAGTCCAAATTCATAGTTCGTATGTGTTTGGTTAGTTTTTTTTATGGATTGTGGAAATGTTTGGAATTGTCCTTGAACCTTGTCTAGGTTTGAAAATAGTGTAGTCATAGACGCAATTCGCAGTTAATAAAAAATATATCCACAATCCTTTTTGAAATAAAGTTGAATTTGAATTATGTTAGTAGAAAAATAATTATTACGTTTGATGGGTTAACTGTCTTAGAATGTATGATGCAATTTGAAAAAAATAGAGCTTAAATGATAAAAACAATATTTGATTAATTGATAAAAAATAAAAAGTTAGTATTTTAGAAAATAATTAATAAATAACTATTTTCTTGTTATTAAAAATATTTTTAACATTTTTAATAATAATCCAATATTTATTTATCAAAATAATTTATATGATAAATGCAATTCATGCACAACATGCTAAAATATGATATGAGAAGCAAATAATAAATTAAATAAATAAATAGAACAAATTAATTAATTAATTAAAATTAATAAATTAAATAAATTTTTTGATTAAGAACAGGGGGTGTATTTTTATTCAAGGTAGCAATTTGGGAGGTGCGTTTATCAAGGGCTTAAGCCCATATAGTTTGTCTTAGCCCAGGCTCAGAGGGGGTGTATGTTTGAGCTTAGGTAGTAAAAACAGGGGCGCTAATAAGATTGGGCTTAGCCCATATAAATGTTTTGAGATCCGTTAGCCAACTTGTGAGAATGAGCATGGTGTTATGGTGAGGCAGCGAAGTTTGAACCATTTGATTCTAATCAAAGGGCCCCCATAAGTGAATTATGGAACGTTGATTAAAAGTAAACCAAGTGGACGACTATGATTGCAGTTTGACTAGGGAACAAGGTGAGGATAAGCACATGTGACCATTCTACAGTCACCCTATCCAGGGGCTCTCAAGGAGCCGCCTAGAATGCATCAAGGGACTGAGGGAGCATTATAAAAGCGATAACCTCAGTGTGGGGCTCATTTTCCTTGTTTCCTTCTCTCTCTACACCGAAATAAAACAACAATGTTATCTGAGAGTTAGAGATAGATGCTCTATCCTCTCTCTAAAACCACCGCCTACACTGTCGGTCAGAAATCTCTTCCACTTGTGGTGTTCATCCAAAACCAAAAGACCCACCGTGGTCTTCATACCTTCATCCTTACAAAATCCAGATCTTGATGATCTTCATCTAACCTAACCTAGATCTTCAAACAACCTTAGAACCCTAGGCGGCCATTAACCAAACCCTAAGAACCCTAAGGGTTCCCGATAAACCCTAACCCTAAACCAAAACCTAGAAACTCATACCATTAGAGCCCTAACCCTAGGGTTCTTCATATGAACCCTAACCCTAAGTAATTAAACCCTAAAACCTGAATTTAACCCATAAATAACAAATTATACCCAAATCAAACACGCATCAAACACCAATCATCACAGTAATCTAACTTTAAAGCTAATTGTTCCAGAATTGCCTTTTCCTACAGTGAATCTTCTTGTATTATCCTTTTCTGATTTTTGATTCTCTTCCTCTAATCTCTCCTCCTTTTCCTCTTGTTTCAGGTACTGAGGTGCAACAAGGAATGAAGAAGACCTTCAACCCTCAGTCTCAAGGTCTAGGGGTTGAATGGTGGTTGCGCAAAGCTCTATAAGGAATCGTCCAACAAAGTCTCGTCGCCGAGTTCTTTCTCCTCTTCTTTTTTCCGCTTCAAAACTTTTGTCCCTTATTAGGTTTAAAGCTAGGGTTTATATAGGTTTAGCAATTGGTTGAATTTAGGAAATATTTGTTAGTGTTTAGAAATTACAAATTAGTTTTAGGTTATATTTAGAATTGATTGGCAATTGTAATTTATAAAATTTGATTTGATTTGGATTTTGTTGTATCTGGATGTTTTCATGTACGAATTCATTATAATCAATAAATAATTCCAATCAAAATTCTTTCATATTTGATTTTCTTTGAAATATCCTATTTGATTCAAAATTGTTTGAGTTTTGGATTTGGGCTTTTGATAGTCTTAGGGAAGAAGGGAACCAAACATGGCATGTCAATGAAAATTAGGGTTTTTTACCCTGATGTTGACTTAGTCAACATTTTGACAAAATAATAATAAAATAATACTAAAATGACTAATAACTCCACTTTTGTACGTCAACCTCAGTCAACTCGAGTAAAAAGCTAATAATGAGAAAAATAAAAATAATATTAGTTAGATAAAAATAATAATACTTAATATTTTAAATAACAATAACAATAATTATAACAATACCAATAATAACTTAAATAAAAATCAAATGTTGACCTTGGTCAACCCCCAACCTAATGGGCCTAAAAAATCTTAATGGATCACTTAGATTTAAATTAGAAACAATAAACCCCTCTAAAGAAAATACACCCCTCCCTCTAATTTAACCCTATTGTATTCAAACAACCAATAATATGACAATATAAGTTTAGTAAAACCAAAGATATAATAACACCAAAATTTAAATGACAAAATAACCAATTAAATTAAATTGATTACTAGAGGGGAAACTTTGGGGTATGACATTTGCCCCTATTTAATTGCTCTTCGATTATGGGTGTGAGAATACAAAGATCTTACACATTCAAATTGAAGGTTTGTTAAATAATGGAAGACCCCGAAATTTAACCATAAACTCGAAAATATTTTGAAAAGAAGTTTCGAACAACAAAGTGAATAAAGAAGTAACCATATATTTTGTGCATTTACCATAACCTAGGAGAAAATTAGCACAAGCTTGAAAAATATATAACTCATCACTGCTTTGAGACTGATACAATAAGTTATTATAGTTATTGCATATTTATCACGTCCTAAAGGGCAAATAAAACAATTTTGAAAGAAAAAAAAACACTTACTAATGCTTCGAGACTAATATAGTAAGCTACAATATAGGTTATATATATATATATATATATATATATATATATATATATATATATATATATATATATATATATATATATATATATATATATATATATATATATATATATATATATATATATATATATATATATATATATATATATATATATATATATATATATATATATATATATATATATATATATATATATATATATATATATATCGCAACCTAGGGGATATACAACACGAGTTTGATAATTCATTGTTGCTTGGAGACTAACACAATGAACTATATCACATAGAAACATATACAACTCCATTGTTGCTTTGAGACTAATGCAACGAGTTATATCGTAGATTCTGTATATCTACTACAACCTAGGGAGTAAATGCTACGGGTTTGAAAATATCTTACTAACACTTCGAGACGTACATAGTAGGGTATATCATAGACTTGCATATTTATCATGACCTAGAGGATAAATACCACGAGCTTGATAATTCATTTTTGCTTGGAGACTAATACAATGAATTATATTGCAGGTTTTCACATACCTACCACAACCTAGGGGATAGACAACTCGAGCTTGAAAATAGATAACTTACTAAAGCTTTGAGACTAACATAGCAAGCTATATCGCAGATTTGCATATTTATCATTACCTAGGGGATAAGTAATGTGGATTTGATATATGAACAAGTGTTTTGATAATTGAATCTTGGATGACTAAACCAAAGATATAAATCACTGATATATTACTTAGTACAACCCTAATCTACTGGTTGTGTCCGTTCTCAACTGAGGTATTTATTGAATAAAGCTAAGGTTTTAAACTTGTAGATAAATTATCTAGTAATAGGCTCCAAGATAGTTTGTAGTATTATTGACCTAAGAAATTTTGAAAGGCAATGTATAATGTATATATATAATGCACAAAATTGATATGATACTTGTGATACGGTGGGAGAACTGACTTGAGGGTTTTGCGTTTGATTGCAAAATGTTGCGGTTAGCAAGAGTCGCCACCGACTTTTATTTTATCCAAAAGGAAAGGTGAAAAAGCATAGGAAAGACCTTTGAGGTTGTTTCTTGATTTCGGGGGGTAGATTATGAAAAGGGAAGGTATTAGCACCCTTTTCATTCATGGTTTTCCATGGGCTCTTAGTTACTTGCTATATCACTTGCTTTTGTTTGAAATTGTGCTTAGTGTGGTTTTTTGAAAGTATTTTGTAAAGAGGCCTTTGTTTAGGCAATCTTTGAAATGATTCTCATTCGTAAGAATGTATACAAAGATGTTTGATCTTTTGAAAATGTTTTCAATTTTGTAAGATGTTTGAAAGTGTATATGATTTGTTTTTGAAAATAGCAAGAATGTTTGTTTTGAAATGGAGCAAGTAATTAGAAGCAATCTACCGACTCAAATGTCTTTCTTGTTCATTTTCTTTTCCTTTGAAATTGTTGTCTTACCATTGATTTGGTAAGCAACCCTATCTTGGGATGTAAACGGGACGGGCGTGGGTCATCGTATAGCCATGATTAGCAATGTTGCAAGGTATCTTAGCATTATTTTTTGATGGACTAAGATCATTTTCAAGGCAACCTAGATAGCATCATCGAGGGACTATGATCTTGTATTTGCTTATTTGTGCTAAGATACCCTACATGCATAATATGGCCATTTTGTAAGGCAACCAAGTGGATTTTACCCTAAGGGTGCTTGCGTGCAAGTGTGTTATTTCATGCTTATTTTTGTCTTGGATTAGGGTTTTCTATTTGATTGATTTTATCTTCCCATACAAACTCTAATTACTAACATGTTATGTAAAAGCGCTAAATTGCGAAATTTAAATTTACTATGCTATTACAACATTTGTGGGAGGGGGTATACAATTTATGAATGGGGATTGCAATAATATAAACCTAATTAATCTATTACAACCAAATTGAATATTGTATAAATAATTGAAAGAATATATAAAGTACAAATGCATATTGAAAGAAATGATTTTTTGTGTTTGGATTTTTGTATGAAGGAGGTTTTAACCTAAACCTAATTAGAGAAAAAGAGTAATTAAATTAAATTAACTTAAGTTAATTAAGAAAAGAAATTGATTAATAAAATATTTTTGAATTAAGAAAATATTTTTGAATAAAACCCTAAATCTATTTTAGTTGATTAAAGGAAAATAAGTTTAAAGAAAAAAGTAGTTTTTTTATATTTTGTCTTGAAAATAGTATGTGGTGTTATGAAATATTTTTGATCTTTTTTATATTAAAATAAATATATTTAGATAAATAATAACCTAGTTTTATTTTAATTTACAAGGAAATTAGTGAAAGATAAATAAAGTATAAATGAATAAAAATAATTTTTATATGGAAAAATATTTAAATTATGTCAAAATATAAATCTATTATTTTTATACTTTTTATGATTTCTTTGGTATTTTTAGAAAATATATTTAAAAATAAATAAATAAATAAATACAAAGTGGGCCAAGGTGGTGTCATAGGTAAACAGGGGGTATGCTAGCAAAAACAAAAAAAGAATGTCAGGCCCAAAGGGCCCAGCGCCTGCAAGCAAAAATCAGGAATGTCAAAAATATGAGGAGAAAAAAAAGCAAAATGGTCACGCTGGGGCTTGAACCCAGGACCATAGGGTGAACAGGCGCGCACTTTACCACTGGGGTGGCTATACATCTGTTTATATAGACAAAACCATAAATGTATAAGGCAAATCCAGTCCTGATGACTTCATCTTCAACCTCCAGCCGGTGTACCTGTAACTTCTTCATTTCTCAACAAAAATGGAAAGTGACAAAATGAAAGTTGTTGCATTCTTCCTCACGAATCTAACCATGTAAATAACTAAGGCTCAAAGTCAAAGATAAATGAGAATTTCTCTGGCCCTAATTTAAACCCTAAAATTTTCAGAAACTTCAACTCTAAAATTCTCTAAGCTCAGGCCATATTAATGCAAACTATGGATATGTACAACTTCGTGGCAATGAGGTCTACATTTTATCTTTACAAGTGCAAGCCTAACAAGGCCTAAGTAATGAGATAGAAGTTCAAGAAAAATACCTCAAAACTGGAAATCGTGAAATGCAAATGAGCTTGTTTCAGTCAGTGCTGATGATCAGGTTAGCTTCCTTGGACCAATAGGAAACTAATGCAATGGTTGGCTTGAGTTGAGGATGGATGGAATGGCCTGGAGAAGTCCAACTGTGATGATCTATTTTTGGTTATTGAATATAGGGGAAATGGTGTTACAGAAATGAAACAGGTACAAGGATGAGTTACTCTTGATGCAAGGAAGCTTTAGGAACTAAAAGGCCAAGAAACGCATGAAGGAAATGTGAGTTTGGTATGTAAAGTCGGAACTTGCACAACAATGGTGTTTTGGGACAATTTATGGCTATAGGAAGTTTGAGTGAGTTTCAGGGGCTTCTTGCTCGTGTGTTAACTTGCAAATAGTGTGTATACTTATAAGCAAGAGGTTTTGAGGCTTGTAACAACTCAGAATTTGAATTTGCATCCTTAAGCCGAACATGTGATTTTTGAGAAAACAAGTTTCAATGCTTGTGTACTTGCTAAGATAGAGTAGTTTATGCTTTAAACAAGTTTGTTTCTGACTTTGTGGATGGAGTGTGATCAGAGGGAACAAGTTAGAGGCTCAAGAATGACTTTATGCAAAAAGCTTGCTTTACAAGAATGGAAGTGTTCACTTTGTGCCATTAATGGAAATGCAACTTGGATAATAGCTCATTTGCTTGGATCAAAGCCTTAACAGCTGTGTAAGCATTTAATTAAGGAGTGACAAACAAGTTTTAGGCCTGCAAAGCAAAGATTATGCAGCCTAACATTGATTTGCATTTGTGTTCATCATGAAAATGACCTATAATTCAAGTGACAAAACACCAACTTCATCTCTTCGATTCTCCCTACTCAAGAATGATCTCAATTAGTTCTTGGACATTTTGTAAAGCTTGTAATGTGTTATACAACTCATATTTGAATTGCTTTTTAATATTACCCTTGTAACTATGTGAAACATTTCTATGAAGTTAGGTCAAAAATTTGTCTAACTAGGGCAAAATTTCACTAAGTTATTTTTAGTTTATGAGCATGTTATTCACAAAATTATAACTTGAGATCCAAGAATTTTTAGGAGAATTTGTGTGAAGAAAAGTTGTAGATTTCATGGAGATCTACAACTTTCATGTTGGAAGTTTCCTCTGAATCATCTTGTATCATGGTGAAAATTTGACTCAAAGTTGTGAAAAAATAAGAAATTTTCTATACTTGGAAAAATTTCTAAGTTAAGAAATTTCATCTTTTTCAAAATAAAATCTTGATTTCTTGATTTCTTGATGAACAAATTTCATATTTTGAAATATTTTGATGAATTATGACCTTTGGCACTTGAGTTTGACCAAAAAGTCAAAGTTTGACTTTTCAGTATACAGTTGACTTTTGATCAGTTGATTGCAAAATTCATCTGTCAATCAAATGGATTTGCAATATTTTGAATCATGTCACTAGGTCAAAATGATGCAATTAGACTCTTGAGACCATGCCTTAAACCAATTGATCATTTGCTAGGTCAAAAATCAGAAATTGCCCTTTCTCAGTCAAAACCCTAATTTTGACCATTTTGCCCTTCTGGAGATTTGATCAAATTTCTTGAGGAACTATGGTCCAAACTTGATCAAATGATACATATGGGTTTAAAATGTTGATGCGGATCAAAATTTATTAATTTTGAGTGTAAATTGGCCATGGTTGATTTTTTTCCCAATACAGTTGATTTTTAGGTCAACTGTTCAATTGACTGATCAAAAGTGTGATCCAAAGCTTGAAACTTGACATGAGTAATCTTGGGGGTCCATAATGATCCATGAAAGCCATGTGAAGCAGTGATAGTTCAAAAATCCTTGTGGAAACTCAAACCCTAATTTTGGGTCATCAGTGCATAAGGAGGTGTCTTGAGCTGATCAAACCCTAGTGCAGTCTTGAACCTAATGAGATTTTGTGAGCAAATTCTTGATAAGTGAGAGGGAAAATTTGGGGTACAAAAGCTTCCCCTATTCAATCTTTTTAAGCCTGAAGAGTTAGATTGGCAAGTTTTTCCAGTCGTGACTCGAAGGTGGAAGATGATTAGACACTTGAGTGCCCAGAAATTTGCACTTGGTGATGTGAGAGTCGAGGGAATGGGCTTAAAGATTCCATTTGGAGAGGTGCTAGAAAGTTGTTGGAGATGGGCTTGTAGATGCCATCCAAAAGTGATTGTTGAATTGTAATTTGTAAGCTGAAAGAATGAGTATCAGAATGGCGTTCGTGTCTGGAGCGTATCTGAGCTGTATCTGGAAGAGGTTTTGATTGAGTATCAGAATGGCATCCGTGTCTGGAGCGTATCTGTATTGTACCTAAAAGTTGAATTAGAATGGCATCCGTGTTTGGAGCGTATTTGTACTATATCTGAATTCTGAATCTGAATGAGTTTCAGAATGGCATCCGTGTCTGGAGCGTATTTGTATTGTATCTGAAGTCTGAATCTGAATGAGTGTCAGAATGGCATCCGCGTTTGGAGCGTATATGTACTGTATCTAAAAGTTGAGTTTGAATGAGTATCAGAATAGTGTCCGTGTTTGGAGCATATCTGAACTGTATCTGAAAAGTTAAATCTGAATAAGTATCAGAATGGCATCCGTATCTGGAGCATATCTGAACTGTATCTGAAAAGTTGAATCTGAATAAGTATCAGAATGGCATCCGTGTCTGGAGCGTATCTGAACTGTATCAAAAGATTTTGAATATTTGTTAATGGTAGTTGTTAACCTTATCCTGAAAAGGGTAAAATGTTAGCTAAAATATAATGTTTATGTTGTATGAAATGCATAGTATAATGCATTTGTGTTATCAATGTTTATGATATATGGATGCAATGCATGCGTATATGAGCTAGTTTGCTGCACTGCTGTTGGACTGGGGAAAATAAATCCCTGACTGCTGCTGAGGATATGGAGTAAAAGTCTTCATGTTGTGAAGTCTAAGTGTTGATGAATTTCTGTTTAGAGAAATAAACTCCATTGTAAGGGAAATGCCGTATACTGCTTGTAAAATCCTGATGGGGAATCCTGAGAAATTTGACAAATTCTACTGGGGATCGACAATTTAAAACTTTGTTCCGCTGGAGATTTAAACGACGTATTGCGAGGACTTCTTATGGAATAGCCTAGAGGTATTTCCCTATCCATTCAACCCATCAGTAATTGCCTTTTTTCATTTTGTTTATTTGTAAACAGTAATTATGTTCAAATGCATATGTTCAACAGTGAATCATTGGACATTTTTTGCAAACAAAATACAAGCGTAAAGAAAAAAACAGATAGTTTCTTGCACTTTCAAAAAGATATTTTTGTATTGACTTTGGGTAATATTTTTTGTACAAGGAGACAAACATTCTAGTAAGAGAATGTTGTCATAAAAAAATGAAAATTTTGATACAAAGAAAAGATAGCTATGTGTAAAAATCTCATGGGGTTTCCATTCTGCTATAGCCTTCGTATCTCTGAGCATCTTGTCTATTTGTTGCCTTGTCCGAAGATAATTAAATTGATCAGAAACTCTGAGTTTGTTAGTGGAAGCCAAAGGTTGTCCGTAAAGTGATCCAACGGGATAGAGTCATACGCTTTAATTCTCTAACTTTTTCCTGGACCGCCCTTTCGGGTTTTTAGTCCATCGGGAAACCCTTTTTTGCCCAAGTCGCCCTTTCGGGTTTTCAAATTGCCGGGTGTATAGATTTTTTTTGTTTTATCCCTAATTTTTGCCCGAACCCTTTTGGTTCGCCAGGATGCTCTTGTTTTGCCTAGGTATGTCAACCTAGCGGGTCTCTTATGCGTAATATCTTTTTATTGTGTCCGTATTCGCAGGATGTGGCAGATCGTCACCATCCATGGTGCTCAAGATCATTGCCCCACCAGAGAAAATATTTTTGATTACAAATGGTCCTTCATAGGCAGGAGTCCACTTGCCCCTAGTGTAACACCCCAATTCTACCCCAAGCAAATATGCAAGATAAATCAGAGTTATAAAATTTCATTCATACAAACGAATCAGGATGTCACAAATTCTTCTAACAAATTCATTGCATTCATCATGGATATATAACACTTTTTCAAAACATCGGATGAACTAACAACATAACATCTTTCATTAAATATTCAACAACTACGCAGCGGAATTCTTCAATAACATCTTTAAATAAAACAGCAACTTCAAAACATCTCATATTTAGTAAATAAACAATTTAAAGATCAACAACTATAAATCAACAATCAAAAATCAGCAAAAGTTCATCCCCCCGAGTGTTACATATCAGAGCAATGACACGACTCGAACTATTGAAGGTATACAGCCTTCACTCTCGATTACCTGCACGTTACCAACATAGGGGCAACATTCAAACAGAAGGAGTGAGATATCTAACAATATAATAAAGCGCATGATAATTAATATATTAGATCAGATCAATAATATCACCACTTCTCATCTCATAATCAACAATAATTATAGCATATATACTCATTCATCAACATCAAATACACTTCATTATTCAACCATATAATGCGACTCAAAACTATGCAAATGCATGTGGTACCATTGGAGCAGAACTCCCATCTCAAAAATCTAATTTGCCAATTAATAGAGGCATCAACAAGGCATAGCCTTCATCTCAAAATTTGCCAATCCATGCCATCTCAACGAGCATAAGCTCCATCTCAAAAAAATGCAATGTATGCGACTCAACATGAATGTAATAACACACTCAGTTAACAACATCTCAAAACACATCTCAAAACAACAACATCTCAATCATCTCAAAACGACAACATTTCAGTCATCTCAAACAACAACATCTCAATCATCTCAAAATGACAACATTTCAGTCATCTCAAACAACAACATCTCAATCATCTCGGAACAACATCTTATAAACATCTCAGAACAACAACATCTCATAAACCTCTCAGAACAACAACATCTCATAAACATCTCAAAACATCTCAATTACAGCATCTCATAAACATCTCAAAATAATTTATTAAACATTACTTATTTATCAAACATCATTTGTTCATCATAAATTATCAAACACCACTTTGTTAACCACATCTTACTAATAACTCAGTTGTATATTAATAATACAGTAAGCCATACTGTTATTCTGCAGTTCTACTTCGTTTCTGTCACTAATCCTACTGTCATAATTCTAACAGCAGCCTCTAACATCTCATATTCGTAAATTTGTCCCAAAAACAGCACAACGGTCATCTACGGGAATTAATTCTAAATCCTAAATTAGTTACTGGGATTACACTTCTTATCCATCATTTTAATCCTCTAGAATAGAGTTCATCGCGTTAGCTAATCAACGCTTCTAACGGCATCTCAAACAGCATCCTACAACTCAAGTTACAGCAATTAAAAGTCAATTCTGTTAAAAGACAGACCTTATGTATCGACACAAAACACTATGGGTCGACACATCCTGCTTCATCTGTACACTATGAGTCGACACATCCTCCTTATGGATCGACTCATTCTGGCTTTCAATACAGCATGTATCGACACATGCATCGCACCGGTCGACTCATCCCGAGCCTTGTACTCATCATGCATCAACACATCCTCTCTTCGCGTCGACTCATCCTGAGTCTTGTACTCATCATGCATCGACGCAAACCCTGCATGCATCGACTCATCCTGAGTCGAATATCCTTCATGTATCGACACATGCAGCTTAGGGTCGACACATCCTTCGACAGTCTGCATAATTTTCTGCGTTTTCTACTATATTTTGCTACGGGAATCATACTACATCCCTAAAAACCTTATTTATGATCATGATAATTCATCACCTAATATTACACTCTATTACTCCATTGATCAAACAACATAATAACATTCTTATTCATCAAAAATTCATCAAATCTTCATCATACATCATTCATAATGCAATTTATGCAAGAACAAACAGCAATTACATCTAACCCCATATATCAAACATCATGAACCCAATTATAAAGCCAGAACCCCACCCTTACCTTGGATCGAAGGTCGCTTTACAATTTCCGGATTGAATCTTTGTTCTTGCCGTTTCCTTCAAAATCCAGCAGCTTCACGTTCTCCTCAAATCCTTATTTTCTTCTTACTTCTCTTTCTTCTATTCCTTCTCACAAATAATAATATAACCTAATATTATTATATTATTCCTTATTGGGCTCAAAACCTACACCCCCTTATCACTTCTACTAACACCATATAGGCCCACATTAAATAATATTAGCTTCTAACATTATTTCACATAATAATATAATACCTCAAATATATTATTATTTCTCCATTTAATAAAATACATCCAATTTAATAACACTTCTTCACAATTATTCCAAAAATAATTTAATTAAATTACGGGCGTTACACCTAGGATCACCTTGTGGCAGTATGATGCGTTTGATCACTAGATCCCCCAACTTGATACACTTGGCGTCTGACCTTTTTGTTGAAAGCCTTGACCATCCGTTTTTGATACATTTGACCATGGAAAACAGCAGTAAGTCTCTTCTCATCAATCAAGTTCAGCTGATCAAGTCGAGTCTGGATCCAGTCATCTTCGTTCAGCCCTGCATCCTTCATAATCCTCAGAGAGGGGATCTGGACCTCGATAGGCAAGACAGCCTCCATGCCATAAACTAGAGAATATGGTGTTGCCATAGTTGATGTGCGAGCTGCGGTACGATACCCGTGGAGAGCGAATGGTAGCATCTCATGCCAGTCTTTGTATGTGACTGTCATTTTCTGTATGATCTTTTTAATGTTCTTATTTGCAGCTTCGACAGCACCATTCATCTTTGGCCGGTAAGGAGAAGAATTGTGATGTTGAATCTTGAATTGTTTGCACAAGGTGGTGATCATAGTGTTGTTGAGATTTGTACCATTGTCAGTGATGATCCTTTTCGGGATACCGTACCGGCAAATGAGATTTTGCTTGATAAAACAGGAAACAACATTCTTAGTAACAGAAGCGAAGGAAGCTACCTCCACCCATTTTGTAAAATAGTCAATGGCCACTAAGATGAAGCGGTGTCCATTGGAGGTTGTCGGCCTTATTTCCCCAATCATATCAATTTCGCACATAGCAAAGGGCCAAGGAGCCGTCAAGAGATTCAGAGGAAGAGGAGGTACGTGCACTTTGTCATCATAAATCTGACACTTATGGCAGGTTCAAGAGTGTTGATAGCAATCTGCTTCCATGGTAGACCAGTAATAACCTGCCCGTAGGATTTTCTTCGCCATCGTATGCCCACTAGAGTGGGTGCCAAAAGTGCCTTCATGCAATTCAGCCATGATCCTTTCAGCTTCAACCTTATCTATGCACGGAAGTAACATAGAGTCATGATTGCGTTTATACAGGATGTCATTACTAAGGAAGAACTTAGCAGAGAATCTCCTTAGGAACTTCTTATCATTGACCGAAGCTCCTTCTGGATATTCTTGAGTCTCGAGATACCTCTTGACTTCGTGAAACCAAGGCTGGTCCACTACTTCTTCAATATTAATCTCGTGACAGTGTGGTGGTTCCTCCATTCGTTCAATGGTGATCTGGGGAGCCTCGTTATCCCAATTAAGTTTAAACATAGATGACATTGTGGCTAGAGCGTCTGCTAGCTGATTTTCTTCTCGCGGGAAATGATCGAAGGTAATCTTCTTAAAATGTGGTAGCAATGTCAAAACATGTTCTTTGTAAGGGATCAGGTTAGGGTGTTTGGTGTCCCATTCCCCTTTGATCTGGATGATAACCAAAGCTAAGTCTCCAAACACATCCAAGGATTTGATCCCCAAGTCTATGGCAGCTTTGAGACCGAAGATGCATGCTTCGTATTCCGCCATGTTGTTTGTAAAATTGAAGCAAAGTCTGGCAGTAAAGGGAGTATGACACCCTTCCGGAGATATGAGTACAACACTAATACCATTGCTGAGTGCATTCGATGCTCCATCAAAGAATAGGGTCCACCGGGATCCTTGTTCAGGTTCGTCATATGGCCTGAATTCCTCACAGTTGTCTAATGTCATGATGTCTTCATCCAGAAATTCGAATTTCATGGAATGGTAGTCTTCTACATCTTGGTGAGCAAGGTGATTAACTAGTACACTGCCCTTTATAGCTTTCTAGGTAGTATATTGTATGTCGTACTCTGTTAGGATCATATGCCATCTCGCTATTCTCCCAGAAAGAGTGGGCTTCTCGAAGATGTATTTTATCGGATCCATTTTAGATATCAACAAGGTAGTATGAGTCAGCATATACTATCTTAGCCGGCGAGCAACCCATGCCAGAGGGCAACAAGTTTTCTCGAGCAGTAAATATCTGGTTTCACAGTCGGTAAAATTTTTGCTCAGGTAGTAAATAGCATGCTCTTTTCGGCCAGACTCGTCATGCTTCCCCAATACACACCCCATCGAGTTTTCTAAAATAGTGAGATACATGATCAACGGTCTTCCCTCGACAGGTGGAATTAACATAGGAGGCTCTTGTAAGTATTTTTGATTTTTTCAAAATCAACTTGGCACTCATCATTCCAATTGACTACTTGATCATTCTTCAATAGTTTGAAGATTGGCTCACAAGTAGCTGTCAGGTGAGAAATGAATCTGGCAATATAGTTCAAATGTCCCAAGAATCATCTGACTTCCTTCTCAGTACGAGGAGCAGGCATCTCTTGTATTGCTTTAAGTTTGGCAGGATCGACCTCGATACCTTTGTTGCTAATGATAAAGCCTAGGAGTTTACCAGACCGTACCCTAAATGTGCATTTGTTTAGATTCAACCTCAGCTTGTACTTCTTCAGTCTCTCAAACAGTTTTTGTAAGTGATCAAGATGCTCTTCCTCTGTTTGAGATCTGGCTATCATATCGTCCATGTAGACCTCTATTTTGTGTTGTATCATGTCGTGAAATAGAGCTACCATGGCACGTTGATAGGTTTCCCCAGTGTTCTTTAGTCTGAATGTAATTACCTTGTAACAGAATGTGCCCCATTGTGTGACAAATGTTGTTTTCTCCATGTCCTCAGGTGCCATTTTTATTTGGTTGTAACCTGAGAATCTGTCCATGAAGGAAAACACTTTGTGTTGTATCGTATTGTCAACTAGGATATCAATGTGGGGGAGTAGAAAATCATCCTTAGGGCTTGCCCTATTCAAATCTTTGTAGTCCACACAAATTCGCACCTTGCCGT
This sequence comes from Vicia faba, assembly GCA_948472305.1. Taxonomy (NCBI): domain Eukaryota; kingdom Viridiplantae; phylum Streptophyta; class Magnoliopsida; order Fabales; family Fabaceae; genus Vicia; species Vicia faba. Next base: position 1,113,844,278 of record OX451740.1, read on the forward strand.
CCTTTTTGGGCACTGGAACAACATTGGCAACCCATTGGGGATAAGAGGTGATAGCCAAGAATCCAGGGTTAAATTGTTTCATGACTTCTACTTTAATCTTCTCTGACATATCTGGCTTCATTCGACGAACCTTTTGCTTTACTGGTGGACAATCTTCTCTTGTAGGCAAACGATGTACCACAATGTCTGCATCAAGTCCCGGCATGTCTTCATATGACCAGGCAAAGACTTCAACATAATCGTATAACAACCGAATCAGACGCTCCTTGACACTCGGTTCCAGATTGGCACCCACATTGACCTCTTTTTTGTCTTCTTCGGTACCTAGGTTGATTGTATCCACGGGTTCCTCATGAGGTTGAATGGTTCTCTCTTCTTGTTGTAGCAGTCTGGCAAGTTCCCCCGGTACTTCACAATCTTCCTCACCTTCGTCTTCGGCTTGGTAGATTAGATTCTCAGAGTCACAAAAGGCCATAGCAGTATCGTTATCCATCGGATCCTGAATGGATGTATACCTGCATTGTGAGTGTGGGTGTGTGTAAGGGTATAGCTATCTTTGAAAGAAAATAAAATGTAAAAGAAAAACAATGAGCACAAAAGTTTGTATGCGAAAACGTCCATGATTCATTGATGTCATATGAAAATGAGATAATAACCCTTACAAATGGACCGTTGTGCCTCGGGTAAGACACAAGGTTTTAAGAGTGCGGATTGTTTCAATATTACAGATCCAACAAAATGTAAAGACAAATTACTGTGGGATAAAAGTGATCGGGACAAAGTCCCTAGCCTCCCAATTGCAGAGCCCTCCATTGACAGTCGGGAAGATCCAATCCTCCAAGTTGCAGCCATCTTCACCATCTTCTACTGCGTTGACTTCACGGTTGCTGATCTTCAGGGGTGGTCCTCCAGCACGAGCGCGGCGTACAACCTTCTGAGCACTTAAAGTGAAACCTAGGCCAAACTTGTCAGACTTATATGGGATATCTGGGAGTTGTCCCCAGATAGTGCATCCGCCTTCTTCTACCACTATTTTGGCATCCTTAAGAGATGACATCCAGAGTGGAGGCCTTGTAATCTTGGGAACCTGAGACATAACCTTGGTTACTGCCATATCATGGGGGACCTCTTCAAAGTGTTGAAATGTAGTTTCAATGAATTCACCATCTAATTCCACATATCTGAAGGAATTGAGATGGCTGATCATGTATTCTTCCTCTCCATGAACGGTGATAATCTTCCCTTGAACTGGATACTTCAGCATTTGGTGCAATGTAGAAGTAACAGCGCCAAAATTGTGGATCCATGGTCGGCCTAGAAAGCAGGAGTATGAAGGGAGGATGTCCATTACATAAAAAGTTGAATTGAAAGTTTGGGTTCCAACCTTTATGGGGATATCCACTTCTCTGTGCATCATCCTCTTCGATCCGTCAAAAGCCCTTACCACTATGTTACTTGGCTTCAATGTCAGTCCCTCGCAGTCAAGTCTATCAAGGGCTTTTTTAGGTAATACATTCAGAGATGAGCCAGTGTCTACCAAAACATGAGCCAGAGTTGTGGCCCTACATTCCATTGAGACATGAAATGCCTCATTATGCTTCCTTCCCCTCGACGTCAGATCAGCATCTGAAAAACCTAAACCATTATCCGCAGTTAGGCTAGCTACGCAATCTTGAAACTGATCGGCAGATGTCTCTTGAGGTACATGGGCGGTTTTTAAGAACTTCACCAAGGCTTTTGCATGTGCCTCAGAACATAGTAGTAATGCCAGCATGGATATTTTAGAGGGAGTTTGCCCCAGTTGTTCAACTACATCGTAGTCGCTTCTCTTTATAATTTTTAGGATCTCCTCCATTTCTTTCTTGGAGGTCTCAGGGATAGCCAATGACTGAGCCTTCATCCGGACATGCTCAATCAGAATACTTTTTCCTCGAGGCTCGGTTAACTCGGTAGTAGGAGTGTCAGTAAGAATGATTATAGGGGTTGTAACGGCTTTGTTAATTGGAGTATTGTTGGAGATAATTTTAGGACCGGGAATAGCTTTTGGGGGAGCAACAACAGGAATGATTACGGTTCCAGAAACCATTTTTGGGGGAGAGATTTCTGGAGAAAAGATCCTACCACTTCAGGTAATTTTGCTAGTTTCTGCAATATTACTGATGTCGGAGTTGACTTTCTCAGAGCTTGAATCTTCGGCGGCTGGCCAGTCCTGCTTAATACCATGGTAATAGACATCCCCTCCATAATTCCATGGTATGGTTCTGTTTGACGCATATGGGAATGGTCCAGGCATTGTGATTTATAAAAGGAGTTGCTTTTAGAACTGATGTAATTCTAACGGGTCTTTTGGTGGAGATCCTGGAAGAATTGGCGGAAATGGTAATGATAGAAACATCTTCAAAAGGAACAGGTGGAACAGAGGTCTTCTCGAATAAAATTTCTTTGTTATCTATTAGGCACTGAACGCCTGCTTTCAACAAAGGACAGCTAGTTGGTGAGGATAAACAGGAATGGCAAACTTCATCATAGCCCAGGAACATACTGGCATTCAAAAATTCATTTTAATAGTCAGAAGTGGGGTCATGAGTTCATCAGTTGAAGTAACAAACAATCCTTCATCAATGGAATTGGTATTGTGGCCATGTCTTGGAATAGGGGCAGAAATGACATTTGGCTTTTCAGGCGCATCGAACTCAACTTCTTTTGCTTCAATGAGGTCTTGTATTTTGTTCTTTAGAGCCCAACAGTTATTAGTATCGTGACCAGGACTTTCAGAGTGATATGCGCAACGGGCATTGGGATGATAATGAGGAGATGTTGTGTTGGGGTTTTTCGGAACTTCTTTTAAGGTCAGAAAGTTGGATCTTAGTAGATGAGGTAATACTTGATACAGGGTCATGTTAATTCTGGTGAACTGCCTGACTGGCCTTTCCATCCTTGGTTGATTATTTCTTTGTTGATCAGACGCAGGCTTAGGAATCATAACAGCCCCCACCATTGGTCGGGTTCGGCCCTATCTTGGTTTCTTTGCGGATATACGGCAACCACCTCTTTCTTTCTGATGAAAGGCTTCCTTACAGCTGTAGAAGAAGATGTGTCTTTCTGAATCTTTCCATTCTTTATACCGGCTTCTATCCTCTCTCCGGTCAATATTAGTTCAGTAAAACCTACAGATGAACTTCCGATTAAATGATTAAAGAAGGGACCAGACAAGATGCCCAATAACATGTCTACCAATTCTATCTCAGATAGAGGGGGTTGAACTCTTCCAGCCAAGTCTCTCCATTTGTGTGCGTAGTCCTTGAAACCTTCATTGGAAACCATGTCCATACTCTGGAGTTAAGTACGGGTAGGCGCAAGATAAGCATTGTATTAGTATTATTTGTAGAAAGCTGCGGCAAGATCTTCCCAATTGTGGATGTTGGCTCTTTCTAATTGGTAAAACCAGTCAAGTTGAGTTCCAGACAGACTGTCTTGGAAGAAGTGCACCCATAAGTCTTTATCAGCGGTATGGGGTTGAATTTTCCTCACATATGACCGGAGATGCATTTTAGGGCATGAAACTCCATCATATTTGGCAAATATAAGTGCTTTGAATTTCGGAGGAATCACAATCTCCGATACCAAACCCAATTCCTCAAAGTCCAAGCCAGACACCTTTTAGATTTCCATCGCACTCAACCGCTCTTCGAGATGTTTATACTTGTCATCAGCTGGAGGGTATTGTTCTTCAGAATAGTCTTCTTCTTCCTCTTACTCTTCTGATTCTGACGGGATAACTATTTCCTTGCTTTTCCCATCTTGGTTGTCTCTTTCACCGGATGTTGTTGCAAAGTCCAAAGTCCTTCTTGTCTGCCCATGAAATCTTCTTCCCATGTTTAAGACTCCGGTTACCTTCTTTGTTTTATTTTTCCTCTCTTCAGCTAGCAAAGTCGTCAATTCTTCTTGTCCCTTGGCCAGGGTCAAGAGCAACTATTAAAACTGTGTATTCTGAGCTTGGAGGTCTTTCACTATTTTCTCGAGATCGATCTTACTGAAATAAACAGCAGAGAGATGAGGATATTTGTTGCAAAAGACCTGCTTATGTTATGATGAATGGTATATGCACATGTAATGATTTCAAGGATTTCAAAGATTCAAATTTGTTTTAGACAAAAAGGAAACACACGTTACATTAATAAGTTAAAGCTTGAGTACATCAATGTCTCTTGGGCAAAATAATACAAAAACTCTAAGATAAAAAGGTAGTACACATCCTCTTTGGTGAAATGTAGGTATTCAGAGTCTGCTCCTCATGAAGTAGCCTAGTGAGTTCCAAAACCTTCTTCTCGCTTGCGTAGAATTGGGCTTCAAACGTATCTCGCTCCCCCTTGAGTTGTATCCAATTCCTTTGTAGGACTTCAAGAGATGTGGGCATGTCAGGATGTAGGATAGTGTATCGAACATCTCCCTCCATGACAGGCTCAATGGTTACCGGAAGGATGGAGGGGTACGGCATCATAAGACTCTGAGCACGAGTTTGTATCCATTTGAGGTAAGGCTCAAGAGGGATGGAATTCTTGTGCCCCAAAGTCTTTCTATCCACCTTATTCAACATTCTCCAAGCTCGGATAAATCTTTGGCGAAGACCTTGATCGTCGTTGTCGTAGTCAAATACCAAACCTTGAATCAGCATCTCATGCGGGCCATCCCTTCGGGCATAACCAAATTGTCTTAAGGCCAAACAAGGGTTGTAGGTGATACCTCCCCTAATTCCAAGTAAAGGGACATTAGGGAATTCTCCACAATGGTCGATAATGATAACATTCTCTTTGGATCGAGAGCACCAATGAATATTTGAGCGTCATCAACCTTTGTAACCACCTTGAACCTTGCTCATTCTTTAATACAGATTGGGGAAGATGAGAAATAAACCATCTTGCCAAGAGAGGAGTGCAACATATTGAAGATGTGAAAAACACAACAAGGGGGGTTGAATTGTAAAACTTAAATCAAAATCTTAAACAACACTGTATTTTTATCCTGGTTCGTTTGATCTCAAACTACTCCAGTCCACCCGTCAAGGTGATTTCGCCTCTCTCCAACGAGGTCTTAATCCACTATATTCAAAGGAATACAACAACTACTTTAACAACTGTTAAAGCCTTCTTGAGTATAACCACAAACCGGTTTATCTCAAGGAAATCTCTTTACAAATAATTGAACAATAATATGTTTGATGTTTTCTAATAAAACAGTATACCACAACTGTGATAATACACAAATTTAAGCTTAGAATGAAACTGGATTTGCTAGAGCGTTTGAGTAAGCGTGGTTGGAAAGCTTAGCAAATTGTATGAGTGCGTGCGTGTAGATTATTAGCCTTTTCTTTTCTCACACAGACTTGTTTATATAGCCAAGGCAAAGATACGTTGTTGTCCATAAAGCACTTTCAATGATAATAACGTTCTTTCCTTTTTGAGAAGATCTTGTCTTGAATAAAGCCGTTGGTAATTAATCTGTCTTGAATGCTTAGTAACGTTTCAGAGTGTTCTCTGCTTATGGTAATCAGAGTGTTTTATGCGCAGATTTTGCTCATCAAGCTTCAGCGTATGATCTGGTAGCTTCAGCGTGTAGCATATGATTTTGATCTTCTGATGCTGATGTATTGCTGATCTTCTGATGCTGATTCCATCAGAACTTTTGTATACACAAAACATAATTTTAAGCAGCATATTTGTTCTATATAAATATATCTTTGAGTTTATTTATTCTTGTATTTTGTTATCATCAAAACTCTAATTAAGGGTTGTAAAATCAAACTATGTTCTAACAATCTCCCCCTTTTTGATGATGACAAAAACCAGATTTTTTCAATTAAAAATAAAGAATAAAAGGTGTCAGAGATTAAAAAATAAAGAATAAAAGGTATCAGAGCTAAGAAGATAAAACTCCCCCTGAGTTGATTACTTCCCTTTAATTCCATGAGTCTTTGAGCGTCAGAACTTTACTGTACTTTACTGTATCTTTCGTCAGAATTTTGTACCTGTTCAAGCTTTTCAAAAGAAAGAAATTCAAATAGATCAGAATGTCAGAATGTTTGAGACTTATGTCTCAGTAATCCATTATTGAAAAATATCATTCTTTCTCACCCTTTTTGTCAGTTATCAAAAAGCACAAATAATCAGAGCTAAAATGATCAGAGCTAAAATGCATTTATATTAAAAACAGAAGCAATGATAAGTTCAGAACATGTAAAAATATTACAGATAAACAAGTTATAAAAACAACAAGGAAATTTCTAAGAAGGAGGAGGTAGACGTGTGAACAAAGCCTCCAACATGCTCTTGATTTGGGTGTTGGTTTCCTGTTGCTGAGTTAACATGTTCGCTATTGCATCAATTTTGGTGTCCTGCTTATCCATTCTTTCATTCATCAGCATATCAGATCTTTTCAGATCTTCCAGAGTCTGCCTGTCAAGAGAGGAAGCTTGAGGGTCTTCAGAAATAGGATGCTTCTCAGAGCTTTCTGCAATATCTTCTTCTTGACCCATGTCTTCAGCTGGAATCATCTGTTCTTCTGACTCTGGTTGATGATGTCCAGACCAAGGAGCATTGTCCAGCGGGAGAACTTCTTCCTTAAGCAGCTTGCTCAGAACTGGACCTTCAATTTCTTTCAGCAGAATGCTGAAGTTCTGTTGAGCTTGTCCGTAGCTCTGTTCTTGCAACTTAAAGGTTTCAGAGCATACCCATCTTCTGAACTTTGTCCAGAGGTAGTCTGATGCAGCAGGATCAACCAGTTCAAGACTTGCTTGTTTCAGATAAGTGATCCACTTCTGTACTTCTGTTTCAAAGTTCAATATGCTGGAACCAACATCTGGATGTTTTGGTTTTGGGATAGCAGTTTTGTTGGTTATTGTAGCAAGGCGTTCAAGGACTGTTAAATCAATGACAGTCTTGCTGTGGTCATCTGAATTGTCTTTTGGTGAGGGAGTGGGAGAGTCAGGAATTATGATTGGACTTGACGGGGAATTTGGTGGAGTTAATTCTGGTGAAGAGGGAAGTTGAGGAATATTCACAATGGTACCAAGGGGCAAACGAATGGCCAGAGGTACTGGTTCAGGGGATTCAGAGGGTTGAGCCTCAGAGGTTTGAATCTCAGGTTGTGGAGATTGTTCAGGTTGAGGAGAGGGTGGATTAATTTCTGGTTGAGGAGATGAAGGTAGTGGGATTTCTGGTTCTGGAGAGAGTGGAATTTCTAGTATTGGTGAGAGGGGAATTTCTGGTTGTGCTTCTGTGTGGGTCTCAGGATTTGGATTATCTGGTATGGGAGCAGAAGTGTGTTGGTCTATATCAGAAATAACCTTTTCAAGTTCTTGTTGGGTTTCAACAATATTTGGATTTTGAGGTTGGGAGCGAGATCTTCTTAGAGTTAATGATTCAGAGGGAGAAAAGTCAAGGTCAAAATCATCAAAAGTTTGAGGTGTTGGGTTTTCAGATGGAGTGGGTATATGGATAGATGTTGATACAGCAGTTGAATCTAAAACAGTTACAGAAGAAAGATTACCTCTCTTCTTAGGAGTCTGCTGAGATGATCCTTCTGCTACAGCTTTTCTTTTCTTTTCCTTTTTTCAGAACAACCTCTGGAGCCTTCTGCTGAAGATCTTGAATATTCAGGTTTGGTGCTGTACCATCAGCCTTGCAAGCATCCAGATATCTCAGAATTATATCTGGTTTAGAGTCAATCTCTGAGAACAGAGGAAAGTCATCCAGAGGGACTCTTCTGCTGGAGATTGCAGCAAAAGGAGTGACGCTGGGTTCCTTCTTAATGTTCTCTATCAACTTCATTTTCTTCAGATTTTTGGCATTCAGCTGCTTGCCAACAGTAGCTTCCAGAGAACTGATTTCCTGAGCCTCTGTCAGATGATCAATCAGCTTATTCTCTGTTAGAATATCTGATATCAGTCTTCCTAAGGGTATCCGATCCCTTTTTGTTCGTTCCTCTTCTCTTGTTTCTTTGACACTTGTTCTGAGATGGTTGAACAGCAGATGAGCCAGATTTATCTTGACCTTCTGAGAGATGAAATAGATCAGAAATTGCTGATTAATATTAATGTAATCAGGAGAGCTGGTAGGCTTCCTGTGGTTGAAGCACCCCAGAATGATCTTGGCCCAAATTCTGTGTTTGTCTTTCAAATCCCTTATCTTGCTGGAGGGAAGCCCTAGAGTGAAGATTTCCCTTTAAATTAGGGCAGCATCAGCACACCTTTCTTCCATGTCAATGCAACGAACACCACCACCACTGTACCCTATTAAACGTGCAATGAGGTCTTCAGTGATAACAATCTTCTTCCCCATGATGTAAGATGTGACTTGATGATTGGAAGAAGAAGCGTGAATCCAAAATTCCTTTACCAGAATAGGAAATGTTAGACCAACCAGTCTATCAAAATACTTTTCCCAGCCTTGAGCTTTAACCTCTTCAGATAGATCAAACCCATTCTCTTGAAGGCTGTTGAAATCCACGATTAATTCTGATAGAACTTCAAGATTTTTGATTGGAGTTAGAAGCGTTCTGTAAGGTTCTTCGTATTGTTCAGATGAAACAATTTTCTGGGAACCTGAAGTAGGAATGCTGGATGAAGCCATGTTCACACGAAGGTTTTTGTGAAAAAGATTGAAAGGGTTTTTAGAAAATATGCAAACTGAAATCAGTAAGATTGAGAGAAAATAAAAGTGAAGGTAAAGAGTGTAAATGGTGTGAAGTGTGTTTAAATAGATTTCTAAACAGTTTTGAAAACATAAACGTGAAGAGAGAGAAATTAATAATGATTATTAGCATTTAATGATAGCTGATTTTAGGGGATTCAGAAGGATATTTGGAACGGTTACCCATGACATGTCTCAATGCATCCAATCAGCGCTTTTGCCTTTTCAGAAACGTGAACGCGTGTTCAGCCTCAGAAAATAGCTGATGACTAGATGACACTTGTTTGCTTGAGTGAACAGCACATTTCTATCATTGAAATGAAGCGCTCATATCTTCATGGATAGATTCTGATACAATCTGCACTTCTAAAATTCTGAAAGAAGATTGATCAGTAGTTCACAGAAAAATAAACAAAGTTCTGAAGGTTAAGATATGGAATCAAAACAATTTTATTATGGGCAGAGCTTCATGCTGAGATGTTTCAGAATGAAGTTGAACCTATCTTCAGAAAGAGGTTTTGTAAAAATATCAGCCCATTGCTGGTCTGTGTTAATAAATTTAAAATTTAAAATCCCTTTATGAATATAGTCCCTAATAAAATGATGTTTTATTTCTATATGCTTAGCCCTAGAATGTAAAATTGGATTTTTGCTGAGACAAATAGCAGAAGTATTGTCACAGAGGATAGGAATGTTACTCTCAAATATCTGGAAGTCCTCAAGTTGACTTTTCATCCAGAGCATTTGTGTGTTGCATCCAACTGCTGCTATGTATTCAGCTTCTGCTTTTGATAGAGCAATTGTGGATTGTCTTTTGCTGGACCAAGAGATCAGATTTTCTCCCAGAAACTGGCAGCTTCCAGAAGTGCTTTTACGCTCTACTCTGTCTCCAGCAAAATCAGCATCACAGTATCCTACTAAGCTGTAATCACTTGATTTTCTATAAAACAAACCCAGATTAGTAGTACCTTTCAGATACTTGAAAATTCTCTTAACTGCTGTTAGGTGAGATTTTCTAGGATCTGATTGGAATCTAGCATAAATGCATACACTGAATAAAATGTTAGGCCTTGAAGCCGTCAGATATAGAAGAGAACCAATCATACCTCTGTAGACCTTCTGTTCTACCTTTTTACTTACCTCTTCTCTTTCCAGAATGCACGTGGGATGCATTGGAATCTTTGATGGCTTACATTCTAAGAGATCAAATTTCTTCAGAAGTTCTCTGACATATTTGCTCTGATGAATGTAAGTTCCTTCTGGGGTTTGATTAATCTGGATGCCCAGAAATAATTTTAGTTCCCCCATTAGGCTCATCTCAAATTCTGCCTGCATACACTTAGCAAACTTTCTTCCCAGAGAAGGTTTAGTAGATCCAAATATGATGTCATCAACATAAATCTAACATACTAAAATGTCATTCTTAACTGTCTTACAGAATAAGGTTGTGTCCACTTTCCCTCTGGTGAATTCCTTTTCTAACAGGAAGTTACTTAGTCTTTCATACCAAGCTCTGGGAGCTTGTTTCAGACCATAGAGTGACTTCTTTAGTTTGAAAACATATTCTGGATTTTTGGAACTTTCAAAACCAGGGGGTTGGTGCACATATACCTCTTCTTCTATATAGCCATTTAAGAATTCACTCTTAACATCCATCTGATATAGAGTGATGCCTTTATTAACAGCAAATGAGATTAAGAGTCTGATAGATTCTAACCTGGCGACTGGAGCAAAGGTTTTTGTATAGTCTATCCCCTCTTGCTGACTATAACCTTGTGCTACCAATCGTGCTTTGTTTCTGATGACTTCACCTTGTTCATTCAGTTTGTTTCTGAACACCCATTTTGTTCCAATGACGTTGAATCCTTTTGGTTTAGGAACTAGATCCCATACGTCATTTCTTGTGAATTGATTTAGCTCCTCTTGCATTGCTAGAATCCAGTCATTGTCCAGAAGTGCTTCATCAATTGATGTTGGTTCAATTAGAGAAACCAGTCCCATGAGGGATTCTTCAGAGTTTCTGAAGCTAGCTCTTGTTCTGATTGGATCTTCCTAAGATTGTTTCTTCTGGGTGATCCATGCTCTTCTGGATGGTCTTTTCTGGAGTTGATCAACAGAAGGTGCTGAATTGCTTGCAGTTACTCTTTCTGATGCTGAGGGAGTGTCTTTGTTAAGAGCTTCTGATGACTTGTCTTCAGTACCTGTGAATTCAACTTCCATACCTGCAAGGAATTCATTCTGCTTTGACTTTTCAGAGTCAAGCTTATCATCAAAACGAACACTGATTGACTCTTCCACAATCTGTGTTTCTGTATTGTATACTATGTACCCTCTTGAGCGTTCAGAGTATCCTAACATAATACACTTTTGTGCTTTAGAGTCAAACTTGTTCAAATAATTTGTTGTATTCAAAATAAAGCATGTACAGCCAAATGGGTGAAAATAAGAAATGTTGGGCTTTCTGTTCTTCCACAATTCATATGGAGTCTTTTCTAGAATAGGTCTTATGGAGATTCTATTATGAATGTAACACGTTGTGTTTATTGCCTCTGCCCAAAAGATCTTAGCAATGTTAGTCTCGTTGATCATGGTTCTAGCCATTTCTTGTAATGTTTTGTTCTTTCGTTCTACAACTCCATTTTGCTGGGGAGTTCTAGGACAAGAGAAATCATGCAGAATGCCTTTGTCATTAAAGAATGACTCAAAATATTTGTTTTCAAACTCTCCACCATGATCACTTCTGACTTTGACGATTCTAAGATCCTTTTCATTCTGAACTTGGTTGCAGAAGGTGACAAACACAGAGTGTGACTCGTCCTTATGTCTTAAGAAGTTTTACCCATGTCCATCTGCTATAGTCATCTACGATTACTAACCCATACTTCTTGCCACTGACTGAAGCAGTTTTAACTGGTCCAAATAAGTCAATGTGCAGAAGTTCTAATGGCTTAGAGGTGGAAACAACGTTTTTAGATTTGAAAGCTGATTTTGCAAACTTGCCTTTCTGACATGCTTCACACAGAGCATCTGAATTGAATTTCAGGTTAGGAAGTCCTCTGACCAGATTGAGTTTGCTAATCTGAGATATTCTTCTCATACTAACATGTCCCAATCTTCTGTGCCAGATCCATTGCTCGTTGTTAACAGACAGAAGACACTTTACATTCTGACATTTTAATTCAGAAAGTTTTATTTTATAAATGTTGTTTCTCCTCTTTCCATTAAATAGGATAGTCCCATCTTTCTGACTAACAGCTTTGCATGAATTTTGATTAAAGATTATATCATAACCGTTATCACTTAATTGAATTATGGATAACAGGTTATGCATTAATCCATCTACTAATAAAACATTACTTATAGAGGGAAGATTTCCATTACCTACAGTTCCAGAGCCAATGATCTTTCCTCTCTGATTGCCTCCAAAACCTACGTGGCCTACAGGCTTAAGTTCCAGGCTTTGGAACATATGCCTTCTTCCCGTCATGTGTCGTGAGCAGCCAGAGTCCAGGTACCATGATTGGTGTTTCTGCTTTGCTGCTAAAGATATCTGCCACATGTATTATTTTATCCTTAGGTACCCATATTTTCTTGGGTCCTAATTTGTTAGTTTTACCAAAACTCTGGTTGAATTTTGGTTTGACAGAATAGTTACTACTTGTACATTTGATGTCATGTGTGTGCCCATATATAAAGTGTGAATCAAGTGAAGTGCGTTTTATAACTAAATCCATGGCATTCTTTGGTGTAGGTACCTTACCTTGATATCCTATCCCTTTTCTGCCATTTCTGCTAACTTCATAGATCATTGAAGCCATTTTTCTTCTATCTATGTTTTTAGCTAGAAACTTCGGAAAGCTGTGATCATACTCCTTGATGATCTCATCAGCACTGCTGGGAGTTTCAGGGATTGTTTCCTTCTGAGAGTTTTGCAATAGATTTTCTAATTTTGAAATTTTATCTTTTAACTCGGAATTCTCCAATTTGAGACTCTCAGTCTTATCAGAGTCAGAAGCAAGATTCCTTTTCAGGATTCTGAATTTGACTCTGATCTGCTGATATCTTTCCAGAATTTCATTAAGGCTTTCAGCTAGTTCAGCCTTAGTAAAGTTTATAGCAAAGTCAGAGAATACCTCTTCTGTATCTGATTCAGAGTCTAACTCATAAGCTTCATTGTCTTCTGTTATGTTTGCCATGAGAGCTATGTTTGCTCTTTCATCATATGATTCTGAGTCAGCTTCAGATGTGTCAGAATCATCCCATGTAGCCATGAGACTTTTCTTCTTTTCCTTGCCAAACTTCTTTTTGGGCTTTTCCTTCTGAAGCTTTGGGCAATCACTTTTGTAGTGCCCTTGCTAGTTACATTCATAGCAGATGATGTATTTGTTGTTTGGCTTTTTTTTTCCTGAAGAACCTTCAGATCTTCTGTGTCCAGAGGAGGATTCTGACCTTCTGTATCTGGAGAAAGATTCATTTTGATTCTCTGATCTTCTGGGATTCCTGAACTTCCTTTGCCTCTGCTTCCATAATTGGTTCACCCTTCTGGAGAGGAGAGATAGTTCATCTTCTTCTGATGAAGACCCATCAGAGGTTTCTTCTACAGCCTGCAAAACTTTGGAGTCAGATTTTCTGTTAGATTTTAAAGCTAATGGCTTACCTTGCTTTTGAGGTTCATCTGCTTCTAGCTCTATCTCGTGACTTCTGAGGGAGCTGACAAGTTCCTCCAGAGAGATTTTGTTGAGATCCTTGGCTAGCTTAAGCGCTATGACCATTGGCCTCCATTGTTTTGGCAAGCTTTTGATGATCTTCTTAACGTGATCAGCAGTAGAATACCCTTTGTCAAGAACTTTGAGACCAGCAACCAGAATTTGAAATCTTGAGAACATAGTTTCTACTGATTCACTCTCTTCCATCTTGAATGCCTCATACTTCTGAATGAGTGTAAGGGCTTTGGTTTCTTTGACTTGAATGTTGCCTTCATGCGTCATTCTCAGAGAGTCAAACATATTCTTTGCAGTGTCTCTGTTTGATATCTTTTCATATTCTGAATAAGAGATGGCGCTGAGAAGAATTGTTCTGGCCTTGTGATGATTTCTGAACTCACGCTTTTGCTGATCAGACATTGCTTTCTGTCAATCTTCTGACCACTTCCATCCACTGGGTGCGTGTATCCATCAGTCACCATGTCCCACAGATCAGCATCATGGGCCAGAAAGAAACTTTCAATTCTGTCTTTCCAGTAGTCAAAGTTCTCTCCATCAAAGACTGGAGGTTTGCCACTGAATCTGTCTCTTTCTTCATTGTTGCCATTGCTGATGTTTTGATGTGGTCCTGCCATTGTGTTTTTCTGACGCTGGATCTTGTACTGACACGGTTAGGTGTTATAAGCTCAGAACCAGGCGCTCTGATTCCAATTGAAGATGTGAAAAACACAAGAAGGGGGGTTTAATTGTAAAACTTAAATCAAAAGCTTAAACAACACTGTATTTTTATCCTAGTTCGTTTGATCTCAAACTACTCCAGTCCACCCGTCAAGGTGATTTCGCCTCTCTCCAACGAGGTCTTAATCCACTATATTCAAAGGAATACAACAACTACTTTAACAACTGTTAAAGCCTTCTTGAGTATAACCACAAACCGGTTTATCTCAAGGAAATCTCTTTACAAATAATTGAACAATAATGTGTTTGATGTTTTCTAATAAAACAGTATACCACAACTATGATAATACACAAATTTAAGCTTAGAATGAAACTGGATTTGCTAGAGCGTTTGAGTAAGCGTGGTTGGAAAGCTTAGTAAATTGTATGAGTGCGTGCATGTAGATTATTAGCCTTTTCTTTTCTCACACAGACTTGTTTATATAGCCAAGGCAAAGATACGTTGTTGTCCATAAAGCACTTTCAATGATAATAACGTTCTTTCCTTTTTGAGAAGATCTTGTCTTGAATAAAGCCGTTGGTAATTAATCTGTCTTGAATGCTTAGTAACGTTTCAGAGTGTTCTCTACTTATGGTAATCAGAGTGTTCTATGCGCAGATTTTGTTCATCAAGCTTCAGCGTATGATCTGGTAGCTTCAGTGTGTAGCATATGATTTTGATCTTCTGATGCTGACGTATTGCTGATCTTCTGATGCTGATTCCATCAGAACTTCTGTATACATAAAACATAATTTTAAGCAGCATATTTGTTCTATATAAATATATCTTTGAGTTTATTTATTCTTGTATTTTGTTATCATCAAAACTCTAATTAAGGGTTGTAGAATCAAACTATGTTCTAACACATATAAGAACACCTCTTTTCCTTATTGTGCGAGTGTGAAAAGAGTGTAGGATATCTCCTAGCAATGTAGGCATCGGGTTGCGTGATATGAAGATTTTGACGGTGTTCACATCTATGAGTTGGTCAAGATTTGGAAACAAAACCATCCCATAGATGAGGAGAGCCACAATTTCCTCAAAGGCTTGCAAGTCTAAAGAATTCCAACAGCTTTGGGCTTTCTCAAACGGGAACTTTGCTAGGAAACCTTTGACACCACTCCTTGTTTCCCAATGAGTTGTGACATCAAATGAGTGCAAGTGTAGAGATTGAGAAATCTCTTCTGGCTTTGGGTTTCTTTCCGTACCGTTGAAAGGTAGTTGATTGAGAATGGGAATCCTCAAGAGTTGGGAGAATTCTTCCAAAGTAGGCACAAGTTAATAGTCGGGAAATGTGAAGCAATGGTGTAAAGGATCAAAGAACTAAAAGAGCACCTTCATCATGTCCTCATCTGTGTTGGAGGTGACCAAGTTGAGTAGGCGACCATGTCTCTCGGTGAATGGAGAGTTTTCAGGAATCCTTGAAACTAGCTCCTTAAGTTGTGGAGGGATTCTCACAAGGTTGACTTGAATAGTTTTCCTGCGAAGTGAATCCATATCCTACAAAACAAGAACAAAGATAAATCCCAAAATCCTTGAAATGGTTAGTGGATGTATATGATGTTCATGATGTTCATGATGTTATGTACAAATATGCATATACAAACAAAACAAACAAATCCTTAGTTTTAGGCTTGCATGGAGTTTTATAGGTAAGTACCCTCTTGAAGTTTAGTTGGCTCAAACCTGTCCTAGTAATAGTAACCGGGTTCTACAGAGCTCAATATCACTGGTTTGTTTTCTTGGTCATTGTTTCATCATAAGCATCTTTAATGGCGACCGAAATATCCCCAGAAACCAAACCTTAATGAGTGTAGTATCGAGTATCTACCAACTTCGGACTGCACCAAAGCCGGTCATCTCACTACATCCTAAAGGCCAAGTTGGTCAAGTAAAGTTTCTAAAAGTTCATTAGTGCTTCATGACATCACTCAGCGGCCCCGTATTCTCTTTGATTAACTCAAAGGCTACCGATACCCACAAATATGTCGCGCTAACATAACTATTGCTTAGACCATGTCGGTATACCCCGCACAGTTTCCACAATGTATTGCTACTTACCTATAATGTATCCCAAATCCAGGTAGAGTATTCAAACCCAAACAAAGAACCATAATGTAAAGCATACAAGTCAAACAATGTAATCAAATAAATGTGATATATCCCTAAGGTAACCCCACTTTTAAAATTTCCCCAGCAGAGTCTCCAGTTCTGTGATACGGTGGGAGAACTGACTTGAGGGTTCTGCGTTTGATCACAAAATGTTGCAGTTAGCAAGAGTCGCCACCGACTTTTCTTTTATCCAAAAGGAAAGGTGAAAAAGCACAGGAAAGACCTTTGAGATTGTTTCTTGAGTTCAGGGGGTAGATTATGAAAAGGGAAAGTATTAGCACCCTTTTCATCCATGGTTTTCCATGGGCTCTTAGTTACTTGCTAGATCACTTTCTTTTGTTTGAAATTATGCTTAGTATGGTTTTTTGAAAGTATTTTGTAAAGAGGCCTTTGTTTAGGCAATCTTTGTAATGATTCTCGTTCGTAAGAATGTATACAAAGATGTTTGATCTTTTGAAAATATTTTCAATTTTGTAAGATGTTTGAAAGTATATGTGATTTGTTTTTGAAAATAGCAAGGATGTTTATTTTGAAATGGAGCAAGTAATTAGAAGCAATCTACCTACTCAAATGTCTTTCTTGTTCATTTTCTTTTCCTTTGACATTGTTGTCTTACCATTGATTTGGTAAGAACCCTATCTTGGGATGTAAATGGGACGGGTATGGGTCATCGTATAGCCATGATTAGCAATGTTGCAAGGTATCTTAGCATTCTTTTTTTAGGGGCTAAGATAATTTGTAAGGCAACCTAGATAGCGTCATCGAGGGACTATGATCTTGTATTTGCTTGTTTGTGCTAAGATACCTTACATGCGTAATATGGCCATTTTGTAAGGCAACCAAGTGGATTTTACCCTAAGGGTGCTTGTGTGCAAGTGTGTTATTTTCATGCTTATTTTTGTCTTGGATTAGGGTTTTCTATTTGATTAATTTTATCTTCCCATACAAACCCTAATTACTAGCATGTTATGTAAAAGCGCTAAATTGTGAAATTTAAAGTTACTATGCTATTACAACATTTGTGAGAGGGGTATACAATTTATGAATGGGGATTGAAATAATATAAACCTAATTAATCTATTACAACCAAATTGAATATTGTACAAATAATTGAAGGAATATATAAAGTACAAATGCAGATTGAAAGAAATGATTTTTTGTGTTTGGATTTTTGTATGAAGGAGGTTTTAACCTAAACCTAATTAGAAGAAAAAGAGTAATTAAATTAAATTAACTTAAGTTAATTAAGAAAAGAAATTGATTAAGAAAAGATTTTTGATTTAAGAAAATATTTTTGAATAAAACCCTAAATCTATTTTAGTTGATTAAAGGAAAATAAATTTAAAGAAAAAAGTATTTTTTTTATATTTTGTCTTGAAAATAGTATGTGGTGTTATGAAATATTTTTGATCTTTTTTATATTAAAATAAATATATTTAGATAAATAATAACCTAGTTTTATTTTAATTTACAAGGAAATTAGTGAAAGATAAATAAAGTATAAATGAATAAAAATAATTTTTATGTGGAAAAATATTTAAATTATGTCAAAATATAAATCTATTATTTTTATACTTTTTATGATTTCTTTGGTATTTTTAGAAAATATATTTAAAAAAAAAAGAAATAAATAAATAAAAATAAAAATAAAATGGGCCAAGGTGGTGTCTTAGGTAAACAGGGGGTATGCTAGCAAAAACAAAAAAAGAATACCAAGCCCAAAAGGCCCAGTGCCTGGAAGCAAAAATCAGGAATGTCAAAAATATGAAGAAAAAAAAAAGCAAAATGGTCACGCTGGGGCTTGAACCCATGACCATAGGGTGAACAGGCGCGCGTTTTACCACTGGGGTGGTTATACATCCGTTTATATAGACAAAACCATAAATATATAAGGCAAATCCAGTCCTGATGACTTCATCTTCAACCTCTAGCCGGTGTAACTGTAACTTCTTCATTTCTCAACAAAATTGGAAAGTGACAAAATGAAAGTTGTTGCATTCTTCCTCATGAATCTAACCATGTAAATAACTAAGGCTGAAAGTCAAAGATAAATGAGAATTTATCTGGCCCTAATTTAAACCCTAAAATTTTCAGAAACTTCAACTCTAAAATTCTCTAAGCTCAGACCATATAAATGCAAACTATGGATATGTACAGCTTCGTGGCAATAAGGTATACATTTTATCTTTACAAATGCAAGCCAAACAATGCCTAAGTAATGAGATAGAAGTTCAAGAAAAATACCTCAAAACTGGAAATCATGAAATGCAAATGAGCTTGTTTCAGTCAGTGCTGATGATCAGGTTATCTTCCTTGGACCTATAGGAAGCTAATGCAATGGCTGGCTTGAGATGAGGATGGCTGGAATGGCCTGGAGAAGTCCAACTGTGATGCTTTGTTTTTGGTTATGGAAGATAGGGGAAATTGTGTTACAGAAATGAAACAGGTACAAGGATGAGTTACTCTTGATGCAAGGAAGCTTTAGGAACTAAAAGGCCAAGAAACGCATGAAGGAAATGTGAGTTTGGTATCTAAAGTCAGAACTTGCACAACAATGGTGTTTTGTGACAATTTATGGATAGAGGGAGTTTGAGTGAGTTTCAGGGGCTTCTTTCTCATGTGTTAACTTGCAAATAGTGTGTATACTTATAAGCAAGAGGCTTTGAGGTTTATAACAACTCAGAATTTGAATTTGCATCCTTAAGCCAAACATGTGATTTTTGAGAAAACAAGTTTCAATGCTTGTGTACTTGCTAAGATAGGGTAGTTTATGCTTTAAACAAGTTTGTTTCTGACTTTGTGGATGGAATGTGATCAGAGGGAACAAGTTAGAGGCTCAAGAATGACTTTATGCAAAAAGCTTGCTTTACAAGAATGGAAGTGTTCACTTTGTGCCATTAATGGAAATGCAACTTGGATAATAGCTCATTTGCTTGGATCAAAGCCTTAACAATTGTGTAAGCATTTAATTAAGGAGTTACAAACAAGTTTGAGGCCTTCAAAGCAAATATTATGCAGCCTAACATTGATTTGCATTTGTGTTCATCATGAAAATGACCTATAATTCAAGTGACAAAACACCAACTTCATCTCTTCGATTCTCCCTACTCAAGAATGATCTCAAGAAGTTCTTGGACATTTTGGAAAGATTGAAATTTGTTATACAACTCATCTTTGAATTTCTTTTGAAGATTCCCCTTGGAACTATGTGAAAAATTGCCATGAAGTTAGGTCAAAAATCTGCCTAACTAGGGCAAAATTCACTAAGTTATTTTTAGTTTATGAGCATGTATTCACAAAATTATAACTTTAGATCCAAGCATTTTTAGGAGAAGTTATGTGAAGAAAAGTTTTAGATTTCATGGATATCTACAACTTTCATGTTGGAAGTTTCCTTTGAATCATCTTGTATCATGGTGAAAATTTGGCTCAAAGTTGTGAAAAAATGAGAAATTTTCTATACTTAGAAAAATTTCTAAGTTAAGAAATTTCATCTTTTTCAAAATAAAATCTTGAATTCTTGATTTCTTGATGAAAAAGTTTCACATTTTGACATGTTTTGATGAATTATGACCTTGGCACTTGAATTTGACCAAAAAGTCAAAGTTTGACTTTTCAGTATACAGTTGACTTTTGATCAGTTAATTGCAAAATTCATTTGTCAATCAAATGGATTTACAATATTTTGAATCATGTCACTAGGTCAAAATGATGCAATTGGACTCTTGAGACCATGACTTAAACCAATTGATCATTTTCTAGGTCAAAAATCAGAAATTTCCCTTTCTCAGTCAAAACCCTAATTTTGACCATTTTGCCCTTCTGGAGATTTGATCAAATTTCTTGAGGAATTATGGTCCAAACTTGATCAAATGATACATATGGGTTTAAAATGTTGATGTGGATCAATATTTATGAATTTTGACTTTAAATTGGCCATGGTTGATTTTTTTCCCAATACAACTGATTTTTAGGTCAAATGTTTAATTGACTGATCAAAAGTGTGATCCAAAGCTTGAAACTTGACATGAGTACTCTTGGGGGTCCATAATGATCCACGAAATCCATGTGAAGTAGTGATAGTTCAAAAATCCTTGTGCAAACTCAAACCCTAATTTTGGGTCATCGGTGCATAAGGAGGTGTCTTGAGCTTATCAAACCCTAGTGTAGTCTTGAACCTAATGAGATTTTGTGAGCAAATTCTTGATAAGTGAGAGGGAAAATTTTGGGGTACAACAATACCCAATAAAGTTATCGAAATGATACTCAAGTGTTTCATATGCACCAAATGTTTCGTATATACATGCACCAAGTGTTTTGTAAATGTTTTTGATATTTTTCTCCTTTTAAACCATTGGGTTTCCTAAGTCACCTACTTCCCAGCATTATTTGTTGTTGGTTGTGATATCTCCAAGTTGATTTGTATTTTTACATGTCGTGGTGAACATTGTCAATGTGTTATTGATTATTGTATCGCATGAGTAAGCGTAGACGTAGGCGTGAATTTCTTTCGTCGTTTTTCTAACCAAATACTTTTTGATGTTTTATCAAATGCTTTTATTTGTTTGTCAAATCCCCTAAGTAATTTCAACTCAGTGTTTACAAGAAATATTCGTAGTATTTTGCAAGCAAGTCGGGAAAAATAAAAACACAATAACACTCAATATTTTAAATAACAATAACAATAATTATAACAATACCAATAATAACTTAAATAAAAATCAGATGTTGACCTTGGTCAACCCCCCCCCCCCCCCCCCCCAACCTAATGGGCCTAAAAAATATTAATGGATCACTTGGATTTAAATTAGAAACAATAAACCCATCTAAAGAAAATACACCCTCCCTCTAATTTAACCCTATTGTATTCAAACAACCATTAATACGACAATATAAGTAGTAAAACCAAAAATATATTAACACTAATATTTAAATGACAAAATAACTAATAAAAATAAATTGATTACTAGAGGGCCAAATTTTAGGTATTAGAACTTGATGGAAAGGGAAATTATCTTCTCTTTCAAGAGAAGTTTTCCATCAGAAGCAAAGGTCAACAATCAGCACTTCAACTCTCTGACGAAAGTTGTCATCTAAATGACAAACCAATGCAAGCTGCAATGGATCAAATCAATGTCATATCAGGAAGATCCATCAAGTGTTCTAAGAAGATCAAAGCTTCTCAAAGATATGTACTTCAGAAATCAGATGCAGGAGTTGCCTAAAAGCTTTAAAGAAGTGTTGTATAGAAGAACTGGAAGTCAAGAGGAGGAAATGCAATCCACCAGGGAGCAGAACAAGTAAAATTAACTCGAAAATATGAGTTTTTTTTTTTAGATTCTAAAGAAAATAAAGGTTCTACTGAAGAATAAGAAGTGAATAAATCAGAAGATGTTCATCCAGAAGTTTTTCTCTTTTCAAGCTCTGAAGAAGGCATAACTGCTTAAAGATATCTGGTCTGAGTAAGTGTAGCTAATTTACTCTTATATTGGAGTTAAATGTAGTTGTCATGTTATTTATGTTTTCATCTTGACCATGGTATTCTATGTAATTCTTGTTAAGTTTTAATATTGATGGATTATTTGTTCTTAATTCTTGTTTTGGATTAGCTACCTAAAACATGGTTTCATGGTATGATTTGATACTTGAAAGGTACTGATCATTACTAGTTCCAAGTTTATCCTCTATCAGATGCTAAATTCTAGACATAGATTTATGTTTAATATCTGCACAAATAATGATATTGATGAAAGTGGACATTATTATCTACACTTACTGTTGAAACTTAATGCTGATGCATTTCTTAATAGGGTCAGAGATCATCTAGAAAGCAATATGATTGATTTTACATTGTTGACTTAGACATAAGCTACGATGAGAACCTCAAGCGGTAATATTATTAACTGACTAGAATTGCATATTACTGGTAAAAAATGCTACATAAGAACGAGTCAATAAAGTCTAACCCCGACAAAGTTTTCTCTTTGTTGAGACACTGGAAGTTTATTCTATATTATTATACTTGTTAAGTATTCACCAAATAATCAATTTTCTGATAAACCAAACTTGAAGTGATAAAAACTATTGAACGGTCTTTGAAACACAATATGTCCATGTGGAGACGATAAAAACTTCACATGTTATCTCCATCGCAACACTTAGATGAACTGAAAAATGTCTAACAATGATAGAAACAATAAATCATTTAAGATATAATAAGTGAGAATACGATTCGAATGCATAATTTATTGTTGAGCTATACATGTTTGAAATCTTGCTTTGGTAAAAGCAACAAAAAAAATCATACTATGGTTTGATGATAGTTATAAAAGTTGATTATGAACTTGCCTTGTAAATAAAATCATGTCATAAAATGATGCTTTTTCAAAAGTTCCTGATTGGGCCATTAAACTTCTCATGAAATATACATTTAAATTTTTTTGAACCATTTGAGTGAATTTTGTTTGAGGAAAAACAAAAGAATAAGTTAGGGAGGATTGATAAGTTCAAAGAATACATTAAGTACATAAGCACATATTAACTTGTTTTATAAGTAATCAATGAAAAAAGATCTTGAATCAATACAAAGTGATAAAACACTTGTTTGGGTATTTTAATTGTATATTGACTAAAAACAGGTAAAAAGGAATAAGAAATCACGAAATCAACACAAAAACCTTACCAAAACACTTTCCCAACAAGCAAGGCTCGTAATATATAAATATAGGTGTTCTTAGCGAGCAAAGGCAGAAAAATAAGACTTCATGGCAAAGTAACTTCAAGTTTAAACAACTAACTTCACTAAGCTAAGAATGTAGGCACGCTTAGCGAGCAAAGACAATTTATAACTTTAGGACAAAGTTACTTCAAGGTGAATGAAGGGTTTATGCGTTAAGCGTGTACAATGTGCTTAGCCAGTTAAGGCGGCATAGCAAGTTGCTTACGATTTGACATTGCTTAGCAATGAAGAAAGTAGGCACGCTAGGCGAGCATGGGAAGTGTGCTTAGAGTGCCTACCATTAAAACCTATAAATAGGGGTGTCATTTAGTGAAAATAAGGAAGATTAGTGGATTTTGCATAGTTCACATAGAAAGTTAGGTTAAACACCATAAGTCACAACACGAGACAAAAAAAGAGGAAGATTGAAAGCAGAAGCGCTACTGGAGGAATCATCGTAGATGCTATTCAACTTCTTTATTCTAGGGCTTAATTATAAATATACAATGACTAAGCATAGATAATTTTCTATTTTGTTAGGGTTATATGTCCTAGTACTCATGTTTTGATCCCGAGCATGGTGTTCTATATAATTATTCTTAAATTTTAATATTGATGGACTATTCGTTCGTAATTCTTATTTTGAATTAGCTACCTAAAACATGTTTTCATGGTATGACTTGATATTCTAAAGTAATGGTCATTAATAAATAAAAGTTTTTCATCTATTTGATATGATAAAGTATAGATATAGATTTATGTTTGGTTTCCATTTTAACTATTGAGACTTAATCTTGGCGCATTGGTTAATAAACATAGAGATAGTCTATTAAATAATATGATTGATCTCACGTTGTTCACTCATATATGAGCTACGATGATAGCTTAGAGAATTAATACTAATAACTATTTAGAATTGCATATTACTATTCAAGGATGCTATATGAGAATAGGTTAATGGAATTTAAACCCGGTGAGTTTTCTCACTATTAACACCGCAAGTTCAATCTATTTTTATGTTACTCTAATTTCATGAACAAATATCTTTAAGCAACACATTCTTATAATTATCAGAAACTATTGAACGATCTTTAAAATATAACTGTCCATGTAGAGATGATAATTTATACTTACTTTTATGTTACAACACGACTATACTTGCAAGCACATAATTCACATTCTCCCACTTTTCTATAATGGCAAAGCATCTCTCTGTAAGGTAGTAAACAAAGAAAATAATAGGGGGGTAAATATTTGGAGTGATTATACCCCCCTAAAAGATAAAGAGATATACCCCACTCTCCCTAAGAGTATAATTCTCCTCATTTGGCATAACCAAAAAGGCGGAAAAATAGAACATTCACATAAATCATAAAAGGTGGGTAACAAAGAGCAAGAAAGACATTTTTTGAAATATTGGTTATAAAGAATGATGAATCTTTAATCATTGATAAAAGAGATTTAAATAACTGACATTAAGCATTAAATATTCATAAAAGGAAGAGTTACAAGAAGCGAAAACAAAAAATAGGAACACAAGGAAAAACAACAAGAAAATAAGTAAAGTAGACCAAGGCTACTCAGTCTCATCATCATCATCCCTAAACAATCTAGGAGGCAAGGACATTCCAGTTTTTGCAAGCTTGCATGCGAAATAATCAATTTTGGCATCTGTATGGTTTACGACTCTAATGCGAGCTTGTTGATTCTTGATGAGGGTGTTGTGGAGAGATTCAATTGGAGGAGTTAGAGGGATCTCATAATCTAAACCCTCTAAATTTTAAGGTCCTTCTTGCTAAGGTGCTTGTTGTTGAGTTGGAGCTTGTTGTCTATGAGCACCGTCGTTGCTCTAGGCACTAAAACTCCATTGTTGATGGTCATCCACATTTAACCCAAAGCAAGCTTCCCTATCCTTGTTGAGTTTTCTATCGAATCTTCCTCTTTAACATTAAAACTAAGGTGTTCTAGAATTTTCGTTATTAGGTCATGATATGGTGACCACACATTCCCATTTCATTGGCTTTCTATCATGTGATAGATTACCCCACAAGTTGAATTTGTTTCAACCTAGTTAGAAAGTAATAATCTCAGAACAACAAAGATTTTAGAGACTTTCCCTTGATTGAATTTTCTTGGGAAGTGAATACGGGTTGCCATATAGTGAATGAGACGAGCCTCTAGATGTACAAAGCCAATAGTGAAGAGAAAACTCAGCCCCACAATTGGATTTGATAGAAGATTTTGAAAATTAGAGATGGAGTCCAAATCATTACCATATTCTAGATCATCAAAGTTGTATAGAAACCCAAATAAGTGAACATTACATGTTTCAGCAAACTTTTCCAAAGATAAAGTAATATTGCTAACATACCTCAGTTCTGATGATTTTTATTTGTAGCTTAGATGAGCATAAAATATTTTTACCAATTTAGGAAACACCTCTTCAAGAGTGTTGTAGATGAAATTCATCAAGTTGGATTGGACAAAAATGTCAAATAATTCATTGTTTCCTAACACACTATCATCCACATAGTGGAATGAAGTCAGATTCTTGGCAGTGTAAATCCTATAAAACTTGTCTTATTTCTCTTGGTGAGAAATCATGGAAAAGTAGGTTGGAGTTGAGGAACTGCTAGAGATTCAAATTCATTTTGGTTCCATTAACATGGTGATGATGAAGATACAATAGTATCACAAAAACAACAAAAAAACACAAGCACACAGAAGCAAAAAGGCCAATAGAAGGATTGACAAAAATGAGAAATTAGGTTACCTCTTTACAAGCCAATTTTAATCGATTAAAAAAGTTTAATTAATCAAAGCATTAATGAAATTGATTCTGATTGAATAATTGACCCATCATGCAACTTTATGGTCTTATAATTCTTTAGGTTTAATTGATTAGTTTACGCTAATTTTGAAATTTAAAAGGTCTAATTGATTAACCCTTAGGTTTAATCGTTTAATTGATTTGAAGGTGCTTTTTCAACTTCTTTTAGTTTGTTTGGGCCTTGAAGAACTATGGGCTCATATTTTATTTTTGCTCTTCCTCCTTATTTAGTTTTATACCCCATTTTCTAAAAACTTTTCTTTTTCAAACATTTAATTAATGACAAAATTGTCAAAAATGGACTAGGCAATTAAATAAGCACTTATAATAGAAATAACCAGAGTTGTATGATTTTATTCATATACCAAGTGCTTTACCTTATCCCATAAGAGACTTTTGAGTAGAGACTTCTCCCCATTAGATATGAAATCAATCTTTAATTTCTTTCTTTTTTCATCTCTGTGAACATGAGAGTTAATCTTGAAAATCATTTTTTCTTAGGTGATATATCTTTTAGAGATGAAATTTCTTAGAGGAATTTTAGAAGTCAAGCTTTGTACAACTTTTTCTTGGTTTGAATTTTGACCTTTGTGTAGCGGCAAAAATGTTTAAGACTAACCCATTGGATTGACTATACTTATACAGATCAAAATAAAAATCGCCGCCGCGCTTTATTGTTTCCAAAGGAATGGGAAAAGAGCGAGTAACCCAAAAGAGGGGGAAATATTCAAGGTAAGAGGGTTGTTTATGAAAAGGTAAGGTATTATCACCTTAAACATCTATGGTACTCTGCAAGAACCTCTTTGAAAAATCTGTATATTTTGGCTATAAAATGTTGTATATAAAAAAATAGATGGTGGAGGTGAGAAAAGAAGTATTTTTTATGATTTTTTTTGCACCCGCCACGGTTGCGAACCTTTAGTGCCTACGTACCACCTTTCGTGCAATAGGGGATCAGGGTACACGTAGTTCACCTTTTAAAATATTTTTAAACACAAGTATGTTGGTTAATTTTATGGGATAAGACATCATTGTCATTGTCCGTGTGGAAAACATACTTACTACCCACAATCATGAGAAAGGAGAATTTGCATCATCTCAAAGTGGAGGATATGGATTGGATTTTAAAATCAACAATGCCTCACTCAACACCTAAGTGGAAAGTGTCTCTATTCACTACATATTATAGAAGTATAGTTGTTTGCATCACTACAAGGATTGACAAGAGTCCAATCTTTTGAGAAAGGTTTTAAAATAAAAGCCAAAGTGGCAAAAATAGTTTGAAATGGGATTGATTGACTTTTTGTCTTCTCACAAAAAATGTCAAGGTATTATTAAGTTGATTGAAGTTTGTTTATGAAATTTTTTTGAAAATGCATGGACCTATGTCCAAGTTTATTATGAAAGTGGTTCAAGTTTAAAAACAAGAAGAGTTTTCAAAAGGAGGAAGAATATTTTTGAAATTAAAGAAGATGGAAGGAGAAGAAGAGACTATCCTAAAAGCATAAGGTAAATGCTATGGATAAGAACCGTCTAACCAACAAGAAGCCAATACTTGACATTATGAGTCAAGATAGAATTCTTATTCTTTGGATTGAAACCAAACAAGCAAAAATACTAGATCTCTTGAGAGAACCAACTTCAAATGTATTAAGTCTTCTCAAAAATTGGGCAGAGTAACGGCTGTATACGGGTGAATTCCAGATTACAAACAAAGTATGTAATCACAATAACCTGCACACAAAACAAACAAACAACCTAATGTCTTGAGGTAAACCTCAAGAACTCCAGACAAAACATCAATTAATATCACAAGGTCTCCATCAGAGGCCAAAGTTTCTAATCATAAGTCTAAGAAGTCCAATACTCCATAATGCCAAGGATAGTAACCAAATAGTCCAAATATCATTAAAGCCTTTTATGGTTCATGTTGATTATTAGGTGTCTTAAAAAAGAAAAGAAAAGCTCAAGTGAGCAAAATAAAAATAACAAGAATATAAATGCTCAAGTGAGCAAAATGAAAATGGCATGAAATATAATGCTTAAAGTAAACGGTACATAAAGCATAAAAATAAAAGCAAAAAGTAAAACAATTTATAATTAGTGGTTAGTTGGATGACCATCTTGAAACTTGCATTTGGAACTCATTAGAGGATTGGTAGAACCAAAGCCTCCACACAACAAGTTGCATTTGCTTTTTGTCAAGTATATCATCCATTTGGAATCCTCAAAAGTACCATTTAATGATCAACGATGTTTAAGTGATCCGCGTTGACCAAAAGTGTTGTAGATCCATTAGAGGATTGGTAGAACCAAAGCCTCCACACAATGAATCTCAAAGAGATCAAATCAACATACTTGGGCTTGCAAACATAGGTTTGGGCTACGAATGATCATTTATTCGAATTGGGACAAAATTTAGTGCTTTGTTAAGCAATCGTAAGTGGACTTATAAAGAAGTCGCACCTATTTTTAGGTCGGTCAATAGCAATCTATACACTATTTGTTTTGAGACATGATATAGAGATCATGCTCCAATAACACTTAGTGCAATAAGAAAGGGATAAGATAAAGAGGGGTGGGGAAGAATATACAAACCACATTTGAATTAAAATTTAATCAAACTATTATTAAAATCATTCATCCATTTTTATGGAGTTAGGCTCAACACCATAGATCCAATAATGTTAATAAAGTTCATGATCAAAAATTCAACCCAAGATCAGCCAGAAAATAATCACAAAATAATATTGTATTTAATATATATATTTAAAAAGGTTTTTAAAATGTTTTAAAATAGAAATAAAAGAGAAAAATATCAATTATATTCAAATTAAACAAAAAATGAAAAGTAAGACCATAGAAAAATCAGAAAAGGGATCAAATATTTTTTTATAAAATTTTTGGTAATTTTTTAAAGTCAGAAACTATTTAAAAATTAAAAGGAATGAGTAAAATAAACCAAAAATAATAAAAAAAATAACAAAGTCAGAAATAAAAAATAAATGAGTTCATCAATATTTGTCACAATATCATTGGATCATTCCATAATTTTTTCAAAATTTTCAAAATGCATAAAAGTATTTTAAAACATTTAAAACAAATCAAATAAAGTGAAAATTTATAAAAAAATATCAAAACACAAAATAAAATTGTGAAAAATTAAAAATCAGAAAGAGAAAAATCAAAAATATTTTTCATAATTTTTTCATATTTTTTGGACTAAAAATGAATTTACTATGATTTTTCAAATTTAAAACTATTAAATATAAAAATCAGAAAAGAAAAATAAAGTCAAAAATATTTGGACCATTGGATGAGAGTCAAAACGCGTTAGTAATCAAATCTAATGGATCTGGCGCGTTGTGCATATCATGGTTATTAGTGAATAAAGCATAGAATCAAATAAAAAATCAGATTTAAAAAAAAAACAAGTGGCAGACCATCATTGGTTGGAAGATGACACGTTGGTCATCTTCAACCTCCAGCCAACGTGAATTGCAGGTCTCTCAAACTGTAAAATCAGAAGCTCGGGCCTATGTCATTCGCTTCATCTCTTCAAGGCGAAGATAACCACACCCTCGCGACAAATTTATATAAACTATAGCTCAAGCAATTTGGAAAGAAAGTTTTGAAAAGGGATTTGAAATTTCATGGTCAAAACGTGTTTCTAGATAAAAGCAAGTGTTGCGACTAGAACCAGGGCAATGAGAGCTTCACAATGATATCAAAGTTTTGAATAATTGATTGAGAAATCTACCTATTGAAGTTGAGTTGCAGAGCTCTGAAACTGGACTTCTATGGATCAATATAGGGCACGATTCTTGAAGGTAATTGTATGGTTAGATTCAGGGAAGACCAAGGAAGGTGAATTGATGGAAAAATTGGATTGAAAAAGGCTTGAACACTGATTTCGAAGTTACAGAAAATTGAGTTATGAAGCAAGTTTGGCAGGGTGATTCTGGCTATTCAAGCTTGAGAAAATGAATTAAGGATGACCCTCTATTTATAGGGAGTCAAATGGAATGTTCAAGCGTGTGAAATGATAAATTTTGGAGGGAAATTATGTGAACCTGATACACGAGTAAGGTGTGATATGTTTTGCATCAAAACTAATCCAATCCTTTCATTTTAAGGCTCTAATCCACTTTGGCAAGTTGGTTAAACATGTTTAGACCACAAACGTGTGCTAATTTCATGTTTAGAAGCCAAAACATGAATTTCAAATTTTGACTTATGAAGAAACTTCAGTTTCAGGTTACCAAGTTCAACTCAATGGCATTCTCGGCTCAAGGGGTCTTAGGGCATGATTCTTGATGCTTTAGAAAGCTGAGATTACAAGCTTTGCAATGGGAAAATAATGGAATCAAATGGATGTTTGAGTTGAAAGTTGCAATGAGTCAAAGTTGGGGAAAAAAGAGTTGAATTTCCATACTTAGAAATATTTCAAGTTTTTCTTCAAAAGTGACCCATAATGTTTTGCATCCAAACATGGCCTTCTACTTGGAATTTGCTCTTGACCAAAAAAGATGGCATGAAATAGACCTCTTGAATGACATTTTGAGACTTGAACCATTCAAAATCTCCAAAAATTGATAGAGTTATGAATTGTTGAAGTTGGCAAAAAAATCATGAAATGACCTATAATCTTTTGTATCCTTAGGGCATCCTCCATCCATTTTCTCACTTTGCATATAAAATAAGGCATAAAGTTAACATCTTCAAGATTATTATGGAAAACGATTAGGCTCAAGGTGATAAAAATTTACCAAGTTATTATCATTTGAAGTCACACTTGGGAAATTGGGGGTTCATCTGGAGGACTTGTAATCTTTCTTCATCATCAAGTTTCTTCCACATGAAAACTCCTTGAAATTTTTGAAGTGATTTGTTAATAACCCTTTGAAGAGAAGGATATCTTTGAAATCACTCAAAAATACCAAAAGATGAGCAAGATGTACTTCTTTGAAGTTCAAAACCCTAGCTCCTAGATCAAGAAAATGCTTTGAGGAGCTTTGACAATTTTAAACAACCTTCTTGTACCAACACTTTTGCTTTGTAAATAGAAGTTATTTGGGATGATAATGAGAACTCATAACAACAAAAATCACTTCCATATCTTGAGATTTGAGAGAAATATGCACTTGTTACCAATGGGAACAAAGCTTTGTCCAATAATGACAACTTCTTCAATCAACCCCTTGTACTTTTGAATCAATCTTGATAACTTTGAAATATGGTGAACAAAGATAAACCTTTCCATGACATTTCTTCCAAAATAAATTCAATGGTGAGGTTTGAACTTCTCAAGCTTTATTGACTAGAGCATAGAAATAAACTCATGAACCCATGGATCAACTTGCTAAGTCTCGTTGCCTTTACCTACATTATTAATAAGTAAGACAAACTAACATTGCATTTTATTAATTAAAAGGAAAGTCAAAACAAATCATGCATGATCACAAAGGAAAAACAAGTCAAGGTGCTTGGTGATTCCTCAAAGAGAAAAGCTAAAGATAGGGAGGAGAACCAAAAACCCTAATGTGATCTTGTTGTGATTGAATCAATATGGTATGATGAAGGAATCTTATGGGCAAAAATTGGGGTACAACACTTTGAAGCCGTAAAAATTATATGCAAAATAAATCAAGTTTTTATCTTTGGTACCCAAATCTTCTTCGATCATTTTGCGTTAGTGGATTTAATTTGTCTTGAGTCATACCCTTTAGATCATCTTAAATCATACATTTTATCAA
This sequence comes from Vicia faba, assembly GCA_948472305.1. Classification (NCBI taxonomy): domain Eukaryota; kingdom Viridiplantae; phylum Streptophyta; class Magnoliopsida; order Fabales; family Fabaceae; genus Vicia; species Vicia faba. The sequence goes on from OX451740.1 coordinate 1,113,875,802, forward strand.
AACAAAAAGGTTCAAGATGACCATGCTTATGACAAAAATTGTGTTTGTAAATAGAACGATTGGTCTTCTTCTTAGTATGGCAAATACTTTTTAAATATTTATTAGGTTGATAACCTATATCGATTTTACTATAATAAGCCCTTTGATTAGATAAAATTAATTACAGATTCTCTTTAACTTTAGTAAATTTACTTAAGGTTTCATGCAAATTTTCATTTTTGTTTTTCAAGGAATCACAAGTTTCACATTTACTTTATTTTAAAGTTAGTTTTCTAAAATATCCAAATCATTACCAAGTACGTCATTATTACTTTCAATATGATCAATATTGCTTTTCAAAGTCAAGATGTTTCTTTCAAACTTCTCATTTTTCTTGCTAAGCTTAACACTTAAGGCAAATATTTGTTCGTAGGATATAGTAGTTACCCCATCATTATATTTTTTTGTAAGAAGCTTTAAGGCAAAAGTTAACCTCTTCATCTGATTCTTTAATTAGTATTTTACTTGAATCTTCCAATGAATTTTTGTATGAAGATTTGGAAGATAATGATGTTTCTTCAATTTATTATTCACATGTTGTTATATTTTTTTTCATATGATGCTACAAAAAATTTGTATGTTGAAATGAACTCTTGATATTATGATTCTCTATACGATTTTTCCGATGATGACCTCTCTAGAATATCCTTCTTATATAGTTACTATTCTTTCACATGATACTTCTAGCGACGATCTCTTAAAACTTCTTTTTTGAGTCTTTCTTATGAAGATGATTCTTTAGAAGAGGATGAAGATTCTTCAAGTGTATTTGAATTATTTTATCGATACTTAAGAAATTGAATTAATTGTTTAAGCTTTATGATGATTTCCTCTTTACTTGATCTTTTATGAAATTCATCAAAAAAAAATTATATCTTTGGAGTCAAGTACTGAATCAGGTTTCTGAGACCAATTATTGAACCTTTTTTTACAGGAATTGTTAGAAACAATTTTTTTCAGATTAATTCCAATATTTGAGAACCATCCTTCACTTGTACTTGATATCTCATTATTTTGAATACATGTGTTTATCGTTTCCATCTTAGTTGGAACTTCATATATTTCTTTAGGACGTCCCACACATCTTTGGTCGTGTGATAGTTAAAAACATAACATAACATTCTAGTGGTTAACGCACTGGTCATTAAGTACTTAGATTGAAACTGTTGTTACACTTTTCTATTTTCTTATATGGTCCGCAAATAATTTGGTTTGTTTACTACTTCATTATTAACACAAAAAAAGTAGGAACCAATGGTGTTAGATGACGACAACTTATCTAGAGGTGTGGGGGGGGGGGGGGGTGAATAGATCCTCAAAGAAATTTTTTACTTAAAAACTTGTTTTAAAAAATTAAGAAAAGACTATGGCAAGCAGAAGTTGTATCCTAGATCACAAGTTGTTTAAACCGAACCGATTATTAGAGGCTCGGATATACGTAAATATCAAATTAAATTAAATGATAATAATAAGATTTTAATAAACCAAACTCTCAAATTGTTTTACAATTAGAATGCCAATAAATATTCAATGAAACAATTGATAAAACTAAGTGAAGCAATTTATAGAACACTTAGTGTGCAGTTGGTAAAACTATGTGAAACAACTTATTAAACACTTGGTGTACACTTAATTTTTCAGATTTTCTTTTGAGCTTTGTTGGAGTGAAATACCACTTACACTCCAATAGATTGTAAGTAATTAACAAATCAATTTAAGAATCGAATTTTTCTATACTAATTCATTGCACAATCAAAGAGTTTAACAAATTGCTAATAAAATGTAAATGATATATATATATATATATATATATATATATATATATATATATATATATAGAGAGAGAGAGAGAGAGAGAGAGAGAGAGAGAGAGAGAAAGAGAACGATATGAGGATTTCTTTAGGAAGTTCACCAATTGTCCTCGCTATATCTACTTCAACCCCCAATTCTGTTTGGAATAGAGATACATTTCTTACTATGCAAATATACCATTTTACAAGAGAATTGAAGCAATCCTAAGCTACAAACCCTAAGTTTGTTGTTGATCCTTGAAATGTCTTTCCACTTGATCTTGTTCTAGACCAATTCCCACGTTAACACAAATTGATTCACCGTCTCACATTACTCCTTTACAAGAACTACCATCTTCAAAGAGTTCACTCAATCAAATCCAATTGCACAATTTTATCCAAAACCTTCAAATCCCAATGATCTTGAAGGAAAATCCCAACTCGGTTTTCTTATTGAAATAACCCACAAATCCATAATGATCTTGGAGTACAAACACTTGGTTTTTCTGGATGAAACCTATTGTACCCCAAAATTTTCCCTCTCATTTATCAAGTATTTTCTCACAAAATCTCCTTTGGTTCAAGACTACACAAGGGTTAATCAGCTCAAGACACCTCCTTAAGCATTGATGACTGAAACTAGGGTTTGAGATTGCCCAAGGATAATTGAACTTTTAATGCCCCATGTGATTTTCATGGATCATCATGGACCATCAAGATTACTCATGTCAAGTTTCAATTCTTGGATCACATTTTTGCTCAGTCAATTGAGCAGTTGACCTAAAAATCAACTATATTGAGGAAAATGTCAATTGTGGCCAATTTACAGTCAAAATTCATACTTTTTGATCCAAATCAACATTGTGAACTCCTATATGTCATTTGATCAAGTTTGGACCACAATTCTTCAAGAAATTTGATCAGATCATCAAAAGGGCAAAATGGTCAAAATTAGGGTTTTGACTGAGAAAGGGCAATTTCTGATTTTTGACCTAGCAAATGGTTAATTGGTTTGAGGCATGATCTCAAGAGTTTAATTGAATCATTTTGACCTAATGGAATGACTCAAAATATTGCTCAAGGTCATTTGATTGATAGTTGATTTTCAGTCAACTAATCAAAAGTCCACTGTACACTGAAAAGTAAAACTTTGACTTTTTGGTCAAAATCAAGTGTCAAAGATCACAATTCATCAAAACATGTCAAAATATGAAACTTCTTCATCAAGAAATCAAAAAGTAAGGATTTCATTTTGAAAAGTCAAAGTTTCCAAACTTAGAAATTTTTCTAAGTGTTGAAAACTTCATATTTTTTTCACAACTTTGAGCCAATTTTTCACCATGATGCAAGATGATTCAAAAGAAACTTTCAACATGAAAGTTGTAGATCTCCATGAGATCTAAAACATTTCTTTACACAACTTCTCCTATAAATTATTGGATCTCAAGTTATTAATCCATGAATTCATGGTCATGAAACTAAAACACTTAGTGAAATTTTGAGCATTTTTGGTCAGGATTTTGACCTAACTTCAGACCCAAGTTTCACATAGTTCCATTTGGATTTTGCAAAATTTATTCAAAGAGGGGTTGTAAATAAAATTACAATCTTTACAAAATGTCCAAGAACTCCTTGATATTATTTATGAGAAAGGAGAATCGAAGGCCAGAAGTTAGGGTTTCAAGTTGTTTTGCAAGGCAAAATTTGTGATGCAACATGAACCAAATCCATAGCCATGCTGCATAATCTTCACTTTTCAGGCCTCAAACTTGTTTGTCACTCCTTAATTTAATGTTTACAAAACTGATTGATCAATTGTCCAATTGATTAAAGCTTTGTCCAAAGCATTTTTCCATTCTAGGGAGAAAGTCACCATTTTCATTCTTGTAAAGCAAGCTTTATGCACAAAGTCAGCTTCTTGAGCTCCTAACTTGTTCTCTTTAAGTACACTCCATCTACAAAGTCAGAAGCAAGTTTGTTTAAATCATAACCACTCTATCTTAGCAAGTACGCAAGGCTTTAAAACTTGGACTTCTCAAAAATCACATGTTATGCTTAAACTTGTGATTTTGAATTCGGATCAACAACAAGCTTCCAAACTTATTGCTTATAAATAGAGGCATTATTTGTGAGCTGGAACACGCATACACAAACCCTGAAACACACCAAAACTCCCTCAAGCCAGAATTTGCACAAGAAACTCCATTAATGCACAGTTCTGACCTTAAACTTATATCTCTCATTTCCCTCGTGCATTTTCCTTCCTAATCAATCCTAAAGCTTCTAAACATCAAATACAACTCATCCCTGACCCTATTTCATAACTGTAACACCTCCATCATCAAGTTCCATTTTCAAAAATAGAGCTTTGTAAGTTGACTTCTCTAGAACACCTCAGTCACTTTCAGCTCAAGCTAAGCATCACATTAGCTTCCTGGGAACTTGAGGAAGCTAACCCAAACACTGGAACTCATCAAAAGCTGCTCAAACTCAAAACATGATACCCTCTTGCAAGGTGAGTTTTTTGACTTTTGAACTCTTCATATAAGCATCATTTGGTTTCCATTTGTGAAGATAAAATATAGACATCATAGTCCTGAAACTAACCATGTCCTTAGAATTCATTTATGTTGCCTGAGTAGTGAGAATTTTAGAGTTGAGTTTTCTGAAAAAATTAGGTCAGATCTGGTACCATTCAAAATTCATGCTCATTTTTTATTTATTGTTTTAGTTATTTATATGACTGAACTCGTGATGAAATTTGGAGCAAGTTTCATGTTTGTACTTTTGCAAATGGTTGAGAAATGAAAGAGATAACAATTTCAAAAATCATGTTGATTGGTCTGGCGCGAGGTTGAAGATGATACAGGCCTAGGAATGTGTTTCAAATATATATTCTTGGTTTTGTAATAATAAACGGATGTATAGCCACCCCAGTGGTAGAAGCACGCGCTTGTGACTATAGGGACTTGGGTTCGAGCCCCAGTGGTACCCTTTTATTTGTTTCACATTTATTTGTTTCAGATCCAATGCAATCATGTACAAGGCGCCTATCATGAGCCTCACATCAACACCATTGGATGTTCAGCAATCCAAATCCAACGCTTCATGATGCAAGCTCATGGTGCACTCACAGAAATCAATCCACACTGAATCACAAAATAGGATGGACTTTGTTCTGGGCCTAGATCATTTTTGCATTTTCACCCCCTTTTTACTTTCTAATGCAGGACCATTCATGCATTTTTTTTTATTTTCTATGATTACAAAAACACACATTTGGGCCTAGCGCCCCTTTTTACTGTTGTTAACCCCCATTTCCATTTTTTAACCCCTGACTTTAATTTTATATTTTTATTTTATTCTTTTTCCTTTATTATTATTATTATTATTATTATCATCATTATTATTATTATTTTCATTAATAAAAACCCAAAAAATATTTTATTTATTATTTTTTACATTTTATTTAGTTTATTTTGTTTTATGAATCTACAAAGAACAAAAACATTCTCTTAATAAATTAATTTCTTTCTTAATAATTAATATTTAGGTTTAGGTATAACCATTATATTATTTTCTTGTAATTAAAATTAATTTAGAACTTAGATTTATTTTAAATAATTAATAGCCATATTATTTTTATTAATTTAAACCCTTCCATAAAAAAAACCTAAAAAATGTTTCAAACTTAATTTCTTTTCTTAATTAGTTTAGTGTACTTTTTATTTAACTTTAAATAATAATTTTTCTTAACTAGGTCAAGACTAAACCCCTTTCATAAAAACAAAAATCATTTCTTTTTTCCATTTTGTATTCTTGCATTTTTATCTTCATTTTTGTACAATATTCAATATGGTTGTAATAATTATTTAGATTTAATTTTCTTGCAATTTTCCCCATTCATAAACTTGTACCCCCATCCCCTAAAGCGTTGTAATAGCGTAGGACATTTAAATTCCGCAATTTAATGATTTATATACAAATGCTAGTAATTAGGGTTTATATGGAAAGATTAAAACCAACAAATAACAAACCCTAATCAAGACAAATCAAGCATGTAAACGAATACACTTGCACACTTACACCCTTAGGGTAAACTCACTTTGTTGCCTTACAAAAGATGGTCATATTATGCATGTGATATGTCTTAGTAAAAACAAAAAAAAAATACAAGATCATAGTCCCTCGATGAGGCTATCCATATTGCCTTTCAAAATGATCTTAGTCCCTTAAAGAAAATGCTAAGATATCTTACAACATTTCTAAATCATGGTTATATGATGACCCTTGCCCATCCCTTTTACATCCAAAGATAGGGTTACTTACCAAATCAATGGTAAGATAACAATGTCAAAGGAAAGAGGAAATAAACACGAAAGACTTTTGAGTAGGTAGAATGTTCCTAGTTGCTTGCTCATTTTCAAACCAAAACATCCTTGTTATTTTCAAAACAAACACCAACACTTTAAAAACACCTTTCAAACTTGAAAACATTTTCAAAGGATTAACACTTTGTATACATTCTTACGAACGAGAATCATTACAAAGTTTGCCTAAACGATGGCGCCCTTTTCAAAATACTTTCAAAAACCACACAAAGCATATTTTCAAACAAGAGCAAGTGATCTAGAAAGTAACTAAGAGCCCATAGATAACTATGGATGAAAAGGGTGCTAATACCTTCCATTTTCATAATCTACCCCCCCCCCCCTGAACTCAAGAAAACATCTCTAAAGGTCTTTCCTGTTCTTTTCAACCTTTCCTTTTGGATAAAAGAAAGTTGGTGGTGACTCTTGCTAACCGCAACATTTGCGATCAAACGCAAAACAACCAAGTCAATTCTCCCACCGCATTACAGAACTGGAGACTCTGCTGGGGACATTTTTAAAGTGGAGTTACCTTAGGGCTAGATCACATTTACTTGCTTTACTTGTTTGACTTGCATGCTTTACATTATGGTTCCGTGTTTGGGCTTACTAAAGATCATACACCAGGATTTGGGGCACTTTTTTTAGGTAAGTAGCAATAAACTTTGAGGGAACTGTGCGGGGTATACCGACATGGTTGAAACAGTAGCTACGTTGATGCGATACTTTGGTGTGTACCGGTAGCCCTTGAGTAATCAAGGAGAATATGGGGCCGCTGCATGGTATCATAAAGCGTCAACTGACCTTAGCACCTTAATTGACCAACTTAGCTTTTAGGACGTAGTGAGATAGTCGTCTTTAGTGTAAACCCAAAGTCGGTTGATACTCGATGCTACACTCATTGAGGTTTTACCCTTGAGTTTTGTTTGGTGGCAAGTCAATTGTCTATTGGAACTAGATTTGGGAGAAAGACCGGTGATATTGAGATCCCTTATAACCCGGTTACTATATTTAGGACAGGTTGAACCAACCCAACTTCAAGAGGGTATCACCTTAAAATCCATGCAAGCCTTAAACCTAAGGTCTTTGTATGATTTGCTTGTGCTTGCTATATCTGCTATATCTGAGCATAATCATGACATCATAACATAGCATGTCATACTAACCATTTCAAGGATTCTTAGGGTTTATTTTTGTCTTGTTTTGTAGGACATGGCTCTCGCCCGCAAATTCACTATCCAAGTCAGTCTGGTAAAAGTACCTCCTCGGCATAAGGATTTGGTATCAAGGGTTCCCTAAAACTCTCCATTCACTGAAAGACATGGACGACTTCTCAGCTTGGTCACTTCAAACCCTGATGAAGAAATGTTAAAAGTACTCTTTCAATTCTTTGACCCTCTACATCACTGCTTCACTTTTACGGATTACCAGTTAGTGCCTACTATGGAGGAGTTTTCTCTTCTGTTGGGGGTGCCTATCCTTAATGAGGTACCTTTCAATGGCATGGAAAGAGACCCTAAACCTGAATATATTTCCAAAGCTTTGTCCTTACAACGGTCTAACATAGTATCAAATTGGGGAACCAGGAGAGGTGTCAAGGGTTTTTTGGCTAAGTTCTTGTTCGAGAAAGCTCGTCATTTTTGGGATACCTTGGACTTACAAGATTTTGAAGAGGTGTTAGCCCTTCTCATCTATGGTTTGATATTGTTTCCTAATCTAGACCAGCTCATAGACGTGAATGTGGTTAAGATTTTCCTGTCACGTAATCCGGTACCTACTCTGCTTGGAGATATCCTACATTCATTGCATACTCGCACTGTAAAGAGGAGAGGAACCCTTATGTGTTACACGCCTCTTTTGGCTAGGTGGTTTATTTCACACCTACCCCGATTCGTCTTGAAGAATGAACAAGGCTTGAAATGGTCTCAAAGGCTGGTGACTCTTACACATTCAGGCATTAATTGGTGTCCCCAATTCTCGGAGGATGTTATCATCATTGATCGATATGGAGAATTACCTAATGTCCCTATTCTAGGCACTAGGGGAGGAATCACTTACAATCCTTGTTTGGCACTACTATAGTTTGGATATGCAAGAAGGGATGGTCCTCATAATGCACTTATTCAAGGAATCATCTTCGACTACGAGAATGATGCTCAGGATTATCGCAAAAGGTTCATGCGAGCTTGGGGCATGGTACATAGATTTGATAGCAAGACACTGGGGCACAAGAATTACATCCCTCTTGAGCCTTATCTCAAATGGGTACAAGCTCGTGCTCAAAGTCTTATGATGCCTTACCCCTCTATTCTTCCATTTATCATAGAGCATGTTATGGAAGGAGATGTCCCATACACTATCCTTCATCCTAACATGCCCACCTCTCTCGAAGACTTGCAAAGGGATTGGATACAGCTTAAAAGGGAGCGAGACACTTTCGAGGCCCAATTCTACGCCAGCGAGAAGAAGGTTCTGGAACTCACCAGGCAGCTTCATGAAGAGCGGAGCTTGAACGCCTACATCGCACCAAAGAAGACGCGTTCAACTTTTTTATCTTAGAGTTTTTTGTATTTATTTGTAATCCCAAAGAGGCATTATGTACTTAAACTTTGATTTATTAATATGACGTGTGTTCCTTTTTTGTCTAAAGCAAATTTAAATCTCTAATTTCCTTGAAATCATTGCATATGCATCTCCATTCATCATCACATAAACAAGTTTCTTACAACAGGTCTCCTTATCTTTCTACTGTTTATTGCAAGTAAGATGGATCTTGAGAAGACAATAAAAGATCTCCAGGCGCAAAATGCTCAGTTTCAACAAATGTTCTTGACTCTGGCTAAAGGACAAGAGGATTTGAAAACTTTGCTGATCGAAGAAAAGAAGAAGAAAGCAAAGAAATCAACCGGTGTTTTGAATCTAGGAAGAAGGTTCCCAGGGCCAGCCAGACGGACCCTAGACTTCGCAACATCATCTGGTGAAAAGGATAATCAAGAAGGGAAAAACAAGGAAGTGATTGCCCATCCAGAATCTGAAGAGGAAGAAGATGATGATTGCTCTGAAGAACAGTATCCTCCGGCTGACAACAAATACAAACATCTGGAAGAACGTCTAAGTGCAATGGAGATTCAGAAAGTGTCTGGGCTAGACTTTGAAGAGCTGGGTTTGGTGTCTGGGATTGTTATTCCACCAAAGTTCAAGGCACCAATGTTTGCTAAATACGGAGGGGTTTCGTGTCCCAAGATTCACCTCTGATCTTATGTGAGGAAGATATAGCCTCACACTGCTGACAGAGATTTGTGGGTCCACTTCTTTCAGGATAGTCTATTCGGGACTCAGCTAGATTATGTCTATCAACTAGAGAGGGCCAATATCCATAATTGGGAAGACCTTGTCGCTGCTTTTTATAAATAGTATCAATACAACGCAGGCCTTTCTCTGACTCGTACTCAACTCCAGAGTCTGGCTATAGGTTCAAGCGAAGGTTTCAAAGACTATGCTCAGAAATGGAGGGACTTAGCAGGAAGAGTCCAACCTCCCCTGTCTGACAGAGAGCTAGTGGACATGTTTCTGGGCACCCTGCCCGGTCCTTTCTTTAATCATCTAATTAGAAGCTCCTCAGCCGGCTTCGCTGAATTAATCTTGACTGGGGAGAGAGTGGAAGCTGGGATTAAGAATGGGAAGATCCAAAAAGACGCATCCTCCAGTGCCGTGAGAAAGCCATTCATTGGGAAGAAAGAGGTTGGTGCCATGTACCCTCAAAGGAATCAAGACAGAAATGAACGTCGTCCAACGGTAGGGGCCGTCATGATCCCTAAGCCTGCACCTACTCAACAAAGGAATAACCAGCCTAGAACAGAAAGACCGATAAGAAAATTTACCCGAATAAATATGATGTTGTCTCAAGTCCTGCCACATTTATTGAGATTTAATCTAGTAACTTTGAAGGAAGCCCCTAAGAATCCCAACACCGCCTCTCCTCATTACCACCCTAATGCTCGCTGTGCTTACCATTCAGAAAGTCCAAGCCATGATACCAATAACTGCTGGGCTTTGAAAAACAAGGTGCAAGACCTTCTCGAGGCAAAAGAAATGGAATTTGATGCTCCTGAGATCCCAAATGTTATCACCACTCCTATGCCCAAGCATGGTCGTGATGTTAACGCTGTTGAAGATAATGGGTTTGTAACTGTTGATGATGAACTTGTTACTCCTCTCCTGACTGTCAAAAGGAACCTGTTGAAGGCCGGTTTATTTCGGGCTGTGACGAAAACTGCCACCTCTGTTTATCCCTACCAACTGGTTGTCATTTATTGAAAGCAGGTGTCCAACGCCTAATGGATGACAAAGAGATTTTGTTTGAAAAGACTCCCGTTCCCACCATTTCTTACAAGGATGTTTCAATAGTAACCATTTCCTCCAATCCTTCCAGGGTCTCCACCAAAAGACCCGTTAGGATTACATCTATTCCTAAGGTGACTCCACTGATAATTACTATGCCAGGACCAATCCCGTACTCAATAGATAAAACTGTCCCCTGGAACTATGGGGAGATGTCTACTATCACGGTGTCAAGCAGGATTGGTTGGCTGCTGAAGACGCGATTTTTGAGAAGGCTGACCCCAACATCTGCAACATTGCAGGAACCAGCAAAATAACCCGAAGTGGAAGAGTATTCTCCCCTGAGATTGCTCCTTTGAAAACTATTATAGGTCCTGTGATCATCCCTGCTCTTGTTCCTGTTGACACTACTACTACAGTTCCTATGGTTACCCCTACTGACACCCCTACCACCGAGTCGACTGAGACTCGGGGCAAAGGCATTTTGGTTGAGCCTGTCCGGATGAAGTCGCAATCAGTATCTATCCCAGAAGCCTCCAAAAAGGAGATGGAAGAAATTTTGAAAATTATAAAGAGAAGCAACTACAATATAATTGAACATCCAGGGCAGAATCCGTCAAAGATTTCTATGCTAGCTTTACTATTATGCTCCGAGGCTCATGCGAAGGCCTTGGTGAAATTTCTTAAAACTGCCCATGTGCCACAAGAAACCTCTGCTGACCAATTCCAAGACTGTGTGGCCAGTTTAACAACTGACAATGGTTTGGGTTTCTCTGATGCTAACCTGACACCTAGAGGGAGGAAACACAACAAGGCGTTGCATGTCTCTGTCAAATGCAGGGGCACAACTTTGACCCATGCCCTGGTTGATACTGGTTCTTCTTTGAATGTGCTGCCTAAGAAGGCTTTGGATAGACTCGACTGTGAAGGTTTGACCTTAAAACCCAGCAACATAGTGGTAAGGGCCTTCGACGGTTCAAAGAGAATGGTGCATGAGGAGGTGGACATCCCCATTACAGTTGGAACTCAAACCTTTGATTCAACTTTCTACGTGATGGACATTCGCCCTTCCTATTCCTGTTTATTGGGCTGACCTTGGATTCATGATGCTGGTGTCGTCACCTCTACATTACATTAAATGCTGAAATACCTAACCAAGGGAAAAATCATTATTGTCCATGGAGAGGAGGAATATATGGTCAGTCACCTGAACTCCTTCAAATACGTGGAATTGGATGGTGAATTCATTGAAACTCCGTTTCAGCATTTTGAGGAAGTCCCACAAACAGTGGCAGCAACCAAGACTGTTTCCCAAGTCCCAAAGATTACAAGACCTCCGCTAAAGATGTCTTCTCTAAAAGATGCCAAGGCAGTAGTCGAAGAAGGTGGGTGTACTATTTGGGGCCAACTCCCGGATATCCCTTACAAATCTGACAAATTTGGTTTGGGTTTCACTTCAGGAGCCCAGAAAGTTGTCTGTCGTGCTCGTGCCGGGGGACCACCTTTGAAGGTAAGCAACCATGGAGTCAACATAACGGAGGATAGTGATGATAATTGCAACCTGGAGGAATGGATTTTACCAACTATCAACGGAGGACTCACCAACTGGGAAGCCAAATATTTTGTCCCGATTACTTTTATCCAACAGTAATTGTCTTTAAATTTTTGTCGGACTTGTAATAATTAAACAATTCAGACTTTTAAAACCCTGTGTCTTACATGAGGCACAACGGTCCATTTGTAAGGGTTGTTACTTCATTTTCATATGTCATCAATGAATCATGGACGTTTTTACATACAAACTTTATGCTGTTTGTCTTTCTTTTTCTACATTTTTATTTCTTTCAAAGATAGCTATGCTCTTACACACACTCACATATTAAAATGCAGATCTACATCCACTCAGGATCTCATGGGTAACGATTCTGCTATGGCCTATTGTGACTTTGAAAATATAATCTACCAATCCGAAGACGAAGGTGAGGAAAATTGTGAAGTTCCAGGGGAACTAGCCAGGTTACTACAATAGGAAGAAAGGACCATGCAGCCCCACGAAGAACCAGTGGACACAGTTAACTTAGGTACCGAAGAGGACAAGAAAATAGTCAAGGTGGGTGCCAATCCAGAATATAGTGTCAAGAAGCTCTTAATTTAGTTACTACATGACTATGTTGAGGTTTTTGCTTGGTCGTACAAAGACATGCCAGGACTTGACGCTGATATTGTGGTCCATCGTCTACCAACAAAAGAAGACTGCCCTCCGGTAAAACAGAAAGTCCGTCACATGCGGCCAGACATGTCAGAGAAGATCAAGACTGAAGTCATGAAACAATTCAACATCGGATTCTTAGTCGTCACCTCCTATCCACAATGGGTCGCAAATGTTATTCCAGTGCCTAAAAAGGATGGAAAAGTGTGCATGTGTGTGGGTTACCGAGATTTGAATAGGGCAAGCCCTAAGGATGATTTACCACTTCCCCATATCGATATTTTGGTTGACAATATCACACAACATAAAGTGTTCTCATTTATGGATGGTTTCTCAGGTTATAATCAAATCAAAATGGCACCCGAGGACATGGAAAAAACAACCTTCGTCACACAGTGGGGCATATTCTGTTACAAGGTTATACCATTCGGGTTGAAGAACATTTGGGTAACTTATCAGCGCGCCATGGTAGCTCTATTTCACGATACGATCCATCACAAAATAGAGGTCTATGTGGATGACATGATAGCCAGATCTCAAACTGAAGAGGAACATCTTGACCATTTGCAGAAACTGTTTGAAAGGCTAAAGAAATACAAGCTAAGGTTGAACCCGAATAAATGTACATTTGGGGTGAGGTCCGGTAAACTCCTAGGCTTCGTCGTCGGCGGTAAAGGTATCTAAGTGGACCCTGCCAAGGTGAAATAAATACAAGAAATGCCTACTCCTTGCACCGAGAAGGAAGTCAGAGGATTCTTAGGACGGCTAAACTACATCGCCAAATTCATTTCTCACATAACCATTACTTGTGAACCAATCTTCAAATTGCTGAAGAAAGATCAAGTAGTCAAATGGAATGATGAATGCCAAGCTGCCTTCGACAAGATCAAGGAGTACCTACAAGAGCCTCCTGTTTTGATGTCGCCAGTCGAAGGAATACCTTTGATCATGTATCTAACTATTTTGGAAAATTCAATGGGGGTGTGTGCTGGGGCAGCATGACGAGTCTGGCCGAAAAGAGCATGTTATTTACTACCTGAGAAAAAAGTTTACCGACTGTGAAATAAGATATTCACTGCTCGAGAAAACTTGTGGCGCTCTGGAATGGGTTGCTCGTCGGCTGAGACACTATATGTTGACCCATACTACCTTATTGATATCCAAGATGGATCCAATTAAATACATATTCTAGAAATCTACCCTCTCTGGGAGAATAGCAAGATGGCATTTGATTCTGACTGAATACGACATTCAGTACACTACCTAAAAAGCAATAAAGGGCAGTGTGCTAGCCGATCACCTTGTTCATCAAGTTGTGGATGACTATTAGTCCATGAAATTCAAATTCCCAGACGAAGACATCATGATGGTAAACAACTGTGAAGAACTCAGACCATATGACGGACCTGAACAAGGATCCCGATGGACCTTGTTTTTTGAAGGAGCTTCTAACGCACTCTGCAATGGAATATGTGTTGTAATCTTATCCCCTGAAGGATGTCATACTCCCTTCACTGCAAGACTTTTCTTCAATTGTACCAATAACATGGCAGAATATGAAGCGTGTATTTTTGGTCTCAAAGTTGCCATAGATTTGGGAATCAAGTCTTTAAGTGTATTTGGAGATTCGGCCTTAGTCATCAGTCATATCAAAGGAGAATGGGACACGAAGCACCCTAATCTCATCCCGTACAAAGAACATGTGTTGACGTTAACCCCACATTTTAAGGAAATTACCTTTGAGCATTTTCCACGAGAGGAAAATCAACTAGCGGACGCGCTAGCCACCATATCCATGTTTAAACTCAAGTGGGGTAACGAGGCTCCCCAGATCACCATTGAATGGATGGACGAACCAGCTTACTGTCACGAGATTGATACTGAAAAAGTAGTGGACCAGCCTTGGTTTCATGAAGTTAAGAGGTATCTCGAGGCTCAAGAGTATCCGAAGGGAGCTTCAGTCAATGATAAGAAGTTCTTGAGAAGATTCTCTACTAAGTTCTTCCTCAGTAATGGCATTCTCTACAAGCGCAACCACGACTCTGTTTTGCTTCGTTGCATAGACAAGGTTGAGGCAGAAAAGATCATGGTTGATCTACATGAAGGCACTTTTGGCACCCATTCCAGTGGGCACACGATGGCTAAAAAGATCCTACGGGCAGGGTATTACTGGTCTACCATGGAAGCAGATTGCTATCAGCATTCACGAACCTATCACAAGTGTCAGATCTATACTGACAAAGTACATATGCCTCCAGTTCCTCTAAATGTCCTGACTGCTCCCTGGCCATTCGCAGTGTGGGGCATCGATATGATTGGAAAAATTAAACCAACAACTTCTAATGGACACCGTTTCATCTTAGTGGCCATTGACTATTTCACGAAGTTGGTTGAGGCAGCTTATTTCACTTCCGTTACCAAGAATGTTGTAGCCCAGTTCATCAAACAGAATCTCATCTATCGGTACGGTATCCCAGAGAGGATCATCACAGACAATGGTACGAATCTCAATAATACTATGATCACTGCACTATGCGTGCAATTCAAGATCCAACACCATAATTCTTCTCCTTACCGACCAAAGATGAATGGCATTGTCAAAGCCACAAATAAGAACATCAAGAAGATCATACAAAAAATGACAGTGACTTACAAGGACTAGCATGAGATGTTACCATTTTCTCTCCACAGTTATTGTACCATGGCACGCACATCAACAGGGGCAACTCCCTTCTCCTTGGTATACGGCATGGAAGTTGTTCTACCAATTGAAATCCAAATACCTTCTCTGAGAATCATAAAGGATGCAAGGCTGAATGAAGATGATTGGATCCAAACTTGGCTTGACCAGTTAAACCTAATTGATGAGAAGAGGCTTACGACTGTCTGTCACAGCCAGATGTACCAAAAACGTATGATCAAGGCTTTTAACAATAGGGTCAGACGTCAGGTATATCAGGTTGGTGAATTGGTAATCAAGTGTATCATATTTCAACAAGGTGATCCCAGGGGCAAATGGACTCCTATATACGAAGGACCATTTGTGATCAAAAGCATATTCTCCGGTGGAGCAATGATCCTAACCACTATGGATGGCGACGACCTTCCACACCTTATGAACACATACATAGTCAAAAGATACTACACATAAGAGATCTTCTAGGTTGACACACCTGGGAAAAACAAGGGCATCCCGACGTACCACAAAGGTTCGGGAAAAAATTAGGGATAAAAAAATATAAAAAATTTGTACACCCGGCAAGTTGAAAACCCGAAAGGGCGACTTGGGCAAAAAAGGGTATTCCGGTAGATTGAAAACCCGAAAGGGCGGTCCAGGCAAAAGTTAGGGAATTAAAGCGTATTAATATGTCCCGTTGGATCACCTTATAAACAACCTCTAGCTTCGAATGAAAAACTCAACGGTTATGATCAATCCAATCAACTTCGGACAAGGAAGCAAGTGGATGAGACACTCACAGACACAAAGGTTATAGTAGAATGGAAACCCCATGGGATCATTTCACATAGCTATCTTTTCTTTGTATCAATTTTCATTTTTTTACGACGATATTCTCTTACTAGAATGCTCGTCTCATTATACAAAAATACTTATTCAAGTTAATACAAAGATATCCCTTTGAAAGTGAAAAACTATATGTTTTTCTTTTATTTGTCGTGTTTTGTTTACAAAAACATCCAATGATTTATTTTTGAACATATGCATTTGAATGTAACTACTGTTTACAAATGAGCAAAATGGGGAACAGAAAATAGAAAGACAATCACTAATGGCTTTAAGAAATAGGATAATATCTTTAGACTATTCCATAAAATCCTCCACAGGTACTTTTCCAGCAAGAACGGAAAACAGGACATCCTATTACAAGATCGCTAACATATCTCCAGTATGCAGCTTAATGATATCAAACTCTCTCAAATCCCAGACATAACAAAACTTCCAGTTACCGCTCCTAAGATTCCTCAGTGAAAGTCGCCCAGTTTCTCAGGATTCCCCAACAGGATTTCACAAGGTCCACAAGCAATGCACGACGTTTCCCTTACACAATAGATTTTATT
This sequence comes from Vicia faba, assembly GCA_948472305.1. NCBI lineage: Eukaryota > Viridiplantae > Streptophyta > Magnoliopsida > Fabales > Fabaceae > Vicia > Vicia faba. The sequence continues at coordinate 1,113,892,628 of OX451740.1, forward strand.
TCTCTAACAAATGGAAACTCATCAACACTTCAAAACATGAAGACTTGCAATGCTCAGGGATTTATTTTCCCCGACTCCAGTAACACTGCAGCATAATAATTAATATGTATATACATTACATCTATACGTCATAGCATTGACAATACAGATGCGTACAGCACAATCTCGTTTATTTTGAGAACATCATTGCACCATGCATTTCATACATCATGACATCACATGCAACTAACCTTTCATCTTTTTCAGGAAAGATCAATCAACAGAAAATTATCGTCAAAATTTTAACAAGTCAACTACAGATCAATTCCCAAGAAAGGACTGATCAATCATCTACATAACAGATATTTTTTTCAGACCCCTGCTGGTTCAGTTTAAATCTCTCAACAGTTTACTCTAATTCTTTCCCGTAGACGTCTTTTCTAGTTCAGATAAATCTCCTAATGATTTGTTCTGATTCTTCTCCAGATCCCTGCCGGTTCAACTTAAATCTCAACCATTTATTCTTATTCTTTCCCACAGACGTCTTCTCTGGTTCAGATAAATCTCTCAATGATTTGTTCTTATTCTTCTCTAGATCCCTGTTGGTTCAATTTAAATCTCTCAACATTTTATTCTGATTCTTTCCCGTAGACATCTTCTCTGGTTCAGATGAATCTCTCAATGATTTGTTTTGATTCTTCTCCAGATCTCTTTTGGTTTAGTTTAAACCCCTCAACGGTTTATCCTGATACTTTCCAAAAGAACACTTCGGGTTCAAATAAATCTCTCAATGATTTATTCTGATTCTTTCTGCAGACACTTTCTCTGGTTCAGATAAATCACTCAAAGATTTACTCTGATTCTTTCCAGTTAAAGAATATTCAAGATCTCTTTTGGTTCCTGTGATACGGTGGCCAGAACCAGACTATTTTGAAATATTGGTTTGCGTTTTGCGTTTGTGTTCGCAAAATGTCGCGGTAAGCAATAGTCGCCACCGACTTTTATTTTATCCAACAAGGAAAGGAAAAAAGCACAGAAAAATTCCTTTTTCGAGATATTTCTGAGTACGGGGGGTAGATTATAGAAAGGGAAGGTATTAGCACCCTTTCTATCCGTAGTTATCTACGGGTTCTTAGGTACTTGCTCATCATTTTCAAAATTGTTTTCTTTGTGTTTGTGGGCTTTGAAAAGTTTTTGTTTTAACTTTAATTTAACTCTTGCGTCTGTCTTCAAGAGTGTAATGAAGTGTTTTTGAAAACTTGTTCATAAAAGTGTAAGTGTGAAAAAATTTTGTTTTGATTGAGAAAGTACTTAAGAACTAATCTACCTACTCGAAAAATGAATCGTTTTATGTTTGTTTCCTTTAGACAATGATATCCCATTATTAGTGAGTAGGTAGCACCGTCGTTGGAGTTTGAGGGTCAATTCGAAAAGGGACGTACGGTCACTAAAGCAATGTTAGGACGTCTTAGTAGTAACCCTAAAGTCTTAGATTAATTATCCGAGGCAACCTTTCCGAGGCAACTTTTCCGAGGCAACTATGATCTTTAGACAAAAGGACGACCACTAAAATATCATATACTCAATGACCGTTTTAACTAAGGCAACCAAGTGGGAGTGTACCCTAGGAGTGCGCATGTGCGAGTGATTCAATTTCAGATTATTTATCTTTGCACATTTAGGGTGATCTAACTATTTTAAATTCAGTCATACATTCTTGTCATGCAAAAACCCTAATTATTCATACATCTAACAGTTAATAATTTGCGGAATTTAAAATGCGGAAATTAAACTACGCTATTACAAGGCTTCGGGTATTTACATAGCCAAAAACAAACCCTTTGAAAATAAAAGCGATAAATATAAATAAACGTCCTAATTAAACTATTACAAACTATAGGAAGTTACACCAATATGGTAAATAATAAAAATAAAGCGCGCGAGAAGAATTAAGATCGACGAGAATTTAAGGTTTTGACCCTTCTAACCTAATTAAAAGAAAAATTGTTTTTTTGTTGTTTTTAATAAAAGAAATAAGTTTTCTAAATTAAATATGCAATTAATTAGTTAATTAAATTAATTAATAAAAATAATTACATGACCTATTTTGGTTTCTTTGGTTATTTTAGGAAAAAATAAAATATAATTAAGTTAGTAATAAAACCTATTTATTCTAATTATTTTTAAGTTATTTACAAAAAGAAATTAAAGTTTTACCTAAAATTAAAATTTAATTAAGAAAAAAATCCTAAATCTATTTTTATGTGATTTTTATATTTGTTTATTGATAAAAAAATAAAAGGGATTAAAAGAAATAAATAAAACGAATAAAACATGAAAATAAATATGGGCCTAGTAGCAAAAGTAAACAGGGGGTGCAATCATCAGAAATCCCTAGGCCCGAATCTTCGAAAGCTTCATGCTCTAACTATGGTGTTTTTTGATTCTTGCGTGGAACCTATAATTCAACCATCCATAACTGTTCTATATAAACTCAAACAAACGTTAGCATACCATGAAATGTGATTAAAATTAGAGATTCAAAGTTTAAAATTTTACCAAATCGGTGTTGTCAAATGGGGGGGCGTGCTAGGCGTGTGATGGATTGCTCTTGGGCCTTGTAAGACTCTTGAGGACTTCAAGAGGATGGTTTGAGGCTTGATGTCAATTGAGAGAGACCAGAACCTCGAGATATGACTTGCACCAATTCTTTGATTTCTGGAGAGATTTTTGAAGAGCTTTTAGTGAGATTTTTGAAGAGCTTTTTGAGAGCTTTTTAGAGAAGATTTTCGTACCTTTCAAGCTTGTATGGCTCTATATTTATAGAGGAGAATGAGGAGACAAGAAATCATGGAAAGAATCTCCCTCATAATGTTGTGTTTTAAGACCATGATCAAAACTTGAAAAAAATGCCATATTTGATGATTTTGTGCCATTTTCACATGTGGATGAACCTGGATACATTTGAAAGGTTATTGCACGAAATCAATTGACATAAACCAGCATAAAACTTGCCCAAAATAGATTCACATCAAAATTTACATTATTTTTATTATTTAATTATTTAATTCTGAATTTTAATGAATAAAATATCAAAATAAATAGCATAAATAGTAGAAAAATGCATGGGTGGGCTTAGAGGTCGTGGACCATGTTACAAACTTAATGCAAGCATAAAAAGTTGGGCCCATTTGGCAAAAATTGCAATTTTGGACATATTTGACTCTTGGCAATTTTGCAAAAAAGGGTCAACTTCACCAATGCATAACTTCCTCAATTTTGACTTTTTGGAGGTGTTCTTGGACTTTTTAGAAAGCTTGAGATGTCCTATAATCAACCCGTTTGGTCTCATCTCAATTTGATATTCCATGCTCATGTATGAAGCTTTGACAAAAAAGGTGTTTTTGTTGACTTTTCAAAATGACCTATAATGTCCAAATTCATAACTTCGTGTGAGTGCATATTTTGAACTTGGGAGATGAAGATGGATTGTAGGTAATTTCATCCTCTTCAAAATGAGATTTTGATGGGTCATTTCTCATAAAGTATGAGAAAGTTATGCTTGGTCAAAGTTGAGTTGACTTTTCCTACAAAACCCTAATTTATCAACTTTTGAGTCTTGATGAATTATGAGCAATCCTTAATGAATCATGATCAACCCTTGATCAAATGATGAAATATAATTCAAAATTAGGATGTTGACCAAAAATCTTGAAGTTTGACTGTATGTGAGCCACAATTGACTTTTGCCCTAGCACAGTCGATTTTCAGGCCTTTGAGCAATTGACTGAGCAAACTTTCTCTGCAAGGATTGAAACTTGACATGGATGATCTTGAGAACATATTAGGAGATTGGTGAGTACTTTGGATCACTTGGAATCAAGCATCTTGATGCAACATGAAACCCTAATTTGAGGTAGATTGCCTTAGGAGAGAGCTTGTCTGGCCAACCCTTGGACTACCTTGAGCAACTTAAGGATCTTTCTTGCAATGTTTTGAGAAATATGGGAGGGAAAATTTTGGGGTACAACAGCTGCCCCTGTTCAATCTTCTTAAACCTGAGGATATAGATTATCTTTCGTGCCTTTCGTGATCCGAAGGTGGAAGAGGATTGAACACTAGAGTGCCCAGAAATTTGCACTCGTATGAAGTGATAATTGTCTTGTGATGTCGGGGATGGGCTTACAGATGCCATTTGGAAATTGCTGACGAGGGGATGGGCTTAAAGATTCCATCTGAAGGAGTGTCGATCGCATAAGAGATTCCTTAGCGAGAGCTTGTATACCTGTTGTTGAGGAAGATTCCGCTGGGGAAGGCTGATCTTTGTTGAGAGAAGTAGAATTTTAGGAGCTTCGGTCGTCCGTATTCTACTGAGGAATCACCTCTGTCGAAATTTAGGAACTCGTCCATTTATTCTACTGAGGAAACATCTCTGTCGAAATTTAAGAACTCGTCCGTTTATTCTACTGAGGAATCATCTCTGTCGAAATTTAGGAACTTGTCCGTTTATTCTATTGAGGAATCATCTCTGTCGAAATTTAGGAACATCAGTCAACCGTTATTCAACTAAGGAATTAACTCCAGCTTGAGGAAGCGGAAGTGAACTGCGTATCTAGATATATACAGGTTGCACCGCGACCTACTAGAGAAAGGTGAAACCGATCGTGTTTGATAGGTTCGGGTCTTACAGTGTTGTGGACTGTTGTCTAGAGATAAGAGAAAAGAAAACTGGATAGTATAACTTATGAGAAGGAACCTGGGTAAGGTCGCTTCGTGAGAAGTTGGATAAAATTGTATCTGAACCGAGCAGGAACCTGGGTAAGGTTGCTTTGTGAGGAGTTTAGGTAAAACTGCATCTAATCTGAGAAGGAACCTAGGTAAGGTTGCTCCAGGATGAGTCTAGGTGAAACTGCATCAGGAAAGAGAAGGAACCTAGGTAAGGTTGCTCCAGGATGAGTCTAGGTGAAACCACATCGAGAAAGAGAAGGAACCTAGGTAAGGTTGCTCCAGGATGAGTCTAGGTGAAACTTCATCGGGAAAGAGAAGGAACCTAGGTAAGGCTGCTCCAGGATGAGTCTAGGTAAAACTACATCGGGAAAGAGAAGGAACCTAGGTAAGGTTACTCTAGGATGAGTCTAGGTGAAACTACATCAGGAAAGAGAAGGAACCTAGGTAAGGTTGCTCCAGGATGAGTCTAGGTGAAACTACATCGAGAAAGAGAAGGAACCTAGGTAAGGTTGCTCCAGGATAAGTCTAGGTGAAACTTCATCGGGAAAGAGAATGAACCTAGGTAAGGTTGCTCCAGGACGAGTCTAGGTGAAACTTCATCGGGAAAGAGAAGGAACCTAGGTAAGGTTGCTCCAGGATGAGTCTAGGTGAAACTTCATCGAGAAAGAGAAGGAACCTAGGTAAGGTTGCTTCAGGATGAGTCTAGGTGAAACTTCATCGGGAAAGAGAAGGAACCTAGGTAAGGTTGCTCCAGGATGGGTTTAGGTAAAACTGCATCTGAACCGGGAAGAAACCTAGGTAAGGCTGCTTCATGAGGAGTTTAGGTAAAACTGCATCTGAACCGGGAAGAAACCTAGGTAAGGCTGCATCATGAGGAGTTTAGGTAAAACTGCATTTGAACCGGGAAGAAACCTAGGTAAGGCTTCATAGCTTGAATTTTGTGAGAATTTGATTATATCTTTCCTGAAAGGTAAAGGTTAACTGTATGTAATGCATGATATGTATCAAGCAATGATGTTCTCAAAATAAATGAGATTGTGATTGTACGATGTGTATATGCATGTGTCATGATGTATGAAAATGTGATGTTTGTAGCTGGGGAAAATAAATCTCGGGTTGCTGCTGGAGAAAAGAGTTGAATTCTTCGTTTCGGCTGGAGATAGTGAATGAAGACGATTGCGAGAATAAACCTGTAGGAGAGGATAACTCCGCTGGGGAATAAGCTGACGAGGAAGTGGCTCTGTGGGGAGGACACGCTCTGCTGAGGATTTCGCTGATGAATTTAGCTAGGGATGAATTACCGTTTGCTGGCGATAATGAAACCTGTTGGGGATTGAGTTTCCGTTGATGAAAGGAATGAACTCCGCTGGGGATGATCTTTCAGTTGTGACTTCACTGGGGATGACCTTTTAGGCTCTACTGGGGATGATTCTCTAAACTCTACTGGGGAAGATTTTCCAGACTCCACTGGGGATAATTGTCTAGTGCTGATGATGGATAAACTCTGCTTGGGGAGAATATTGTCGACTCATTCACGGTTGTGAGCCTCAACTGGGGAGAGTTAACATTACTGTCTTTTCCTTACTTTGCGGGGAGTGAATGTTACTGGGATGCATGCTGAGGATATGACGATGGCTTTGCATCGAGACCTTTTTGTCCCTGTATCTGCGGGAGAAGGTGCATGCGGAGGCCTTGTGGATCGAGTATTATCCCAACCTATGAGGTGCTTGGTATCTTTCGATCGAAATGACAAGTCTTCTTCTGGTAGGCAAGTGACGAGATGACGGGACATAGTCGTACGCTTTAATCCCTAACTTTTGCCTGGACTGTCTTTTCAGATTTTCAGTCCACCGGGATACCCTTTTTTTCCCAAGCCGCCTTTTCAGGTTTTCGGCTTGCCAGGTGTACATATCTTTTTGCTTTTATCCCTAATTTTGCCCGAACCTTTTTGGTTCGCCGGGATGCCCTTATTTTTGCCTAGGTGTGTCAACCTAGCGGGTCTTTGTTCATGCGCAGTATTTTCTGACCATGTCCATGCTCTCAGAGCGTAGGGAGTTATCACTTTTAGGTAGTGTCATGTTTCCATACTACCAGAAGATGTTCGTTTGATCATGCAAGATTCGTTGCTGGAATTTATGTCCAATGCCCCAAGTGATTCAGATGGAAATTTGCCCCTGGCTATTTGGCATCTTTGCGAGATTCCTTGAATCTTGACTTGACTGCCCCAGATGATGGACAATGATCATGTCGTGCCCCTTGGTTGGAAGTGTTTTTCCACTTGAGGTGATCCTTTTTATTGAGAAGGTTTTTGTTCACTAGATATTCATCGTGTGAATTTATCTGCTGTTGAACAAATAGTCATATGCAAACGATGTTATTTTAAGAATGCAAAGCTTATGTCTGTCTTGAAATTTTTGAAAATGCATTTTTTTAGTTAAACAAGTTTTTGTAAAATGTGATGTCAACTCAGGATTTACAGCAAGTCCTACAGGAGTCAGGATACCTTTTGTAACAGTATGCTTTCGAACTAACCCATGCTTCAGCTAGGACTTTTAAGGGTTATAACGTGGCCTGGTTCACGGTTCAAGAAACAAAGAACAAAGGCTCAAAATGTATTTGTACCCACCCGTTCTTCGTGATGTTCTTCGATCCTAAACTCAGCTAATCGTGCATTAGATCCCGTTTGAGTCTTTGCTCTGATATTCCAGTGATGGTTCGGATACTGACGGATTATTTTGAACAGGCAGTCATTTTGTTGAGAGTTTGTAGGATCTCTTTCTTTTTGATTTTATTATCCCTGTCTTTTGCCTGAATTGTTTCTTTTGTGATTACAGTCAGCGGGATGCCCCAGTTTTTCTTAAGTCTCCTTCATAGGTTTTTACTTAATGGGCTTTTATTTCGAGAGACAATGACTGTCTGTCTTGACAATTATATGGAACCATCACCGTCTTTTATTTTGGAAGGACCTCTTTGATGCCATTCATTGTGCACCCGAATTAACTGAGAAAACTACCATGCCCCCAGGTTGTGATTAAGGTTTTTTTTTATTTGCGTGAAAATAAAAAAAAACTCCAACTTCTTTGGCTCAAAGGGGTTGACGAGGGATTATCTTCCTTATAACTCCACTGTTTAGGATTTGAAACAACCCCTGTACATCGTCAGCGGGGTCTGTTCAAAAGCATACTGTAGAGATTTTGATATCATTTTCGTCATCCTCCCTCTAAAGGCTTAGAGTTTTTTAATTGAGAGTTGAACATCACAAAAATGAAATCAATTTGAATATAGTGAATACGATTGGATTGATTCAAAACAGATATATGCAATGCATTGATAAAGTAATAAAGTTTTAACATGACTAAATGTTTGAACAATCAAAAGAAAATTACAAATTGAAAATTCTAATGAACAAAAAGTCTTCTCGTCTCAGGACTTGTCACTTCAAATGGTGAGCCTTGGAGGATTGACAAAAACATTCCAGTTGACCATCTTGTGTGAATTCCAATGCTCCTTTGTCGATTAGGTCTTGAATTTTGTTTTTCAATGCCCAACACTAATCAGTATCATGCCCCGGGCTGTTGGAATGGTATGCACACCTTGCATCAGGATTGTAGTTTGGGGAGGCTATGTGGGGATTCTGAGGAGGGTCCCTTAACGTCACCAGATTCAATCTCAACAGGTGTTATAAAGCTTGAGACAGCGGCATGTTGAGCTCGGTGAACTGCCTTTTGGGCGTATCTGGCTTACTCTGATTAACCTGTTGCTTTTGGTGAGGTTGTCATTGGACCCGTGTTGTAGTAGAAATTTGGAAAGGTCCACCCTTCACCAAACCAAACCCTTGTCTTCTTGGAGGCTGATAAATGACTTGGTCCCCGGCCTCGACTGTTTGCTTCATACTGTTGTATCTGTCTTGATGAAGCTGGTTGATAATGATTATCAGCTCTTCTTGTTCCCGGGCTAAGCTTTGGATAAGGGTCGTCTGCCCCAGCATTTGGGTTCTTATTGCATCTACCTCAGCTTGCAGTTGTTCTAGCCGTTTGTCCTTATTGTCTTTAGGACTTTTCTTAACCAAGTCCCCAACGAGGAGTGTTTTCAACTCTTCCTGCCCCTTGGACAGGTTTAGGAATATTTCCCTGAACTAAGTTTCTTGAATATCTCTGGTGTCTTGTTGGAGAGCCATTGCTGAAATAAATAGCGAGAACATGAGAGACCTGTACTGGGAGACCCGTTATGCAATAATATGTATGATATATGTATGCAATGTTTTCAAGGATCTCACGAGGTAAACAAGAAACTGTTACAATTTGATTGAAGAAACTTCGCGTTTGTTGAGAGTCCTTCTTCAAGAGTCAAGCTCACCATATCTAGTGGGTCATAGCCACTGACTCAAATTATCGTGTTTTGATCTCTAGATAACATTGGCTAGAGGAAAATAAATCCCCTTTGCCCCTTGCTAGACGTTTGATTTACCATAACATGCATCACAAACCTTTGAGATCCTTGAAATGGTTAAGGAAATGTTAAGGCATGATGTTATGATGTGTATGTTATGCGTTTAAGCAAAAGTACGAGGTAATGTAAACAAGTAAATCCGGCAAGAAATCCAAGGTATTGGATAAGGACTGTAAACAAAACCTGCAAGGAACCCAAGTTGTTAGATAACAAACATGTGCAAGTAGTTCAAGTTGAAAGCACACAAGTCACACAATAGCCCTTAAATTTCAGGCTCGCATGGAGTTTAGGTATTACCCTCTTTCAGTTTAGTTGGCTCAACCTGTCCTAGTAATAGTAACCGGGTTCTAGAGGTTCTCAATATCACTGACCATCCTCGATCGGTCATAATTCCAGTTTAGCAACCTTTTCTTGCAGCCAGAATCATCGCGAGAGTATGGTCTCAATGAGTGTAGCATACTGCTACTTTTCTATGGTAAAGTTGGTCAATTATAGGTTCAAAGGTTAGTTGATGCTTAATGACCCATTAGCAGCCCCATACTCTCCTTGTTCCTCCACAAGGGATATCGGTACCAACTAATGTATCACACCAACGTAGCTACTGCTTCAACCGTATCGGTCTACGTTGTACAGTTCCCTCACAATCTATTGCTACTTACCTAAAAGGTATCCCCTAGATCCGGGTTAGGATCTATAGTAACTCCGATACAAAGCCCACAAAATAAAGCAAACAAATCAAACAATTGAAAACAATATGATGAACTATTCCTAAGGTACACCCCACTTATTAACTCCCCAGCATAGTCGCCAGTTCTGTGATTACGGTGGCCAGAACCGGACTGTTTTGAAATGCTGGTTTGCGTTTTGAGTTTTGTGTTTGCAAAATGTCGCGGTAAGCAAGAGTCGTCATCGACTTTTATTTTATCCAACAAGGAAAGGAAAAAAGCACAGAAAAATTCCTTTTTTCGAGATATTCCTGAGTACGGGGGGGGTTGGGGGGGGGGGGGGGGGGGGGGGGGGGGGGGGGGGGGGGGGGGGGAGGGGTAGATTATAGAAAAGGGAAGCTATTAGCACCCTTTCTATCCGTAGTTATCTACGGGCTCTTAGGTACTTGCTCATCATTTTCAAAATTGTTTTCTTTGTGTTTGTGGGCTTTGAAAAGTTTTGTTTTAACTTCGATTTAACCTCTTGCGTCTGTCTTCAAGAGTGTAATGAAGTGTTTTTGAAAACTTGTTCGTAAAAGTGTAAGTGTGAAAAAGTTTTGTTTTGATTGAGCAAGTACTTAAGAACTAATCTACCTACTCGAAAAAGGAATCGTTCTATGTTTGTTTCCCTTTAGACAATGTTATCCCACTATTAGTGAGTAGGTAGCACCGTCGTTGGAGTTTGAGGGTCAATTCGAAAAGGGACGTACGGTCACTAAAGCAATGTTAGGGACGTCTTAGTAGTAACCCTAAAGTCTTAGATCAATCATCTGAGGCAACCTTTCTGAGACAAACTTTTCCGAGGCAACTATGATCTTTAGACAAAAGGACGACCACTAAAATATCCTAACTCAATGACCGTTTTAACGAAGGGCAACCAAGTGGGAGTGTACCCTAGGAGTGCACATATGCGAGTGATTTAATTTCAGATTATTTATCTTTGCACATTTAGGGTGATCTAACTGTTTTAAATTCAGTCATACATTCTTGTCATGCAAACCCTAATTATTCATACATCTAACAGTTAATAATTTGCGGAATTTAAAATGCGGAAATTAAACTACGCTATTACAAGGTTTCGGGTATTTACATAGCCAAAAACAAACTCTTTGAAATAAAAGCGATAAATGTAAATAAACGTCCCTAATTAAACTATTACAAACTGTAGGCAGTTACATCAATATGGTAAATAATAAAAATAAAGCGCGCGAGAAGAATTAAGATCGAGGAGAATTTAAGGTTTTGACCCTTCTAACCTAATTAAAAGAAAAATTGTTTTTTTGTTGTTTTTAATAAAAGAAATAAGTTTTCTAAATTAAATATGCAATTAATTAGTTAATTAAAATTAATTAATAAAAATAATTACATGACCTATTTTGGTTTCTTTGGTTATTTTAGGAAAAAATAAAATATAATTAAGTTAGTAATAAAACCTATTTATTCTAAATTATTTTTAAGTTATTTACAAAAAGAAATTAAAAGTTTTACCTAAAATTAAAAATTTAATTAAGAAAAAAATCCCTAAATCTATTTTTATGTGATTTTTATATTTGTTTATTGATAAAAAAATAAAAGGGATTAAAAGAAATAAATAAAACGAATAAAACATGAAAATAAAGACGGGTCTGGTAGAAAAAGTAAAACAGGGGGTGCAATCATCAGAAATCCCTAGGCCCGAATCTTCGAAAGCTTCATGCTCTAACTATAGTGTTTTTTTATTCTTGCGTGGAACCTATGATTCAACCATCATGGTCTATATAAACTCAAACAAACCGTTAGCATACCATGAATGTGATTAAAATTAGAGATTCAAAGTTTAAAATTTTACCAAACAAGTGTTGTCAAATGCGGGGCGTGCTAGGCGTATGATGGATTGCTCTTGAGCCTTGTAAGACTCTTGAGGACTTCAAGAGGATGGTTTTAGGCTTGATGTCAATTGAGAGAGACCGGAACCTCGAGATATGACTTGCACCAATTCTTTGATTTCTGGAGAGCTTTTTGAAGAGCTTTTAGAGAGCTTTTTGAAGAGCTTTTTGAGAGCTTTTTAGAGAGTATTTTCGCCCCTTTCAAGCTTGTATGGCTCTATATTTATAGAGGAGAATGAGGAGACAAGAAAGCATGGAAAGAATCTCCCTCATAATGTTGTGTTTTAAGACCATGATCAAAACTTGAAAAAAATGCCATATTTGATGATTTTATGCCATTTGCACATGTGGATGAACCTGGACACATTTGAAACGTTATTGCACGAAATCAATTAACATAAACCAGCATAAAACTTGCCCAAAATAGATTCACATCAAAATTTACATTATTTTTATTATTTATTTATTTAATTCTGAATTTTAATGAATAAAATATCAAAATAAATAGCATAAATAGTAGAAAAATGTATGGGTGGGCTTAGAGGTCTTGGACTATGTTACAAACTCAATGCAAGCATAAAAAGTTGAGCCCATTTGGCAAAAATTGCAATTTTGGACATATTTGACTCTTGGCAATTTTGCAAAAAAGGGTCAACTTCGCCAATGCATAACTTCCTAAATTTTGACTTTTTGGAGGTGTTCTTGGACTTTTTAGAAAGCTTGAGATGTCGTCTAATCAACCCTTTTGGTATCATCTCGATTTGATATTCCATGCTCATTTATGACGCTTTGACAAAAAAGGTGTTTTTGTTGACTTTTCAAAATGACCTATAATGTCCAAATTCATAACTTCTTGTGAGTGCATATTTTGAACTTTGGAGCTGAAGATGGATTGTAGGGAATTGCATCCTCTTCAAAATGAGATTTGGATGGGTCATTTATCATAAAGTATGAGAAAGTTATGCTTGGTCAAAGTTGAGTTGACTTTTCCTACAAAACCCTAATTTAGCAACTTTTGAGTCTTGATGAATTATGAGCAATCCTTGATGAATCATGATCAACCCTTGATCAAATGATTAAATATAATTCAAAATGAGGATGTTGACCAAAAATCTTGAAGTTTGACTATATGTGAGCCACATTTGACTTTTTCCCTAGCATAGTCGATTTTCAGGCCTTTGAGCAATTGACTGAGCAAACTTTCTCTGCAAGGCTTGAAACTTGACATGGATGATCTTGAGAACATATTAGGAGACTGGTGAGTACTTTGGATCACTTGTACTCAAGCATCTTGATGCAACATGAAACCCTAATTTGAGGTAGATTGCCTTAGGAGAGAGCTTGTCTGGCCAACCCTTGGACTACCTTGAGCAACTTAAGGATCTTTCTTGCAATGTTTTGAGAAATATGGGAGGGCAAATTTTAGGGTACAACAGTTCCATTTAAACACCTCAATGGTTTATACCGATACTTTCCAAAAAGAACACTTTGGGTGCAGATAAATCTCTCAACGATTTATTCTAATTCTTCCCGCAGACGCTTTCTCTGGTTCAGATAAATCACTCAAAGATTTACTCTAATTCTTTCCAGTTAAATAATATTCAAGATCTCTTTTGGTTCAGTTTAAACCCCTCAATGGTTTATCCTGATACTTTCTAAATGAACATTCCTGGTTCAGATAAATCGCTCAAAGATTTATTCTGATTCTTCCCAGTTAAGCAACATACAAGACTTCTCCTGGTTCAGATAAATCGCTCCAAAGATTTATTCTTATTCTTTTCCAGTTGAAATCAAATTCAGATTTAGTCTATTTTTCTATCAACAGACATCTTTAGATGGCATCTACAAGCCCATCTATGGAAAATCTCCATAATTCCTCCAAATGGCATCTATAAGCCCATTCACAATTCATCTTCGAGTGCAAATTTATGGGCACTACTTTAGTGTCCAATCATCTTCCACCTTCAAGTCACGAATGACAGATCCGCCAATCTAACTCTTCAGGTTTAAGAAGATTGAACAGGGACAACTGTTGTACCCCAAAATTTTCCCTCTCATTTATCAAGTATTTTCTCACAAAATCTCCTTTGGTTCAAGACTACACAAGGGTTGATCAACTCAAGACACCTCCTTAAGCACTGATGACTGAAATTAGGGTTTGAGAATGCACAAGGATAATTGAAATTTTAATGCCCCATGTGATTTTCATGGATCATCATGGACCCTCAATATTACTCATGTCAAGTTTCAAGTATTGGATCGCATTTTTGCTCAATCAATTGAGCACTTGACCTAAAAATCAGTTGTATTGAGGAAAAAGTCAACTATGGCCAATTTACAGTAAAAATTCATAATTTTTGATCCATATCAACATTGTGAACTCCTATATGTCATTTGATCAAGTTTGGACCACAATTCCTCAAGAAATTTGATCAGATCATCAAAAGGGCAAAATGGTCAAAATTAGGGTTTTGATTGAGAAAGGGCAATTTCTGATTTTTGACCTAGCAAATGGTTAACTGGTTTGAGGCATGATCTAAAGAGTTCAATTGCATCATTTTGACCTAATGACATGACTCAAAACATTGCTCAAGGTCATTTGATTGATAGTTGATTTTCAGTCAACTGATCAAAAGTCAACTATACATTGAAAAGTCAAACTTTGACTTTTTGGTCAAAATCAAGTGTCAAAGATCACAATTCATCAAAACATGTCAAAATATGAAACTTGTTCTTCAAGAAATCAAAAAGTCAAGATTTCATTTTGAAAAGTCAAAGTTTCCAAACTTAGAAATTTTTTTAAGTGTTGAAAACTTCATATTTTTTCACAACTTTGAGCCAATTTTTCACCATGATGCAAGATGATTCAAAAGAAAATTTCAACATGAAAGTTGTAGATCTCCATGAGATATAAAACATTTCTTTACAAAATTTCTCCTAGAAATGCTTGTATCTCAATTTATTAATCCATGAAGTCATGGTCATGAAACTAAAACACTTAGTGAAATTTTGAGCATTTTTGGTCAGGATTTTGGCCTAACTTCTAACCCAAGTATCACATAGTTCCATTTAGATTTTGCAAAAGTGATTCAAATATGGGTTGTAAAGAACATTACAAGATTTCTAAAATGTCAAAGAACTCCTTGAGATCATTTGTGAGCAAGGAGAATCAAAGGCCAGAAGTTAGGGTTTCAAGTTGTTTTGCAAGGCAAAATTTATGATGCAACATGAACCAAATCCATAGCCATGCTGCATAATCTTCACTTTGCAGGCCTCAAACGTGTTTGTCACTCCTTAATTTAATGTTTACACAACTAATTGATCAATTGTCCAATTGATTCAAGCTTTGTCCAAAGCATTTTGCCATTTTAGGGAGAAAGTCACCATTTCCATTCTTGTAAAGCAAGCTTTATGCACAAAGTCAGCTTCTTGAGATCATAACTTGTTCTCTTTAAGTATACTCCATCTACAAAGTCAGAAGCAAGTGTGTTTAAAGCATAACCATTCTATCTTATCAAGTACACAAGGCTTTGAAACTTGGACTTCTCAAAAATCACATGTTATGCTTAAACTTGTGATTTTGAATTCTGATCAACAACAAGCTTCCAAACTTATTGCTTATAAATAGAGGCACTATTTGTGAGCTAGAACACGCATACACAAACCCTTAAACACACCAAAACTCCCTCAAGCCAGAATTTGCACAAGAAACTCCATTGATGCACAGTTCTGACCTTAAACTTATATCTCTCATTTCCCTCGTGCGTTTTCCTTCCTAATAAATCCTAAAGCTTCTAAACATCAAATACAACTCATCCCTGACCCTGTTTCATAACTGAAACACCTCCATCATCAAGTTCCATTTTCAAAAACAGAGCTCTGCAAGTTGACTTCTCCAGAACTCCTCAGCCACTTTCAGCTCAAGCCAAGCATCACATTAGCTTCCTGGGAACTTGAGGAAGCTAACCCAATCACTGGAACTCATCAAAAGCTGCTCAAACTCAAAACACAATACCCTCTTACAAGGTGAGTTTTCTGACTTTTGAACTCTTCATATAAGCATCATTTGGTTTCCATTTGTGAAGATAAAATATAGACATCATAGTCCTGAAACTAACCATGTCCTTAGAATTCATTTATGTTGCCTGAGTAGTGAGAATTTTAGAGTTAAGTTTTCCGAAAAAATTAGGTCAGATTTGGTAGCATTTAAAATTCATGCTCATTTTTTATTTATAGCTTTAGTTATTTATATGACTGAACTCGTGATGAAATTTGGAGCAAGTTTCATGTTTATATTTTTGTAAATGGTTGAGAAATGAAAGAGATAGCAATTTCAAAAATCATGTTGATTGGTCTGGCGCGAGGTTGGAGATGATACAAGCCTAGGTATGTGTTTCAAATATATATTCTTGGTTTTGTATTAATAAACGGATGTAAAGCCACCCCAGTGGTAGAAGCGCGCACCTGTGACTATAGGGACCTGGGTTTGAGCCCCAGTGGTACCCTTTTATTTGTTTCACATTTATTTGTTTCAGATCCAATGCAATCATGTACAAGGCACCTATCATGAGCCTCACATCAACACCATTGGATGTTCAACAATTCAAATCCAACGCTTCATGATGCAAGCTCATGGTGCACTCACATAAATCAATCCACACTGAATCACAAAACAGGATGGACTTTATTCTGGGCCTAGATCATTTTTGCATTCTCACCCCCTTTTTACTTTCTAATGAAGGCCCATTCATGCATTTTTTTTATTTTCTCTGATTACAAAAACACACATTTGGGCCTAGCGCCCCTTTTTACTATTGTTAACCCCCATTTCCATTTTTTAACCCCTGACTTTAATTTTATATTTTTATTTTATTCTCTTTCCTTTATTATTATTATTATTATTATTATTATTATTATTATCATCATTATTATTATTATTTTCATTAATAAAAACCCAAAAAATATTTTATTTATTATTTTTTACATTTTATTTAGTTTATTTTGTTTTATGAAACTACAAAGAACAAAAATATTCTCTTAATAAATTAATTTCTTTCTTAATAATTAATATTTAGGTTTAGGTTTAACCATTATATTATTTTCTTGTAATTGAAATTAATTTAGAACCTAGGTTTCTTTTAAATAATTAATATCCATATTATTTTTATTAATATAAACCCTTTCATAAAAAAACTTAAAAAATGTTTCAAACTTAATTTCTTTTCTTAATTAGTTTAGGTGTAATTTTTATTTAACTTTAAATAATCATTTTTCTTAACTAGGTCAAGACTAAACTCCTTTCATAAATACAAAAATCATTTCTTTTTTCCATTTTATATTCTTGCATTTTTATCTTCACTTTTGTACAATATTCAATATGGTTGTGATAATTATTTAGATTTAATTTTTTTGCAATTTCCCCCATTCATAAACGTGTACCCCCATCTCCTAAAGTATTGTAATAGCGTAGGACATTTAAATTCTGCAATTTAATGCTTTATATACAAATGCTAGTAATTAGGGTTTGTATGGAAAGATTAAAACCAACAAATAGCAAACCATAATCAAGACAAATCAAGCATGTAAACCAATACACTTGCACACTTACACCCTTAGGGTAAATCCACTTTGTTGCCTTACAAAAAATGGCCATATTATGCATGTGAGGTGTCTTAGCAAAAACAAACAAAAATACAAGATCATAGTCCCTCGATGACGCTATCCATGTTGCCTTTCAAAATGATCTTAGTCCCTTAAAGAAAATGCTAAGATATCTTACAACATTGCTAAATCATGGCTATACGATGACCCTTGCCCGTCCCTTTTACATCCAAAGATAGGATTACTTACCAAATCAATGGTAAGATAACAATGTCAAAGGAAAGAGGAAATAAACACGAAAGACTTTTGAGTAGGTAGAATGTTCCTAGTTGCTTGCTCATTTTCAAACCAAAACATCCTTGCTATTTTCAAAATAAACACCAACACTTTCAAAACACCTTTAAAACTTGAAAACATTTTCAAAGGATCAACACTTTGTATACATTCTTACGAATGAGAATCATTACAAAGTTTTCCTAAACAATGATGCCCTTTTAAAATACTTTCAAAAACCATACAAAGCAAATTTTCAAACAAGAGCAAGTGATCTAGCAAGTAACTAAGAGCCCGTAGATAACTATGGATGAAAAGGGTGCTAATACCTTCCCTTTTCATAATCTACCCCCCGAACTCAAGAAAACATCTCTAAAGGTCTTTCCTGTTCTTTTCATCCTTTCCTTTTGGATAAAAGAAAAGTCGGTGGAGACTCTTGCTAACCGCAACATTTGCGATCAAACGCAAAACAACCAAGTCAGTTCTCTCACCGCATTACAAAACCCCCTATCATTCTCAACCCAATCTTAGGTCACAACCAACTTAAATTGAATGTTATCAACCAAGTCTAGAAGGCACCCAAACAATGGATGATTATGTGTACTTTGTTTGTTAGTATGCATAGATGCAAGATTGAAGATGATGATCAATCTTAGTATGGTTTATAGTTTCATGAAGTTGAAAATGATGCATGTATGGAGTATATATAGGTGCGCAAGTTGGAGGCAAAAGGGATACCTAGATGTTTGAAAAGGAAAACAATTTTTGGAAAATACTGACGCATGCGTCGCCACATGTAGGTTATTTATCGACACGTGTAATGTCATGTTTTGACCTATATGAGGTTAATGTGTTTACACAAATTTACAGAGGCTAGAGGCTTTAAAACAAAAGTACATGTTTTAACGCATAGAATGGATGTGTTGACATATGCAACTGGTTTTTATGCAAACATTTATTTTTAACGACGTGTGTCGACCTTATGAGGTAATTGTGTCGAGACTAAAGGTGCGAGAAACACAAGAAAAGGGGGGAAGGTTGAATTGGGTTTCACCAAATATAATCTTTTCCACCAAATATAGTCTTTTCACAAGGACTTAATCCACTATAATCAACCGATTACAGATAACCACACTAAGTTTGGTCAACCTTGTTGACAACTCCAACAAGTTCGTTGATCCTTATTGCCAATTTACGATGACCACATCAAAGTCTTCTTGAGAATTCAGACTCACTGAGTCTCTCAAGGAACCTATCAATAATCATTTATTTACTAAGATGTGTATACATAGATGCTTCTAACAAGAAGATTACACAATTTTTAAGTACAATAACACATAAGTGTTGATAGCAATATACGAACAAAAGCTCCTTGCTAAAAATACAAAACTATACAAAGAATATCTCAAAAGAGTTTGTACAACGCTTTAGCGTAGTTTTGTAGAATAATAAGTGTTAAGTTCCAATTCTTCCAAGTCCTCCTTTTATAACTGAAAAAGAGATATGTTGGAGGGTATAATAGGAAACATAAAACCAGTTGTTTTGTTCCCAACGGTCATGGTGGGAATGGTAGACAACAAGTACAAAAGGATTGTCCTTACACCACCCTATTAGAGTAGAGGTCACAGTGTACTTTGTACTTTTATAGTCACCATCTCACACAAGCTAGTCTTGATCTTTATCTTCTATTTCTTTAGAGGCTTTTGATGTATATTGATGAAGCTTGTTGTAGAAGGATCAAAACTTGAATCTTCTTAGCTTAAGTCTTTGGAGTTTTCAGAACTTGTTCAACAAAACCTTGTCTTTGAAGTCTTCAACACTTGGTCTTCAGAAGTAATATCTTCAGATATTTAGAACTTGTTCAGCAGAACCTTGTCTTCAGCATGTTCAGAACTTGGGACAACAGAAGCAAAACTTTAGAAGGCCTCCAAAGCTTCCTTGCAAAGTTACAATCATAAGCTCTTGTACTAAAGTTCCTTAAAACTATTGCATAAGAAGAATTCTAGAATTTTGACTTAACTTGTAACACACCAAATGTATTCTTCCAGAGTGTTAAGTTCAGAACCTGATGAGGTCACATGTTTTCTTACCAGAGTCAGAACCTGTTTAGAAAAATCTATACACAAGACATATATCATTAGAGAACACAATTGTTCTCTAAGATAACATGCAAAGTTATCATCAAAACTCAAGGCCAGATGCAGAACCAATCTTGTTCTTACAGACACATAGTTACAGAGCCTACAAGACTTATTATTGATCCATATGTGTCGAGGCATAGAATGGATATGTCGACACATGCAATTGATTTTTATGTAAAAATTGATTTTTAATGCATGATACATATTAACAATATTTTTAAACTTGTTCTAGATGCATTCTAAAACCCCTAATGCAAAGGTGCATGCAATGACTCGGAGAAACCATTCAACATACAGAAAAGCTAAATAAATTCTAGTTTTGACATCATGAAAAACATCTATATAAGAGGTAAATGCATTTACATACCCTCCTTTTTTTATGTTGACAAAACTTCAAAATTTGCGATGATACTCGTGTCTTCATGAAGGCTCCCCATGAATTTGTGCATCCTAACTCCGCACATGCTTCTCCCCCTTTGACAACACCAAAAATAAACAAAGCAAGCCATGAGAAGTATCATATATCACATAAGTACTTATTATACCACACATAGGTATTTTGCAAAAGTAAGAACGTGCACTCACATATACCCATATATATGAGTGACGCAAAGATAAAACATAAATAATAGGCAATACACATCACCATACGAACAAATGCAAATTCATGAAATATGATAGATGTAATGCATTAGAAAACTCTTGAGTTGCTTCAAAAATGTCAGAATTATGCGACACTTCACATTGGTGCTCCCGAAGCTGAACACGCATGTGCCTAGCTTGGCGAAAAATAAATCACCACTAGAACCAAAACCAAAGATGCTAAAATAAAATGAGAAATAACTTGATCAAGAATTGAATTTGAACTAAACATGCTCAAATTACATGAATTTTAAGAAATAATAATAGAAAACATGATTGTATACCAAGAACATATACTTTAAATGTGAAAGAATCAATAACATGAAGTCACTATAAGCATATAAAATTGACACATATTATAGTTATCAATTGAAATTTTTGGAAGTGAACATTCATGAAATATATCATATATTGAATATATCAAGCATTTGGAACATAAACAACATCACATTAAGGAAAAGACTTACTTTCAAGGAGAAAAAGAAATGAAATTACCTCATAGATGAATGGAATGGAGGATGCACTCGCATAGTTTGAAAATCTCAAAAGAAAATTAGAGCAATATATATAAAGTGCATGAAAAAAATATGATTAGGCGACATTTGAGATATAAAGAATCCTTAATTCCCTTCGAATATTGAAAAATGCTTCGGTTGTAAGAGGTTTTATAAATATATCTGCAAGTTGATCTTTACTATCAACATACTCAAATACAACATCCCCCTTTTCAACATGGACACATAGGAAATGGTGACGAATCTCAATGTGCTTACTGCGAGAATGTAACACCAGATTTTTGGTTAGGTTAATCGCAATAATATTGTTGCACATGATAAGAATACGAGAAAGTTTAATATAAAAGTCAAGTAATTGTAGTTTGAGCCACAAAATTTGGGCACAACAACTACCAGATGCAACGTATTCCGCCTCTATAGTTGACAAATCCACAAAAACTTGTTTCTTGCTATGCCAACTAACTAAGGAATTTGAAAACATGTGACAAGTTCCACTAGTATTTTTCCTATCCAACTTGCAATTGGGAAATTCGAAGTCAGAATAACTAACCAAACTACAATCGCTTCCTTTGGAATACTAAAACCCATACTTAGATGTGCCATGAAGGTATTTAACGACACACTTAACCACTTTTAAATGTGACTCCTTATGAGCCGATTGATATTGGGCACACATAAAATGCTAAACATGATGTCAGGCCAAGATGCAATAAGATATAAAAAAGATCTAATTATACCTATATATTTCTTCACGTCCATATCTTTACCATTTACATTTTTATCCAAGTTACCATTTGTTTCCACTGGAGTGTCAATTGAATTTACGTCATCCATAATGAATCGTTTTAGTAATTCATGACAATACTTCACTTGGCACACAAACATTCCTTCACTGAGTTGTTTAATTTGAAGTCTGAGGAAGTAATTCAACTCTCCAATTATACTCCTTTCAAATTCCCCCTACATAAGCTTAGAAAACTCCTTGACCAAATGCTTGTTAGTATAACCAAATATAATATCGTTAACATAAACTCGAACTAGAATTATGTGTTTTCCTTAATGTTTAATGAATTGTGTTGTATCTATCTTCCATCTAGAGTATCCTTGGTCAAGTAAGAACTTGATAAGTTGTTCATACCAAGCCCCAAGGGCTTGTTTGAGACCATACAAAGCACATTTTAACTTGTAAACATGATTATAATACTCATAATTTTCAAAATTGTAAGGTTGAGCAACATACACTTACTCATTAATGTGTCCATTAAGGAAATCACTCTTCACATCCATTTGAAATAACTTATAATCTCTAGTCGAGCAACCGAAGCATAAGTTTCCTCATATTCTATACTTTCCTTTTGGTTATATCATTGAGACACTAGCCAGGCCTTATTTCTAGCTATCACTCCGTGTTCATCTAGTTTATTTCTAAAAACACATTGGGTGCTTATGACTTGATGATCTTTTTTGGATCCTCGGGCTTTGACTGTATGGTCACCTGACAGGTAACCTCTGGCTCTCCAGCAACTTCCGGAATCGGTACCTTTTGGGCTCGTTGAGCAAGAAGAGCCTTTAATCTATTCGAGATAAAGCCTTCCGGGTTTACTGTGACTTTCATCTCTTCATCCCTCTGGGTCCTCTTCTGATCTTTCTTCAATCATCTCCTCATGGTCTTCCCTGTGGGGCTATACCGTTCGGGCCCACCTTTTATACCATTAATAAAATAGCGTATCTAACGAGTCTATCCGTCTGGACGAGGGACAAGGTCTCAAACATCATTTCTTTCAAATTGATTCAACTCATCTTGAATGTGCATAAGCCAATGCTCATCAAGTAAGGAATCTTTTGCATTTTTAAGTTCAACTTGAGACACAAATCCAAAGTGATAACATAAATTACTTATTTTAGAGCGAGTAGTTACTCCTTTGGTGATGTCTCCAAGAATGTTGTCGATTGGATAATCCTTGGAAGTTCTCCACTCAAGGGAATATTCCCCTTTTTACTTTAACTTTCATCTTTCTTCTTTTCAAGTTTGTCATCTTCCTCCTCCTCATATTTCATAGACTCTGGTTGATCAATTCCTACTTAGGTTTCCTTGAGTATGTCTTCTATAGATGCACCTGTATCATGAAAAGAAATACCTTTCTCGACATCTTTCGGGTAAGAAACATCAAAAGTAACATGTACCGACTGTTCAATAATAAGAAATCTCTTATTATACGTTCTATAAGCTTTACTAGATTAAGAGTATCCAAGAAAGATACCACCATCGTGTCATACCCTAAATTTGTCCGCATTGGTGTTAATAGTCAAAATTAGTTTTACTAGGACTGTTAGTTTATTCCACACTGTTTTGTTTTAATTATTATCATTTTGTCTAACTAGCTTTCTTTTTCCTACATACTAATATTTATTTATATTTTAGTTTAGATGTAGAAAAAAATCAAATTGGTTTATTTACCAAAATTATTTTCACTTTGGACTCATCATCTAAGAGGCCCATTAGGTTTTTTAGAGAGCCCATAGGAGAGTTTTAGTTTTAAGTAAAAAATAAATATTTTTTTTGTTTGGTTGACCAAAGTCAACACTATCAAAAATCATTTGTTCTTTTGCGTTTTATATAATCATGTTATTATTCAGTTTTATTGTATTTTTTGTTATAAAAAATATATATGTTATTGTGTTGACCCGGTGTCAACGTTTTACACATATATGTTCATTTATTTATTTTTATTATTAATTGTTAAAAGAAATTTGACTTAGTCAAAATTAGGGTTTTTGAACCCTAGTCCCAAAAGCTGCACATTGTCCTTTCTTCTTCATCCCTAAGCTATCAAAAGCCCAGAATCCAGAATTGCCAATCAAATAAATGATTGGAAAAATTATTGATTTACGAATTTGCATACAAAATACAGTCCAAGTACATGAATCATTACAAACCCTAATTTCTAAAATCTAAATCAATCTTCCTAATTGACGAATCAGAATCAATCTATTTCTAATCTAATTGATAACAACAAATTATTTCACTCGAAACCTAAGCCTATAAATTCATAAGCCTAAAACCTAAGAAGGAACAAACAAATTAAGAGAAGAATTGAGGTGAGAATGATTAGAGACTTGAAGTTGAAGCCCTAACCTTAATCTTCCATCACTGTTCATACTTGCACAAACAAAAACAGAGAAAGAGAAAAAGATTAGAGGAGGAAGTTTTACGCAAAGAATCGCTGCAGGAGAGTTGAGCCTAAAAAACTTAGCTTATGGATTATTGTTATTGTTGTTGTGATTGATTGATTTCTGAATTGGGTTATTTTTATGGAAAAATTAGGTTAGGGTTCTTCTTGTTTAGGGTAAGGGTTCCTATTTTTTCTTAGGGTTTGTTGGATTTGAAGGGTTGAGGGTTATGGTTCTTGGGTTTTATGGAGAAGAGATGGAGTTCCCAGTAAACTCTCATCTTCAACAGCGGACTTCACAACCGCTTACGGTGTTTCTGATTCAGGGTTCCATGCAACTAGGGTTAATGTTCATGTTGTTGTTAGGGTTCTAAGGTTTATACGTAGGGTTCTTAGTTTCTGGGTTGGGGAAGATGAAGATATGAAGATTCTCTTTGAAGATCAGAGAAGAGAGACAGAATAAAAAAGAAGAAAATGAAGGTTTGTGAAGAGTTTTTGCTTAAATACTCCCCTCGTCCTCGCTTGGATCATTGATGTGTGACCATCTACTGGCCTCACGATGTAATGACTATTGACCGATCATTCTATATGCTCTCCTACCATATCCCTAATCAACCTTCAATCTGGACCATTCATTTCTATTACTTTTGATCAACGCCACAGAGTTAACCTCTGGTGGCCATTTGATCAAAATCAGACGTTCCAGAAGCGCTAATCCCATCATAACACGCTGAACCAATCATACCATGGCCAAACGGACTTCAAATAAATATCTGGGCCAAGCCCAATTCTAAATACACCCCAGGTTTACTAGCCTGAACTAAGAGCACACCCCCCACGTTTTTTGGACTGGACAACTACCTGGGCCTGACCCTCTGCTATTTAAACTCCCCTGATTATTTGATTAAATAAAAATGCACCCCCTGATTATTTATTTGTATAATTTTATTTTCTTTGGTTTATTTATTTTATTTTCTTTATTTATTTTTTAAATTACTTTATAATATATTTATTAAAATAAAAAAATATCTTCTTTCTAATTAAATATATATTTAATTTAATTTATAATTATATTAACTATTTTATTTTAGAAAAAATAATAACTTCTTTAAAAAATAACTATTGTTATTTTTAATTCACGTTATTTCTCAAATATTTTCTAAAACTACTAACTAGTCTTTAAAATACTAACTTATTCATTTTTCTAAACTTTTTACTAACTTCAAATATATATTTTTATTTACTTATTCAAATATTTATTTTCAAAATTAAATTAAGCATTAAAATAGCTAACCAACCAAAAAACTGTTTTTTCACTAACTTAATAAAAACTCAAAATCATTTTCAAAAAAAGATTAAATAGCATTGCTTTCAAATTTAATTGTAACTGCGTTTACGATCACTCAACTTGCAAATCCGGACAAAGTTAAAAGGAGCATTTGAAAGCAATTATATGCAATCCTATAAAAAAACTAACCAAACACATATGAACTACGAAATGGACTCTGATTTTTTCACAATAGGATACGTAGGCATGCAATTCAAAAACCAAGGTGAGTCCCCTAACTAAAAAATTAAATCTTTTCATATATACATGGTAATAACATAATTTAAGTAGGAAATTGCCATTAAGTCCTGAACCTAAAGAAGGTCCCCTTGAGTACAAAGGAGATAAAGAGTTCCAAACACTTTCCCTTTATCTAACCAACTCACGAACCTATAAATCTCTGAAAATTAGGGTCTTTCCATTCCTTTCTCGTCCTTAGGACAAATAAGTAGTGGTGGTGACTCTCTTGTTTTTTGCCGGTTACGACACATCGACTTTCACGTCAAATTTTCCAAGGTTATCCTTACTATTGTTTAAAATAAAACATTTGCAACCGAAAACACGAAGATGTGATAAATTTGATTTTCTACCTTTTAAGAGTTCATATGGAGTTTTGTCTTAAGATAGGACGTATAAGTATTCTATTTAAGACATAACATGTCGTGTCAATAACATCGGCCCAAAAATACATAGGTAGAGAAGTATCATTGATCATTGTTCTCGCTAACTCCTCTAAAACACAATTTTTATGCTCCACGACACTATTTTGTTATGGAGTCCTAGGAGCTAAAAAGTTATGTTCAATGTCATGTGTATCACAATATTCATCAAATAGGTTATTTTCAAATTCACCTCCATGATCGCTTCAAATAGCAACAATTTTCAAATTTAATTTGTTTTGAGATAACCTAGTAAAATGTATGAAATCCACAAAGGTTTCCTATTTGCTTCTTAAGAAAATGGTCCAACAAAATCTAGAGTAATTATCCATGATAACAAAACCTTAATAGTTACCAACTAGGCTTTTGGTCTGTGAAGGACCAAAAAGGTCCAAGTGGAGAAGCTCAAGGGGTCTCAACATTGAAACAACATTTTTAGATTTAAATGAGACCCTTGTTTGCTTTCCCAATTGGCACACATCACATATGTGATATTTTGAAAACTTTATTTTTAGAAGATCGATTACAAGATCTTTTGAAACCACTTTATTAAGCAAGTCAAAGTTGACATGTGCTAGACACCTATGCCATAGCCATGCATTTTCATTCTCGGTAACAAGACATTTAGCATTAGTCATGAATACATCATTCAAGTTAAGAATATATATGTTGTTTACCCTCACCCCATTAAACATGCAATTCTTTTTTTCATTGTGTACAATCATGCAACGATCTTTAGTAAAAGAAACTTTATACCCATTGTCGCACAATTGACTAATGCTTAGAAGACTATGTTTAAGGCCTTCAACTAACATAATCGAAGATATTAGTATATGAGGGATTACCTACAATATCGTTTCTAAGTATTGCACTTTTTGTGTTGTCTTCATAGGGTACAAAGCCTTTCTTCTTCGCCACAAAGTCAGAGAATAAGGAAATGTCTCTCGTCATATGCCTTGAGCACTAACTATCAAGAATCCATCTTTTCTTCATATAGCCAAGACATTTTACCTACAAGATCAAACAAAAGTGATAGGTACCCAACTTTCGTTGGATCCTTGGGAGTGAGTGAAAGCATGGTTGCATTTAGGAAACCATTGAAAAATGTCTTTAGGAGCTAAAAAACTCCTAAATTTTCATTTTTCAATAGTGTAACCTTTCTTTCAACAGTAAAGACAAGTCAAATTTCGAGGTGATTCATGTTTTCTATTAGAATCCTTTTTATTCCAACTATCTTTTTTATGGGATTTGTTCACACTTATTTTAATCATAAAAGGATTAATAGAAAATGCAACCTTGGGTTGTGATGTCTTTTCCAATTTAGCCTTAAGAGTGTTAACTTCTTTTTGCCAAGTGTTAAAAGTTTCACAACCAAACTAAGATGGTTTATCGTCCTCCTTCTTGACTTTTAAACGATCTACTATAGAATGCTTTACAGATTCCATTTGTTTTTTTGTATTTAAAACCTTAGCTTCCAATGTTGCAAAAATATTTTGATGTGAATCTAACTTTTTAAAAGCATCTAAAGCTTCTCTTTGTAGATTATCAAAAGTAAGTTGTAATTCGGAATAAGACAATTTATCAACATTTTCATATTTAGAATGACTTATATTATTTTTCTTATTTTGACGAAGATGGGCGTAGAGACATAAATTTGCCTCTACTTCATTATCACTTGAGCTTTTATAACTTAAAGAATCATTATCGCTCTCCCAAGCTACGTAAGCTCTTATAGATTTCCTAGACTTCATGTGTTTTCCCTTTTCCTTGTCTTTGTCAAAAGATGGACATTCCAGCCTATAATGACCCATTTTCCTAAAATTGTAACATATACCTCTTGACTTTCCTTTGTTGTTGTCATCTTCCTTTGAGGATTAGAGTTGTATTCTAAACTTGATGAAGTTTTTGTCGGAGTGCTTTACTCTATTCTTTCTAATGTACCTATTGCACCTTCTTGCAAAGAACCCCATTTCTTCGTCATCTGAATTGTCATTTTCACTATCATCACTCTCACTTTGCTCATTTGTTTAAGATCTTGAGCTAGAAGCCTTTAGATCAATATACTTCTTTTCTACCTCCTTGTCTCTGCCTTTCTCTTTCTTTAACTTTTTCTCATGCTTTTTCTCATGTTTCTCTAAGCAAGTGAGTTCTTGATCGTGTTCTTCAAGCTTAACAAATAATATAGTGAGGTCAAGTATTGTAAGATTATTGGCTTTCTTGATTATGGTGACCTTTGGTTGTCATTCCATATTAAGACACCTCAAAAATTTATTAGTAGAAATTTTATTGGAAACCGGTTTTCCAAGTGTATTCAAACGATTATTGAGATGAGTGAACCTCTTTTGCTTTTCGGCAATGGTTTCACCATGCTTTATGCAAAGAAATTCAAACTTTTGATTTAGTGTATTAATTATAGCTTGTTTAACTTCATTGGTTTCATTATGGGTAACTTGCAATGCGTCCCACATAGCTTTGGCGATTTCACAATGGGAAACACAATAAAATTTATCAATACCAAGAAAGGATATGAGAATGTTTCGTGCTTTCCAATCATAATCACAATTTTTCTTATAAGCATCACTCTATTATGCTTCCGGTTTAGGTATGGTGACACCATCTACGGTTACGCTAATTACCATTAGACCGTTGATAATAACATCCCACACACTGTTATCATAATAATTGATATACATACACATACAAGCTTTCTAATAACCATAGTTTTTATCGGTGAATACAAACACTCTATTGTACGTCCCTTTAGGTTCAGTAGCCATTATCTAATAAGCGTCTTTGAAGCACACAAAATCAACCGAGCTCTTGATGTCACTTGTTAGATGACAACAACTTATCTAGAGGGGGGTGAATAGTCAGCCAAAGAAAATTTTAACTTAAAAACTTATTTAAAAAATTAAGCAAAAACTATGGCAAGCGGAAGTCATATCCTATATCATAAGTCGTTCAAACTAAACCGGTTATTAGAGGCTCGAATATGTGTAAAATATCAAACTCAATTAAATGATGATAATAATATCTTAATATAATAAACTCTAAAGTAATTGTTTTACAATTACAAGACCATCCAATATCCAATGAAACAATTGATGAAATTAAGTGAAACAATTTATCGAACACTTAGTGTGCAATTGGTAAAACTAAGTGAAACAATTTATCGAACACTTAGTGTGCACTTAATTTTTCATATTTTCCTTTGAGCTTTGTTGTAATGAAATACCTCTTACAACATCTTACAATCTAATAGATTGTAAGGTAGTTAGCAAAACAATTTAACAATCAAAGAATTTTTCTATATAAATTAATTACACAACCAAAGAGTTTAACAAATTGCTAATTTTATATATATATATATATATATATATATATATATATATATATATATATATATATATATATATTATATATATATATATATATATATATATATATATATATATATATATATATATATATATAGAGAGAGAGAGAGAGAGAGAGAGAGAGAGAGAGAGAGAGAGAGAGAGAGAGAGAGAGAAGAGAGAGAGAGAGAGAGAGAGAGAGAGAGAGAGAGAGAGAGAGAAGAGAGGAGAGAGAGAGAGAGAGAGAGAGAGAGAGAGAGAGAGAGAGAGAGACATGAGGATTTGCTTAGGAAGTTCACCAATCGTCCTCACTATGGCTACAACTCCCTCCAATTCTGTTTGGAATTGAGATAAATTACTTACTTTGCAAGTATATCGTTTTACAAGAGAATTAAAGCAATCCAAACTTATAAACCCTAAGTTTGTTGTTGATCCTTACAATGTCTCTCCCCTTAATCTTGGGCTAGACCAAGTTGCCATTAACACCAATTGATTCACCGCCTCACGCAACTCCTTTGCAAGAACCACCGTCTTTAAAGCTTTCACTTGATTGAATCCAATTGCATAATCTTGTCCAAAACCATCAAATCCCAATGATCTTGAAGGAAAACCCTGAATCGGTATTCTTATTGAAATAACCCTCAAATCCACAATAACCTTGGAGGACAAACACTTGATTTTTTTGGATGAAACCCCCTATGATTCTTAACCCAACCTTAGGTTACAACTAACCTAAATTGAACGTTATCAACCAAGCCTAGATGACACCTAAATAATGAATGATTATGTACTTTGTTTGTGTGTATGTATAGATGCAAGGTAGAAGATGATGAGTAATCTTACGATGTGTTTATAGTTTCATCAAGTTGAAAATAATGCATGTATGAAGTATATATAGGTGTGCAAGTTAGAGGCTTCAAGAAGACCTAGAAGTTTGAAAAGGAAAATATTTTTTGGAAAATACTGACGCATGTGTCGACACATGTAATGACATGTGTCGACACGACCTATATTAGGTCAATGTCTCACACAAATTTACAGAGGATACAAGCTTTAAAACAACAATATATATGTCGACGCATAGAATGGATGTGTCGACACATGAAACTAATTTTTATGCAAAAATTAATTTTTAATGATGTGTGTCGACCTATTCGAGGTCATTGTGTCGATACATAGTTACATAACCTACATGCTTTATTATTGATTCATATGTATCGAAGCATATAATGGATGTGTCGACACATGCAACTGATTTTTATTGAAAAGTTAATTTTTAATGCACGATACCTATTGACAACTTTTTTAAACACGTTCTAGATGTATTTTAAGATTCCTAGTGCAAGGATGCACACAATGACTTAGAGAAACCGTTCAACATACATAAAGGCTAAATCAATTCTAGTTTTAACATCAGATAAAACTTATATCTAAGAGACAAATACATTAAAAATGGATCTTGTAAAATAAAATTCCATAAAATCACAATATATTGAGTCAAAAAATATTTTTATCCTTTCTTTTAAGATATTAAACCTCCACCATTAAATATTGAAGATGTATTCATGAAAAGTTCCTTCTTAAAAAAAAATTTGAAATCATCATACTACCTCTAGAGACTACTACTCTTATAATAGATGTAAGACTCTAATGTCACTTGTTGACTAAGTGACTCCAAACACAAGAAGAGGGACTTAAATTGTGTTATTTAAAATCTTAACCAATTTATAAAATATTTTTCATTTAAACAATTATTTTAGTTTTGATAATCACATAAAGATATATTAGCTGGAATATGGAAAGAAGATGGAGAGATACACAACACGAATAACATAAACAACATAAAAGAAAAGAGAGAAAATATATAAATAGTGCACCAGTAATTTCAGGTCCGGCCTAACCATTTGACCTACTTCTGTATCCAAGAGTTTCCTCTTGAGAATTCCTCTAAAATCACACTTGAGATTTTTATAGGATTTTCCCACGAACCTTCAATAACAAATAGATAAAGCTGTTACACTGGCTAAACTCAATAACCAATATACAAAACTTGTACATGGGCTTAACTCAGGAACATTCAAACAAACTTTTATACGAGTTTTCCTTGCAACCTTTTAAATCATTTTTTATAAAAATAATTACACAATAGAATCACACTCTTAAATAAAGAAAATTAAAACACAACATCTATTACAACATAACTCTTATAAGGGCTTTTCGGTCTTTTAACATTATGACAATTCTCGCGAAAAATAAATTCAAAATCATAGAGAGTAGAAGAAATATAAAAGAGTTTCTATTCAGAAATCCGATATAAAATAAAATAAGGAGAAACCTACTTTATATAAGAAAATATTTGCCTTGAAAAAGAAATGATCCATATGTAGTTTTAATGACTTAATCGATTAATCCTAATTGGTAACTGATTAAGTGTTTTAAAAAAATACGACAACCCTAATATAAAAAAGGAAACTGTAAAAACAACTATATGGTTTTAATTGATAAAAAGTTTTTCTAATCAATTAAAATGTTATTTACTTTGCTCTAATTGTCTGAACCAAGTTCTTAATCGATTAGGTAGTACAAAAACTTTTTCAATTGATTAAAAATATTTCATAATCAATTTCATACAAGTCTTCATAGATTTTCAAGAAGTTTTATAAAATAAGAGAGGATTTTGAAAAACTTTTCTTTGTATATTTGATTTCTTCGATATTTTAAGACTTAGGGTGCGTTTGTTTCACATATTAAAATTACAATACCAGCAGGATGACAATTTTCCCCATATCATATGGATACCCGCAACAAATATCCATAATGACTAGGGTAAAAACCTGCAAAATGAATATGGATACATGCACATGTAATTACCCATTAAAATAAGCGGATATGAGTACAAACACAAATACCTTACTATCTGTCCCGCCCCATACCTGCACTACATGTTTATATAATGCCATTTATATTATTATGTAAAAATGCACATTGATCAATTTCTAGAAAATATATCGCTATTAAACTGTTTATTTATTTTTTTAGTTCAATAATAACATCCATAAATCTTTTTAGTATTGTTAAAAAAACTTAAAATTATATAATATTTTAATTAATTAAATTAATTTTACTACAAACATGGATATGAGTAGGAATATGAGTATTAAAGTACTCATAAAATATGGATACATGAATGAACATTAGTACCCACAAGAATTTAGATTCGGGTACATAGATTTTTTTAAACTACAGATATAAAAGAGATTTTTTTAAACTACAAATATAAAAACGAATGTTATAATATCCTGCTCAAACTCTGCGCATTACCATTCCTGAATATCAGAGATGTCATTCTTAAAAATGTTAATGTCATGAATTTTATTCTTATTAATTTGTTTGATAAATAATTAATATTCTTATTAATATTTTTGAATTTTATTTTATTTATAATTTTTAAAATTTAAAATAATGCGTTGAAATAATATAAAGTGAACAAATATAGTTGTCTATTTTTTATTCTCATTTAAATATATAATTTTCACTCTTTGGTATAAAATTTTTTATTCTCATTTAAATATATAATTTTCACTCTTTGGTATAAAATAAATATTTAAAAATTCATAAATGTCTTATATTCTTGAGTATTATTTATTTTAAGACATGTTTTTCTCTTCCATCTACCAAGCCGAAGAATAATTATTATTTCCAGCATTAGATTCTCATAAAAAAATTTTTTTTAGCAACCCCACGCTTCTCTTCACCTTTTACATTTTATATGCACATTAAGATCATCACAAAATGAGATCGTTATTATTTCCTTAATTTAAAAAAAAAAAAATGAAACCCTCTTTTTTTCCTTTTCTAGAAATGGAGAAGATAATATTCATTCTTCAAAGATAAAAAACCATGTCGGTTTTTTTCTCATTTCAACAACTCATGAGAAACTGAAAATAGCGTCTCTTTAGTCCACGTCTTTTCACACACACCCGTTTTCTGCGGCTCCTCTTCGATCTCTCTCAACGGATAAGATCAAATTCCACACCCTCATCAAACGGTCATCATTAATTCTCAAACCACGTGTCTCCCTTATAATAATTGCCAATAACACTTCCCTCACCACCATCAATGATCAATAATCCATCACTTATTTAACCATAGTTAGTTTCTAACCACACTCAAACTCAACATAAACCACTCTTATCTTCTCTCTCTCTCACGCATTTTCACAAACACTTTAAGCTCGTTAACGGTGTCTCAGATCTAACTCTCAAAACTGCACCACACTCCACACTCAACACTCGTTCATTCACATGCAGAAAATGACGATTCGTTTCCCTGAGGAAGTTCTCGAGTACGTGTTCTCCTTCATTCAATGTGACAAAGACCGAAACTCGATCTCTTTAGTGTGTAAATCATGGTACGAGATCGAACGGTGGTGCAGGCGGCGGATTTTCGTCGGAAACTGCTACGCCGTGAGTCCTTCAACGGTGACGAAACGGTTTCCCGAGCTAAGATCCGTTTCGCTGAAAGGGAAACCGCACTTTGCGGACTTCAATTTGGTGCCGGAAGGATGGGGAGGTTATGTTAGTCCGTGGATCGCGGCTATGGCGTATGGTTTGCCGTTGCTGGAAGAGATTCGGCTCAAGAGGATGGTTATTACGGATGAGAGCTTGGAGCTTATTGCTAAGTCGTTTAAGAATTTTAAGGTTTTGGTGCTTATTTCGTGTGAGGGGTTTACGACGGATGGACTTGCTGCCATTGCTTCTAATTGCAGGTTTTCTTTTGCCTTTTGAATTCTTCTTCTCATTTGGTTGTTTTTGCGTTGAATTGAGGTGAAGTGAATTGATTTTGATTTGATTGAATAATCTTAAGTTTTGGATCTTTGCTTTTGCTTTAGTTTTCTATTAGCAATTATGATGGAGATTCTCTTGTTCTTTACCCATGTGATGTTTTAACTTTTTAAGTGAACTTTTTTATGGTCATTGGTTATATTTGATTCATGTATATTTCTTTTTGAATACTGTTCATTAAAAAATGAATTTTTTTTCCACATTTTGTATAATTGTTTTTGGATTTTTTTTTTTGATGAATTTATATATGATGATATTGAAAATGTATTACTTTTACTATTTATATTTTATTCGTTTTTTCATGTTAGATCCCCTCTCTTTCCTATTAAGCATTCATGAGTCATGACCCATTATTCACTTTCCTCGCCACGGATCAAAGAGATAAGACTGAAAAAGTTTTTAAAAAGAATGCCTTATTTTTAAGAAAGTGGTTTTTTGTGATAATGAGTTATACTTGATATTTAAAACTAATTATATTATTTGGTTGTTAATTAACTCTTAATTAATTCTTACTTTTAGACATTTGAAATTGTGGTGGTCAATTAAGTCATTAAATTTATGAATTTAGGATTAGTCCCTTAAATTGAACAAAATCAATTAGTTTATTATTTTTGTCAAATTTATGGCACCATAATCTCAGAGGTTCTATTCTTGTTTTAGAATGATGTAGGAAGAGACAATTCAAGTCGATGTGTATAAAGAACTGTTTTGATGGAGGAAATTGAATACTACTTTTTTTTGTAAAAATTTAAAGGGACTGATTTTTTTTTTTTGGTTACAAGGAGGGCCGAAGTCCAAAAGGGACTATTTTTTATTTAGTAAAGTTTATGAACTATTTAATGGTTGACCCTTCAATTTTTAGCTTAGTATCGTCATTTTTAATTTTGATGTGTTTCACTTTTTTTATAGTTGACAGAAAATGCGATTCACTTAAGACTGACAGTTTGTAAATATTACTACCAACGTTTCATGTTTCTGTGAATTTTTAATTAGAAGTGTGCTTTTTAAAACTTTTGCTTTATGCTTGGTTTGTAGTGTTAAGGGGATAATGTCCTTAATTAATACTGAGCCATTAACAGTTGCTTGATTCAGTTTACTACACTGTTTACCTCTTAAAAACCATAGGAGATACTGGTTTCTGAAGTGTCATTGATAAAGACTTTGTCTCCCCTTGAATTGTAGGAATTTGAAGGAATTGAACTTGCAGGAGAGTGAACTGGAGGACCTTAGTGGGCATTGGCTAAGCCAATTCCCTGATTCTTACACATCATTAGTTTCACTTAACATCTCTTGCTTGAACAATGAGGTGAGTTTGTCCGCACTAGAGCGTCTACTTGGTAGGTGTCCTAACATCCAGACTCTTCGTCTCAATCATGCTGCGCCCCTTGAAAAACTGCCGAACTTACTTAGCCGATGTCCTCAGCTTGCTGAGTTAGGCACAGGAGTCTACTCAGCTGAGATGCGTCCAGAGGTCTTCTCAAACCTAGTAACAGCATTTTCTGGGTGCAAGCAAATGAAGAGCTTGTCTGGTTTTTGGCAAGTTCTGCCATCCTACCTTCCGGCACTAAATCCAGTCTGCTCTAGGCTAACATCACTAAACTTGAGTTATGCTGTCATTCAAAGCTCTGATCTTATCAAGCTTGTCGGTCAATGCCCCAATTTGTTGCGGTTATGGGTATGTTGGATTTATATGATATTTTTCATTGTATTGCTTGTTCCATGTTTTGTGTGCTCAGGTTCAATACCCTTGAATCGTGTTGTATATTCTTGTGCTAATTAAAGTCCGATGATACAGGTGCTTGATTACATAGAAGATGCTGGTCTTGATGTCGTTGCTGCTTCATGCAAGGATCTACAGGAGTTGAGGGTGTTTCCCTCTGATCCATTTGGTTTAGAACCAAATATTGCGTTGACAGAACAGGGTCTTGTCTCTGTATCTAAACGCTGCCCAAAGCTCCAGTCCATTCTATATTTTTGTCGTCAAATGTCTAATGCTGCTCTAAATACTATTGCGCAGAGTAGGCCTAATTTGACTCGCTTTCGCCTGTGTATTCTGGAGCCTCGAACTCCTGACTATCTTACCCTTCAACCACTAGATTCTGGTTTTGGAGCTATTGTAGAGCATTGTAAGGATCTTCGGCGCCTTTCCCTTTCCGGCCTTCTTACTGATCGTGTTTTTGAGTATATTGGAGCTCATGCAAAGAAGCTGGAGATGCTATCCGTTGCCTTTGCCGGAGATAGCGATTTGGGTCTCCATTATATGCTGTCTGGGTGTGATAATCTTAGGAAGCTTGAGATCAGGGACTGCCCCTTCGGCGACAAGGCTCTTTTGGCCAATGCGGCAAAACTCGAGACAATGCGATCCCTTTGGATGTCCTCTTGCCCAGTGAGTTATGGAGCGTGTAAGCTACTGGGTCAGCAAATGCCCAGACTTAATGTTGAAGTCATTGATGAAAGAGGACCTCCAGATTCAAGGCCGGATAGCTGTGCTGTGGAGAAGCTTTATATATACAGAAGTACTGCTGGGCCAAGGTTGGACATGCCTGGTTTTGTCTGGACAATGGAAGATGATTCCGTCCTTCAGCTCGAGCAACCTAGCAGTGTATAGAGCCAAGGAATCTTCGTGAATTTAATGTGGCAGATATTAATGCCAGGTACACACTCAGTTTAGAAATCTCTAAATGAATTTTCTGTTGCTTTGGTTTATGTTGTTGAAGTTTTGGTATTTTGCTGAAACTATAGGTACAATGGGATTGCATTGAGGGTTTGAGCTCTCATGCCATTCATTTTACAGTTTGGTCGAGTCCCGGGTTGTCCATTTACTTATCAATAGAGACCAAAACTATGATATTGTATGTGCATTAGATACAATTGTTGTATTATTATTATTCCTCATACTGTAATGTTTGCAGACTTAAGTTTATACATTTATATTCATGTTGTATTATTCCTTTGTTTTTTGTCTTAAGATATTAGGCACACTCATTTATCATTGTTAGCCTGCCCCATGGATATTCATATTCTATTGCAACTTTGATGCATTTTTGTCTGGTATACAATTGGATAGTAACTGGCAGGTAGCACATCTTTTACAATGGCTGTTGAAAACTGATTTTGATTGTCTTTATAATGACTCTTGAGGGTTCTAAAAGGCATTCTTGAAATGTTTCATGGGCTGATAGATAGATGGAAACCTTAATTTAGGCACTCACATCTATTGTTAAGTGGGGTTTCACCACCCTTGAGTATTCTTAGATTTTTTTTGAAAAAATATTCTTCTCTACATCAAATTGTAATGCTGGAAAGATATTGGAAATGTAGACATGATGATGATAAAATTCACTTTGCACAGATTGTCTTATCCAAAACCAAAGTCTGTAAAAAATCTGTAAAGGGCTCTAGGGTGATTTCTCTCTGCCAAGAAGTGATTGTGTAGGAAGCTTTTTTAAGGGATCCAGATTCCTTTCCTTGAGGAAAATACTTTTTCAGGTTTAGATTATAATCTGTCATATGAGATAAGGAAAAGAGCAATCAGATTTTGAGGTGGGATAATTAGA
Source organism: Vicia faba (assembly GCA_948472305.1). Taxonomy (NCBI): domain Eukaryota; kingdom Viridiplantae; phylum Streptophyta; class Magnoliopsida; order Fabales; family Fabaceae; genus Vicia; species Vicia faba. The sequence goes on from OX451740.1 coordinate 1,113,930,438, forward strand.
ATTACTAGTGGTGTGGTAGTTGCATTTCAAAAAAGCAAAAGTGTAGAATGGTAAAAATGGCATCGGGATGTGGTGAATGAATCTGCTTTTCCATTTCAAAGTTCTCGACTGATGAGCCACGTGAGAGATTCGGTGTTGACAGCTTTTTGGTTCCATCAACCTCTCTTTTCCACGACAGATATCATACGAAATCTAACTAGAGGTAAATTCCTCATCTATACTCCTTTCTTTTCATCACTTCAAGAGCTAAATTACATTTTCACTTTCTAATGTAAGATTTATTTTTTAAGTTAAGATGTTGAAAAACAAATCAATAACTAATCTAATTAATTTTGTAAAATTGTACTGTAAAATGTTTTGATAATTTATTATATATATTTTTAATTTGTATAATGAAAAAGTATTATTGTAAGGTTATTTATAAATATTAATAAATTTGTTTTTGTTTAAATAATTTCTGTTACAATTTTAACTATTTTAACTGTTTATACTTTTTTAATTGTAATAAAATTAAGATAACTTAGACAAAAAATACTAGTATTACTTAAAATATTAAAATAAATGATAAAATAATCAAATATACTAGTATTAAATAAAATTTAAATAAGGGTTAGCTACTTTTGTAGTGGAAAAGTCGGTATGACTTTTTCTCTATTTTTTTTATGTTATCCTCTCATTTTTAAAAAAAATCTATTTTTCTCAAGAAAATATTTTGAAATATGTTAAAATCATCAAATATATTCCTCCACACTAGTAGTTTGTTTTTATTTATAAAAAAAAACAGAAACATATTAATAATCATTGGCCGTATTTTAAAGCTCAAATAGCTTATGCATTGTGGAAGTTTTGACACCACTCTTTTGGGACAATTTTACTTGTCACCTAATTGATTGAACTTGAACTCCATTAATTGTGCTTTTATAATAATACTCTTGCACTTAAATAATAAAATTTTTACTATTCATTTAGTCTTTTTTTTGGTTTGAATATTTTGATTTTTTTGCCGTATTTTTTGAAGTTTATACTGGATATTTGCGAACGTTTTTTCCCATTAAATTGATTGACAATTTAATATTCACATCAGATTTTTAAGCAAAAAAAAAGAAGCATTTTTACCAACATTTTTAAAATGTTCAGTAAAATTCTATATTTTACATGCATTTTTATCATACTTTTTAAAAAAAAGTGGTAATCGATGGATTGCCACCAGCCACTAGATGGAGGACCATGGCATTCTCATTTAAGTCTTCAGGAGTACATACGAAAGATTAAGGATTGATGTGTTAATAGTAGATGATGTTATATGGACTCTCTACGTAGATTTTATAGTGCATTAGGAGTTTGCTGACACTAGCCTTTTTGAGTTATTTGGGATGGGAGAATTTTATGGCTAGATATTTATCTTAGAGGTGTGTGTCTGTTTGGTCATGATCAGGGCATCCCTAAACCAATCCTTGTGGTGCCATCCGAGGCTATTGATAGATGATTTAGGTCTAATATTATAAGTAGTGTTCGTGCTATTAGAGATGATGCAATTGGATGTCTTTTCTTGGATAGTGTTTGGATTCTTTTTTAGAATGGTATTTTATAGTATTACACCCATATCATTCCATGTGTTCAGCCTACAAATGATGTTAGACCTTCCTAAGATTGAGGATTTTTAGATAACGTGCTACCGCTTCCATCGCCTCCACCTTATATGACTGATCAGCAGCAACTGTAGAAAATAACAGTTCTTTTAAATAGTCACCATTAAGATTTAAAAATATGTAGTTTGGGTGGGAAAACAAATACCAACTTGATGTACATATAGATTTAAAAATATGTAGTTTGGGTGGGAAAACAAATACCAACTTGATGTACATATGGGATTTTTCTTTATAATAATGTAATTCGATTCTTCACCAGGTTTCACATCCAATGCTTATTATCTTTGAAAATATAATATTATTATGTATTTCAGGGAGATTAGGTTCAAACGCAAGACAATTGGGGGAGATTCTGGCTTATGGAACCTCGGTATATATAAACAAATCTTGAATACTTTAACTATAAACTAATCAATAATTAGTCCAATAAATTCTTTTAATTAATTAACATTTATACATGTGATCATTCTTATACTCAGGCATATGTTACACAAGATGATACATTATTAACAACCTCAACTGTCAAAGAAGCATTATATTGATTACTCAATCAATTGATTATTTAATATATGATACTCCTTCTATTTTAAAATAAATATGATATTTAGAAAAAAATTTGTTTTAAAATACTTGTCACTTTAAATTACTAATGTAATTGTATATTTAATCTTTCAATTGTAGCCTCTAAAAAATACTTTTAATTTATTATTTTTCCACTTAACATTAATGTTAATTTGAATACATAATTAGAATAATTTGGTAAAATTATTATTCTCTCTTTCATTTTTGATTGGACAAAATATTATTTTTGGTCCCGTATGTTAACGTCAATGTTCATTTTGGTCCCTTAACTTAAAAAAGGTTCATATTGATTTATTAACTCTTCAAAATATTTTATTTTAATCCTTTTTGTCTAATTAGCGACGGATTTAGTGACTGATTTTTAAATTTTTTTCATCGCTAATTAGACAAAAAGGACTAAAATGAAGCGTTTTTAAGAGTTAAGAGACCAATATGAATCTTTTTTAAGTTAAGAGACCAAAATGAACCTTGACGTTAACATACAGGACCAAAAAATGTATTTTGTCTTTATTACTGTTTCTTAATCTGTGTGAAATGGTCAACTGCGACAAATAATATGGGACGAATGGAGTAACATATATATCAATTCTTGAGATGCCTGATAAACTCTGTGAAGGTTACTTAGTAGGGAAGCAATCCAGAAAATTGTTTGTTTTGACTATGCCAATGAGATCCTCCTGCATACTCAAAATTGTACATTTAGATGTATGTGGCCCTTTTAAGGAGCATACCATTGGTGAAAACATGCATTTTGTTTTGTTTGTCGATGAGTAGTGTCGAAAGCTTTTGATCTATGTGGTCGAGCAAAAGGATGAAGTATTTGAAATCTTTAAGAGATTCAAGATGCTTGTCGAAAATCATAGTGAGAAGAAGATTAAAGTTCTGCAAACAGATGGAGGTGGCGAATACACATCCAAGATATTTGAAGAGTTCTATGCAGAACATCGTGTTGATCATAAGGTGACTGCTCCATATACGCCTCAACATAATTGAATTGTAGAAAGAAGAAACAGAACTATATTGGATATGGCAAGATGTATGCTGAAGCAGACAAATTTACCAAAATCTTTATGGGATGAAGCAGTCACCATTGTTGTCTATATCTGAACATGTGTCCTACAAAGAAACTGAAGAACAAGGTTCTTGAAGAAGTTTGGAGTGGTAAACGACCATCAGTGAGTCATCTGAAGGTGTTTAACTATATTTGTTACAAGAATGTTCTTGATGCGAGAAGAAGGAAGCTTGATGACAATAATCAACATATGATTCTAGTAGGACATCTTAAAACTTGAGCATACAGGCTATTCAATCCAATTAATGAGAAGATCGTGATGAGTCAAAGTATTGTGATTGATGAAAAATATGTCTGGAATTGGAATTCTGGTGATGCAATTAAAAAGCCATTGATGAACTATGGTTTTGACGAAGAAACTGATGAAGTCGAAGTCAAAGAAATTGGCGATATTCTGGTCGAAGTCGAAGCAGTCGGTGACATTCCTAACACAGTAAAATTCGAAGAGGGTGTGGCTAGCACAAGCCAAAGACTTCAAAAAACTAGAGTTCGTCCAACAAGACTTCAAGACTATGAAGTGAATGGTGATGATGAAGTCACACCAGATAAAAAATTAGATCATTTTTCTTTACTTGCAGGTGCTGAACCAATCAACTATATCGATACTTTAAAGAATAAATAATAGAATTACATTATGGTTGAAGAGTTACAAGCAATCGAAATAAACAATACGTGGGAGTTAGTCGAATTGTCAGTACATACAAAAGCTATCAAAGTGAAAAGAGTGTTCAAATTTAAGCACAATATTGATGGTTTTAGAGTAGAATATTGAATACTGAATACCTGATCCTCACAAGTGTGACAGTTTATAGCTCTTGGACATTGGTTCATATTTTTGAGTATGGATATTAGGTCCCAAAAAAGAGGTAACTGCCAGGAACTAGCTATTGTAACAGACAGAGATGCCCGAAACAAGCCGTTGTCACAAGTAGGGACGCAATCACGGGAAGACATGGTCTTGTTATTCCTGGAACGTTTCTCCACGTGTGACAGGCAGAATGAAGACTAGTCGTTGACGCATGCAGAAGTACGACTAAGGGCAACAATGGTCTTGTTGGCCTTGGGGGGTCACACGACCACGCGTCTCCGGCCGAGGGGCAGAAAGGGAAAGTGCCTTTTTTTCCCCATTCGATTGGGCCAAAGCTATTGGGCAGTCCTGAACGCGGAAGTGGATTGGGTCATGCCTAGCCATTGGGCCATTTCAAAACAGGAGCCCCCAAGTCGTTGTTTCTGGACATAGGAGTGACATCTTAGATTCAGCTTGCGAGTCAAGGAGAAAAAGGCACAATTAGTGTCTATTGATGAAAATGGGGATGTTCTGCGATTCCTGAAGGACAAGTACGTACAAGGAACTCAAACGTCGCCTCATGTGTTCAGCGCGCGGGGAGTCAACATGTGATTGGATTTGTAGATGTTGCGGTTCATGCTTGCATTGAGCCATGCGTTGCAGTTAATGCATAATGATTGCTAGGCTAAGGTCTAGGATTTAATGATGATCCATACATTTTCCTAGGTTGGCGCGCATGCACATGCACATGCTCTGAGACCGTTCTATAAATAGGGAAGGACGCAGTTCATTTGCACTTTTCGCCAGTTTTTTTGCTCCCGTTTGCTCTCAACATTCCAGATATTTCATAATTTATTTTTACTAAGTGTTTCAGGTTTGCTCGATAGTATTGGTATTCGACAGTGCGAGGAACTGGTCCAATGACCAAAATTGTTTTTTGGGCGTGGGGTGGAGCTCAGGTCTCATTTTTAGGATATGAGTCATGCGGTGAGAACTTCCTATTGCAAGCTGGGTGTTCTGCGTCATTGTACGACAACGGTGGAGCTCTTTGAGTTTTCCCCGTCGGACCGAGGATCTGCTCGTTAAAGAGTGGAAACTCACCTTTTTGTCTGAATTTGAAATGTCGTGCTTGTGCCTAGGCACCCACATGTGGTCAGGAATGCCATGTTCGTCGTCTGACAGAGCACGCCAATCATTTTCGGCCTTAACTATAATATTGTTTCAATTTCTTGGTGTTACATGGTCGAGCAAGTTATTCCCCGTGTAAGTTTTTTAGGTAGTAGGCCCCGTTCTTCGTTTATGCTCAGACGTGGTAAGGACCTTCCCAATTTGCGGCGAGTTTTCTTTCGCGAGAATCTTTGTGATTTCTCCTTAAGACTAAGATGCCGATGTAACACCCCAATTTTCTATTTAGCATATATTTGATTAATTAATTATTATTTTGATTTTTGTGAATACATGATTACTTAATGTATGTTGTATGTGATGGGTCAGTCAGGTTAATATGGATAATCATAGAATCATAGTTAGTTTTGATGTTGGTTAATAAATAATTATTTTATTAGTGATAATTATATAGAAATAATAACATAATTGGTAATTGAGCCTAATTGGGTGAGAAGTAAAGAGTAATATGGAGTGTGTGTTAGTAAGCCCAATAGTGATTACTAGAGTTAGTTTTATAAGGGTTTAATAAAAAGAAAAGAAATAGAGTTAGTAAGAGGATTAACAAAAGAGAAGATAAAAGGTTTTCACGAGAAAACAAGAGAAGAAAGAGAAAGAGGAGAAAAGGGCAAGAACACAAAAGTTGTGGAATCTACCTAGAACAAGGTAAGAGTGAGTTTTCATTTGGTTATTGGGGTTGTTGATAATGCATGATGAGTAGTAGCAGATATTAAGATTGATTTCTCTAGTTTTTATGTTTTGAATTGCTTAGGTTTTGACTGAGAATCCATGGAATTGGTATGTGATTATGTTATGATGTTTTGATTAATTAATAGGTGTTAGATATGTGTTAAGATGTCTTAAATCATAATAAATTGGATGTTAAAATATGTTTTGGGTGAAGAAAATAACATTGGGACTGTGCTGTCATCGTAGGTTTTTTTGGAAGAATCGCAGAGCCCGTTGATAAGTGCAAATTGTAGTTATTTTTGTATATAATTTTTGTTTCACTTATCGACTCTTTGTTGTAATATCGGTTGAATAAATCTGACTTTTATGTAAATACATTTAGTTTGTGTTTATTTGTGTTTTTGTGTACATAGTGTACCGTTTGATATTTTTCTATTCATTTTGTAGGTATTTGTTCCAGTTTTGAGAAGTTTTGCCCAGGAGAGTCCGCTTAGCGCGTAAAAGGCAGCTAAGCACGAGTGCGCTCAACGTATTTTGTAGTGTGCTTCTTGAGTATTGCATTTTGGCAGAAGCTTAGTTTTGGAGCCCTCTTAGCGTGGATAGCGCACTTATCGTTGTTTAGGTTGGTTTAATGTGTAAATATCGTGCAACCATTTAGTGCGGTAAATCCACTAAGCGCGGTCTGTTGAGATTTTCTTTATAACTTCATTTTCATTACATTTTGTGTTATGGTTTTGGGGAAGTTTTTGCTCCAAACTCCATCAACCTATAATTTTGTTAGGATTAGCTTAGATAACAACTATGGAACTTGCATACAAATTATTCAGTGTGGATTGCTCTTCGATCGACGTTGACAAACTGGTAGATTCGTGGTTCATTTCTCTTTTTCTTTGTGTATTCTATTTTGGTTGGGTTTATATATGTATTTACTTTGATCTTATGTATATTTATCGCCCTTGCCGTTATATAAAACTTGCTTTACAAATCTTTTTCGATTTTTGTCTTGGATTTTTGCTCTGTGCTCGGGATTTGGATTGTTATAGACATATATTGCTTGGATTCTTATCTAGGATGATTATCTGTTAGTTTCTGGAGTCTAGAGATAGATTTAGAGCTGACATTCACTTTGGGTATCTATGATTAATTCCTTTGTGTTGTTTGTGTCACTCTGAGAGATCGTCGATGCAAGCAAGCATAGTTGCTTCTGTGTTGTTAAGGTTGGTTGAGAGATCGCCGCCGAGGTGATACAGTGAGTGTTGTGTTTGATACGTGATGACATTGAGTAATATTGTAGGTTTAGTATAATAGGTCGATAGGTTTAAGTATGTGATAAATATTATATATGCATGCTTGATAATTTGTTCCTTTTTCCTTTTTATATATTTATTTTCTGTTTATACCTTTCTATACAAACCGACACATTCAAACCTCAAACTCATTAACGAGAGATTTCTCGAACGACATTTCAATACATCAATCTCTGTGGACACTGTTGTACCCCAAAATTTTCCTCTCTTTCTCAAGACATTCCTCATAAAGGATCTCCAATGATCAAAGACTCTCAAGAATTGATCAGACAAAATCACCTCTAAAACACTGAGACCACAAATTAGGGTTTTGACTAAGAACGACTGATCATTGACTTTTTGACCTAATACATGATATAATGGTTTAAAGTATAATCTCAAGGATTCAAATACAACATATCGACCTAATTTCATGGCTCAAAACATTTCTCAAGATCAGTAGATTGATAGATGAAATTTGGTCAACTGATGAAAAAGTCAATTGTACACTGAAAAGTTAAACTTTGACTTTTTGGTTAATATTAAGTTTCAAAGATCAAAGTTCATCAAGACATTCAAGATTATCAAGCTTGATCATCAAGAAGTCAAGAAAGTCAAAAGTCAATTTGAAAAGTCAAAACTTTTCAAGACTTAGAAATTTTTCCAAGTGTTTTATACATGTTTATTTCATAACTTCATACCAATTTTTCACCATGATGCAAAATGATTCAAAGGAAACTTTCAACATGAAAGTTGTAGATATTGATGAATTCTACAACTTTGTATTAGAGGGTTGATGTCCAAAAAATGCTTAGATTTGAAGATATGAGCTCATGAAGTCATGACATTTTTGTATAAACACTTAGAAATTTCCAACAGATTTTGGTCAAATTTTATCTCAACTTCTTGGCCAATTTTCATCAAGTTCCAGTTTGATTTAACAAAAGTGGAAAACATGAAAGTTGTATAGGATGTTTTAAGATTTATAAAATCTCCAAGAGCATGAATTTATCATACATGAGCTAGGAGATTCAAGGGCCTGAAGTTAGGCGACCATTCTTGAATTGCAAATCATTTTGTTGAAGAACATATAACAAAATCATTATGCCATGCTGCATAATCTTACTTTGCAGGCCTTTTGACTTGCAAATATATCCATAATCAGATGCTTACACAATTCATTGAACCATTATCCAAGTAATTCAAGTATTTTCCATTGCATCATTCCATTTATGTCACAAAGACACCATTGCCATTCACATAAAGCATGCTTTATACAAAGTCAGCTCTCCTTAGGCCTCTCAACTGTTTTTTATGCACACACAAAGTCAAAGCAAGAAGAAACATGCCTAAAAACTCCTAGCCACTTCATATCCCTTTTGTACCATGCATTGGGACATCAAATTTCACATAACTTGGTTGTTTCATCTCAACCAAACCAGAATTTTGACAGCTTGTAAAACAAACTCTCTCATCCTCTCAAACCTCCTATATAAATAGAGAGGCCATTTGCAAGCTAAAGACCAGAAGTTTTTGTTGTGTAGTCAAGTTTCTCAAAACCCCTCATACTCTCAAAAAAACCATAACTGTCCACAAAACCTCCACTCTTGAGCTTAGAAACCAAAATCTTCAAATCTTTCAAACCTTGCATTTCAGTCCAAACAAACTATCCACATACTTTATATACATCATATAGAAGTTGTTCAAACACAAGAGAAACTTCTGTAAAATCACTATCACCATTCTCCAACCTCAAAAACAACCACTTGACTTCTCCAAGACAATACAACAACTCTAAATCAAAACACAAATTTCAGCTTCAAGGTAAGTTTTCATGACTTTGAACTCTTTATACAAACATCATTAATGGTTCATTTGTGAATATAAAATGTAGATATCATTTCCCTGAAGATAACCATATGTTTACTTTTCATTTTTATTAACCATGTATTGAGAACAAAATCATATATGCAGCAGAAAAATATTAGAAGTAAAAAACAACAGTATGAGTTGATACATATCTCTATGGGTCGACACATATTAAGTACAAAACAAGTTATGAGTTGATACAAAACACGAATGAGTCGACACATAATAGAAATGAGTCGATGCAAACCATTATGTGTCGACTCATATTGAGTTGGTCTTGACTTCCCGGAGCAAAGAAATGATATGTATCGATACATAAGTGCATGTGTTGATGCAAAACAGGTTATGAGCCGACACAAACCTTTATGTATCAACTCATACTGAGTTGGTTTTGATTTCCAGGAGCAAGGAATGACATGTATCGATGCATAAGTGCATGTGTAGATACAAAACAGATATGAGCCAATGTGTAAGTGCATGTGTCAATGCATAATTTTTTTTTGTATCAATGCGTAAGTGCATGTGTCAATACATAAAAGTTTTCTTAAAACAATTTTTTTTTACATTATATTTATATTTATTTATATTTTTATTATTCATTATTCAATATGGTTGTAATAGTGACTTAGGGTTTAATTACTTGTCATCTCTCCACTTGTAAATTTGTACCCCCATCCCCAAATGATGTAATAGCATAAAATCTTTATATTCCGCAATTTATCGCTTTCAAATACAAATGCTAGTAATTAGGGTTTGTATGGAAAGGTTAAAATCAATCAATAGAAAACCCTAATTCAAGACAAACAAAGCATGAAAACAAACTCTTTGCACAGTTGCACCTCTAGGATTAACTTCACTTGTTTCCATGAGAAAAATAGTCATGTCCCTCAAAAGTGAGATACTTTAGAAAAGACCCTCGAATACAAGATCGTAGTCCCTCGATGACCCTTTGATGTTGCCTTCGGTAAACGATCTTAGACCCTTACAAAAAATTGCTAAGGTATCCTACAATGTTTCCTCCTATGACTACACGACGACCCACGCCCGTTCCTTCACATCCAATGATAAGGTTTCTTGCCAATCAATGCTAAGATAACAATATCTAAAGGAGGAGGAAATGAAATATTTTCAAAAGTAAACACTTTGTATACGTTCTTATAGAGATGAGAATCATTACAATGTTCGCCTAAACAAAGGCACTTTTCAAAAATACTTTCAAAAACCATCACAAACACATTTCAAACAAAGGATTTCAAAGTGATCTAGCAACTAATAGCCCATAGATAACTACAGATGAAAAGGGTGCTAACACCTTCCCTTTTCATAACCTACCCCCCGAACTCAAGAAAATATCTCAAAAGGTCTTTCTTGTTCTTTTCACCCTTTCCTTTATTGGATAAAAGAAAAGTCAGTGGCAACTCTTGCTATCCGCAACAATTATGATCAAACGCAAAATACCCAAGTGAGTTCTCCCACCGTATTACAGAACTGACGACTCTGCTGGGGAATTACTTGAAAGTGGGGTTACCTTAGAGCTAGATCACATTTAATTTCTTTCATTGTTTGATTTGTTTGCTTTACATTTTTGGGTCCTTGTTTGGGTTTTGTATTGATCCTCTACCCGGATCGGGGAACATTATTAGGTAAGTAGCAATAGATCATAGGGACTGCGCAGGATACACCGACATGGTTGAAATGATGGCTATGTTAGTGTGACACATTTGTTGGTACCGGTATCCCTTGAGTCTAGTCAAGGAGAATACATGGCCGTTATGTGGTGTCATGAAGCACTAAATGACCGTAAAACCTTTAATTGAACAACTTGGCCATTAGGAAGTAGTGAGATAGCCGACTTTGGTGCAGTTCTAAGTTGGTTGATACTCGATTCCATGCTCATTGAGATCAGACTTTTGGGATATTTCGATCGCTAATAAAGAGGCTTGCGCTGAAACAATGCCCGGCGAAGAAAGATAAGTGATATTGAGATTCCCTAGAACCCGGTTACTTTCTAGGACAGGTTGATCCAACTAAGCTTCAAAAGGGTACTTACCTAGAAAACCCCATGCAAGCCTAAACCTAAGGACTTGTTTGTGTGCCTATTGTGATACGGTGGGAGAACTGACTTGAGGTTTTGCATTTGTGTTTGCAAATGTTTCGGTTTAGAAAGAGTCGCCACCGACTTTTTATTTTATCCTAAGGAAAGGTCAAAAAGCATAGGAAAGACCTTTGAGATGTTTTCTTGGGTTCGGGGAGTAGATTATGAAAAGGGAAGGTGCAAGCACCCTTTTCATCCATGGTTATCCATGGGCTCTTAGTTACTTGTTTAGATCACTTGCTTTTGCTTTTCAATTGTTTGAAATGGTGCTTCGTGTGTGGTTTTGAAAGATGTTTTGAAAAGAGGCCATCGTTGTGGAAACCTTTGTAATGATTCTTGTTTGAATGTATATAAAGGTGTTTTTGTATTTTGAAAAGATTTCAATGTTTGAAAGTTTGATTTGGGAAATGTTTTGAAATTGTGTTTGTGAGGTGTGTTTTGAAAATAGCAAGGATGTTTTTGCAAGCTTTGATCAAGTAACTAAGAGTTGTCTACCCTATTTTACTCAAAGATCTTTCCTATATGTTTTTAACCCTTTTGACAGTGTTATTTCACCATTGCATTTGGTGAACAACCTTGTGTTAGGATGTTAAACGGGACAGGCGCGGGTCATTGTATAGACCATGATAGCAATATTGCCAAGTATCTTTAGCAATTGTCCGAGGGGCTAGATAATTTTTGTATAGGCAACCAAGATAGCGTCATCGAGGGACTATGATCTTTTGTTTTGTTTTTGTTTTGCCAAAATACTCAACATGCATAACATGGCCCATTTGTTTAGGCAACCAAGTGGAGATACCTTAAGGGGTGTTTGTGTGCAAGTGTGTTTTATTTCATGCATGATTTTATCTTGAATTAGGATTTTCTATTTCATTGATTTTATCTTTCCATACATATCCTAATTACTAGCATTTATATTTTGAAAGCAATAAAAATGCGAAAATGTAAAATCCTACGCTATTACAACGTTTAGGGGATGGGGGATACACATTTGTACATGGGGGGTGGTTCAACGAGAAAAATAGATAAGAAAAGAAAATAACAAGGGGAAGAAAAAGAGAAAGAGAGAGAGGGCTAGCGTGCTGCTGAGAGGAAGTCAGAAGTTCTGACCCATGCCTGCTGCATGATTATCAACCTGTTAGTGAAACTGTATGAGTCAGAACTTATGACTCTGGCACCTGCAAAACAGAAACTTGTTAGTGGGAAGGTCAGAAGTTCTGACCCCCATGCGCTGCAAGACAAAAGTTTTTTAGTGGGGAAGTCAGAAGTTCTGACCCTGCTGGAAATACAATAACTTTCAGAAGTTCTGATATTATTGACAGCAAAACAGGCTTCAGATGTGTTAACGTCAAAGTCAGAACTTAGCTTCTCCCTGTGCTAGCCAGAACATCTGCAGTTTTATTATTTTTCCACAAAACAGAAAACATGCTTGGGACAACCTTAGCAAATTTCAAAGTGTTTCAGGAGACAGAACCAACAAGGTCACAGGCAGGTTCTACACTGATTCACTTCCTACTTAAGCATTCAGAGGTATGAAAATCCTTAAAACGCATACAGCAGCAACATGATATTTACATTATGTTTTATTGAGCTTGCAAAGCTGATGATGCTTAGCAGCGTGATGAAAGTCAGCAGGTGCTTACCTGGATGTTGAAAAAGTCTGTGAGTGGGAGCTAGCTTTTACTCTGATGGTGTTCTGGACAAGTTCTTTTTTAGGATGGGTGGATGGAAAAAGTATGTGTATGTATGGTCAGAAACTGTATGGATGTTCTTTGTTCACAAAGCAAACTAGGTATTAATAAAGTTTGGAGGTAGGAAGTTCAAAGTTTGTGAAAATACCAGGGATTTTTGGGCAGAGATTCACAAGGTTTTTTTTACTAGAGTTTTCTGTTTCTCCTCTAGAAATTTTTTCTGGATGTTTTCTCACGTCCCTTGTGATGGACAATGGTGTCCTATTTATAGGCAAGGCTTTGTGGATTTTTCAACGTTTAAATGGCGCCAATATTATGCAGTAGAGGTTAACTTGTTTTTGAAGGAAGTTCATGAAAAGTTGTGATGATGGACAGCTTTCCAGCCTAGGCTGGAACAGTAAGCAAGGATTGAGGAGAAGTGACACCTATAGGCGAAAAGTGGCGCATAGACCCATGCCTAAACCTGCACAAAGGTGTTTAACGAGCCACACGTGGAGAGACCCCTTGGATGAATGTTCAGGAGTGGTTGTGAGCATTAATGAGCATTAAATGGTGATGAGATTTATCAACATAAAAAATCTTGTAATAGGAGATTTTGCATCATTACCTAAAACCTGAGCCAACAGTTCTGCTTTACCAAAAACAACGTAAACCAAGCTCTGACCTTGGCCTCTTGCTGCCTCAGCAAGCTCTGAGAGTTTTCCAGTATGCTCCTTTGATCTGTCTTTAAAGACTCTGGACTTAGTGATCCTGCTTCAGTACTTTACCCAATCTGCTGATCCCATTACCTTCTAATCCCAGTACGTTCTGAAGGAGTTTCAGGCTTTGTTACCTTCTTTACACTTCTCTAACAAATTATGGCTGAACTTTGCGTAACTGTTGAAAGAGCCATGTTCTGTTCAAAGATCAAGTGCTGAACCATGTTTACAATCTCTGACTGAGTTGGTGTAACTGCTGAAAAAGCCATGCTCTGTTCAAAGATCAAGTGCTGAACCATGTTTACAATCTCTAACCGTTTCTGCCTGGAGGTTGGTTCAGAAGCTCTGAAGTGCCATTTTCTTCTTAAACCCCCTTTTTTTCTTTTTCTTTTTTTTTAGAGAAAATTCTAAGTATTTATAATTTTAAATTTTCCAAGGCAAAAGTTTTGCCTTTTAAGCTTGCAAATGACCAGGAATGATACTAAAGGGCTTGGCTTTGTTTAAGAGAAAATCTGAGAGTTCAGGATGAATTCATGAGGGATGGGAGGGCAAATTTTGGGGTACAACAGTTGCCCCTGTTCAATCTTCTTGGACCTGAAGAGTTAGATTGGCGAATCTGCCTTTCGTGACTCGAAGGTAAAAGAGGATTGGACACTAGAGTGCCCATAAATTTGCACTCGTCAAAATGTAGCTGAGGGAATGGGCTTAAAGATGCCATTTGGAGATAGTAGAATGTTTTTGGAGATGGGCTTAGAGATGCCATAAAAAATGTTTGTTGAATATTAGTAGAATGAACATCAGAATGGTATCCGTATTTGGAACGTACCTGAGCTGTATCTGGAGATTGGGTTCGTATGAGCAAGGGAATGGCGTCCGTGTCTAGAGCGTATCCGGGCTGTAACTGTATTTGATTCTTGAATGAATATCATAATGACTGCCGTGTATGGAGTATATCTGTATTCTGAATGGGTAACAGAGAAACATCTGTGTAGGGAGCATCTATGTGCTGGGGATAAATTCTGAATGAGTGACAAAATGGCGACCGTGTCTGGCGCGTATCTGGACTGTATCTGAAGTTGAGACTTGTATGAGCAGCAAAATAACTTTCGTGTCTGGAGTGTATCTGTACTGTAATTGGGATCTGGACAAGTAACAAAATGACTTCCGTGCCTAGAGTGTATCTGAACTTGAGTTTGATAGCTGAATCTGAATGAGAAATAGAATGGCTCCCGTGTCTGGAGCGTATCTAGTCTGTATCTGATTTCTGAAGTCTGAATGAGTAATAAAATAACCGCTGTGTCCGGGGTGTATCCATACTGTATCTGAATGAGAAATAGAATGGCTTCCGTGTCTGGAGCGTATCTAGTCTGTATCTGATTGCTGAAGTCTGAATGAGTAATAGAATGACCTCCGTGTTTGGGGTGTATCCATACTGTATCTTGACTTGAAATTCTAAATGAGTAATAGAATGACCGCCGTGTCTGGGGGTGTATCCATACTGTATCTGTACGAGATAGTTGAACCTGAATGAGAAATAGAATGGCTTCCGTGTCTGGAGCGTATCTAGTCTGTATCTGATTTCTTTGAACATTTTTTAAAGGTAGATTTTAATCTTATCCTGAAAGGATAGAATGTTAGCTAAAACAAAAAGTTATGTTGCATGCCATGTATGATGCAATAAAATGTTTTCCATCAATGTTTATGAATGTAATGGATGTGCATGTAAGCTGATTAGCTGTCTTGCTGAGGAAAATAAATCCTTGATAGCTGGAGATAATGGAATCTTTGACTGCTGCCGGGGAAAGTAAATCCTTGACCGATGCTGGGGATCCCAAAAATCTTTGATTGTTGAAGATGAGAGAACCTTGCTGATTACTGTTGGGGATAGAAAATCCTTGGCAACCTGCAGGGATTATCAAAACTTTGACAACTTCTGTGGGGATGTGAGAATCCTTCACGACTTTCCTAAGAAAATAAAGAAAAATCCGACAACTTCTACTGAGGAATTAAAACCTGGGAGGCTTCAAATAGGGAAACGGGAACTAGAATCTTCGTTCTGTCGAGAAATAACTCTGTGGGGAGAGTGTTTATTTTTCCGGGGAAATCAGGAGCTTGGGTTGTATGCCAATCTACTGGGGATTCCTTGTTTTGTGGAGAACTCTGCTGGTGAGTCGGAGGAAGTTGGATAGTATTCCACCGGGGTTTAAGGTTTGAAGTTTTTGACTCTGTTGGGGAAGAAAGTTTAGAGTATTCTGGCTCCGCTGGGGATTGGGAGCTTTAGAATCTTAATCCTGAGGACGATATGCTTTTAATTCCGCTGGGGATGGTGAATTCCGCTGGGGATGTGTATTTCCAGGTTTTAGCCCTATTGAGGATCTGAAGGACATACTGCAGGGGATTTCTTCTGGAATAGCCTAAAGACGTTTCCCTATACTTTCGACCTATCAGTAATTATCCTTTCTTATTTCGTTTTATTTGTAAGCAATGATTATATTCAAATGCATATGCTCATTTATCAAACCATTGGACGTTTTCAAATAAAACACAAGTGTAAAAAAGCAAGGAAAGGAAAGCAAATTTCTGCACTTTGAAGTATTTTTGTATTAACTTTTGTAAGTATCTTTGTACAAAGGAGACAAACATCCTAGTAAGAGAATGTTGTCGAAAAATTAAGAAAAATTTTATACAAAAAAAAAGATGGCTATGTGTAACAATTCCACGGGGTTCCCATTCTGCTATAGCCTTCACAACTCTGAGTATCATTGTCCATTCGTTGCTTCGTCCGCGGATGATTGGATTGATCAGAAGCTTGGAGCTTGCCCGTGAAGAGGTTGTTCTTAAAGTGATCCTACAAGACATAGTCATACGTTTTAATTCCCTAACTTTTGCCTGGACCGCCCTTTCGGGTTTTCAGTCCACCGGGAAACCCTTTTTTGCCCAAGTCGCCCTTTCGGGTTTTCAACTTGCCGGGTGTATAGATTTTTTTTATCCCTAATTTTTTCCTGAACCGCCCTTTCGGGTTTTCGATTCACCAGGACGCCCATTTTTTCCCAAGTCTCCCTTTCGGGTTTTCGACTTGTCGGGTCGTTTTATGCGTAGTATCTTTTGACTATGTCTATGTTCGCAGGGTGCGGCAGGCTATCGCCGTCCATGGTGGTCAGAATCATTGCCCCACCAGAAAAAATGTTCTTGATCACAAATGGTCCTTCGTAAGTAGGAGTCCACTTGCCCCTGGGATCACTTTGCGGCAAGATGATCCGCTTGATTACAAGATCTCCGACTTGATATACCTGACGCCTGACTTTCTTGTTGAAAGCCTTGATCATCCGTTTTTGATACGTCTGACCATGACAAAAAGCAGCAAGTCTCTTCTTGTCGATCAAATTAAGTTGATCAAGCCGGGTCTGAATCCAATCATCTTTACTTAAACCAACATCCTTCATAATCCTCAAGGAAGGAATCTGAACTTCCATAGGTAAAACAGCCTCCATGCCATATACCAAAGAAAAGGGGGTTGCCCTAGTTGAAGTACGCGCCGCGGTACGATTTTCGTGCAGAGCAAACGGTAACATCTCATGCCAGTCCTTGTAGGTGACTGTCATATTTTGAATGATCTTCTTGATATTTTTGTTTGCGGCTTCAACAACACCGTTCATCTTTGGCCTATAGGGAGATGAATTGTGATGTTGAATCTTGAACTGCTCGCACAGAGCGGTGATCACAGTGTTGTTCAAATTTGTACCGTTGTCCGTGATGATCCTGTCGGGGATACCATACCGGCATATGAGATTCTACTTGATGAAGCGGGCAACCACATTCTTTATAATGGAGGCGAAGGAAGCTGCTTCGACCCACTTGGTAAAATAATCAATAGCGACCAAGATTAAGCGATGTCCATTGGATGCCGTAGGTTTGATCTCTCTAATCATGTCGATTCCCCACATCGCGAATGGCCAAGGAGCTGTCAGAACATTGAGAGGAACTGGAGGAATATGTACCTTGTCAGCATAGACTTGACATTTGTGACAAGTACGGGAATGTTGATGACAATCAACTTCCATGGTAGACCAGTAGTAGTCTGCCCTTAGAATCTTCTTAGCCATCGTATGTTCGCTCAAGTGGGTGCCAAATGTGCCACTATGTATTTCGGTCATGATCAACTCTGCTTCAACCTTGTCCACACAACGAAGTAGAACACAATCATGGTTGCGCTTATATAAGATACCATTGCTCAGGAAGAACTTGGCAGCAAATCTCCTTAAGAACTTTTTGTCACTGACGGAAGCTCCTTCAGGGTATTCTCGAGCCTGGAGATACCTTTGGATTTCAGGAAACCAGGGTTGTTCCACTACTTCTTTGGTATTAATCTTATGACAGTGCGCAGGTTTGTCCATTCGCTCGATGTTGATTTGGGGAGCCTCATTATCCCAGTTGAGTTTAAACATGGAAGACATTGTGGCTAGAGCATCTGCTAGCTGATTTTCTTCTCGCGGGAAGTGCTCAAAGGTAATCTGCTTGAAATGAGGCAACAATGTCAAGACATGTTCTTTGTAAGGGATAAGATTAGGATGCTTAGTGTCCCACTCTCCTTTGATTTAACTGATAACCAAAGCCGAGTCCCCAAATATGAGCAAAGATTTGATTCCCAAGTCAATAGCAGCCTTGAGACCAAAGATACAAGCTTCATATTCGGCCATGTTGTTGGTGCAGCTGAAGCAGAGTCTAGAAGTGAAAGGTGTATGGCAACCTTCAGGAGAGATAAGTACTGCACTATTACCGTTGCCAAGTGCATTTGAAGCACCATCAAAGTACAGGGTCCATTGGGATCCTTGTTCAGGTCCGTCATACGGTCCGTTACCTTCAATGTTGTCCAATGTCATAATGTCCTCGTCTGGGAAGTCAAATCTCATAGATTGGTAATCTTTGACGGCTTGATGAGCTAGATGGTCAGCTAGTACACTCCCCTTTATATCTTGTTGGGTTGTGTAATGGATATCATACTCTGTCAGGATCATTTTCCATCTAGCGATTCTTCCAGATAAAGCAGGCTTCTCGAAGATATACTTAATCAGATCCATTTTAGAAATCAGCAAAGTGGTATGTGTCAACATATACTGCCTTAGCCGGCGAGCAACCCATACCAAAGCGCAACAAGTTTTCTCGAGCAGTGAGTAGCGAGTTTCACAGTCGGTAAACTTTTTGCTAAGGTAATAAATGGCATGCTCTTTTCGGCCAGACTCGTCATGTTGGCCCAGTACGCACCCCCATTGAGTTATCCAAAACAGCCAGGTACATGATTAAAGGTCTTCCCTCGACGGGTGGCATAAAGATAGGAGGTTCCAGCAAATACTCCTTGATCTTATAAAAAGCAACTTGACAATCATTGTTCCATTCAACCACCTGATCTTTCTTCAACAACTTGAAGATTGGCTCACAGGTAGATGTTAGGTGAGAGATGAACCTCGCGATATAGTTTAAGTGTCCCAAGAAACCTCTAACCTCTTTTTCAGTGCGGGGGGCAGACATTTCTTGTATAGCTTTGACTTTAGCAGGATCAACCTCAATGCCTTTGTTGCTGACGATAAATCCCAAAAGTTTACCAGACCTGACTCCAAAAGTGCACTTGCTAGGGTTCAATCTGAGCTTATATTCCTTCAATCTGACAAACAGCTTTTGCAGATGATCAAGGTGTTCTTCTTCTGTCTGTGAATGGGCTATCATGTCATCTACGTAGACTTTGATCTCATGATGTATCATGTCATGAAACAAATCTATCATGGCTCGCTGTTAGGTTGCCCCGACATTCTTCAGTCCGAATGACATCACTTTATAGCATAAGGTACCCCACTGTGTGACAAAAGTAGTCTTCTCCATGTCTTCGGGGGCCATTTTGATCTGGTTGTATTCCGAGAATCCGTCCATGAAAGAAAATACCTTGTGTTGAGTTGTATTGTCAACCAAGATGTCGACGTGTGGCAGTGGAAAATCATCTTTAGGGCTAGCCCTGTTTAGGTCTCTGTAGTCCACATACATTCTGACTTTGCCGTCCTTCTTAGGCACGGGCACAATGTTAGCGACCCATTGTGGATAGGAAGTAACAGCCAGAAAGCCATCATTGAACTGCTTCATCACCTCAGCTTTGATCTTTTTAGACATGTCGGGCCTCATTCGGCGGACCTTTTGTTTGATTGGTGGACAGTCTTCTCTTGTAGGGAGACGGTGAACCACAATATCTGTATCTAGTCCCGGCATGTCTTCATAGGACCATTATTAGTTTTTGTATTGATCCTCTACCCGGATCGGGGAACATTATTAGGTAAGTAGCAATAGATCATAGGGACTGCGCAGGATACACCGACATGGTTGAAATGATGGCTATGTTAGTGTGACACATTTGTTGGTACCGGTATCCCTTGAGTCCAGTCAAGGAGAATACAGGGCCGTTGTGTGGTGTCATGAAGCACTAACTGACCGTAAAACCTTTAATTGAACAACTTGACCATTAGGAAGTAGTGAGATAGCCGACTTTGGTGCAGTTCTAAGTTGGTTGATACTCGATGCCACACTCATTGAGATCATACTTTCGGGATATTTCGATCGCTAATAAAGAGGCTTGCGCTGAAACAATGACCGACGAAGAAAGATTAGTGATATTGAGATTCCCTAGAACCCGGTTATTTTTTAGAACAGGTTGAGCCAACTAAGCTTCAAAAGGGTACTTACCTAGAAAACCCCATGCAAGCCTAAACCTAAGGACTTTTTTGTGTGCCTGTTGTGATACGGTGGGAGAACTGACTTGAGGTTTTGCGTTTGTGTTCGCAAATGTTTCGGTTTAGAAAGAGTCACCACCGACTTTTTATTTTATCCTAAGGAAAGGTCAAAAAGCACAGGAAAGACCTTTGAGATGTTTTCTTGGGTTCGGGGAGTAGATTATGAAAAGGGAAGGTGCAAGCACCCTTTTCATCCATGGTTATCCATGGGCTCTTAGTTACTTGTTCAGATCACTTGCTTTTGCTTTTCAATTGTTTGAAATGGTGCTTTGTGTGTGGTTGTGAAAGATGTTTTGAAAAGAGGCCATCGTTGTGGCAACCTTTGTAATGATTCTTGTTTGAATGTATATAAAGGTGTTTTTGTATTTTGAAAATATTTCAATGTTTGAAAGTTTGATTTGGGAAATGTTTTTAAATTGTGTTTGTGAGGTGTGTTTTGAAAATAACAAGGATGTTTTTGTAAGCTTTGATCAAGTAACTAAGAGTTGTCTACCCTATTTTACTCAAAGATCTTTCCTATATGTTTTTAACCCTTTTGACAGTGTTATTTCACCATTGCATTTGGTGAACAACCTTGTGTTAGGATGTTAAACGGGACAGGCGTAGGTCATTGTATAGACCATGATAGCAATATTGCCAAGTATCTTTAGCAATTGTCCGAGGGGCTAGATTATTTTTGTATAGGCAACCAAGATAGCGTCATCGAGGGACTATGATCTTTTGTTTTGTTTTTGTTTTTCCAAAATACTCAACATGCATAACATGGCCCATTTGTTTAGGCAACCAAGTGGAGATACCTTAAGGGGTGTTTGTGTGCAAGTGTGTTTTATTGCATGCATGATTTTATCTTGAATTAAGATTTTCTATTTCATTGATTTTATCTTGCCATACATATCCTAATTACTAGCATTTATATTTTGAAAGCAATAAAAATGCGAAAATGTAAAATCCTACGCTATTACAACGTTTAGGAGATGGGGGATACACATTTGTACATGGGGGGTGGTTCAACGAGAAAAATAGATAAGAAAAGAAAATAACTAGGGGAAGAAAAAGAGAAAGAGAGAGAGGGCTAGCGCGCTGCTGAGAGGAAGTCATAAGTTCTGACCCAGGCCTGCTGCAAGATTATCAACCTGTTAGTGAAACTGTATGAGTCAGAACTTCTGACTCTGGCACCTGCAAAACAGAAACCTGTTAGTGGGAAGGTCAGAAGTTCTGACCCCCATGCGTTGCAAGACAAAAGTTTGTTAGTGGGGAAGTCAGAAGTTCTGACCCTGCTAGAAATACAATAAATTTCAGAAGTTCTGATATTATTGACAGCAAAACATCCTTCAGATGTGCTAACATCAAAGTCAGAACTTGGCTTCTCCCAGTGCTAGCCAGAACATCTGCAGTTTTATTATTTTTCCACAAAACAGAAAACATGCTTGGGAAAACCTCAGCAAATGTCAAAGTGTTTCAGGAGACAGAACCAACAAGGTCACAGGCAGGTTCTACACTGATTCACTTCCTACTTAAGCATTCAGAGGTATGAAAATCCTCAAAACGCATACAACAGCAACATGATATTTACATTATGTTTTATTGAGCCTGCAAAGCTGATGATGCTTAGCAGCGTGATGAAAGTCAGCAGGTGCTTACCTGGCTGTTGAAAAAGTCTGTGAGTGGGAGCTAGCTTTAGCTCTGATGGTGTTCTGAACAAGTTCTTTTTTAGGATGGGTGGATGGAAAAAGTATGTGTATGTATGGTCAGAAACTGTATGGGTGTTCTTTGGTCACAAAGCAAACTAGATATTATTAAAGTTTGGAGGTAGGAAGTTCAAAGTTTATGAAAATACCAGGGATTTTTGGACAGAGATTCACAAGGTTTTTTTTTACTAGAGTTTTATGTTTCTCCTCTAGCAATTTTTTCTAGATGTTTTCTCACGTCCCTTGTGATGGACAATGGTGTCCTATTTATAGGCAAGGCTTTGTGGATTTTTGAACGTTTAAATGGGGCCAATATTATGCAGTAAAGGTTAACTTGTTTTTGAAGGAAGTTCATGAAAAGTTGTGATGATGGACAGCTTTCCAGCCTAGGCTGGAACAGTAAGCAAGGATTAAGGAGAAGTGACACCTATAGGCGAAAAGTGGCGCATAGACCCATGCCTAAACCTGCACAAAGGTGTTTAACGAGCCACACGTGGAGAGACCCCTTGGATGAATGTTCAGGAGTGGTTGTGAGCATTAATGAGCATTAAATGGTGATGAGATTTATCAACATAAAAAATCTTGTAATAGGAGATTTTGCATCATTACCTAAAACCTGAGCCAACAGTTCTGCTTTACCAAAAACAACGTAAACCAAGCTCTGACCTTGGCCTCTTGCTGCCTCAGCAAGCTCTGAGAGTTTTCCAGTATGCTCCTTTGATCTGTCTTTAAAGACTCTGGACTTAGTGATCCTGCTTCAGTACTTTACCCAATCTGCTGATCCCATTACCTTCTAATCCCAGTACGTTCTGAAGGAGTTTCAGGCTTTGTTACCTTCTTTACACTTCTCTAACAAATTATGGCTGAACTTTGCGTAACTGTTGAAAGAGCCATGTTCTGTTCAAAGATCAAGTGCTGAACCATGTTTACAATCTCTGACTGAGTTGGTGTAACTGCTGAAAAAGCCATGCTCTGTTCAAAGATCAAGTGCTGAACCATGTTTACAATCTCTGACCGTTTCTGCCTGGAGGTTGGTTCAGAAGCTCTGAAGTGCCATTTTCTTCTTAAACCCCCTTTTTTTCTTTTTCTTTTTTTTTAGAGAAAATTCTAAGTATTTATAATTTTAACTTTTCCAAGGCGAAAGTTTTGCCTTTTAAGCTTGCAAATAACTAGGAATGATACTAAAGGGCTTGGCTTTGTTTAAGAGAAAATCTGAGAGTTCAGGATGAATTCCTGAGGGATGGGAGGGCAAATTTTGGGGTACAACAGTTGCCCATGTTCAATCTTCTTGGACTTGAAGAGTTAGATTGGTGAATCTGCCTTTCGTGACTTGAAGGTAAAAGAGGATTGGACACTAGAGTGCCCGTAAATTTGCACTCGTCAAAATGTAGCTGAGGGAATGAGCTTAAAGATGCCATTTGGAGATGGTAGAATATTTCTGGAGATGGGCTTAGAGATGCCATCAAAAATGTTTGTTGAATATTAGTAGAATGAACATCAAAATCGTATCCGTATTTGGAACGTACCTGAGCTGTATCTGGAGACTGGGTTCATATGAGCAAGGGAATGACGTTCGTGTCTAGAGCGTATCCGGGCTGTAACTGTATTTGATTCTTGAATGAATATCAGAATGACTGCCGTGTCTGGAGTGTATCTGTATTCTGAATGGGTAACAGAGAAACATCTGTGTAGGGAGCATCTATGTGTTGGGGATAAATTCCGAATGAGTGACAAAATGGCGACCGTGTCTGGCGCGTATCTGGACTGTATCTGAAGTTGAGACTTGTATGAGCAGCAGAATAACTTTCGTGTCTGGAGTGTATCTATACTGTAATGAGGATCTGGACAAGTGACAGAATGACTTCCGTGCCTAGAGTGTATCTGAACTTGAGTTTGATAGCTGAATCTGAATGAGAAATAGAATGGCTCCCGTGTCTGGAGCGTATCTAGCTTGTATCTGATTTCTGAAGTCTGAATGAGTAATAGAATGACCGCCGTGTCTGGGGTGTATCCATACTGTATCTGAATGAGAAATAGAATGGCTTATGTGTCTGGAGCGTATCTAGTCTGTATTTGATTGCTGAAGTCTGAATGAGTAATAGAATGACCTCCATGTTTGGGGTGTATCCATACTGTATCTTGACTTGAAATTCTGAATGAGTAATAGAATGACCGCCGTGTCTGGGGGTGTATCCATACTGTATCTGTACGAGATAGTTGAACCTGAATGAGAAATAGAATGGCTTCCGTGTCTGGAGCATATCTAGTTTGTATCTGATTTCTTTGAACATTTTTTAAATGTAGCTTTTAATCTTATCGTGAAAGGATAGAATGTTAGCTAAAACACAAAGTTATGTTGCATGCCATGTATGATGCAATAAAATGTGTTCCATCAATGTTTATGAATGTAATGGATGTGCATGTAAGCTGATTAGCTGTCTTGCTGAGGAAAATAAATCCTTGATAGCTGGAGATAATGGAATCTTTGAATGCTGCCGGGGAAAGTAAATCCTTGACTGATGCTGGGGATCCCAAAAATCTTTGATTGTTGAAGATGAGAGAACTTTGCTGATTACTGTTGGGGATAGAAAATCCTTGGCAACCTGCAGGGATTATCAAAACTTTGACAACTTCTGTGGGGATATGAGAATCCTTCACGACTTTCCTGGGAAAATAAAGAAAAATCCGACAACTTCTACTGGGGAATTAAAACTTGGGAGGCTTCAAATAGGGAAACGAGAACTAGAATCTTCGTTCTGTCGGGAAATAACTCTGTGGGGAGAGTGTTTATTCTGCCGGGGAAATCAGGAGCTTGGGTTGTATGCCAATCTACTGGGGATTCCTTGTTTTGTAGAGAACTCTGCTGGTGAGTCGGAGGAAGTTGGATAGTATTCCACCGGGGTTTAAGGTTTGAAGTTTTGGACTCCATTGGGGAAGAAAGTTTAGAGTATTCTGGCTCCGCTGGGGATTGGGAGCTTTAGAATCTTAACCCTGAGGATGATATGCTTTTAATTCCGCTGGGGATGGTGAATTCCGCTGGGGATGTGTATTTCCAGGTTTTAGCCCTGTTGAGGATCTGAAGGACATACTGCAGGGGATTTCTTCTGGAATAGCCTAAAGACGTTTCCCTATACTTTCGACCTATCAGTAATTATCCTTTCTTATTTCGTTTTATTTGTAAGCAATGATTATATTCAAATGCATATGCTCATTTATCAAACCATTGGACGTTTTCAAATAAAACACAAGTGTAAAAAAGCAAGGAAAGGCAAGCAAATTTCTGCACTTTGAAGTATTTTTGTATTAACTTTCGTAAGTATCTTTGTACAAAGGAGACAGACATCCTAGTAAGAGAATGTTGTCGAAAAATTGAGAAAAATTTTATACAAAAAGAAAGATGGCTATGTGTAACAATTCTACGGGGTTCCCATTCTGCTATAGCCTTCAGAACTCTGAGTATCATTGTCCATTCGTTGCTTCGTCCGCGGATGATTGGATTGATCAGAAGCTTGGAGCTTGCCCGTGAAGAGGTTGTTCTTAAAGTGATCCGACGAGACATAGTCATACGTTTTAATTTCCTAACTTTTGCCTGGACCGCCCTTTCGGGTTTTCAGTCCACCGGGAAACCCTTTTTTGCCCAAGTCGCCCTTTCGGGTTTTCAACTCGCCGGGTGTACATATTTTTTTTTATCCCTAATTTTTGCCTGAACCGCCCTTTCGGGTTTTCGATTCACCAGGACGCCCATTTTTTCCCAAGTCGCCCTTTCGGGTTTTCGACTTGTCGGGTCGTTTTATGCGTAGTATCTTTTGACTATGTCTGTGTTCGCAGGGTGCGGCAGGCTGTCGCCATCCATGGTGGTCAGAATCATTGCCCCACCAGATAAAATGTTCTTGATCACAAATGGTCCTTCGTAAGTAGGAGTCCACTTGCCCCTGGGATCACTTTGCGGCAAGATGATCCGCTTGATTACAAGATCTCTGACTTGATATACCTGACGCCTGACTTTCTTGTTGAAAGCCTTGATCATCCGTTTTTGATACGTCTGACCATGACAAACAGCAGCAAGTCGCTTCTCGTCGATCAAATTAAGTTGATCAAGCCGGGTCTGAATCCAATCGTCTTTACTTAAACCAACATCCTTCATAATCCTCAAGGAAGGAATCTGAACTTCCATAGGTAAAACAACCTCCATGCCATATACCAAAGAAAAGGGGGTTGCCCCAGTTGACGTACGCGCCGCGGTACGATATTCGTGTAGAGCAAACGGTAACATCTCATGCCAGTCCTTGTAGGTGACTGTCATCTTTTGAATGATCTTCTTGATATTTTTGTTCGCGGCTTCAACAACACCGTTCATCTTTGGCCGATAGGGGAGATGAATTGTGATGTTGAATCTTGAACTGCTCGCACAGAGCGGTGATCACAGTGTTGTTCAAATTTGTACCGTTGTCTGTGATGATCCTGTCGGGGATACCATACCAGCATATGAGATTCTACTTGATGAAGCAGGCAACCACATTCTTTGTAATGGAGGCGAAGGAAGCTGCTTCGACCCACTTGGTAAAATAATCAATAGCGACCAAGATTAAGCGATGTCCATTGGATGCCGTAGGCTTGATCTCTCCAATCATGTCGATTCCCCACATTGCGAATGGCCAAGGAGCTGTCAGAACATTGAGAGGAACTGGAGGAATATGTACCTTGTCAGCATAGACTTGACATTTGTGACAAGTACGGGAATGTTGATGACAATCAACTTCCATGGTAGACCAGTAGTAGCCTGCCCTTAGAATCTTCTTAGCCATCGTATGTCCGCTCAAGTGGGTGCCAAATGTGCCACTATGTATTTTGGTCATGATCAACTCTACTTCAATTTTGTCCACACAACGAAGTAGAACACAACCATGGTTGCGCTTATATAAGATACCATTGCTCAGGAAGAACTTGGCAGCAAATCTCCTTAAGAACTTTTTGTCACTGACGGAAGCTCCTTCAGGGTATTCTCGAGCCTGGAGATACCTTTTGATTTCATGAAACCAGGCTTGTTCCACTACTTCTTCGGTATTAATCTTATGACAGTGCGCAGGTTCGTCCATTCGCTCGATGTTGATTTGGGGAGCCTCATTATCCCAGTTGAGTTTAAACATGGAAGACATTGTGGCTAGAGCATCTACTAGCTGATTTTCTTCTCGCTGGAAGTGCTCAAAGGTAATCTGCTCGAAATGAGGCAATAATGTCAGGACATGTTCTTTGTAAGGGATAAGATTAGGATGCTTAGTGTCTCACTCTCCTTTGATTTGACTGATAACCAAAGCCGAGTCCCCAAATACGACCAAAGATTTGATTCCCAAGTCAATAGCAGCCTTGAGACCAAAGATACAAGCTTCATATTTGGCCATGTTGTTGGTGCAGCTGAAGCAGAGTCTAGCAGTGAAAGGTGTATGGCAACCTTCAGGAGAGATAAGTACCACGCTGATACCGTTGCCAAGTGCATTTGAAGCACCATCAAAGTACAGGGTCCATTGGGATCCTTGTTCATGTCTGTCATACGGTCCGTTACCTTCAATGTTGTCCAATGTCATAATGTCCTCGTCTGGGAAGTCAAATCTCATAGATTGGTAATCTTCGACGGCTTGGTGAGCTAGATGGTCAGCTTGTACACTCCCCTTTATAGCTTTTTGGGTTGTGTAATGGATATCATACTCTGTCAGGATCATTTTCCATCTAGCGATTCTTCCAGATAAAGCAGGCTTCTCGAAGATATACTTAATCAGATCCATTTTAGAAATCAGCAAAGTGGTATGTGTCAACATATACTGCCTTAGCCGATGAGCAACCCATACCAAAGCGCAGCAAGTTTTCTCGAGCAGTGAGTAGCGAGTTTCACAGTCGGTAAACTTTTTGCTAAGGTAATAAATGGCATGCTCTTTTCTGCCAGACTCGTCATGTTGGCCCAGTTTGCACCCCATTGAGTTATCCAAAACAGTCAGGTACATGATTAAAGGTCTTCCCTCGACGGGTGGAATCAGGATAGGAGGTTCCAGCAAATACTCCTTGATCTTATAAAAAGCAACTTGACAATCATTGTTCCATTCAACCACCTGATCTTTCTTCAACAACTTGAAGATTGGCTCACAGGTAGATGTTAGGTGAGAGATGAACCTCGCGATATCGTTTAAGCGTCCCAAGAAACCTCTAACCCTTTTTCAGTGCGGGGGGCAGGCATTTCTTGTATAGCTTTGACTTTAGCAGGATCAACCTCAATGCCTTTGTTGCTGACGATAAATCCCAAAAGTTTACCAGACCTGACTCCAAAAGTGCACTTGCTAGGGTTCAATCTGATCTTATATTCCTTCAATCTGACAAACAACTTTTGCAGATGATCAAGGTGTTCTTCTTCTATCTGTGAACGGGCTATCATGTCATCTATGTAGACTTCGATCTCATGATGTATCATATCATGAAACAAAGCTACCATGGCTCACTGATAGGTTGCCCCGACATTCTTCAGTCTGAATGGCATCACTTTATAGCAGAAGGTACCCCACTGTGTGACAAAAGTAGTCTTCTCCATGTCTTCGGGGGCCATTTTGATCTGGTTGTATCCCGAGAATCCGTCCATGAAATAAAATACCTTGTGTTGAGTTGTATTGTCAACCAAGATGTCGACGTGTGGCAGTGGAAAGTCATCTTTAGGGCTAGCCCTGTTTAGGTCTTTGTAGTCCACATACATTCTGACTTTGCCGTCCTTCTTAGGCACGGGCACAATGTTAGCGACCCATTAT
Organism: Vicia faba; assembly: GCA_948472305.1. Lineage (NCBI taxonomy): Eukaryota > Viridiplantae > Streptophyta > Magnoliopsida > Fabales > Fabaceae > Vicia > Vicia faba. The sequence continues at coordinate 1,113,959,264 of OX451740.1, forward strand.
GGATAGGAAGTAACATCCAGAAAGCCATCATTGAACTGCTTCATCACCTCAGGTTTGATCTTTTCAGATATGTCGGGCCTCATTCGGCGGACCTTTTGTTTGATTGGTGGACAGTCTTCTCTTGTAGAGAGACGGTGAACCATAATATCTGTATCTAGTCCCGACATGTCTTCATAGGACCAGGCAAAGATCTCAACATATTCGTTCAACAGCTGAACTAGACGCTCTTTGACACTTGGCTCCAGGTTGGCACCCACCTTAACCTCTTTCTTGTCTTCCTCTGTTCCCAGATTGATGGTTTCTAACAACTCTTCATGGGGCAGAATAGCCCTCTCTTCTTGTTGCAAAAGTCTGGCTAACTCTCCAGGAACTTCACAGTCTTCATCACCTTCGTACTCGGCATGATTGACCAAATCTTCAGAGTCATCGAAGGCTAAAGCAGAATAGTCACCCATGGAATCCAGAGTGGATGGGTACCTGTATTTTATGAGTGTGGGTGTGTGTAAGGGATAGCCATCCTTAAACAAAACAAAATGTAAAAGGAAAGAAAATGAACACAACAGTTTATAGATGAAAACGTCCAATGATTCATTAAAAAATGGCATATGATAATGAAGAAATCAAGCCCTTACAAATGGACCTATATGCCCCGGGTAAGGCATAATGCGAAGAAAGTGTACGAATTTTTTAATTATTACAGACTAAAATAGGAAATTGTTCAAAGATAAATTACTGGTTGATGAAAGTGATGGGAACAAAGTCTTTCGCTTCCCAGTTGCTTAATCCTCCTTCGACGGTTGGAAAGATCCAATCTTCAAAGTTGTCTTCTTCATCATCATCTTCTAAGGCATTAATTCCATGGTGAGTGATTTTTAAGGGTGGTCCTCCATCCCGGGAGCGATGCACAACTTTCTGGCCAGCAGCAGTAAAACCTAGTCCGAACTTGTCCGTCTTGTGAGGAAAATCAGGCAGTTGCCCCCACACTGTACTCCTTCCTTCTTTGATTACGGCCTCCACATCTTTGAGGTATGCCATCCTAGACACAGGCTTGGAAACGATAGGCACATCATTCATTGTCTTTGCAACTACGACTTCAGTAGAAACCTCTTTAAAATGTTGGAAAGGCGTTTCTATGAACTCGCCATCCAACTCCACATAGCGGAAGGAGTTAAGATGACTTATCATATACTCTTCCTCCCCATGAACCGTTATAATCTTACCCTGAACTGGATACTTTAGCATTTGGTGCAGAGAGGAAGTGACTGCCCCAGCATTGTGGATCCACGACCTTCCTAACAAGCATGAATATGAAGGACGGATGTCCATCACATAAAAGGTAGAGTTGAAAATTTCTGTGCCCACTTTGATTGGAATGTCCACTTCTCCGTGAACCATCCTTTTAGAACCGTCGAAGGCTCTAACAATGATGTTACTGGGCTTTAGGGTCAAACCTTCATAGTCCAATATGTCCAACGCCTTCTTCGGTAGCACATTTAAAGATGAACCAGTGTCAACCAGAACATGGGCAAGTGTGGTCCCTCTGCATTCTATTGAGACATGCAGTGCGTCGTTGTGCTTTCTTCCCTTAGGGGTCAAATCAGCATCGGAAAAACCAAGACCATTATCGGCAGTAAGGCTAGCCACACACTCTTGAAACTGGTCCGCAGAAGTTTCTTGAGGCACGTGTGCCGTCTTTAGAAATTTGATCAAGGCTTTAGCATGAGCCTCAGAGCAGAGTAAGAGAGCCATCATGGAGATTTTCGAAGGGGTTTGCCCTAACTGCTCTACGACATCGTAGTCGCTCTTCTTGATTATCTTTAATATTTCTTCCATCTCTTTTTGGGTGGTCTCGAGGATAACCACAGTCTGAGCCTTCGTCCTGACAGACACTTCTTATATCCCCTTTCCCTTATTTGAAGTAACATCAGAGGGTCTGGCTTCGGGAGCATCCAATTCTTCAATTACCGGGCTTTGCACAGATGGCTTGACAGGCACAGAAACTCTCGAGGGTCCGAAGACTGCCCGTGGAGGAGAAATCTCCGGAGAGAAGATCCTTCCGCTGCGAGTTACCTTGCTCGTTCCCGCAATATTCCCTATATCATGGGTTTCATCATTGGAATTCTCTTGGAATGATTCAACCTGCTTGATACCATGGTAGAAGATTTCTCCTCCGTAGTTCCATGGTATCGTCTTGTTAGATTTATACGGGACAGGCCCCGACATGGTAATTTTCAACGGCACAAACTTAGGATCAGGCGTAATCTTAACAGGCCTTTTGTAGGTCTTGGAAAGATCGTCGGAGATGGTTATTATGGCAATGTCATTGGTTGGAGTATCAAAGGTAGCAGGAGTAACATGAGTGATAGTATCAACATGAGTCTTTTGAAAGAGGATCTCTTGGGTATCCATCAGGCGTTGGATGCCTGATTTCAACAGTGGGCAATCAGCTTGCAAGTTTGAACAGAAGTAACAGTCTTTTCCACAGCCTGGGAATATCCCGACTTTCATCAAATTCACTTTAATCACTGGTAACAGAGTCATTAATTCATTAACAGTGGTGACATGAAGATCTTCCATAACGGCATGGACATTATGACCGTGCTTCGGCATTGGGGCAGAAATCACATTCGGCTTTTCGGGCGCATCAAATTCTACCTCCTTGGCGTCTATCTAGTCTTGGATCTTGTTTTTAAGAGTCCAACAGTTGTTGGTATCACGTCCTACACTGTCAGAGTGGTATGCACATTTTGCATTGGAGTGATAATAATGAGAAGAGGTATTAGGGTTTTTCGGCGCTTCTTTTAAGTTGGTGAGATTCAGCTTTAACAGATGAGGGAGGACTTGAGCCGGTGTCATGTTGATTCGGGTGAATTGCTGTTGTGGCCTTTCTACCCTTTGATGATTAACTCTTGGTTGATTGCTGCGAGGCTGATTGGCTGAGGAGTTTTGGATCATAACAGCCCCCACCGTTGGTCGGCGCTCTGTTCTTCCTTGGTTTCTCTGGTTGTGAACAGCAAAAACTTCCTTCTTAGCTGGGAAGGTCTTCTTAATAGCAGTGGAAGCGGAGGCATCTTTCTGAATTTTACCACTTTTAATGCCAGCCTCGACCCTTTCCCCGGTCAGAATTAATTCGGTGAATCCTGCAGATGAACTCCCGATTAAATGATTTAAGAATGGACCTGACAGAGTCCCTAAAAACATGTCAACCAGCTCTCTATCCGACAATGGTGACTACCCCCTTCCAGCCAAATCCCGTCACTTCTGGGAATACTCCTTAAATCCCTCATTAGAGTCCATACCCATACTCTGTAGTTGAGTACGAGTAGGCGCTAAATCTTCATTGTATTGGTATTTTCGGTAGAAAGCAGCAGCTAAATCTTCCCAGTTATGAACATCAGATCTCTCAAGTTGATAGAACCAGTCCAATTGTGTATCTGACAAGCTATCTTGAAAAAAGTGGACCCAAAGATCCTTATCAGAGGAGTGAGGTTGGATCTTTCTGACGTAGGACCTCAGATGCATCTTTGGACAGGACAAACCGTCATACTTAGCAAATGTAGGAACTTTGAACTTGGGAGGAATGACGATCCCAACGACCAACCCTAGTTCTTCGAAATCTAACCCAGGTACCCTTTGCAACTCCATGGCTGTCAAACAATCCTCAAGATTTTTATACTTATCATCCGCCAGGGGATATTGTTGTTCGGAGTAATCTTCATCCTCTTCCTCTTCTTCTTCTTCAACTTCAGATTCAGAAGGCATTGCAACTCCTTTACCTTTACCAACCCCTTCATCAGACGTTGAGGGGAACTCGAAGATCCTTCTAGCCTGGTTTTCAAACCTTCTTCCCATAGTGGCCATACCGGTCCTTTTCTTCTTCTTCTCTTTGTCTAATAGTGCTTTAAGATCCTCTTGACCCTTTGTTAAGGTCATGAGGAGTTGTTGGAATTGCGAATTCTGTGCTTGCAGATCCTTAACCGTCTGCTCCAAATCCATCTTGCTGAAATAAACAGCAGAAAGATAAGGAAACCTGGAGTGAAGACCTGTTTATGCATATGATGAATGATATGTTATTCATGTAATGCATTCAAGGATTCACAAATTCAAATTTGTTGTAAACAAAAAAGAACACACGTCATATTAAGAAGAAATTTGTTAGTACATAAATGCCCCATGGGCAAAATATTACAAAATTCTTAATGTAAAAAGACATTGCGCATCCTCTTTGGCGCGATGTAAGTGTTGAGAGTTTCCTCCTCATGAAGCCGACGGGTAAGCTCTAAAACCTTCTTCTCACTGGCATAGAAGCTGGCTTCAAAAGTATTCCGTTCTTCCTTGAGCTGTATCCAACTCTTTTGAAATTCTTCCAATGATGTTGGCATGTCTGGATGTAGGAGGGTGTATGGAACCTCTCATTCCATAACAGGCTCTTTGATCACGGGGAGAATGTGAGGGTATGGCATCATAAGATTATGGGCGCGGGTTCGTACCCACTTGAGGCAGGGATCAAGGGTGGTGGAATTCTTGTGCCCCAGTGTCTTACTATCCACTTTGTTGGGCATCCTCCAAGCTCTGATGAACCTTTGTCGAAGTCCTTGCGCATCATTGTCGAAGTCAAAAACTAGGTCAGGAATCAGCATATCGTGAGGGCCATCCCTCCGGGCATATCCAAATTGCCTTAGAGCTAAACAAGGGTTGTAGGTAATGCCTCCCCTAATGCCAAGTAATGGGACATTAGGGAACTCTCCACAACGATCAATGATGATGACATTTTCTCTAGACCGAGAACACCAATGAACATTAGAATGTGTTAGGGTCATCAACCGTTGTGACCACCTTAAACCCTGCTCATTCTTCAAAACTGATTGGGGAAGGTGAGAAATAAACCACCTTGCTAGAAGAGGATTACATCACATGAGAACACCTCTTTTCCTCATTGTTCGTGTGTAAAATGAGTGTAGGATGTCCCCAAGCAATGTAGGCACAGGATTCCGAGATATGAAAATCTTGACAGCGTTCACATCTATAAGCTGATCAGGGTTTGGGAACAAGACCAACCCATAGATGAGGAGTGCCACAATCTCTTCAAAATCTTGTAGATCTAGAGAATTCCATCAGTCTTGTGCCTTCTCAAATAGAAACTTTGCCAAGAAACCCTTGACACCACTTCTGGTTTCCCAATGTCCTTTGATATCAGATGGTTGCAAGTGTAATGCTTGAGCAACATCTTCAGGCTTTGGTTCTCTTTCCGTACCGTTGTAGGGTAGTTGATGGAGAATAGGAATTCTCAGGAGTTGAGAAAATTCCTCCAAAGTAGGTACTAGTTGGTAATAAGGGAATGTGAAACAGTGGTGTAGGGGGTCAAACAACTGGAAGAGAACTTTCACCATGTCTTCTTCAATGTTGGAGTTGACCAAGTTGAGAAGTCTACCATGTCTTTCACTGAAGAGAGAATTCTCTGGAATCTTGGAAGTAAGCTCCTTGAGTTGAGGAGGGATTCTCACAAGGTTGACTTGAATTGTTTTCCTGCGAAGAGATTCCATGACCTACAAAACAAGAACAAAGATGAAGATCCAAACCCTTGAAATGGTTAGTGGATGCATATGATGCTTTATGATGTTCATGATGTATGCACAAGCATATGTACAAACAAGCCACACAAGATCCTAGTTTTAGGCTTGCATGAGGTTTCATAGGTAAGTACCCTCTTGAAGTTAGTTGGCTCAACCTGTCCTATAAATAGTAACCGGGTTCTAAAGAGCTCAATATCACTGGATTATTTTCTGTGTTCATTGTTTTGATTTAGCCACTTAACTGGCGACCAAAATATTCCAAGAAAACAACCCTCAATGAGTGTAGTATCGAGTATCTACCAACTTCAGACTGCACCAAAGCCGGTCATCTCACTACCCCTAATAAGGCCAAGATGGTCAAGGTCCTAAGAGTTCATTAGTGCTTCATGACATCACTCAGCGGCCCCATATTCTCTTTGATTAACTCAAAGGCTACCGGTACTCATAAATATGTCGCACTAATATAGCTATTGCTTCAACCATGTCGGTATACCCCGCACAGTTTCCACAACGTATTGCTATTTACCTATGAATGTTTCCAAAAAATCCGGGTGGAGGATTCAAAACCCAAACAAGAGAACCAACTTTAAAGAAATCAAAGCAAACAAGATAATCATGCAAAGGTGATCTAAACCCTAAGGTTACTCCACTTTTAAATAATCTCCCCAGCAAAGTCGCCAGTTCTGTGATACGGTGGGAGAACTGACTTGAGGTTTTGCGTTTGTGTTCACAAATGTTTCGGTTTAGCAAGAGTCTCCACTGACTTTTTATTTTATCCTAAGGAAAGGTCAAAAAGCACAGGAAAGACCTTTGAGATGTTTTCTTGGGTTCGGGGAGTAGATTATGAAAAGGGAAGGTGCAAGCACCCTTTTCATCCATGGTTATCCATGGGCTCTTAGTTACTTGTTTAGATCACTTGCTTTTGCTTTTCAATTGTTTGAAATGGTGCTTCGCGTGTGGTTTTGAAAGATGTTTTGAAAAGAGGCCATCGTTGTGGCAACCTTTGTAATGATTCTTGTTTGAATGTATACAAAGGTGTTTTTGTATTTTGAAAAGATTTCAATGTTTGAAAGTTTGATTTGGGAAATGTTTTGAAATTGTGTTTGTGAGGTGTGTTTTGAAAATAGCAAGGATGTTTTTGCAAGCTTTGATTAAGTAACTAAGAGTTGTCTACCCTATTTTACTCAAAGATCTTTCCTATATGTTTTTAACCCTTTTGACAGTGTTATTTCACCATTGCATTTGGTGAACAACCTTGTGTTAGGATGTTAAACGGGACAGGTGCGGGTCATCGTATAGACCATGATAGCAATATTGCCAAGTATCTTTAGCAATTGTCTGAGGGGCTAGATCATTTTTGTATAGGCAACCAAGACAGCGTCATCGAGGGACTATGATCTTTTGTTTTGTTTTTGTTTTTCCAAAATACTCAACATGCATAACATGGCCCATTTGTTTAGGCAACCAAGTGGAGATACCTTAAGGGGTGTTTGTGTGCAAGTGTATTTTATTGCATGCAAGATTTTATCTTGAATTAGGATTTTCTATTTCATTGATTTTATCTTGCCATACATATCCTAATTACTAGCATTTACATTTTGAAAGCAATAAAAATGCGAAAATGTAAAATCCTATGCTATTACAACGTTTAGGGGATGGGGGATACATATTTGTACATGGGGGGTGGTTCAACGAGAAAAATAGATAAGAAAAGAAAATAACAAGGGGAAGAAAAAGAGAAAGAGAGAGAGGGCTAGCGCGCTGCTGAGAGGAAGTCAGAAGTTCTGACCCAGGCCTGCTGCAGGATTATCAACCTGTTAATGAAAATGTATGAGTCAGAACTTCTGACTCTGGCACCTGCAAAACAAAAACCCATTAGTGGGAAGGTCAGAAGTTCTGACCCCCATATGCTGCAAGACAAAAGTTTGTTAGTGGGGAAGTCAGAAGTTCTGACCCTGCTGGAAATACAATAATTTTCAGAAGTTCTGATATTATTGACAGCAAAATAGGCTTCAGATGTGCTAACGTCAAAGTCAGAACTTGGCTTCTCCCTGTGCTAGCCAGAACATCTGCAGTTTTATTATTTTTCCACAAAACAGAAAACATGCTTGGGACAACCTCAGCAAATGTCAAAGTGTTTCAAGAGACAGAACCAACAAGGTCACAGGCAGGTTCTACACTGATTCACTTCCTACTTAAGCATTCAGAGTTATGAAAATCCTCAGAACGCATACAACAACAACATGATATTTACATTATGTTTTAATGAGCCTGCAAAGCTGATGATGCTTAGCAGCGTGATGAAAGTCAGCAGGTGCTTACTTGGCTGTTGAAAAAGTCTGTGAGTGGGAGCTAGATTTAGCTCTGATGGTGTTCTGGACAAGTTCTTTTTTAGGATGGGTGGATGGAAAAAGTATGTGTATGTATGGTCAGAAACTGTATGGGTGTTCTTTGGTCACAAAGCAAACTGGGTATTAATGAATTTTGGAGGTAGGAAGTTCAAAGTTTGTGAAAATACCAGGGATTTTTAGACAGAGATTCACAAGGTTTTTTTTTACTAGAGTTTTCTGTTTCTCCTCTAGCAATTTTTTCTGGATGTTTTCTCACGTCCCTTGTGATGGACAATGGTGTCCTATTTATAGGCAAGGCTTTGTGGATTTTTGAACGTTTAAATGACGCCAATATTATGCAGTAGAGGTTAACTTGTTTTTGAAGGAAGTTCATGAAAAGTTGTGATGATGGACAACTTTTCAGCCTAGGATGGAACAGTAAGCAAGGATTGAGGAGAAGTGACACCTATAGGCGAAAAGTGGCGCATAGACCCATGCCTAAACCTGCACAAAGGTGTTTAACGAGCCACACATGGAGAGACCCCTTGAATGAATGTTCAGGAGTGGTTGTGAGTATTAATGAGCATTAAATGGTGATGATATTTATCAAAATCAAAAATCTTGTAATAGGAGATTTTGCATCATTACCTAAAACCTGAGCCAGCAGTTCTGCTTTACCAAAAACAACGTAAACCAAGCTCTGACCTTGGCCTCTTGCTGCCTCAGTAAGCTCTGAGAGTTTTCCAGTATGCTCCTTTGATCTGTCTTTAAAGACTCTAGACTTAGTGATCATGCTTCAGTACTTTACCCAATCTGCTGATCCCATTACCTTCTGATCCCAGTACGTTATGAAGGAGTTTCAGGCTTTGTTACCTTCTTTACACTTCTCTAACAAATTTTGGCTGAACTTTGAGTAACTGCTGAAAGAGCCATGTTTTGTTCAAAGATCAAGTGCTGAACCATGTTTACAATCTCTGACTGAGTTGGTGTAACTGCTGAAAGAGCCATGCTCTGTTCAAAGATCAAGTGCTGAACCATGTTTACAATCTCTGACCGTTTCTGCCTGGAGGTTGGTTCAGAAGCTCTGAAGTGCCATTTTCTTCTTAAACCCCCTTTTTTTCTTTTTTTTAGAGAAAATTCTAAGTATTTAGAATTTTAACTTTTCCAAGGCGAAAGTTTTGCCTTTTAAGCTTGCAAATGACCAGGAATGATACTAAAGGGCCTGGCTTTGTTTAAGAGAAAATCTGAGAGTTCAGGATGAATTCCTGAGGGATGGGAGGGAAAATTTTGGGGTACAACACCTGTATATGATTATAACATCATGACATCATACCATATCATTTTTAATCATCATTTCAAGGGTCTCAAGGGTTTGTGATGTAGGGTTATCAAGAGGCAAGATGATTTATTTTCCTCTAGCCAAATGCTGTCAAAAACCAAAGCACGATAACTTGAGTCAAGGGCTATGACCCACTTGACATGGTGACCTTGATTCTCGTAGAAGGACATTCAATGATACGAAGTTCTTCAATCAAAGCTGTAGTCAAAATTCAACTTCTAACATCTTCTTGTGTTTACCCCGTGAGATCCTTGAAAACATTGTATCCACATAACATGCATCATGTCATGACAGGTTTTCCCCATACATATTTCCTCATCCGCTTACTGTTTATTTCAGTAAAAATGGCTCTCAAACAGACTGTCCAAGATCTTCTGACCCAAAATGATCATCTTGAAGATTTGTTACTAAATTTATCCAAGGGGCAATAAGAAGTGAAATCACTCCTCATTGAGAGCATGACCGAGAAGAATTTTTAAGATGACAAGGATGGCCAGTTGAGACAATTGCAAGTAGAGATAGTAACAATGAGAATCCAGATGTTGGGACAAATGGCTCTTATCCAAAACTTAACTCGGGGACAAGAAGAGTTGAGAATTCTCGTCAACAAGCTTCATCAAGACGGATGCAACTGTATGAAACAAACTGTCAAGGTTGGGGATCAAGTCATTAACTAACCCCCAATGAGACAAGAAGTTGGTTTGGTCGAGAGAACACCTTTCAAAATGGCTACTACACATCGAGTCCAACAACAACCTCGCCAACAACGACAAGGTGGTCAACGTAAGCAAGATACGCCCAAAAGACAATTTACCGAGATCAACATGCCCTTGGCTCAAGCATTGCATCATATGTTGGAAGCCAAGCTGGTTGCATTAAGGGAGCCTCCTCAAAAACCTAATACTTCTTCTCCTTACTACAAACATAATGAAATATGTGTGTACCATTCCAACAGTCGTGGGCACGACACTAAACACTGTTAGGAGTTGAAGAACAATTCAAGACCTGATCGATGAAGGAGTTTTGGAATTTACACAAAATGGTCAACTGTAATTTTTTTGTCATCCTTCAAAGGCACATCATCTGAAGTGACAAAGTTTAGGCGGAGAAATTTTTGTCACTCAAATTTTCAGCTGTAATTTCTTTTTTTGTTTAAACACTTACCTTTATGACAGACTTTGGTTATTCTCACTAATGCATTGCATATGTTTGTCTTGAGTTAATCCATTCGTTTTCACTATACTAAAAATATGCTTTTACCTCTTTTTGTATGATATTAAACTCTCAACTACAAGTCGTAAACCTTTAGAGGGAGGATGACGAAAATAATACCATAATCTCATACTGTATGCTTTTGGACTGACTTTGCTGATGATGTACAGACGTTGTTTCAAATCCTAAACATTGGAGTTATAAGGAAGATAATCCCTAGTAAACCCCTTTGAGCCAAAGAAGTAGGAGTTTTCTTCTTCGCACAAATTAAAACCTTTAATCATAACCGGGGGCAGGGCAGTTTCTCAGTTAATTCAAATGTGCGTTCAGTCGCAAGCTACTTCATACACAACAAATGACATAAAAAACATCCTTCTGAATCAAAAGACGGCGATGGTTCTCCATAAAATAGACAGTCATTATCTCTCAAAAGAAATGCCCACTAAATCAAAACCTATGAATGAGACTTAAAAAACTAGGGCATCCCGCTGATTGTAGTCTCAAAACAAAAACAGTCAGGCAAAAAAAAATCAGGGACAATAAAAGAGGTCGTTACAAATCCTCAACAACAGAAAAATGTTGTAAAAATGACTGCCTTCTCAAATAAACTTCCAGTATCCAAACCATCACCAAAATATCATTCCAGATTCAATTGAAATCCAAACGCACAATTAACTGAGTATAGGACTGGAGAACATCATGGAGAACGGGTTGGGTACAAATAAACTTTGAGCCTTATCCTTTGTTTCTTAAATCCTGAACCAGGCCATGCTACAACCCTTTAAAAGTCCTAATTGAAGCATGGGTTAGTTCGAAAGCATACTATTACAAAAGGTATCCTGACTCCTATAAGGCTTACTGTAAACCCTGAGTTAAATTCATATTCTTACAAAATTCTTTGATTCGCTAAAAATTCATTTTAAAAAAAAACTCCAAGACAAACATAAACTTTGCATTGTTTGAATACCGCTGTTTGCATATGGCCAATTGGTCAACAATAGAGAAATTCACACGACGAATATCCAATGAACGAAAATTATCTCAAGAAACATAATCACTTCAAATGGGAAGACACTTCCAATGACAAATCTCCTATAATCAAGGTGTGATACGGTGGCAGAACCGGATTGTTTTAGGAAAATGCTGGTTTGCATTTTGCGTCTGTGTTCACAAAATGTCGTGGTAAGCAAGAGTCGCCACCGACTTTTATTTTATCCAACTGGAAAGGAATCAAGCACAGAAAAGTTCCTTTTTTGAGATTTTGAGTACGGGGGGTAGATTATAGAAAGGGAAGGTATTAGCACCCTTTCTATCCGTAGTTTTCTACGGGCTCTTAGGTACTTGCTCATCATTTTAAAAATTGCTTCCGTGTTTGTGTGTTTTTGAAAAGTTTTTGTTTTACTTCGTTTTAACCCTTGTATCAGTCCTCAAGAGTGTTACGAAGTCGTTTTGAAAACTTTGTTTAAAAAAAAGGTGTAAGTGTGAAAAAAGTTTGATTTTGAGCAAGTACCTACTAGCATTTACCTACTCGAAAAAAGAATGTTTCTGTTCTTGTTTCCTTTAGACAACGCTATCCCACTATTAAAGAGTAGGTAGCACTGTCGTTGGAGTTGTAAAGGTCAATTCAAAAGGGACGTAATGGTCATTGAAGGCAACATGTAGGGATACCTTAGCATTTCGAAAGGACTGTCATCATATATTCGTAGGCAACATCGAGGGACAAGATCATATACCGTAGGCAACTTCGAGGGACATCGAGGGACCATGATCTTTATGATCATTTTAACCGAGGGCCTTTGCTAAGGGTATCCCTACGTTCGAGGGACATGATCATGATTTTCCGAGGCAACCAAGTGAGGTATACCCTAAGGGTGCATATGTGCAAGGTGTGTTATGTTCAGTTATTTTAGTCTTGTGTTAAGTTTGCTAATGTTTGATTATTCTTGCCATACAACCCTATTAGTCATACATCTAGCAGTTAATAATTGCAGTAATTTAAAAGTGCAGAAATATAAAACCTAGCTATTACAAGGCTTCGGGGAGGGGGATTATGTACATATCCAAAACTGGGGGAAAAATAAATAAAAGCGGTAAAGGTCCTACTAATCATCTATTACATCCCAATATACAGTTACAATAATAAAATGAAGTGCGAAAGAATAATAACGCGCAATTTTGAAAAGACGTCTAAAAATCCTAATATATAAAAAAAATCTTTTTGTTATTTTTTTGTTTTAATTTATAAAAATGGTTTAAGTTAAAAAATAACTGATCTAGATCTATATTTAAAAAAAGATAATTATTAAAGAAACATGAAATTTAAATAAAAGAAATTAATTCTATGTTTTTTTTGGTATTTTTGTTACGAAAAGGAAAATGAATTAAAATGAAATTAAACCTAAGTTCTATTAATTTTAATTTTAAAAAAAAGTTAAAGTGTTTAGTTAATTAATTTACCAAAATTAAAATTTAATTAAGAAAAAATCCTAAATCTATTTTTATGAGATTTTTATATTTGTTTATTGATAAAAATAAAAAAAGGGATTAAAATAAATAAATGAAATGAATAAAACAAGAAAATAAAGATGGGCCTAGTAGCAAAAATAAACAGGAGGTGCAATCATCAGAAATCCCTAGGCCCGAATCTTCGAAATCTTCATGCTCTAACTATGGTGTTTTTTTATTCTTGCGTGAAACCTATGATTCAACCATCCATAACTGTTCTATATAAACTCAAACAAACGTTAGCATACCATAAAATGTGATTAAAATTAGAGATTCGAAGTTTAAAATTTTACCAAATCAGTGTTGTCAAATGGGGGCGTGCTAGGCGTGTGATGGATTGCTCTTGGGCCTTATAAGACTCCTGAGGACTTCAAGAGGATGGTTTGAGGCTTGATGTCAATTGAGAGAGACCGGAACCTCGAGATATGACTTGCACCAATTCTTTGATTTCTGGAGAGCTTTTTGAAGAGCTTTTTAGAGAGGAATTTCGTTTCTTTCAAGCTTGTATGGCTCTATATTTATAGAGGAGAATGAGGAGACAAGAAAGCATGGAAAGAATCTCCCTCATAATGTTGTGTTTTAAGACCATGATCAAGATTTGAAAAAATGCCATATTTGATGATTTTATGCCATTTTCACATGTGGATGAACCTGGACATATTTGAAGGGTTATTGCACGAAATCAATTGACATAAATCAGCATAAAACTTGCCCAAAATGGATTCACATCAAAATTTACATTATTTCTATTATTTATTTATTTAATTCTGAATTTTAATGAATAAAATATTAAAATAAATAGCATAAATAGTAGAAAAATGTATGAGTGGGATTAGAGGTCGTGGACCATGTTAGGAATGAGTTTCAAACTTGAAAAGATAGGCCCATTTGGAAAAAATCCAAGTTTGGTCAATATTTGCTTCATGCATTTTTTTCAAAAATTGTCCAACTTTGACAATGTATATCTCTCTTAATTTTAACCTTATGAGGGTGTTCTTGGACGTTTTAGAAAGCTTAGGATGTACCCTAAGCATCCTCTTTGGTTTCATCTCAATTGGATCTTACATGTTCATGTAAGAAGCTTTGACCCAAAAGGTGTTTTTGTTGACTTTTCAAAATGACCCATAATGTCCAAATTTATATCTTCTTGTGAGTGCATATTTTGAACTTGGGAGATGAATATTAATTGTAGGGAATTACATACTCTTAAAAATGAGCTTTGGATATGTCATTTATGATAAAGTATGAGAAAGTTATGCTTGGTCAAAGTTGAGTTGACTTTTCCTACAAAACCCTAATTTAGCAACTTTTGGGTTTTGATGAATTGTGAGAAATCCTTGAGGAATCATGATCAACCCTTTATCAAATGATGAATAATACTTCAAAATGAGTATAATGACCAAAAATCTTGAAGTTTGACTGTATGTGGGCCACAGTTGACTTTTGCCCTAGCATAATCGACTTTAAGGCCTTTGAGCAATTGACTGAGCAAACTTCCTCTGCAAGGCTTGAAACTTGACATGGATGATCTTGAGAACATATTAGGAAATTAGTGAGAATTTGGGACCCTTTGGACTCAAACATCTTTATGCAAAATGAAACCCTAATTTGAGGTAGACTACCTTTAGGAGAGAGTTTGTCTGGTCAACTCTTGGACTTCCTTGGGCAATTTGAAGACCTTACTTGAAATGTATTGAGAAATATGGGAGGGAAAATTTTGGGGTACAGAAGCTGCCCCTGTTCAATCTTATTAAACCTGAGGATGTAGATATGCTTGCTTGCCTTTCGCGATCCGAAGGTGGAAGATGATTGAATACTAGAGTGCCCAGAAATTTGCACTCGCATGAAGTGGTATTGGCCTTTCGATTCCGGGAATGGGCTTATAGATGCCATTTGGAAGTTAATGACAGAAAATGGGCTTAAAGATTCCATCAGAAGAAGTGTTGATCGCATATGAGATTCCTTTGCGAGAGCCCGTATACCTGTTGTTGAGGAGGATTTCGCTGGGGAATCTCGGTCTCTGTCTTGAGAGAAATAGAATTTTAGGAGCTTCAGTGGTCCGTTATTCTACTGGGGAATCATCTTTAGTCTGGGAGGTGAAAATGAACTGCTATCTGGTCGTGTATAGGATGCATCGCGACCTACTGGGAAAGGTGAAACCGATCGTGTTTGATCAGGTCCAGGTCTTACAGTGTTGTGGACTGCTGTCTGGAGATAAGAGAAAAGAAAATTGAATGGTAAGGTTATGAGAAGGAACCTGGATAGTAGGGCTTATGGGAAGGAACCTGGGTAAGGTTGCTTCGTGAGGAGTTTGGATAAAACTGCATCTGAATCGAGAAGGAACTTGGGAAAGGTTGCTTTGTGAGAAGTTTGGGTAAAACTGCATCTGAACGTAGAAGGAACCTAGGTAAGGTTGCTTTGTGAGGAATTTGGGTAAAACTGCATCTGAACTGAGAAGGAACCTAGGTAAGGTTGTTTTGTGAGGAGTCTGTGTAGGGCTTTAGGAGGAACCTGGGTAGGGTTACTTCGGGATAAGTCCGTGTAAAACTTCGGCAGGAACCTGGGTAAGGTTACTTTGGGCTAAGTCTATGTAAAACTTCAAGAGGAATTTGGGTAAGGTTACTTTGTGATAAGTTCGTGTAAAACTTAAAAATGAACTGGGGTAAGGCTACTTTGAGATAAGTTTGTGTAAAACTTCAGGAGGAACCTGGGTAAGGTTACTTTGTGATAAGTTCGTGTAAAACTTCAGGAGGAACCTGAGTAAGGTTACTTTGTGATAAGTTCGTGTAAAACTTTAGGAGGAACCTGGGTAAGGTTACTTTGTGATAAGTTTATGTAAAACTTCAGGAGGAACCTGGGTAAGGTTATTTCGTGATAAGTTTGTGTAAAACTTCAGGAGGAACCTGGGTAAGGTTATTTTGGGATAAGTTCGTGTAAAACTTCAAGAGGAACCTGGGTAAGGTTACTTTGTGATAAGTTCGTGTAAAATTTCAGAAGGAACCTGGGTAAGGTTACTTTGTGATAAGTTCATGTAAAACTTTATTTGGAAATGTATGAGAAAAGACCCGTGTAAGATTTTTCAGGATAAACCCGTGTGAAGCTGCATTTAGGAGAAACCCATGTAAGATTGCTTCGTGACGAACCCGTGTAAAGCTGCATTTAGGAGAAACCCGTGTAAGATTGCTTCGTGACGAACCCGTGTAAACCTGCATTTGATCGTGCAAATAATTACTCTGTTTAGTTTCCGGAGCAAATCTTGAACTTGCTGGAAGTTGTTGATGATAACCATCTTTCCTGAAAAGGTACATGATTAATCGTATATGATGCATGACATGCATTGTATGATGATGTTCTCAAAATAAGTGAGATTATGCCGTATGCAATATGTATGCGCACGTCATGATATATGAACATGAAATGCTATTGTGCCACGTCCGAGTTTGGGAAAATAAATCCCTGACTATTGTTGGAGAGTAATGAAAATTGAGTTCCTGACTGTCGTAGAAAAAGTGGTTCTTCTACTTCCGCTGGAGATGGTGAACCAGAGATGACTATGCTGGGGATTTGCCCCTTGTTTATGGATATTCTGCCGAGGAGAGACTCCGCTTGAGAACAACTCTGCGGGGGAATAATTCCGTTGGAGAGAGAAGCCTCCATAGCTGAAGGGATAAACTCTGTCGAGGATTGAGCTTCTGTATTCAGAGAAATAAACTCTGTTCGGGAGAAAACTTTATGAATCGCTTGCGATTACAAAATTCGGCTGGGGAATATAGACGTCGGCTCTCCGAAAGAGCTTGGCTGGGGAAAGTAACTCCTGTTTGGGGAGACAGAGATCAAAAATTTGGTTGCCTCTACTATGTGGGGAGTGTAGATGTTACTAGGATGCATGCTGAGGATACGACAATGACTTTGTATCAAGACTTTTCAGCCCCTGTACCTGCTGGAGAAAGTGCCTGCAGAGGCCTTGTGGCTTGAGTGTTATACCAACTTATGAGGTGCTTGGTAACTGCCGATCGAAATGATAAGTCTTCTACTGATAGGCAAGTGACGAGATGACTGAACATAGTCGTACACTTTAATCCCTAACTTTTGCCTGGACTGTCTTTTCAGATTTTCAGTCCACCGGGATACCCTTTTTTGCCCAAGCCGCCTTTTCAGGTTTTCGGCTTGCCGGGTGTACATATATTTTTTGTTTTTATCCCTAATTTTTTCCCGAACCCTTTTGGTTCGCCGGGATGCCCTTATTTTTGCCTAGGCCAGTCAACCTAGCGGATCTTTGTTCATGTGTAGTATTTTCTGACTATATCCACGCTCTCAGGGTGTAGGGAGTTGTCACTGTCGGTAGTATTGTGTTGCCACACTACCAGAAGATGTTTGTTTGATCGTACATGATTCATTGCTGGAATTCATGCCCAATTCCCCCAAGTGATTCAGATGGAGATCTGCCCCTGGCTATTTGGCATCTTTGAGAGATTCCTTGAATCTTAACTTGACTGCCCCAGATGATGGACAATGATCATGCCGTGCCCCTTTGTTGGAAGTGTTTTTCCACTTGGGTGATCCTTTTTATTGAGAAGGTTTTTGTTCACTAGATATTGGTCATGCGAATTTCTCTACTGTTGAACAAATAGTCATATGCAAACAATGTTATTTTAAGAATGCAAAGCTTATGTCTGTCTTGAAGTTTTGAAAATGCAGTTTTTTTTATAGAAAAAATAGAATTTTGAAAAGATGTGATATCAACTCAGGATTTGTAATGGACCTTCAGGAGTCAGGATACCTTTTGTAACAGTATGTTTTCGAACTAACCCATGCTTCGGCTAGGACTTTTAAGGGTTATAACGTGGGCTGGTTCACGGTTTAAGAAACAAAGGATGAAGGCTCAAATTTTATTTGTACCCACCCGTTCTTCGTGATGTTCTTCGATCCTAAACTCAGCTAATTGTGCATTTAGATCCCGTTTAAGTCTTTGCTCTGATATTCAAGTGATGGTTCAGATACTAACAGTTTATTTTGAATAGGCAGTCATTTATTTTTTGTTGAGGTTTGTAGGACCTCTTTCTTTTTGATTTTATTATCCCTGTCTTTTGCCTAAACTGTTTCTTTTTGTGATTATAGTCAGCGGGATGCCCCAGTGTTTTTTCTTAAGTCTCCTTCATAGGTTTTGACTTAATGGGCTTTTATTTCGAGAGATAATGATTTCCTGTCTTGATGATTATAGGGAACCATCACCATCTTTTGTTTCAGAAGGACGTCTTTGATGCCATTCATTGTGTATGAAGCGGAAGATTGTGACTGAATGCGCCTCTGAATTAACTGAGAAAACTACCCTGCCCCAGGTTATGATTAAGGGTTTTAATATCTGTGAAAAGAAAAACTCCTACTTTTTTGGCTCGAAGGGGTTGACTAGGGATTATCTTCCTTATAACTCCACTGTTTAGGATTTGAAACAACGCCTGTACATCGTCAACAAGGTCTGTTCAAAAGCATACTGTAGAGATTGTGGTATCTTTTTCGTCATCCTCCCTCTAAAGGCTTACAGTTTTTTAGTCGAGAGTTGAATATCACGAAAAGGAAATATAAAACAATTTAAGCATAATGAAAAAAAAATTAATTCAAGACAGACACGTGTAATGCATTAATGAAATAAAAAGTTTGACATGATAATAATTGTTTGAATAAGCAAAGAAAATACAACTTCAGAATTCAAATGAACAAAAATGATTTCAATCCTAGCCATGTTTTGGCAAGGGAGCATTGATCATATTGGGAGTCTCAGGAGGGTCGAATTCGATCTCCTTGGCGTCAATCATATTCTGAATCTTGTATTTCAGCGCCCAACAATCGTTAGTATCGTGCCCCGGGCTACCAGAATGATAAGCACACGTTGCATCCAGGTTGTAGTTAGGAGAAGAAGTCTTAGGGTTCAGATGAGGGTTTATCACTGTAATCAGATTCATCTTCAACATGTGTTGCAATGCTTGTGACAATGACATGTTGATTTGGGTAAACTGCCTTTTGGGCATATCCGACTTACTCTAATCAACCCGTTGTTTTTGGCGAGGTTGTTGTTGGACCCGTGATGTAGTAGCAATTTGGAAAGGTCCCCTCTTCACCAAACCAACCTTTTGTCTTCTTGGAGGTTGATCAATGACTTGGTCCCCGGCCTCGACTGTTTGCTTCATACTATTGTATCCGTCTTGATGAAGTTGGTTGATGATGGTTCTCAACTCTTCTTGTCCCCAGGCTAGGTCTTGGATAAGAGCCATCTGCCCCAACATCTGGGTTCTTATTGCATCTACCTCAGCTTGCAGTTGTTCCAGTCGTTCGTCCTTATTGTCTTCAGGACTTTTCTTGACCAAATTCCCAACGAGGAGTGTTTTCAACTCTTCCTGCCCCTTGGATAGGTTTAGGACTATGTCCCTGAACTGAGCTTCTTGAGTTTGAAGATCTTTGTTGTCTTGTTTGAGAGCCATTGCATGAAATAAACAACGAGAACATGAGAGACCTGTACTGGAAGACCTGTTATGCAATGATATGTATGACATATGTATGCAATGTTTTCAAGGATCTCGCGGGGTAAACAAGAAACTGTTGGAATTTGATTGCAGCTTGATTGAAGAAACTTCTTGTTGTTAAGAGTCCTTCTTCAAGAGTCAAGCTCACCATATCGAGTGGGTCATAGCCACTGACTTAAGTTATCGTGTTTTGATCTCTAAACGGCATTGGCTAGACGAAAATAAATCCCCTTTTCCCCTTGCTAGATGTTTGATTTACCATAACCTGCATCACAAACCCTTGAGATCCTTGAAATGGTTAAGGAAATGTTAAGGCATGATGTTATGATGTGTATGCTATGCGTTTAAGCAAAAGTGCAAGGTGATGTAAGCAAGTAAATCCGGCAAGAAATCCATGTTATTGGATAAGGACTGTAACCAAAACCTGCAAGGAACTCATGTTGTCAGATAATAAAACTGTGCAAGTAGTTCAGGCTAAAAGCACACAAGTCACACAAACAACCTTAGGTTTAGGCTTCCATGAGGTCAAAGGTAATACCCTATTGAAGTTAAGTTGGTTCAACCTGTCCTAGAAAAGTAACCGGGTTCTAGAGGATCTCAATATCACTGACCATCCTCCATCGGTCATGGTTTCAGCTCACGCAATCTTTTCTTGCGGCCAAAACTATCTCGAGAGTATGATCTCAATGAGTGTAGCATCGAGTATCAACCAGTTCACAGCTTTACACCGATGCTAGCTATCTCACTACTTTCTAATGGCCAAGTTGGTCGATTAAAGGTTCTAAGGTCAGTTGATGTTTAACGACACACATAGCAACCCCATATTCTCCTCGTTTCTCCATAAGGGATACCGGTACCAACCAATGTGCCACATCAACGTAGCTACTACTTCAACCGTATCGGTGTACGCCGTACAATTCTCTCACAGTTTATTGCTACTTACCTAAAAGGTGTTCCCCAGATCCGGGTTAGGATCTATAGTAACTCCCAATACAAAACCCTCAAAAGTAAAGCAACCAAAACAAATAAGAGAAGCAAATTATGATGAACTAAATCCTAAGGTATACCCCACTTATTCTTCCCCAACAGAGTCGCCACTTCTGTGATACGGTGGCAGAATCGGACTGTTTTAGGAAAATGCTGGTTTGCATTTTGCGTTTGTGTTTGCAAAATGTCGCGGTAAGCAAGAGTCGCCACCGACTTTTATTTTATCCAACTGGAAAGGAAAAAAGCAAATAAAAATTCCTTTTTCGAGATTTTGAGTACGGGGGTAGATTATAGAAAGGGAAGGTATTAGAACCCTTTCTATCCGTAGTTTTCTACATGCTCTTAGGTACTTGCTCATCATTTTAAAAATTGCTTCCGTGTTTGTGTGTTTTTGAAAAGTTTTTGTTTTACTTCGTTTTAACCCTTGTATCAGTCCTCAAGAGTGTTACAAAGTCGTTTTGAAAACTTTGTTTAAAAAAAAGGTGTAAGTGTGAACAAAGTTTGATTTTGAGCAAGTACCTACTCGAAAAAAGAATGTTTCTGTTCTTGTTTCCTTTAGACAGCGCTATCCCACTATTAAAGAGTAGGTAGCACCGTCGTTGGAGTTGTAAGGGTCAATTCGAAAGGGACATAATGGTCATTGAAGGCAACATGTAGGGATACCTTAGCATTTCGAAGGGACTGTCATCATATATTCATAGGCAACATCGAGGGACAAGATCATATACCGTAGGCAACTTCGAGGGACATTGAGGGACCATGATCTTTATGATGATTTTAATCGAGGGCCTTTGCTAAGGGTATCCCTATGTTCGAGGGACATGACCATGATTTTCCGAGGCAACCAAGTGAGGTATACCCTAAGGGTGCATATGTGCAAGGTGTGTTATGTTCAGTTATTTTAGTCTTGTGTTAAGTTTGCTAATGTTTGATTATTCTTGCCATACAATCCTATTAGTCATACATCTAGCAATTAATAATTGCAGTAATTTAAAAGTGCAGAAATATAAAACCTAGCTATTACAAGGCTTCGGGGAGGGGGATTATGTACATATCCAAAACTTGGGGAAAATTAAATAAAAGCGGTAAAGGTCCTACTAATCATCTATTACATCCCAATATACAATTACAATAATAAAATGAAGTGCGAAAGAATAATAACGCGCAAATTTGAAAAGACGTCTAAAAATCATAAGATATAAAAAAATCTTTTTGTTGTTTTTTTGTTTTAATTTATAAAAATGGTTTAAGTTAAAAAATAATTGATCTAGATCTATATTTAAAAAAAGATAATTATTAAAGAAACATGAAATTTAAATAAAAGAAATTAATTCTATGTTTTTTTTTGGTATTTTTGTTACGAAAAGGAAAATGAATTAAAATGAAATTAAACCTAAGTTCTATTAATTTTAATTTTTAAAAAAAAGTTAAAGTGTTAGTTAATTAATTTACCAAAATTAAAATTTAATTAAGAAAAAAATCCTAAATATATTTTTATGTGATTTTTATATTTGTTTATTGATAAAAAAAAGGGATTAAAATAAATAAATGAAATGAATAAAACAAGAAAATAAAGATGGGCCTAGTAGCAAAAGTAAACAGGAGGTGCAATCATTAGAAATCCCTAGGCCCGAATCTTCGAAAGCTTCATGCTCTAACTATGGTGTTTTTTGATTCTTGCGTGAAACCTATGATTCAACCATCCATAATTGTTCTATATAAACTCAAACAAACGTTAGCATACCATAAAATGTGATTAAATTAGAGATTCGAAGTTTAAAATTTTACCAAACCGGTGTTGTCAAATGGGGGCGTGCTAGGCGTGTGATGGATTGCTCTTGGGCCTTGTAAGACTCCTGAGAACTTCAAGAGGATGGTTTGAGGCTTGATGTCAATTGAGAGAGACCGGAACCTCGAGATATGACTTGCACCAATTCTTTGATTTATGGAGAGCTTTTTGAAGAGTTTTTAGAGAGCTTTTTGAAGAGCTTTTTGAGAGCTTTTTAGAGAGGAATTTCGTTTCTTTCAAGCTTGTATGGCTCTATATTTATAGAGGAGAATGAGGAGACAAGAAAGTATGGAAAGAATCTCCCTCATAATGTTGTGTTTTAAGACCATGATCAAGATTTGAAAAAAATGCCATATTTGATGATTTTATGCCATTTTCACATGTGGATGAACCTGGACATATTTGAAGGGTTATTGTACAAAATCAATTGACATAAACCAGCATAAAACTTGCCCAAAATGGATTCACATCAAAATTTACATTATTTCTATTATTTATTTATTTAATTCTGAATTTTAATGAATAAAATATCAAAATAAATAGCATACATAGTAAAAAAATGTATGGGTGGGCTTAGAGGTCGTGGACCATGTTAGGAATGAGTTTCAAACTTGAAAAGATAGGCCCATTTGGAAAAAATCCAAGTTTGGTCAATATTTGCTTCATGCATTTTTTTCAAAAATTGTCCAACTTTGACAATGCATATCTCTCTCAATTTTAACATTATGAGGGTGTTCTTCTACTTTTTAGAAAGGTTAGGATGTCCCCTAAGAAACATCTTTGGTTTCATCTCAATTGGATATTCCATGTTCATGTAAGAAGCTTTGACCCAAAAGGTGTTTTTGTTGACTTTTCAAAATGACCTATAATGTCCAAATTTATATCTTCTTGTGAGTGCATATTTTGAACTTGGGAGATGAAGATGAATTGTAGGGAATTACATCCTCTCAGAAATGAGCTTTGGATAGGTCATTTATGATAAAGTATGAGAAAGTTATGCTTGGTCAAAGTTGAGTTAACTTTTCCTACAAAACCCTAATTTAGCAACTTTTGGGTTTTGATGAATTGTGAGCAATCCTTGAGGAATCATGATCAAACATTTATCAAATGATGAATAATACTTCAAAATGAGGATGTTGACCAAAAATATTGAAGTTTGACTGTATGTGTGCCACAGTTGACTTTTGCCCTATCACAGTCGACTTTCAGGCCTTTGAGCAATTGACTGAGAAAACTTTCTCTGCAAGGCTTGAAACTTGACATGGATGATCTTGAGAACATATTAGGAAAATAGTGAGAATTTGGAACCATTTGGACTCAAACAACTTGATGCAAAATGAAACCCTAATTTGAGGTAGACTGCCTTTAGGAGAGAGTTTGTCTGGTCAACTCTTGGTCTTCCTTGGGCAATTTGAAGACCTTACTTGAAATGTATTAAGAAATATGGGAGGGAAAATTTTGGGGTACAACACAAGGGGTATGACATGTTATTGTCCAACTCATCAGTGACAGTCAATTCAAGATTCCAAGAAATCTCTCATAAAGTCCTGAATAGCCAGAGGCAGGTCTCCATCGGAAACACTTAGGCCATTGAACATGAATTCCAATAAAGGGTCACGTATGACCAAGCAAACATTTTATGGCAGTAGTACTTACTACTATGGATAATGAAAAATCCTCACAAAGTCCCTTTCATAAGGTGATCCTCAGTGAATTCGTGAGAGCCACCTCTATAAGGTTATCCCACAAAATAATCTTCACGGATAAGGGTACAATCTCCCACAAGGCTATCCTCGACAAGCACCGAAACATATTCAAACAAAAATGGGGCATCCTCCAATCGATGACATAGTCAAACTCACCAGCGGATAAAGGATTTTGATCTTCTTCCAACGAACGCACACATCATGCCAGTTCCCAAACAAATGGAAATTGCTGACAGTTTATCATCTTCTAGATGCAATGCAGGTACAATCTAAATACAAATTTATTTTGACATTCATTCCAGACTCTTCTACAGATACAATTTAGGTACGATCCAAATATGAATGGCATTCTAATACTCATTCAATACATCCTCAGATATAATCAAGGTTTAGATTTATTCTGACATTCCCCGGCCGAGTTTGGTATTCCAAAACTGGAAAAGAAACCTTATAAAAATTCTTCCCCAGACAAATTAATTTCCCCAGTAAGATCATCAGAATACTTTCCTCAATAGGGTTTATTTCTATAACAGATTACAATCTCCCCAGCTTGAGTCTTTTCCTTAGACTACTACACATCACTGATAGAACTCCCCTTGTCCCCAGCCAAGTTGATACTATCTCCAGTAAGTTGTTGCGAAGACTGAAATCCGACCAGATAACAGTTTAACTTCATTCTACTCAGAAAGTTGATGTGAAGCCTGGAATCCAACCAGATAATAGTTAACTTCATTATCCCCAGTAAGTTGCTGCGAAGCCTGGAATCTGACCAGATAACAATTAACTTCATCCTACCAGCAAGTTGTTGGGAAGCCTAGAATCCGACCAGATAACAATTTAACTTCATTCTCCCCAGAAAGTTATTGTGAAGCCTGAAATCCGACCAAATAACAGTTAACTTCATCCTCCCCCAGACAAGTCGAAAGTTTAGTCATCTCTTTTATCCCTAGTTAGGGTAAATAAGAAATTAAATTCCCCAGTAGAGCAACGGACCACCAAGGTTCCTAAACTCTTCTCCCCAAACAGAAATCAGTACATCCCCAACGGAGTTTCTTCAAACAAATAAGCAGGAATCTCCAACGGAAGCATTCTAGACAAATTTGAAGATACACGTACTCTTCATCTCCGACAACAGTCAGAGATTGATTTTCCCAGACCAAGATACTGCACAGATTTATCAATGTACTTCAAACAGCATTTCACATACACACATCATTTACAAAATATCATAATATACGCATACAAAATGCATATATCATTCTCATTTATTCTAAGAGCATCATTATGCAATACATTACATACATCATGCCCTTGCATGAAATTAACTTTATCTTTTTAGGTCGGTTCCCGAACAGGTAGATCTCATCATCAGCCTATCATATGTCAAATACAATCAGCCAAAGATTCTCTTCTAGAAACGGTTCAGATACGATCCAGATTCGAATGACACTCTGATACTTATTCTAGATTCTCTTCTAGAAACGGTTCAGATGCGATCTAGATGCGGATGACATTCTGATACTTATTCCAGATTCTCTTCTAGAAATGGTTCAGATACGATCTAGATACGGATGTCATTCTGACACTTATTCCAGATTCACTCTAGAAACAGTTCAGATACGATCCAAATACAGATGACATTATGATACTTATTCCAGATTCTCTCTAGAAACGATTCAGGTATGATCCAGATACAGATGACATTCTGACACTTATTCTAGATTCTTTCAAATACAGTCCAGATACGATCTAGAGTCGGATGTCATTCTAACGCTTATTCCAGATTTTCCCCTCGATACAATTCAGATACGATCCAAATACGGATTCCATTCTGAAAATTATTCCAGATTCACTCTAGAAACGGTTCAGATACGATCCAAATGCGAATATCATTCTAAAAATCATTCAATACATCTTTCAAATACAGTTCAGATATGATCCCGATGCGGATATCATTCTGAAACTCATTCAATATATCTTTCAAATACAGTTCAGATACGATCCAGATACGAATGTCATTCTGACACTCATTCAATACATCTTTCAAATACAGTTCAGATACGATCCATATACGGATGTAATTCTGACACTCATTCAATACATTTCTCAAATAAAATTCAGATACAGTTCAGATACAATCCAGATACGAATGTCATTCTGACACTCATTCAGTACATTTCTCAAATACAGTTCAGATACAATCCAAATATGGATGTCATTCCGACACTCATTCAGTACATCTTTCAGATATGAGTCAGATACGATCCAACTATGGATGTTATTTTGATACTCATTCCACTCCATCTTCTGATTCAGATTAAATCGGCCAAAGGTTTATTCTGATACTTCTCCCAGTTACAGTCAAGTTTATACTTAGTCTAATTTCTATCAACAATCACCTTTGGGTGACATCTATAAGCCCATCTCCATCAAACTCTTTATCACTTCTCCAAATGGAATTTTTAAGCCCATTCCCGACAAAATAAACTAACACATAGTCGAGTGAAATTTTTTGGGCACTCTAGTGTTCAATCATCTTCCACCTTCAAGTCACGAATGGCGGACCCGCCAATCTAACTCTTCAGGTTTAAGAAGATTGAACAGGGAGCTGTTGTACCCCAAAATTTTCCCTCTCTTTCTCAAGACATTCCTCATAAAGGATCTCCAATGCTCAAGGATTCTCAAGAATTGATCATACAAAATCACCTCCGAAACACTGAGACCATAAATTAGGGTTTTGACTAAGAACGACTGATCATTGACTTTTTGACCTAATACACGATCTAATGGCTTAAAGTACAATCTCAAGGATTCAAATACAACATGTTGACCTAATTTCATGGCTCAAAATATTTCTCAAGATCAGTGGATTGATAGATGAAATTTGGTCAACTGATGAAAAAGTCAATTGTACATTGAAAAGTCAAACTTTGACTTTTTGGTCAACATTAAGTTTCAAAGATCAAAATTCATCAAGACATTCAATAATATCAAGCTTGATCATCAATGAGTCAAGAAATTCAAAAGTCAATTTGAAAAGTCAAAACTTTTTAAGACAGAAATTTTTCTAAGTGTTTTATACATGTTTATTTCATAACTTCATACCAATTTTTCACCATGATGCAAAATGATTCAAAGGAAACTTTCAACATGAAAGTTGTAGATCTTGATGAATTCTACAACTTTGTATTAGAGGGTTGATGTCCAAAAAATGCTTATATTTGAAGATATGAGCTCATTAAGTCATGATACTTTTGTATAAACACTTAGAGAAATTTCCAACAGATTTTGTTCAGTTTTTATCTCAACTTCTTGGCCAATTTTCATCAAGTTCCAGTTTGATTTAACAAAAGTGGAAAACATGAAAGTTGTAGAGGATGTTTCAAGCTTTCTAAAATGTCCAAGAGCATGATTTTATTATACTTGAGCTAGGAGATTCAAGGGCCTGAAGTTGGGCATCCATTCTTGAATTGCAAGTCATTTTGTTGAAGAACATATAACAAAATCCTTATGCCATGCTGAATAATCTTACTTTGCAGGCCTTTTGAATTGAAAATATACCCATAATAATATGTTTACACAATTGATTGAACCATTATCCAAGTGATTCAAGTATTGTCCATTGCATCATTCCATTTATGGCACAAAGGCACAATTGCAATTCATATAAAGCATGCTTTATACAAAGTCAGCTCTCCTTGAGCCTCTCAACTGTTTTTTCTGCACACACAATGTCAAAGCAAGAAGTAACATGCCTAAAAACTCCTAGCCACTTCAGATCCCTTTTGTACCATGCATTGGGACATCAAATTTCACATAACTTGGTTGTTTCATCTCAACCAAACTAGAATTTTGACAGCTTGTAAAACAAACTCTCTCATCCTCTCAAACCTCCTATATAAATAGAGAGGCTATTTTCAAGCTAAAGGCCATAAGTTTTTGTTGTGTAGACAAGTTTCTCAAAATCCATCATACTCTAAAAAAAACCATAACTGTCCATAAAACCTCCACTCTCGAGCTTAGAAACCAAAATATTCAAATCTCTCAAAACTTGCATTTCTATCCAAACAAACCATCCACATACTTCATATACATCATATAGAAGTTGTTCAAACACAAGATCAACTTTTGTAACATCACTATCATCATTCTCCAAACTCAAAAGCAGCCACTTGACTTCTCTAAGACAATACAATAACTCTAAATCCAAACACAAATTTCAGCTTCAAGGTAAGTTTTCTTGACTTTGAACTCTTCATACAAGCATCATTAGTGGTTCATTCGTGAAGATAAAATATAGATATCATTGCCATGAAACTAACCATATGTTTACTTTTCATTTTTATTAACCATGTGTTGAGAACTAACTCATATATGCAGCAGAAAAATGTTAGAAGTAAAAAACAGTAGTATGAGTCGATACATATCTATATGAGTTGACACATATTAATTACAAAACAGGCGTTGCACCCTAAAATTTAACCTCTTGATTTTAGAATTTTTATTTGGCTTATATTTCATCTGCCTATGCATACATACATTGGTTCTATTGCTATAGGATCAAGGTATGCCAGTAAAGCACCGACTATTTATCAGAAGCGTCAAAGGCTTCATGCAGGAAATTCAATCAGCTGAGGAACGAGTTATCACCATGTTCTATTTGCATTTATTTTCTCATGTCTTGGGCAATATAAGGGAACCAGAGGTTTTGATCTGATTCATAATAGTTTGGGTTAAGTATCTATTTTGGTGCGTCAACTTCATAATTTTCTAACTGCGAGCCAGAGTACTGTTTTAGGCTGAAATTTAATCACGAAGTCCATGTTGATATTATCTTCACTTTTCATATTCGGTCTGGGAGCCAATTATGTGCAGATGGCGGTCAAATAATTTTATTACTGAGTTTTCAGGTTATAGATCAACAGTGTTTCGGGCGTTCAGAAATATCTAACTCCGATTTGATATATCGTCTCGAGGTGGTTCTTTCGCCATTGAATCCGCCTCGATATTCTCTCCAACTTCCGTGTTTAGGCCTAAAGCTAATTCTCGAAGGAAGGTCTCCAAATTCGTAAATCAGACAAAGCTGAATAGTGGAAAATAAAGATAAACAATTGGCTGAACCGTGTTTTGCGCACACTAAAAAATTCATAACTCAAAGTTTGTGGCTCGTGTTGATCACGTTCCGATGGCCAAAATTCTGTCTAGACGTCATCTACATTTTAATCTCTCACAGCCGGAAGCTAATTCTTCTAAAAAAAGACCCGAAAATATGGATTTATCAAGTATTTTCGCACAGGAAAATTGTGGCAAATATTTATCTGCACCACATCTAAAAAATCACAACTCGGTCAATTTTTATTCTATCGAGCCCACTCCAATGACATTGTGTAATAAATTGAGTTATCTAAATTTTGGTTTCCATTTTCAAGAGCAAACGGTACCTCGAAGGCTTCCATTTTGGCCCGAAGTGTGTGTAACTCACTGAAAATTTTGAAGCTGGGAATTAAAGTTGTCTGAGGTGAAATTTCAAAAATTCATAACTAAATCACTGTTTATCTGATTGAGCCCATTTTCGGACAGGAGTTTGTTCACAATGTCGGCTATATTTTGGTTTCATATTTCAACTTCAAAACTTGTACCGAGATTCCTGCGAATTTGCCCGAACGTGTCGCACTCAAGTGAATTAAAATTCTACATTAGTATTTATGGATATTTGAGACCCATTAACTAAATTCACTCATGTAAGCCCATATTATATATTCTTTTTACTCCCATTTCTCTCATAACTCACCAATCTCCACAAACAATCTAAACTTTTCTCTCAATTCTCTCAAAGATCAAATCAAGGTTCTACATTTTTTTTCATAAAAAACACAACAACAACTTCATCAAGATCCAAAAGTCAAGATCAAGAACAATTCTTCTCTGATTAATGATCTGTTCATTGCGATATCTATACCTAAGCCTCCTCTTCACTTCTATCGATGAGTTTTCTTGAATTAAATACTTTTTGAAATAAGTGATTTTTTGAATAAGTGATTTTTCTTGGTTTTGTTGTTGATTGGAGTTTTAATTGTATGATTGAGACTTAATTGTTGCGAATTGATTTGAATAGAGGATTTAATATTATCTTGTTGAATTGCTTATTGAAATAAGTGATTAATTGAACTTGAGAAGTTGATTTTGGTTGTAACTCGAAATTGATATAGTGTTGTTATGTTGATTTTTAGCCCTAGGTATAGTTACACTAGTGTTTAGGTTGAATTAGCTATAGAAAATTAATTAGCACTAATACTAGTTTGAGATTTTGAACTCTTGATTAGATTAACACTAGTTCCTAATTCTTGATGTAGAATTTGTTAATAGTTTAAGTTAGGTAGATTCTAACACTAACTTTGATTTAAGTGTTGCAACATAAACTAACAATTAGTTTAGTCTAGACCCAATCTTTGATTTTCAAGCTTTACTAGATGTTTCTAATTATTTTTGGTTGATGATTATTGATATTTTTGTGCATTTGAAATGCATTTTTGCATATGATCTCAAGTTACCAATTCTTGACATAAACTAATCTTTTTGCCAATTGTTGATTGTTTGTTTGTTGCTTGTCATTTCAATGAGTTGAGATAATTTCTAGTGGACTCAAATATCATTGCAAAACACATTTGAAACAAGTTTGATTGAGTTTGATAGAAAATATCTCAATATTTAATAAATTGATGAAGTTTGACATGATTAGTGTTTTTGCTCTAACTCTTGATCTGTTTTGAGTTTTTCCGACTTTCTATAATGAAAACTGACATTCTCAAGCCATCCGAGGCTCTCCACACGAACGATTTCTCGATTCGGATAAGTTTCGGTCAAATCTGGGAGCTGCTGACTTGTTTGCGAAAATCGCATTTTTTGAATGAAATTTAACCGAATCGTTCGTATTTTGAGACCGCTTGCATGTGCACAGCTTCTGATAATTTTTATAAATCATTCCGGTTTATTTTTAAGCTTGTGCCTTATGTATCAATTCACTTTTTCAACTTGTCCATAATTGTGATTTTTGGCCTAAATGTGACTTTTTTGTCTTAATTCATTACTTTTCATAGTTTGTGATTGTGCCAATTATGTGATACTTGTAGCATTTGTCAGTTTGCTAACATTAGCCTAGTTTAAGCCTAATTCTTTGATTGCTCAAAATTATTGAAATCGAAATATTAAAGAAGCTTGACATTGGTTGATAATTCATGAGATTATGTGTAAATTGTGGAGTTTACAACTTGATTTAAAAAATGTTGTTGAATCATCTCATGAGTTGGAAATTAATGTTGAGATTTTTCTTTAATGTCTTGATCTCAATAATAACAATTGTTTATAACCATTTGGTTGTTGATCATTGTGTTTTTTTGGGTGCATTTGAAATGCATTTTTGGTATATAATTTCAAGTTGTTTGATTTTTGACATAAACTACTTTTTGCAAATTTGTTGATTGACACTTGTTGTTTGTCATTTACATGTGTTGAGATAAATTCTAATAGACTCAAATGACATCATAAAACACATTGGAAACACGTTTGATTGAGTTTGGTGGAAAATACCTCAACACTTAAATATTGACAAATTCTTGACATAATTGTTGTTTTTGCTCTAACTTTTGATTCACTTTGAGTTTTTCCGACTTTTTTTATTGAAATCGGAGTTTCTCAAGCCATCAGAAGCTCCCTTTGTGTATAGTTTTTTGATTCAGACACTTTTCACCCGACTTTTACTGTTGCTGACTTGTTGCAAAAATCATGTTTTTGGGTGAAATTTGGCCGAATCGATTGCATTTTTGTGATTTGTTTGCATGAATATTAGTCCCATTAATTTTTACAATTCATTACGAACAATTTTCAAGAGGTTACTGTTGCACCCCAAAATTTTCCCTCTCATTTCTCAAGGAATCATCCTGGATCCTCAAGTTTGCTTTCATCAGGTCTCCAGGCCTTGAATTATCAATTTTTCCAAGCAGACCATTCACAAGAGCAAAATGGTCATTTGCATACTAAGAAGTCTAATTTTGACTTTTGGATCAAAATCAAATCTCAAAAATCATATTTCATCAAGACATGTTGGAATATGAAGTTTGCTCCATCAAGAGTTTCAAAAGTCAAATTTCATTTTGGAAGAATCAAATTCTAAAAACTTAGAAATTTTTCTAAGTATTTAAGAAATATGACGGTTTCAGAACTTCTGGGTCAGTGTTCACACTCAGCAAATTCTGGATGTTCTCAAGACAGAGTTTGGTCAGAACTTCTGGGCCAATGTTCACAAGGGTCCAGTCAGAGTTTGCAAAGGTTAAAACAAAGAAGGTAATAAAGTGTGTTGTAAGTATACTGGAAGTTCTGAAGGATCCTTCAGAATGTGCTGAAATCAGAAGATACAAAGATCAGAGGTTGGATGTTATGCTGAAGCAGAACTTCTGATCCAGAGTTAAGCAAGGACATAGAGTTTCACATGGGAACCCATTTAATGCTCACAACCGCTTGTGAAGTCTTTATCCAAGGGATTCTCTCCACGTATACCCCTACTGTATTGGGAAGACAAACTTCTATGCAAAAGTATGCTAGACCCACGCGTTGTTTCTACTTTTCCTTAATTCACGCTGCCAAATCCAGCTGAGGCGCTGTTAACCATCCAACTTGAATGCATTGAACCCCACTTGTTTAAGCTTAGTTCAAGAGTAAGTCAGTATTTAGCACATGATGTTGGTTCCACTTAACTGCCTCAACTGCAAAAACTTTACCTATAAATAGAGCACCATTGGCCACTGAGAAGATGGAAAAAATTGGTAAAAGAGACGAGAGAATTGAGAAAGAAGGCTTTGAATCACTGCAAAAATTCCAAGAACCCAGGAAACTATAAACACAAAATACCAAAATCTTAGCATTGATTCCTTATACTCAAACTCCATTTTTCCTCAAGTGTTCTTGATTAAAGCCATCCACGTAGCTGCTGATTTGTACATTAGAAGCTACCTTAACTCCTGTATTCTCATTGCCATACACTCTCCATTTCCACCTCAAAGGAGTCAGAATATCACCTCTTGGCCGTTCCAGAAGTTGTAAACTTCTATCCTGCTGAGTACGTGAAGAAGTTGCTCAGAACATCACCAAAATTCAAGACTAATCTCCAGTTCACATAATCCTTTCCAGCTGCAAGGTAAGTTTTCTGCTGATTCTCATTATAATTGATTAAGCATTGTCAGATTTTGCATATTTAGCACAATGTAGATATTCTGATCCTGATGATGTACATATTCTGAAAATTTATGCATCTGCCTGCCTAAGTAAGAAGGAATCCCAGTTCAGAGTTTCATAAATAAATTAGGGCTCAAAATTAGAATTAGCAAATACATGTTGCTTCTGATTTGTGCTTCTGACATTTCATGAAATTTGTCCTAACTGTTATGTATGCAACTTCCGTTCTGTTAAGAAATAACTAAGTTGCAGATGTTCTGAATGACATGGAAAGAGGCAAAGTTCTAACAAATGCATCAGAACTTCTGAAAACTTCAGAGTTCTCAAAAGATCCAGAACTTCTGAACTTCCATATTTTTTCTAACATGTTTCTGTTTGTGCAGCAAGGCAGAGTCAGAACTTCTGACCTCTTCTACTCTTCTATTTTTGCGCTGGTTATGTTCTTTTTTTATTTTTCCATCATATTATATTTTATTATTAATCAAAAAACACCAAAATATTTTATATTTGCATGTTATATTTTCTTTTAACATAAAAACCCAAAAAATATTTTCTTAAGCAAAAGTTATTTCCCTTTTTTTAAACAGACAAACATTTTACATTCCCTGTACATTCTTATCTATTTCAACGTGGTTGTAATAGTAACCTAGAATTTTAACTTACAACCTCCATTCATAAATATGTACCCCTATCCCTCTAAATCTTGTAATAGCGTAGGACTTTATATTTCCGCACTGTTATTGCTTTCAATATATGCTAGTAATTAGGGTGTGTATGACAAGATATAAAAATTGACAAATAGATCACCCTAATCAAGACGAATTATGCATGCAATCAAATACACTCGCACATTTACACCCTTAGGATAATTCCACTTGTTGCCTTACAAAAATGGCCATGTTATGCATGTGGGAGGTCTTAGCACAAACGAATCGAAAAAGATCATAGTCCCTCGATGACGCTATCAAATTTGCCTTTCAAAAATGATCTTAGTCCCTAAAGGAAAAGTGCTAAGTCATCTCACAATATTGCTATCATGGTCATACGATGACCCAAACACCCGTCCCTTCATATCCAATGATGGGGCTTCTTACCAAAACAATGGTAAGATAGCAACATCTAAAGGAGGAAAAGCACATCTAAAACCTTTTGAGTAAGTAGATTACTTTTAGTTACTTGCTCAATTTCGAAACAAATATCCTTGCTATTTTTAAAAACAATCACATACACTTTCCAAATATCTTTCCAAAACTTGAAATATTTTCAAAATCTCAACACTTTGTATACGTTCTTACGAACGAGAACTATTACAAAGTTTGCCTAAACAAGGGCACCTTTTCAAAATACTTTCCAAATCACACAAAACACATTTTCCAAACAAAAGCAAGTGATTTAACAAGTAACTAAGAGTCCATGGAA
Source organism: Vicia faba (assembly GCA_948472305.1). Classification (NCBI taxonomy): domain Eukaryota; kingdom Viridiplantae; phylum Streptophyta; class Magnoliopsida; order Fabales; family Fabaceae; genus Vicia; species Vicia faba. The sequence goes on from OX451740.1 coordinate 1,113,993,870, forward strand.
AACCATGGATGAAAAGGGTGCTAATACCTTCCCTTTTCATAATCTACCCCCCGAACTCAAGAAAACATCTCTAAAGGTCTTTCCTGTGCTTTTTCACCTTTCCTTATTGGGTAAAAGAAAAGTCGGTGGCGACTCTTGCTAAACCGCAATATTTGCAAACACAAACGCAAAACCCCAAGTCAGTTCTCCCACCGTATCACAGTTATGTTTGTTTCGGATGTGCTTTTCGGTTTATGTACATATTACACCATTACTTGAAAAATACCTGTAGCGGTGAAAATCAAAGATCAAGCTATTAATTAACTTGATTCGCAAAAGCAAGAGTCGCCATCGCGCTTTATTATTTCCAAGGGAAAAGAGCGAAATAAAACCCTTAAATATGCAATGTAAAATAATACTTAAAAGTAATGAAAAATACAATGCGTGTTTGAAAGAGATCGAGAGTTCGGGGGTTGATTATGCAATGGAAAGGTATTAGCACCCAATGCATCTGCGGTACTCCGCAGGAACCTTTTGAAATATCTGTTTTTCGGTTAAAATTATTTGTTTGATTAAAATGGTTTGTTTGGTCAAAATGGGTGTGGATGAGATTGTGAAGATACGACGACCTACTGTCGAAGTTTTAACTTAAAAGGGGTGTGAGTTTAAAAATTGATTTGTAGGAGATTCGTCTTAAGATTAATAAAACTAAAAAAAAGTATGAAGGGGTTTCGCACAATCGTATTAGATACTCGATGACATGAAGTCAACAAATTAATACTTTCCCTTGGATTAAATCGAGAAGGCAAAATAAAATGGACATCAAAATATAAGCATTTGAAAAATTCACAAGAAAGTGAATCTAACGAAACAAATTAATGACCAAAAGGCACCGAAAAATTAAAATGACAGAGATATTTAAATATAAATAAAAGAGAATGTAACTAATTATCTAAAGAAGTTATTTGAACTAAAAAAAATTAAGATTACTTACTAAAATAATTCTAAACTAATTACAAATTCTAAGAATATAAAAATAATTCTAAAAGTACTACATTAGACCTAAACCAAATTAAAATTCTAAGGTTATAAAAAATAATTCTAAAATTACTAAATTAGATCTAAACTAAATTAAAAATTTAAAATTAGTAAATTAAATCTAAACTAAACTAAAATTCTAAGATTACTAAATAAAATCTAAAACAAATAAAAAAACCAAAGTTACTAAACTAAATATAAATCAAATAAAATTTTATAACTACTAAACTAAATCTAAATCAAATACAAATTCTAAAGTTATTAAATTAAATCTAAATCAAATAAAAATTCTAAAGTTATTAAATTAAATCTAAATCAAATAAAACTCTAAAGTTACTAAACTAAATCTAAATCGAATAAAAGTTCTAGAGTTATTAAATTAAATCTAAATCAAATGAAAATTCTAAAGTTTCTGATTCTAAATCAAATAAAAATTCTAAAGTTATTAAACTAATTCTAAATCAAATAAAAATTCTAAAGCTATTATATTAAATCTAAATCAAATGAAAATTCTAAAGTTACTAATTCTAAATCAAATAAAAATTCTAAAGTTATTAAACTAATTCTAAATCAAATAAAAATCTTAAAGTTATTAAACTAATTCTAAATAAAATAAAAATTCTAAAGCTATTAAATTAAATCTAAATCAAATGAAAATTCTAAAGTTACTAATTCTAAATCAAATAAAAATTCTAAAGTTATTAAACTAATTCTAAATCAAATAAAAATTCTAAAGTTACTAAACTAATTCTAAATCAAATAAAAATTCTAAAGCTATTAAATTAAATCTAAATCAAATGAAAATTCTAAAGCTATTAAATTAAATCTAAATCAAATGAAAATTCTAAAGTTACTAATTCTAAATCAAATAAAAATTCTAAAGTTATTAAACTAATTCTAAATCAAATAAAAATCCTAAAGTTATTAAACTATTTCTAAATAAAATAAAAATTCTAAAGCTATTAAATTCAATCTAAATCAAATAAAAATTCTAAAATTACTAATTCTAAATCAAATAAAAATTCTAAAGTTATTAAACTAATTCTAAATCAAATAAAAATTCTAAAGTTATTAAACTAATTCTAAATCAAATAAAAATTATAAACTTATTAAACTAATTCTAAATCAAATAAAAATCCTAAAGTTATTAAACTAATTCTAAATCAAATAAAAATTCTAAAGTTATTAAACTAAATCTAAGAATTCTTTTTTTTAAAGTAGTTAAAATTTCTAAAGATTACTAATTAAGTTTAAATCTAATCTAACTAATTAAAATTATCTAATTAACTGAAACATAGTTATTTGATTAAATCTAAAAAAAAATAAATTAACTAGAAAAGATTATTATCTAAAATAAACAAAATGAAAGGGTGTAATTAATAATTACTAGGGGAGGTGTAGTAAAAAAATTGGTTGGGCTTAAGTAAATTAGAAGGAAACTAGCCCGGGATTGTATAAAAAACCAGTTTATAAAAGAAAAGAAAAAGAATGGGCCGGACCGGGTCAGGCTGGACCCGGATCCACCCAGCTTATCAAAGACAAACGGGTTAGAAAACCCTAAGTTATCCAGCGCCTCTTTTCCAAAGAAAGCAGAACCAGAAAAACTTCCTCTGTTCTCTCCATGATTTCCTTTCTTCTCAATTGATTTTCATGCTCTTCTCTCAATCGTAAACAAACAACAACTCTCTCATCTCTCGGTTTCATATAACCATCCTTCTCGCGATTTTTACTTTCACCCAACAACATCAGAATATGAAAAAATCACAACAATCCAAACATTCACATGACATAAAGAAGATGATGTAAGGAGAAGATTTAACCTACATGCGAAGCTGAGGTTTGCTTTGGTATTTTGTTGAAATTAAAGTCGACTATGAAGCAAGAAAACCATAGCCAAATACATAACCCAAGTAATAAGTTGCTCCTTTATATTTTCCGATTATCACTCCTCGCGCTTCTTCTTAAATCTCTTGAGTTTTCTGTGTTGTTTTTGTCTATGTTGCTATGCGGATTTGTTGCTGGTTGTAGTGAAATCGATCTGAGTTTTATTGAAAATGTTGCCGTAGTGCTTCATGGCTTTGCTGAGTGAGTAGAAGATATATGCGGAAGAGTTTTATGGAATGGAGAGTTGGTCCGGAGGATCGATGGTGATGTTGGATATTGGAAGGAAGACATAGCTGATGAAGCTTAGACGGAGTATGAAGATTGTTTGTCTCGTGAGGAGGAGGTTTGATGTGGGTTTGTATGGATGAAAAGAAAAGAAGCCAGATGATAAAGAGGTATGTAATGGTAGTTTTACAGTATTGGAGATAACTTGGAACAACTTTGTGGATTGATTAAAATTGGAGAAAAAGATTGGTGAAGTTTTTGCAGAATTTCTGTTAAATTTTTTTATATCAGTTCCCCCTCTTCCATCAGTAATTTTTCTCTCCTTTTATAGATAAGAATCCCCTGGATTTTTGAGAGGGAAGATTGGTGCTTTTGAATTGTTTTTTGAGATACTGATTTATTACTTTGTGATGCAGTTTTTTGTATGACCATTTTTGTGCAAGCTTTGGTAATGGTTTGAACTATTATGCTTGGAGCATTATGCAGGTTTTGTTGTGTAGCATGTTAGAATTTTATGGACAGTTAGGATATGGACAATAGCAAAGTTTTGGACTGTAGCAGCAGGATTTTGGACACAAAACAATAAAACAAAGACAATAGTAATAATAATAATAAAAGACAATTTGTTAGTAATACAAAAATAGAAGAATAATAATAATAAAAATAAGATGCAAACAAAATTAATTTTATTTTAATTTTAATATTAATTTAATTTTAAAAATTGAATTAAAATTAGAATCAAATCAAAATTAATATTGGATTAAAAGAAGCTAAAACTATAATGACTAAAAAGAATAAAAAATGTAAAATAAAGGAAAAAGATATTAACTATATTTTTTGGATAAAATCTATACTAAAATATAAATCTAAATGAAACCAATAAAACTATAATAATTTTTTATATATTTTGAATTAAGAATTTCGAATTTAAAATACTATAATGCTAATTATAAATATTTTTGTGATTTTTCTAATAATGCGATAGTAAAAAGTGACATGAACTAAAATACATATTTTTTAGATTTTTTTCAAATAAGACAAAAATGATAAATAAAAGACGAAAAAATATGCGATATGTACGATTTGGGAAAGGTTGTACAAGACATGATCAAATTCTATTAAATTCATAAAGCGACTTCTAACGTTTTCATTCTTCCGTGGCTTTTCAAACATAATCAGCTCTTGACTTGTAAAGTTAAGTTGTAGATGTTGTCAAGGAGAATCATATGTAAAAGAAACACTAAAAAATATCGAAATTTGAAGAAGTTATGAATTTTTTAAATCTGACTCGAGAAATGGCAAAAATAGGTCGAATTGCTTGTGAACGCTTGCTATGTAATGATACAGATGGGAGGTGGTATCTTAGGTCAAAAATTGGGGTATGACAGCTGCTCCTATTTAAGTTTCTTCTATCTGGAGATATGAAGATTGAAATCTTCATTTCGACGAGATCGAAGGGACTTAAATATAGAATACACAACTTTTGGCCTTAAGATACCGCAATTATGTTTTTGATATGATATGGGTGTAATATTTTGAATTTAATGAGGAAGGATGCCGTATGTGACAAACTACTACTGGAGAAACCAAGCACATTATACAGTAATCCCACAGGGGAAGAGATTATAACTCCACTAGGGAACAGAGCCACATACTTCAAATGAGAGACTCTTATTAGAGAATAACTTTGAGGGAAGAAATGAATGATTTACATCATTATTGAGACTGGAAAAGAAATGATTTACATCAGTACAGAGACTGGAGAAGGGAAATGATTTACATCAGTACTGAAACTGGTAAATTCAGTACTCAGACTGGTAACAAACGATTGGCATCAGCACTATGACTGGAAAAGGAAATGATTGACATCAGTACTGAGACTGGAAAATGATTGGCATCAGTACTGAGACTGGAAATAAACATCTCTGACTTATGAATTTCACCAAGAACGGTAACACATTTCTTCTTTAACCAAGATATCGCTTGAAAAGGATAAAATACAAACTTCCCTATGAGACTTTTCCGAAGAGATGCCGTTTGCTGAGTAAACATTATTGTTGGGGATACACAAGCTGCTCAAATAAAGAAGTCGCCACTTGCTATCTTTCAAAGGTGTCAATAACATAAAAGTTGCTCATGAAGAGACCGCCGCTTTTTGTTTTTTCAAAGGTAACAATAACACACAAGTTGCTCATGAAGAGACCGTCGCTTGCTGTTTTTTCAAAGGTATCAATAACACATAAGTTTCTCATGAAGAGACCGCCACTTGCTGTTTTTCAAAGGTATCAATAACATACAAGTTTCTCATGGAGAGACCACCGCTTGCTATTTTTTCAAAGGTAACAATAACACACAAGTTTCTCATGAAGAGACTGCCGCTTGCTGTTTTTTTCAAAGGTAACAATAACACACAAGTTGCCCATGAAGAGACCGTCGCTTACTGCTTTTTTTCAAAGGTATCAATAACACACAAGTTGCTCATGAAAAGACCGCCGCTTGCTGTTTTTCAAAGGTATCAATAACATACAAGTTGCTCATGAAGAGACCGCCGCTTGCTGTTTTTCAAAGTTATCAATAACATGCAAGTTGCTCATGAAGAGACCGTCACTTGCTGTTTTTTTCAAAGGTAACAATAACACACAAGTTGCTCATGAAGAGACCGCCGCTTGCTGTTTTTATCAAAGGTATCAATAACATACAAGTTGCTCATGAAGAGACCGCCACTTGCTGTTTTTCAAAGGTATCAATAACATACAAGTTGCTCATGAAGAGACCGCCGCTTGCTGTTTTTTTCAAAGGTATCAATAACACACAAGTTGCTCATGAAGAGACCGTTGCTTGCTGTTTTCCAAAGGTACCAATAACATACAAGTTGTTCATGAAGAGACCGCCACTTGCTATTTTTTTCAAAGGTATCAATAACACACAAGTTTCTCATGAAGAGACCGCCGCTTGCTGTTTTTCAAAGGTATCAATAACACACAAGTTGCTCATGAAGAGACCGTAGCTTGCTGTTTTTCAAAGGTATCAATAACATACAAGTTGCTCATGAAGAGACCACCGCTTGCTATTTTTAAAGATATCAACAACACATCATGAAGATATTGCTGGAGGTGAGAATCAATAATTTCATCGGGGATAGACAAACTGCTCATGAAGAGACCTCCATTAGTCATAACATAAAGAAATTCAGAAATAATCAAACTGCTCAAATAAAGAGTCAATCGTTTGTTGTCACGTCGATATTCCAGAAGAATGTTATGATAACACTACTAGGGAATAAAGCTCACCTTAAATGGGGAAACATGAAGAAATCCTTCCTGAGGAGGCCAAGTATTTACATGTGCAAGATCAATGCACTCTCCATCTAGGTTTCACAGCCTAGAGAGATCCACAAAGCAACATTTGTAATAGACAAAACTCAATCCAAGAACAAACAGGAGAGAAACAGTTAAACAACCTACCAGATGAGGAATAAACTCAACCAGAACTTATCCTATCCTGAGACAAAAAGGAAGGATAAAGCAAAAAAACTCTTCCACGAGGAATAAACTCAGCGGGGAATTAGAAAGGAGACACTTTCTGCTTAAGTTGACACTCTATTTGAGAAGAGGAAATATGATAACCAAAGTATATGGATCAAGAACATCAATAAATATCAATGTGTGTGCATGACACAAGTGTAAACGAATAAATGAATGTCTTGTATATGATGACAAAACAGATAGAGGAGATAGACTAAAGATGATAAGACATCACAGTACAACTCGACACTCGGCTAATCTCAACAAGATGGGAACATTACTAGAGATAGAACAAAAGCCATTAATGGAGCAAAGTTCTTTTACAAGGCTTAAATCTCTCTGGAGAGGAAGATATTTTATTCAGTAGAAAACCCAAAGTCCAATCTTCTATCTTCAATAATCCATTGAAAGGATAATAACACGAACAATGCTTCAGCTGAAAAAAATCTTGCTTAGCTGGAGATACTGGGAACACCACCCTCTGATAATGTGTGCAATACATATCACATATCTTGAAAAATATGGATTTCCCCTGGGACTAATTTTGGATGCCCCAAGTTTACTGCTGATAAGCTGCGTGATGAACGACAATTCTTGCGAATAACTTCACTTCGAAAATGCCCCAAGCTATATGGTTGATGAGAAGAAATCGTCTCAAGAGGATTTTACAAAATACGTGGCATCCGCCATGCTCTAGTGTCTTCAAACTCTTAGAGAAATTCGTTGAATCTCGACGTGATTGCCCCGGATTGACTGTACTTGGCACAACAAAGTCTTCAAATTTTGCCTCAAAAGGGTAAACAAGTTGGGAAAGCATTAACTGGGAGAAGCAACATGTCTGTGCTTAAGGTCTTCATGTGACATGCCCCTGGATATGATTTTCTTGAAATGATTCGCCAATTACTCAATAGAGTTTCAGGCCTTAAAAAAATAAACTCATCGCTAGTGCTTATATGTGAGCTTCCTTGATGTCAAACAAATGTTTTGCAATTAGAAAAAGTTTATTATGAGAATGAAAATTCTAATGCAACAGTTATGTAAGTCTTGAAGATTTTGAAAAGATATCGCACAAATTTCTCGAGTTAGAGCACCATTTATTTTTGTATAGCAAAAGCATATGATACCAACATAACTATTTACAAACATTAATGGGAGTCAGGAACACTATCTCATTGAAGTATGCTTTCAAAATAACCTTGCTTCAATTAGGACTTTTGATGGTTGTAACGTGGCCTGGTTTATGGTTTTTAGAAAAAAAGGATTTTTAAGGCTCAAAATTTATAGGTGCCCACCCATTCTTCGTGATGTTCTCCAACCCTATGTTCAGTTAATTCAACATGAGTGTTCATCTCTCAAAAGGATTTTGTGACGGTTAAGGAAACTATGAGGCTTTCGGAGTAGCAACCACCCTTATGTCTTCGTGTTTGTAGTCACCAATTTGTTCTTTAGTGAGGACTTTTCTTTGTATTCCTTTCTTTGCAATTTTTTATTTTACCTAACTTTTGCCTGAACTCATTATTTTGAATTGATAGTCCAGCGGGATGCCCTAATTTTTGCCTAAGCCGCACGTTTTCAAATTTTCGACTTAGCAGGCTTTTACTTTTTTCTTGATTTTTGATTTTTGAACAAAACATGTGACATTAGCTTGTCTTTACTTGTTGAGAGGATTATGACTGCCTCGTTTCTTGATGAATGAGGGATAACATTGTGGTTCCACATCTTCTGGCTTCATTATACAAGAAGGATAGCCCTTGCAGTTTCTCTTCAGAAATATCTTCCTTATGAATTTTGAACACTCAATCAGATTAACTGAAAACTACCCTTCCTCAGGTTAAAATTCGAGGGTTTTTTCGTATAGAAAAGAAACTCCTACTTCAAGGCTCAAAAGGGGTTAACAAGGGATTATCTTCCTTATATCTCCGATGTTTAGGGATTTGAAACAATGCTTGTACATCGTCAACAAGATTTTATTCAAAAAGCATACAACCAGAGATTTTGTGTTTTTTAGATCATCATCCTCCCTTCGATCTCTGCCTAGGCAAGAGAATGGGCAAGAAGTTGGTATCATAACACAAAAATAAATTTAGAATTTGAAAACAAATACGAGTGAAACGAATGAATTTCTTCAAGACAAACATACTTATTGTATTAAGATAATCATTCAAATGCAAACAAGTTCTTACATGCAAACAGTGCAATGATAAAAAAGGACAATTACAAATGAACAAGCAAGAAAAGTGCTAATTAAACTGAGAAGAATCTCTTCTTTAAACTCTGAGGTATCCTTCAATCATGTTTATTCTTTGGCAAAGATTTGACTTGAACCTCAATACTAATATCCTTAAATGACAAGATACCATTTCTGACCAACTTCTGAACCTCAATATTCAAAGCAAAACAACCCTCTAAGTCATGCCCAGGAGCACCTTGATGAAAGGCACAAGTCAAGTCAGCTTTGTAGTACCAATGCATCTTCTCAGGAACCTTCGGTAGAGGTCGAGTCTGAATTAAATTCCTCTGCATCAGGACAGGAAATAACTTCGTATAGGTTGTTGGTATTGGATCAAACTGAGATTTCCTATGATTAGGAACTTGCTGATTCTGTTGATGAACTGAAGCTGCAAAAGGTAAATTGAATGCAGGGATGATAGGAGGAACATGATGATTCTGGCGATGATTATTTTTTCCTCTGACTCTCTTCTTAGAAAAGTTATTATCAAACTTCTTCACACCACTAGTTGAGCCACCATCTTCATATAAACATCCCATTCGAACATCTTCTTCTAGATGCACTCCCACATTCACCTTGTCAAGAAAGTCATCAGGTGCATTAATTATCATCTTCTCATGAAAGAATGATTTCAGAGTTTCAGTGAAGACCTTTTCCATCACTTCTTCTTTCTTAGAAGGATTGACTTGGGCGGTTACCAATATTTCAACCAAACCAGTTAAGTGCTCCATACTAGCTTTCAAATTAGTCATCTCTCTACGGAGCTCAGAAACCTCTTGCTTGATATTCTCCATTGTTCTCTTAGCGTGAGTGTTATACTGGTGAGACCAAAGGAAAAAATAAGACTTGGAAAAAGACCTTAGAAAGTGAAACAAAAAATGTAGAATGATGCATGATATGCAAAAGAGAGTTTTTATTTGACTTTCAAGGAACTCAAGATATTAAGTTGTAAACATCAAAGTATGAAGATAGAAGATGAATTTCAAATTGGACCAAAGCGTTGATCAAGTTATCATCAAGATCAATCATCCATTTTGGTGGATTAGGGTTTTCACCCCATCAACACCCAAGATCCATTGAGCTTGACGAAACTTATGATGTTTACAAAGAAAGACTTCCAAATTTCTTGAAAATCAAGTGAAAAAGGGTTTCATGGATGCATGAAGGAATGGCTAGGCAACAACCATAAGTAAGGTCACAAATAAAGTCGAAAGGTTCAACGTAACGAGCATGGAGTCAAAGGTAAAGACCATCCCCAAGGTATGTACTAAAGGTTTAATCACACCTGTAAAACAAGGTTCTAAAAGTTTCCAGAGTCTACTTTCCTCCTTCGGGTATTACCAACGTCCCAATTACCCGGTAATTAGCAATATTCTCAAGAGAAACTCGTCTGAGTGCAACATCGCGTGACAACTACTTCCGGATTACTCTGTTATAGTCTCCGCACTACATCTAAGAGGCCAAGATGGGTTAGGGCTCTACGGTTCTCAGCTTCTCTGCCTCCCAGGTCAAAAGCAATAATGTCTTCCCAATTACTCGGTAAACAAATACTACGTTCAAAGGGGCTTCCACTGAGTGAGGGATTTCATGTCTCCTTCTTCGGGATTACTCCCTCAAAGTTAACATGACTATACCGCCCATCCTATTCCTAAGTGTAACTTAGTCTGGGTATAGGACTTGTCCTTTGTGAATATCATTAACACCCAAATAACAATAATATATCACATATAATCAAACAAACAAGTAATAATAAATAAAAAACAGATATGACAAATTAGGATTAACCCACTTAGGGATGGAACAACAAGAGGTCAATCTTTCCCCAGCAGAGTCGCCAATTCTGTAGCGGTGAAAATCGAAGATCAAGCTATTAATTAACTTGACTCGCAAAAGAAAGAGTCGCCACCGCGCTTTATTATTTCCAAGGGAAAAGGGAAAAGAGCGAAATAAAACCCTTAAATATGCAATGTAAAATAATACTTAAAAGTAATGAAAAATACAATGCGTTTTTGAAAGAGATCGAGAGTTCGGGGGTTGGTTATGCAATGGAAAAATATTAGCACCCAATGCATCTGCGGTACTCCGCAGGAACCTTTTGAAATATCTGTTTTTCGGTTAAAATTATTTGTTTGATTAAAAAGGTTTGTTTGGTCAAAATGGGTGTGGATGAGATTGTGAAGATACGACGATCTAGTGTCGAAGTTTTAACTTAAAAGGGGTGTGAGTTTAAAAATTGATTTGTAGGAGATTCGTCTTAAGATTAATAAAACTAAAAAAAAGTATGAAGGGGTTTCGCACAATCGTATTAGATACTCGATGACATGAAGTCAACAAATTAATACTTTCCCTTGGATTAAATCGAGCGAGCAAAATAAAATGGACATCAAAATATAAGCATTCGAAAAATTCACAAGAAAGTGAATCTAACGAAACAAATTAATGATCAAAAGGAACCGAAAAATTAAAATGACAGAGATATTTAAATACAAATAAAAGAGAATGTAACTAATTATCTAAAGAAGTTATTTGAACTAAAAAAAATTAAGATTACTTACTAAAATAATTCTAAACTAATTACAAATTCTAAGAATATAAAAATAATTCTAAAAGTACTACATTAGACCTAAACCAAATTATAATTCTAAGGTTATAAAAAATAATTCTAAAATTAAATTAGATCTAAACTAAATTAAAATTTTAAAATTAGTAAATTAAATCTAAACTAAAATTCTAAGGTTACTAAATTAAATCTAAAACAAATAAAAATTCCAAAGTTACTAAACTAAATCTAAATCAAATAAAATTTTATAACTACTAAACTAAATCTAAATCAAATACAAATTCTAAGGTTATTAAATTAAACCTAAATCAAATAAAAATTCTAAAGTTATTAAATTAAATCTAAATCAAATAAAACTCTAAAGTTACTAAACTAAATCTAAATCGAATAAAAATTCTAGAGTTATTAAATTAAATCTAAATCAAATGAAAATTCTAAAGTTACTGATTCTAAATCAAATAAAAATTCTAAAGTTATTAAACTAATTCTAAATCAAATAAAATTCTAAAATTACTAAACTAAATCTAAATCAAATAAAAATTTTAAAGCTATTAAATTAAATCTAAATCAAATGAAAATTCTAAAGTTACTAATTCTAAATCAAATAAAAATTCTAAAGTTATTAAACTAATTCTAAATCAAATAAAAATTCTAAATTTATTAAACTAATTCTAAATTAAATAAAAATTCTAAATCTATTAAATTAAATCTAAATCAAATGAAAATTCTAAAGTTACTAATTCTAAATCAAATAAAAATTCTAAAGTTATTAAACTAATTCTAAATCAAATAAAAATCCTAAAGTTATTAAACTAATTCTAAATCAAATAAAAATTCTAAAGCTATTAAATTAAATCTAAATAAAATGAAAATTCTAAAGTTACTAATTCTAAATCAAATAAAAATTCTAAAGTTATTAAACTAATTCTAAATCAAATAAAAATTCTAAAGTTATTAAACTAATTCTAAATCAAATAAAAATTATAATGTTATTAAACTAATTCTAAATCAAATAAAAATCCTAAAGTTATTAAACTAATTCTAAATCAAATAAAAATTCTAAAGTTCTTAAACTAAATCTAAGAAAAAAAATTCTAAAGTAGTTAAAATTTCTAAAGATTACTAATTAAGTTTAAAACTAATCTAACTAATTAAAATTATCTAATTAACTGAAACATAATTATTTGATTAATCTAAAAAAACTAAATTAACTAGAAAAGATTATTATCTACAATAAACAAAATGAAAGGGTGTAATTAATAATTACTAGGGGAGGTGTAGTAAAAAAAATGGTTGGGCTTAAACAAATTAGAAGGAAATTAGCCCGAGATTGTATAAAAAAACCAGTTTATAAAGAAAAAAAAAGAATGGGCCGGACTGGGTCAGGTTGGACCCAGATCCACCCAGCTTATCAAAGACAAACGAGTTAGAAAACCCTAAGTTATCCAGCGCCTCTTTTCCAAAGAAGGCAGAACCAGAAAAATTTCCTTTGTTCTCTCCAAAATTTCCTCTCTTATCAATTGATTTTCATGCTCTCCTCTCAATCGTAAACAAACAACAACTCTCTCATCTCTCTGTTTCATATAACCATCCTTCTCGCGATTCTTACTTTCACCCAACAGCATCAGAATATGAAAAAATCACAATAATCCAAACATTCACATGACATAAAGAAGATGATGCAAGGAGAAGATTTAACCTACATTCGAAGCCGAGGTTTGCTTTGGTATTTTGTTGAAATTAAAGTCGACTATGAAGCAAGAAAACCATAGCCAAATACATAATCCAAGTAATAAGCTGCTCCTTTATATTTTCCGGTTATCACTCCTCGCGCTTCTTCCTAAATCTCTTGAGTTTTTTGTGTTGTTTTTGTCTATGTTGCTATGCGGATTTGTTGCTGGTTGTAGTGAAATCGATCTGAGTTTTTTTTTGAAAATGTTTCCATAGTGCTTCATGGCTTTGTTGAGTGAGAAGAAGATATATGCGGAAGAGTTTTATGGAATGGAGAATTGCATAGTGTATAGAGGTTGTTGGAAGATAGCCGTGCGACGAAAATTGATCGGAGAGTGAAAATCAAGGTGTGGTGGCTGTTGTGTTGTTGAATGGAGCGCGTGAGCAGTTGATGTTTGAAGGGAAACTGATGCAGATGGTGGTGGTCCGGAGGATCGATGGTGATGTTGGATATTGGAAGGAAGACACAGCTGATGAAGCTTAGAGGGAGTATGAAGATTGTTGGTCTCGTGAGTGAAGGAAAATTGCGATCAAAAGCGCAGCGGAATTTAAAATTTTCCTTTAACGATCCTTACGAATGAACATGGTCAGTGATAGAAATATTTACCTCTTGTGGCGATTCAGACCTTTTATGTTGTGATCACGAGCGTTGATGAAGAACAACGCCTCTACTCAGTCCACACGAACAGATCGCTTCCGGTCACAGTGCTAGCTGATCACGAACGGAAACCTTGAGTGAGAGAGAGAATCAAAAACGAAATTGCATCAAGTGAAATTGCTTTATCACAAGAGATCTATTTATAGAATCACTCGTGTGGGCTACAAGCTAAAAGCCCAATTAAGGCTATAAGCTAAAAGCCCAATTAAGCTTATGGACATCATACCTTATGATGTACCATATATCACTTATCCACGTGGTACCTTACCACTTTCCGTATTACACTTAAGTGCACTGTATCTTACGGTGTTCCTTATTTATTCTATCTCTCATCAACCTGTCCTTATGTGTGTGACCCTGTAGGTTTTCGCGATGTTGGCAATTATATTAAATCACACATTTAATATAATAAATAGTGAGCGGTATCTAGTAACACATCACTGTTACCCAAGTCACGAAAATGTCATGTGATCTGACCAAACCTTTTCTGTGATAATATTTGTGTTATACAATTACCCTTTTGCCCTCATGTCTATATTGAACACAAGGCATACACTGTGTCACCCTTGTCCAGTTCAATATTGGGCCCTTAGACATTTATCCTGTTATGCAGGAAGAGCAAATTCCATCTAGGTCACTCATGTCCCTTAGCATGCTTTGTGAAGTACCCATCAACCGTCTTTGTAGTCATCCAGTTACGGATGACGTTTGATCAGCAATAAAGTACTTGACTCTACATCTAGGGTCCATAGTGGTTTCAGGTCGAAGGGTGGTATACACCATTATCATCATGAGAATAACTTATGACACTTTGCATAACATTCTATGTAGTATTCTCATAGCGGGTCAATCCAGTATAAATATTACTCCTAATATTCATACCTATGTCAAGACTTGATAACTCCTTATCTATGATCCATGAGATGTGATCATCAATCTATCTTCATAATAATCTTAATGCTTTAATGTTATCCCACTTCACATTAAAGCTTGACTACGGATACTTTAAGAATAGTGTCTTATGTTTAATGGGATCTCATGATTAAGTCACACTTAACATTTCATTAAACAAATAAACCATTCTAGGGACTTTATTATTTTGGAAAGCAAACATAATAAATAAATGCCTTTTATTATTAATAAATAATTCGATACAAGTACCAAAAGTATTGGCCTCTAGGGCTTACACCAACAGTGAGGAGGGAGTTCGGTGTGGGTTTGTATGGATGAAAAGAAAAGAAGCCATATGATAAAGAGGTATGTAATGGTAGTTTTACAGTATTGGAGATAACTTGGAACAACTGTGTGGTTTGATTAAAATTGGAGAAAAAGTTGGTGAAGTTTTTGCAGAATTTCTGTTAAATTTTTTTATATCAGTGGGATAGCTTGTGCGATAGCACCATTGTTATCACAATAGAGATCAATGGGATCCACAATGCTATGGACTATGCCAAGTTCACTAATGAACTTCTTGATCCAAACAACTTCCTTTGTTGCAGTTGAGGCAACAATATACTCAGCCTCGGTTGTAGAATCAACAATTGTATCTTGCTTTGAACTTTTCCAGCTCACAGCACCACCGTTTAAACAAAACACATAACCAGATTGCGATCTAAAGTCATCCTTATCTGTCTGGAAGCTAGCATCAGTGTATCCAATTACAACAAGCTCTTCCTGACCTCTATATATCAAGAATGAGTCCTTAGTCCTTCTCAAGTACTTAAGGATATTCTTGACAACTACCCAATGAGCATCACCGGGATTAGACTGGTACCTACTCGTTGCACTTAAAGAATACGAGACATCTGGTCGAGTACATAACATGGCATACATGATAGATCCTATTGCAGATGCATATGGAATCTTATCCATGCGATCCCTTTCTTCCTTACTTGAAGGGGATTGTGTTTTTGACAGACACATGCCATGTTGCATAGGTATGAATCCTTTCTTGGAATCATGCATATTAAAGTGTCTCAACACTTTTTCTATGTATGTACTCTGACTTAGGCCAAGCAGTTTTTGTGACCTATCTCTATAGATCCTGATTCCTAATATATAGGCTGCTTCACCTAGGTCCTTCATTGAAAAGCATTTCCCTAACCAAGTCTCCACTTGTTGCAAGGTAGGGACATCGTTTCCAATGAGTAATATGTCATCTACATATAATACCAGGAATACGATCATGCTCCCACTAACCTTCTTGTAGACACAAGGCTCATCTTCATTCTTGATGAATCCATATTGTTTTACTGTTTCATCAAAACGAAGATTCCAACTTCTGGAAGCTTGCTTCAATCCATAAATTGATCGTTGTAACTTACATATCTTTTGGGCTTCTTCTGGTATGTCAAATCCTTCAGGTTGTGTCATGTACACATCCTCAAGAAGATTCCCATTAAGGAAAGCAATTTTGACATCCATCTGCCATATTTCATAATCATGATATGCAGCAATAGCAAGTAAAATCCGAACATATTTAAGCATTGCAACTGGTGAAAAGGTTTCATCATAGTCAACCCCATGAATTTGTTTATAGCCTTTTGCAACCAGTCTTGCCTTATAGGTGTTGTACCCCAAAATTTGCCCTCCCATATTCTTCAAAATTTGCCAAGTCAAAGCTTCAAACATCTCCCCAAGGGTTGCACAGTTCAAGGGCCTCCTAACAGTCAAAAATTAGGATTTTGATTCTGACAAAGAAAATGAAGTTTCCAAGGGTCCAATCAAGTCTCACATGCCTACAAATATGGTCAAGCATCATCATACCAAGTTTCAAGACTTACAACACAAAATTGCACAGTCAAAAACCCTAATTGCACTACAGTCAACTATAGGGGCAAAATGGTCATTTGACAGTCAAAAGTCCAAATTTTTGGTCAACATCTCATTTTGAAGCCACAAACATCATTTGATCAATGCTTGATCATGATTCTCAAAGCTTGGCTCAAAAAGTCTCAAGATGCAAAAGTTTCCATATTTGGACAGTTGAAAAAGTCAACTGTAAATTGACCAGGGCATAACTTTCACATGGATTATCAGAAAAATTCCATCCAAAGCTCATTTTGAAGAGAAACACATTTCCTACAACTCATCTTCACACTTCAAGTCCAAGAAATGCTCCCACAAAAAGTTATCAATTTCAACATTATAGGTCATTTTCAAAAGTCAACAAAAAGGGACTTTAATTCAAAGGCCATAACTTGATATTGGTAAATCAAAATGACATGGGACCAAAGACATTGATTAGAGGACTCAAAGACCTTTCCAAAATGTCCAAGAACATGAGCAAAGCTTAAAACTTGAGCAAGTTATGCCTTGTGGAAGTTGGGAAAGTTTTGGATATTTTGAAAAGTCAACATTGCTTCAAATGACCTAAAAATGCTAATGGGCCTCTTTTTCTTCCACAATTCATCATCCAAGGCATGTGCACGACCATGTGGCCCAAAGGGAAGTTTTTATAATTTTTTATTTATTTATTTGGATTTTTAATCATTAATAATTCATTTAATTAAAATAAATAGGTAAAAAATACTAAACCTAACTTTTTGAATCTTTTTGTGCATAAAATAATCTCAAGATTTTGTGTATAATCAGATTTGGAAAGTATCTTGGTGATTGAACATGATTTGGACTAAATGTGCATGAAAAGATTTGAAAATAATAGCATGAAAAATCAAATATTGTATCATCAATTCAAGGATTCTTTGATCAATTTTCTTAACCTAAATCATTCATACATATATAGGCAAGCTAACCCTCGTGCAAAAGAACTCCAAGCTGCGCCATACACAGAAAACCACACTTGAGTTTTTTGCTTAAAAATTGAAAACTGAAAACAGGGATACAAGAGGATTCAAGTCAAAATACCTATTCCATTGGCTTGCTGAGGCTTCAAGGAAGGAGATTGAATCAATAGCATAACCTGAAACCTTGAGAATTGGTAGATATAAGTCAAACTGCATTATTCTTTTGCATAATCGTGCTTTGTTATTTAGACCATATCATTGCATTTTTATGATTGATTTATACTAATGGGATCTTCCTGAAGCTAACCATGTAGCTGAATTGAATTTTTACTCACCATTGAAGAAACTACCATGGACGACATCTAGGTTTTTCAGAACCTTGAATTGGGCGTTTGTACATATGGAAAAATTGGAACATGAAACCTAGGCCATTCAATTCAGCATGCTTGGACGATGCTAAATCCACCCTCGCGCCTAATTTATATGGCCATATGGCCTAATCGTTATTTTCTAGAATGATACTTTTGGGGACGGTTCAAAACCGTTGCCCATTCTTTTTTTTTGTTTCAGGAAAAAAAACAAAGGCGAGGAAGACGATGATGTGTAGGGCATTGGTTGGGTCATTCAAAATTTCGCGCGAAAAGGAGCATTAACATTTGTCTTATTTTATATTGTTTGTTGTTTATATAATATACAAATAGATAAAGCAGCGTGGTTGGTAAGCATGTTCGTTGGTAATCATCAGGACCTGGGTTCGAGCCCCAGGTCCCTCACCCTTTCCATATTATTTTTCAATTAATACTTACGTGTGGTTTCAGTGCTAGCATCCACCATATGCTCCTCAATCCAATGCGCCACATGTCCCAAGGCACTTAATCAAAGGCCATGATTCAAAGACTATGGTGAACCTCAGTCAATACACAGGCATGCTAGTCAAAAGGTCAACGAGGCCAAAACCTTAATGGGCTTAAAATGCTAACAATTCACCTCCTACTGGGGACGGAAACCCCCTAGGTTTGCAAGCTTTTACATTTTCCTTTCATTGTTTTTATTTTATTTCAATTATTGTTCTTTTTAATTAATTCTTTTAATTTAAATATTTTCATAAAAAATATAAAAAAAAACAATATAAAATCAGAAAAAGGCAAAAAATAAGTATTTTATTTAATTAATATATTTTTTGTAAATAAATATTATTCATTAATTTTAGCTATTAAATTAGGTTTAATTCAATATTTTTTCTAATAAACTTAAAATTAGTAGAATTAGGGTTTAATTAATTTTTATCCTTTTTCCTTTCCTTTCACTAATAATTAATTATTTATTTTCATAAAATCAAATTGTCATTAAATAATTAGATTTAATTTTAGGTTTAAATTTTAATAGGTTTTTCTTAATAAATAAAAGTTGTAGAATTAGGGTTAATTAGCGTTTTAATTTCATTTAATTCTCATTAAAAAATCATAAAAATACAAAAAAACAAAAAAACAATTTCCTTTTCTTTTAATTTAATTAATTCAACAATATAATTTAATTTCATTAAAAAGGGTCCAACGCCCTCGTTTCCAATTTTAATTCAATTCGCACATTTATCTCGTTTCTTTTAATTATTTGTGTAACTCTCCCAAAGCCGTGTAAATATTTATCTTTCGCACTTTACTTTATTTCTTTATTTTATGTCAAATCGGGTCCTGGATTTTAATTTGGCGATGTGGACCCGCGCCTTTGTAATAGTTTAGGAATTTTATCTTTCCGCACTTTTTAACTGTTAAATAAATGACATGCAAGAATGAATGATAAAATAAAAACAAACGCATAGATCACTTTGACAAAAGACAAAAATAAATGAAAACGACACACAAATCACACACCACCCCTAGGGTACGCCTCACTGTTGCCTTGCCTCGAAAGGTGATCGTCGAGTAGAGGACGTCTTAGTAAGTCCTCATGATCCAGGAACCTGGCTTGAGGGTAGCTTCTAAGGTGTCTTCCCATTGCTCTGGTGATCACCATGTCCCGAACCTCGAATTGACCCGAACACCTCCAACGGTGGTGCTACCTACCTCTCAATGGTGGGATGGCACTACTTTAAAGGACATTTACACAGACGAATTCCTTAGGGTAGGTAGACGACTCTAGATACTTGCTCTCATTTCAAAAACAAATCAAAAATACTTTTCACACCGACACCTTTTCAAAAAGCTTTCGAAAGCAATTTTTCAAACACTCTTGAGGACCGATACAAGAGTCGAACTGGAATTTTCAAAGAGACTTTTTTTAAACCCACAGTTGAAAAGCAAATAAACCATTTTTGAAAACACATTGAGCAAGTATCTAAGAGCCCATGGATAACCATGGATAGAAAGGGTGCTAACACCTTCCCTTTCTATAACCTACCTCCCGAACCGAGAGCAATCTCTTTAAGGAATTTTTCTGTGCTTTTGTCCTTTCCATTTGGAGAAAATAAAAGACGGTGGCGACTCTTGCTTCCGCGATATTTAGCGAACCAGCTTTAAACAGTCAGTTCCAGATCCATCGATCACAGAACTGGCGACTCTGTTGGGGATACTTTAAAGTGAGGTGTACCTTAGGACTAAGATCACTATGTTTTCAATTGCTTTCTTTGCTTGCTTTAAATTGTGGGACTGTCTTGGGAGTTCTATAGATCCTAACCCGGATCTGGGGGATACCTTCTTAGAAAGTAGCAACAAGGCTGTGAGGGAACTGTGCGGGGTATACCGACATGGTTGAAACAGTCTGCTACGTTGATGTGGCACTTTGGTGTGTACCGGTAACCCTTGAGTTCAGTCAAGGAGAGTACGGGGCCTCCGCGTGGTGTCGTGAAGCATCAACAGACCTTAGGAACCTTAATTGAACTATCTTGGCCTCTTTAGGGTAGTGAGATAACTGACTTTGGTGCAGTCCGAGGTTGGTTGATACTCGATACTACACTCAATTGAGGGTTGCTTTCCTGGAATATTTCGGTCGCCAGTTCAGTGGCTAAATCGAAACGATGAACAATGAAAGCAATCCCGTGATATTGGGACCCTTAGAACCCGGTTACTTCTAATAGGACAGGTTGAGCCCACCAACTTCAAGAGGGTAATACCTAGACCTCATGCTGGCCTAAACTCTAAGGGCTTCTCTTGTGTGACTTGTGTGCCTTCGTACTTGACTACTTGCATGCTTGTTATCTGACACATGAACTACTTGCAGGTTTTGTTTATAGTCCTTAATTGGGACTCATAACAGGGTTTACTAAGTTTCTTGCAGGTTTTGTTTATAGTCCTTAATTGGGACTCATAACAAGAGTGTACTAAGTTTCTTGCAGGTTTTGTTTATAGTCCTTAATTGGGACTCATAACAGGGTTACTAAGTTTCTTGCAGGTTTTGTTTACAGTCCTTAGTTGGGACTCATAACAAGGTTTACCTACATTACCCCCATGCATCATGACATCATACCATTTCATACATCCTAACCCATTTCAAGGATCTCAAAGGCTTGTGATGCAGGTCATGATAAATCAAACATCTAGCAAGGGGAAAAGAGGATTTATTTTCCTCTAGCCAAAGCTGTCAGAGGCTATGACCCACTGGATATGGTGAGCCTTTGACCCTTTGAAGAAGGACTCTCCATAATATGCAGTTCCTTCAATCAAGCTACCGGACCCAAATTCTAACAAATTTTCTTGTTTATCCCGCGAGGTCCTTGAAAACATTACATGCATGTCATTCATCATTGCATAACAGGTATCCTTGTTGCAGGTCACTTACATTTCTCGCTGTTTATTTCAGCAATGGCTTCCCAACAAGATAACCAGGACCTTCTTGCTCAAGAGACTCGGTTCGGGGGAATCCTCCTGAATCTATCCAAGGGGCAGGAGGAGCTAAGGACACTTCTCATGGGGACTTTTGTCAGGAACAGTGTTGAGGATGAACGGCTGAAACATCTGCAAGCTAAAGTGGATGCAATGAGAGCCCAGATGCTGGGGCAGGTGACTATCATCCAAGACTTAGCTCAAAGACAAGATGAGCTCGGGGTTCTCGTCAACCAACTGCTTCGGGGTAACCAACTGGGGAAAACATCTAAGGTTGAAGGGCCAGTCATCATTCAACCACCTTTGAGGAAAGAGGATAAGAGAACTCCTCAAATGGCTTCAAGGTCACAAGTTCAGCACCAACCTCACCAGCTTCAGCCAGACAAGCCCAGGAGGCAATTCACCCAGCTCAACATGTCGCTGTTTCAAGCTTTACAACGCCTGTTGAGGTTGAATCTGATCACATTAAAGGCTCATCCCCGGAACCCCAACACAACATCTCCTATCTATGATCCCAATAAAAGGTGTGCCTAGCACTCTGCCAGTCCGGGACATGATAGAAATGAGTGTTGGGCTCTGAAGAACAAGATCCAGGACCTGATTGATGAAGGGGCATTGGAGTTCACACAAGATGGTCAGGCTGAATTTTTCTACCATCCCTCCAAGACTCACCAGCTGAAGTAACATGCCCTGAGAATAGAAAACTTTTGTTCATTAGAATGTTCAAGTTGTAATTTTCTTTTGTTCAAACATTTACTCATTGTTAAACATCGTTATTTCATTAATGCATCGCATATGTCTGTTTTGAAGCAATATATTCGTATTCACTATATGCAAATTATTTTCATATTTTTTCTGATATCAACTCTCTTTAATTCTAAGCCTCTTGAGGGAGGATGACGAAAACGATACCGCTATCTTTACAGTATGCTTTTGAACAGACCCCGCTGATGAAGTACATGCATTGTTTCAAATCCCTAAACACTGGAGTTATAAGGAAGTTAATCCCTCGTCAACCCCTCTGAGCCAAAGAAGTAGGAGTTTTTCTTTTCGAAAATTAAAACCCTTAATCATAACCTGGGGCAGGGTAGTCTCTCAGTTGATCCAAGTGCATGACGAATGGCACCGAAGAGATCTTTACAAAACGAAGAAAGACAGTGATGGTTCCAAATAATCGATAAAGACAGGCAGTCATTATCAAATTCATAAATGAAAAGCCCAAAGAGTCAAAACCTATAAAGGGGACTTACGAAACTGGGGCATCCCGCTGACTATAATTCCAAAAAAGGAAATAGTTCAGGAAAAAAAATAGGGATAACAAAATAAGACAAGAAAGAGGTCTTACAAACCCTCAACAAAAAAAAGAAATGACTGCCTATTCAAAATAAGTTATCAACATCCGAATCATCACCGGAAAATCAGAGCAAAAACTCAAACAAGGTCTAACGCACGATCAACTGAGTTTAGGTTTGAAGAACATCACGAAGAGCGGGTGGGTACAAATAATTTGAGCCTTATCCTTTGTTTCTTAAACCGTGAACCAGGACACGTTATAACCCTTAAAAGTCCTAGCTGAAGCGTGGGTTAGTTCGAAAGCATACTGTGACGAAAGGTATCCTGACTCCTTAAGGCTTACTATAAAGAAGGAGTTGACATCACGTTTTACAAACATTCATTTGTTTTATGAAAAAAAGAATGCATTTTCAAAATCTTCAAGACAGGCATAGGCTTTGCATTTTTAACATAACTTTGTTTGCATATGACTTTTTGTTTGAACAGCATAGAAATTCGCACGACGAATGCCTAATGAACAGAAGTACTTCCAATCAAGGGGCAGACATGACCATGGTCCATTATCTGGGGCAGTCCAATCAAGATTCGGAGAATCTCTCAAAAGGCCAAATAGCCTGGGGCAAATCTCCGCCTGAGTCACTTGGGGCACTCCAGCAACGAATCTTGCCTGATCAAACACTTTCTGGTGGCATGACAAAACACTTCTGACAGGGGCAACTCCCTACATTCTGAGAACATGGACATAGTCGAAAAGATACTACGGAAAATCAAAGACCCGCTAGGTTGACGTACCTAGGCAAAAATAAGGGCTTCCCGGCGAACCAAAAGGGTTCGGGCAAAATGAAGGGATGAAATGAAAAAATCTGCACACCCGGCAAGTCGAAAACCTGAAAAGGCGGCTTGGGCAAAAATGGGTATCCCGGTGGACTGAAAACCCGAAAGGGCGGTCCAGGCAAAAGTTAGGGATCAAAGCGTACGACTATGTCCTGTCATCTTGTCACCTGCCTACCAAAAGAAGCGTGGTCTATCAACAACTATCAGCCCCCCACAGGTGCCTTCTCCCATAGAAACAGGGGCAATAAAGAGTTGTCTAAGCAATCTAATTGTTACATCCTCCAAGGTACCAAGATAGGTTCAGCTAAAGAACATAACTGGCATATCTTAATTCCCCAGAGAGTACGTCAGCAAGTCAATACACTCTCCTCGAGCAAAGCTACTATCAAACTCAAGGAAGTTGGGTATCTGCCCGCAGATCTCAACATCCCCCAGCAGCATATATATTCTTAACAAGCATCCCCGGCAATCTTGGTCTAAAGATTGTTCCCCGGCGGTATATCAAACATTCAGTGGAGTCACTTCCCCGATACAGCTCAAAACTTCCCCAAGAGAGTCCAATCCAGTTCCCCAGGAAAGTTGGAAACCATCTCCCCAAGCAGTAAGCTTATCCCCAGTAGATTCTGGAAGCTTATCCTCGCAGAGCACGAACGCGTCGCCTGACTCTATTCAAAGAGTTATTTCCTTACCAGAATATAACTGGGTTATCCTCAGCCAAAAGCCACGGAAAGTGCGTCCTCGACGAAGTCTTCTTATCCCCAGCGAAGTCTATCAACACTTCCAACACAGCAAGGGTATCCCCAGCAAGTTATTATCAACAACTCAACAAGGTATCCTTCTCCCCACAGAGTATTGTTTCTCAGCAAGATCACTAGAGTACTTTTCTCCCCGCAGAGTAACCCATTCGCCAAGTTTATTCCCCAACGGAGTCATCTTCTCCTACCGGTATACTTGCAACTATCATCCAGCGGAAGCAAAATCTGTTCTCCAACATCACCCCAGGATATGACTTCCCGGCACCCGTCAAGGATTTATTTTCCTAAGACAAAAACATACATTCATAAACATCGCACTTCCATACATCATTATAGCATGCATATACGCATCGTATCTTACAAATCTCATTTATGTTGAGAACATCATTGCTTGACCCATATCATGCATTGCATATGACTGACCTTTACCTTTCAGGAAAGATCCAGTTAAGTTCTCAAGCTACATTCCAAGACCTTGTCTGGTTCAGTTAAATCGACTCCCAAAGATTTTCCTGGTTATTATCCAGTCAAAGGCCTTCTCTGGTCTAGTTAAACCGACTCCTAAAGGTTTTTCTTTTGAAGACTCAGTTGAAGACTCCAAGACCTTGTCTGGTTCAGTTAAATCGACTCCCAAAGATTTTCCTGGTTATTATCCAGTCAAAGGCCTTCTCTGGTCTAGTTAAACCGACTCCTAAAGGTTTTTCTTTTGAAGACTCAGTTGAAGACTCCAAGACCTTGTCTGGTTCAGTTAAATCGACTCCCAAAGATTTTCCTAGTTAATATCCAGTCAAAGGCCTTCTCTGGTCTAGTTAAACCGACTCCTAAAGGTTTTTCTTTTGAAGACTCAGTTGAAGACTCCAAGACCTTGTCTGGTTCAGTTAAATCGACTCCCAAAGATTTTCCTGGTTATTATCCAGTCAAAGACCTTCTCTGGTCTAGTTAAAGCGACTCCTAAAGGTTTTTCTTTTGAAGACTCAGTTGAAGACTCCAAGACCTTGTCTGGTTCAGTTAAATCGACTCCCAAAGATTTTCCTGGTTATTATCCAGTCAAAGGCCTTCTCTGGTCTAGTTAAACCGACTCCTAAAGGTTTTTCTTTTGAAGACTCAGTTGAAGACTCCAAGACCTTGTCTGGTTCAGTTAAATCGACTCCCAAAGATTTTCCTGGTTATTATCCAGTCAAAGGCTTTCTCTGGTCTAGTTAAACCGACTCCTAAAGGTTTTTCTTTTGAAGACTCAGTAGAAGATATCCAAGATTCTCTCAATGATTGCTATTGAGGTTGTAGTCGCCTATGGTTCTCTCCCCGATACTGCGGAGGTGGTAATCCCAAGATTCGCTCAACGATTGCTGTTGAAGTTGAAGTTATCCAAGATTCTCTCAATGATTGCTATTGAGGTTGTAGTCTCCTATGGTTCTCTCCCCGATACTGCGGAGGTGGTAATCCCAAGATTCTCTCAATGATTGCTATTGAGGTTGTAGTCGCCTGTGGTTCTCTCCCTGATACTGCGGAGGTAGTAATCATCCCAAGATTTTCTCAATGATTGCTGTTGAGGTTAAAGTCATCCAAGGTTCTCTCACCGTTCCTGTTGAGGTAGTAATCATCCCTGGTTCATTCATCACCGTTTGAAGCTCCAGATCCAGCTCCTGTAACCAGTCAGGACACATCTACACAAAGAATTTGAAGACCAGCTCCCGTAACAGGTCAGGTAATCATTTTTCTTTTTTGCAGGTATGCAAGTTCTCGCTAAGGAAGCTCTTACGCGATCAACATCCAGATGGCATCTATAAGCCCATCCACCTTCCATCATCTCTTAGCATGGCATCTATAAGCCCATCATCCTATCCATCAATCTCCAAATGGCATCTATAAGCCCATTCCGCCATCATACTGCTACTATGTGAGCGCAAATTTCTGGGCACTCTAGTGTTCAATCATCTTCCACCTTCGGATTACGAAAGGCACGTCAGCCAATCTGCATCCTCAGGTCTAAGAAGATTGAACAGGGGCAACTGTTGTACCCCAAAATTTTCCCTCCCATATTCTTCAAAATTTGCCAAGTCAAAGCTTCAAACATCTCCCCAAGGGTTGCACAGTTCAAGGGCCTCCTAACAATCAAAAATTAGGATTTTGATTCTGACAAAGAAAATGAAGTTTCCAAGGATCCAATCAAGTCTCACATGCCTACAAATATGGTCAAGCATCATCATACCAAGTTTCAAGACTTACAGCACAAAATTGCACAGTCAAAAACCCTAATTGCACTACAGTCAACTGTAGGGGCAAAATGGTCATTTGACAGTCAAAAGTCCAAATTTTTGGTCAACATCTCATTTTGAAGCCACAAACATCATTTGATCAATGCTTGATCATGATTCTCAAAGCTTGAC
This sequence comes from Vicia faba, assembly GCA_948472305.1. Lineage (NCBI taxonomy): Eukaryota > Viridiplantae > Streptophyta > Magnoliopsida > Fabales > Fabaceae > Vicia > Vicia faba. Next base: position 1,114,020,532 of record OX451740.1, read on the forward strand.
TCAAAAAGTCTCAAGATGCAAAAGTTTCCATATTTGGACAGTTGAAAAAGTCAACTATAAATTGACCAGGGCATAACTTTCACATGGATTATCATAAAAATTCCATCCAAAGCTCATTTTTAATAGAAAGACATTTCCTACAACTCCTCTTCACACTTCAAGTCCAAGAAATGCTCCCACAAAAAGTTATCAATTTCAACATTATAGGTCATTTTCAAAAGTCAATAAAAAGGGACTTTAAGTCAAAGGCCATAACTTGATATTGGTAAATCAAAATGACATGGGACCAAAGACATTGGTTATAGGGCTCAAATACCTTTCCAAAATGTCCAAGAACATGAGCAAAGCTTAAACATTGAGCAAGTTATGCCTTGTGGAAGTTGGGAAATTTTTGGATATTTTGAAAAGTCAACATTGCTTCAAATGACCTAAAAAAGCTAATGGGCCTCTTTTTCTTCCACAATTCATCATCCAAGGCATGTGCACGACCATGTGGCCCAAAGGGAAGTTTTTTATCATTTTTTATTTATTTATTTCGATTTTTAATCATTAATAATTCATTTAATTAAAATAAATAGGTAAAAAATACTAAACCTAACTTTTTGAATCTTTTTGTGCATAAAATAATCTCAAGATTTTGTGTATAATCAGATTTGGAAAGTATCTTGGTGATTGAACATGATTTGGACTAAATGTGCATGAAAAGATTTGAAAATAATAGCATGAAAAATCAAATATTGTATCATCAATTCAAGGATTCTTTGATCAATTTTCTTAACCTAAATCATTCATACATATATAGGCAAGCTAACCCTCGTGCAAAAGAACTCCAAGCTGCGCCATACACAGAAAACCACACTTGAGTTTTTTGCTTAAAAATTGAAAACTGAAAACAGGGATACAAGAGGATTCAAGTCAAAATACCTATTCCATTGGCTTGCTGAGGCTTCAAGGAAGGAGATTGAATCAATAGCATAACCTGAAACCTTGAGAATTGGTAGATATAAGTCAAACTGCATTATTCTTTTGCATAATCGTGCTTTGTTATTTAGACCATATCATTGCATTTTTATGATTGATTTATACTAATGGGATCTTCCTGAAGCTAACCATGTAGCTGAATTGAATTTTTACTCACCATTGAAGAAACTACCATGGACGACATCTAGGTTTTTCAGAACCTTGAATTGGGCGTTTGTACATATGGAAAAATTGGAACATGAAACCTAGGCCATTCAATTCAGCATGCTTGGACGATGCTAAATCCACCCTCGCGCCTAATTTATATGGCCATATGGCCTAATCGTTATTTTCTAGAATGATACTTTTGGGGACGGTTCAAAACCGTTGCCCATTCTTTTTTTTTGTTTCAGGAAAAAAAACAAAGGCGAGGAAGACGATGATGTGTAGGGCATTGGTTGGGTCATTCAAAATTTCGCGCGAAAAGGAGCATTAACATTTGTCTTATTTTATATTGTTTGTTGTTTATATAATATACAAATAGATAAAGCAGCGTGGTTGGTAAGCATGTTCGTTGGTAATCATCAGGACCTGGGTTCGAGCCCCAGGTCCCTCACCCTTTCCATATTATTTTTCAATTAATACTTACGTGTGGTTTCAGTGCTAGCATCCACCATATGCTCCTCAATCCAATGCGCCACATGTCCCAAGGCACTTAATCAAAGGCCATGATTCAAAGACTATGGTGAACCTCAGTCAATACACAGGCATGCTAGTCAAAAGGTCAACGAGGCCAAAACCTTAATGGGCTTAAAATGCTAACAATTCACCTCCTACTGGGGACGGAAACCCCCTAGGTTTGCAAGCTTTTACATTTTCCTTTCATTGTTTTTATTTTATTTCAATTATTGTTCTTTTTAATTAATTCTTTTAATTTAAATATTTTCATAAAAAATATAAAAAAAACAATATAAAATCAGAAAAAGGCAAAAAATAAGTATTTTATTTAATTAATATATTTTTTGTAAATAAATATTATTCATTAATTTTAGCTATTAAATTAGGTTTAATTCAATATTTTTTCTAATAAACTTAAAATTAGTAGAATTAGGGTTTAATTAATTTTTATCCTTTTTCCTTTCCTTTCACTAATAATTAATTATTTATTTTCATAAAATCAAATTGTCATTAAATAATTAGATTTAATTTTAGGTTTAAATTTTAATAGGTTTTTCTTAATAAATAAAAGTTGTAGAATTAGGGTTAATTAGCGTTTTAATTTCATTTAATTCTCATTAAAAAATCATAAAAATACAAAAAAACAAAAAAACAATTTCCTTTTCTTTTAATTTAATTTATTCAACAATATAATTTAATTTCATTAAAAAGGGTCCAACGCCCTCGTTTCCAATTTTAATTCAATTCGCACATTTATCTCGTTTCTTTTAATTATATGTGTAACTCTCCCAAAGCCGTGTAAATATTTATCTTTCGCACTTTACTTTATTTCTTTATTTTATGTCAAATCGGGTCCTGGATTTTAATTTGGCGATGTGGACCCGCGCCTTTGTAATAGTTTAGGAATTTTATCTTTCCGCACTTTTTAACTGTTAAATAAATGACATGCAAGAATGAATGATAAAATAAAAACAAACGCATAGATCACTTTGACAAAAGACAAAAATAAATGAAAACGACACACAAATCACACACCACCCCTAGGGTACGCCTCACTGTTGCCTTGCCTCGAAAGGTGATCGTCGAGTAGAGGACGTCTTAGTAAGTCCTCATGATCCGGGAACCTGGCATGAGGGTAGCTTCTAAGGTGTCTTCCCATTGCTCTGGTGATCACCATGTCCCGAACCTCGAATTGACCCGAACACCTCCAACGGTGGTGCTACCTACCTCTCAATGGTGGGATGGCACTACTTTAAAGGACATTTACACAGACGAATTCCTTAGGGTAGGTAGACGACTCTAGATACTTGCTCTCATTTTAAAAACAAATCAAAAATACTTTTCACACCGACACCTTTTCAAAAAGCTTTCGAAAGCAATTTTTCAAACACTCTTGAGGACCGATACAAGAGTCGAACTGGAATTTTCAAAGAGACTTTTTTTAAACCCACAGTTGAAAAGCAAATAAACCATTTTTGAAAACACATTGAGCAAGTATCTAAGAGCCCATGGATAACCATGGATAGAAAGGGTGCCAACACCTTCCCTTTCTATAACCTACCTCCCGAACCGAGAGCAATCTCTTTAAGAAATTTTTCTGTGCTTTTGTCCTTTCCATTTGGAGAAAATAAAAGACGGTGGCGACTCTTGCTTCCGCGACATTTCGCGAACCAGCTTTAAACAGTCAGTTCCAGATCCACCGATCACAATAGGTATGTACCTTACCATCCATGTCAGTCTTCTTTTTAAAGACCCACTTGCATCCTATAGGGTTAACTCCTATAGGAGGCTGTACCAAGGTCCAAACCTGGTTTGTGTACATGGAATCCATTTCAGATTTCATGGCTTCTAGCCACTTCTCGGACTCAGGACCAGTTATGGCCTCTTGGTAGGTCACAGGCTCATCTTGATCCATGAGTAATACATCACCCTGATCACTTATGAGATATCCATATCTCTCAGGTTGTTGACATATCCTGCTTGACCTACGCTGGTCTTGTTCTACTTGAGCAGGTTGCTCTTCCATAACTACTTGTGTTTCCTGCTCTAATTCCTCTATAGGTGTATCAATGCTTTGTGGTTCTTGAATTTCTTCAAGCTCTATTTTCCTCCCACTGATTCTTTTAGAAATAAAATCCTTTTCCAGAAAAACTCCAGTTCGAGCGACAAACACTTTGCCCTCAGAAGGATTGTAGAAGTAATACCCTCTTGTTTCTTTAGGATACCCCACAAATAAGCATTTGTCAGATTTGGGCTCAAGCTTAGTTGAAATTTGTCGTTTCACAGAAACTTCGCAACCCCAAATCTTCATGTAAGACATATGTGGTTTCTTACCACTCCATATCTTATATGGTGTCTTCTCAACCTTTTTGGATGGAACCCGGTTAAGTGTGTAAGCTGCAATCAATAGTGCATGTCCCCAAAAGGAGTTCGGAAGATCGACGTGACTCATCATGGATTAGACCATGTCTAATAAGGTTCGATTTCTTCTCTCAGATACACCATTCCATTGTGGTGTTCCGGGAGGAGTAAGTTGGGATAAAATCCCACATTCCTTTAGATGGTCATCGAACTCTAGGCTTAAATATTCACCGCCTCGATCTGATCGAAGAACTTTAATATTCTTACCTAGTTGGTTTTGTACTTCATTCTTGAATTCCTTGAATTTTTCAAAGGTTTCAGATTTGTGTTTCATTAAATACACATAACCATATCTACTGAAATCATCAGTAAATGTGATGAAGTATTGAAAACCTCCTCTGGCTGGTATGTTCAGTGGTCCACATACATCAGTATGTATGAGGGCCAAAAGATCATTAGCCCTTTCACCTTTTCCCGTGAATGGGGACTTTGTCATCTTTCCAATTAAACAAGATCTGCATGTCTCATATGATTCATAATCAAAAGAGTCCAAGAGTCCATCTTTATGGAGTTTGGAAATGCGTTTCTCATTTATGTGGCCTAAGCGACAGTGCCAAAGGTAGCTTGGATTTAACTCATTAGGTTTAATCCGTTTAGTATTAATGTTATAAATTGGCATTTGAAGATCAAGGACATATATTCCATTGTTCATTTGTGCAGAAGCATAGAATATATCATTCAAATAAATAGAGCAACAATTGTTCTTTATTATAAATGAAAAACCAAACTTGTCCAAACAAGAAACGGAAATAATATTCCTACTAATTGCAGGTACATAATAACAGTTCTCTAACTGAATTATTAAACCACTAGGTAAAGTCAAAACACAAGTTCCTACGGCTAAAGCAGCAACCTTTGCTCCATTTCCAACTTGTAGGTCAACTTCACCTTTTGCCAAATCTCTACTCCTTTTTAGCCCCTGCACATTAGTACAAATGTGAGAACCGCATCCAGTATCTAATACCCATGATGCAGAAGTAGATAAATTAATTTCAATAACAAAAATACCTGAATTTGAAGTCCCTACTCCATTGTTCATATCTTCCAGGTACTTTGGGCAGTTTCTCTTCCAATGTACGGTCTTACTGCAATGGAAGCAAGTGCCCTCCTTTGCTATGCCTCCACTAGGCTTCAAAGCAGGAACAATAGGTTTAGGCTTGGCAACTTCCTTGCCTTTACCTTTACCAACCTGCTTGGTAGGCCTCTTGTTCAGCTTCTTTCTATTACTGACCATCAGAATGGACTTCCCTTTTGTCTTCATATTCTGCTCAACAGTTTTCAACATGCTTAGCAATTCTGGAAGACTCTTATCCATGTCATTCATGTTGAAATTCATGACAAACTGATTAAAGCTATCTGGCAACGATTGCAAGATAAAATCAGTTGCAAGTTCCTTTCCAAGCGGAAACCCTAACCTTTCAAGGTTCTCCACATACCCAATCATTTTGAGTACATGGGGACCTACTGGGTTTCCCTCAGATAACTTGCTGTTAAAAAGGGCCTTTGAAACCTGAAACCTCTCGTTTCTTGCCTTCTCTTGATAGAGCATTTTCAGATGTCCGATCATATCGAACGCTGACATGTTCTCGTGTTGCTTTTGCAACTCCGAGTTCATAGTAGCTAGCATGAGACAAGTGGCTTCGTTAGCATCATCAAAATGCTTCTTATAAGCATCTCTTTCTGCCTTAGGTGCCGAACTAGGCGGTTCCTCTTCAGGAACAGGTGTCTCCAAGACATACAGCTTCTTATCGTGCTTGAGGACAATCCTCATATTTCGGTGCCAATCCAGGAAATTTGTCCCAGACAATTTTTCCTTATCTAGGATTGATCGCAAAATATGGTTGTTTGTTGTCATGGTAATCTACAAAAAAAATGAAAATATAAGTATCATTAAAACAACATATTTAATTAGGCCTTTAATCAAATATGCTCCCACTATTTTACTCAAGCCAAATGACCCTCATCATTTGATTCGGAAAATCCCGTTGGAAGACTTTCTAGTGGGTCGAGATCCATATTTCACTTCGTTCTAAGTTAGCGTTAGGCTAATTACACAAAACTAGGTTATTTAGGTAGGAACTCCTTCCAATTGTATCTCATACAACTCTCGAATATTTTCAGTTGGGTGAATAACTCCTTATTCTAATTCATCATATGAATCATTCCCAACTCTTGCTTCTAAACATGTATAATCTTATTATAATGTGTTTAGTTAAGTTTGACCCATTGTTTTAGCAGTTGGATATTACAATTATCCCATCGCACCTTACTAATATAGAACATGCACCTCGCGTAGGCGAAACCTACATTGTTCGATACTAGTCTTGATGAGTGCTAAAACTTGGAAAGCATGAACTTAATATTTAACTTGAGGGATTTTGTTATTAGTTTGATCTCACCGGCTTAACAGGCAATTCGTCTCTCTCATGCATCAACATACAAACACATGCATCAATATACATAAAAGGATACAGTTATGGCCCCTAGCGCAATTGTTCTCCCAAGCCAATGAGAGAACCTAAGCTAACCTAATAACGATCTAAACTTCTCCAAGCAAGATCTCCATGGTTATCCTCCTTTGATATTGTATTCTTCTCTTTCTTCATAACATTACATTACATAAAAGAAACTCGTTTTACATACGAGGGAGTGAGATGAGAAAAGAAGTTACATCAAGAATTTTAGAGAGAGGCACGACACGCAGGCCGTATTTTATAATCCCAAAACAAAATAAAGGAAAAAACTAAGGCCATAACTGATCACCACAAGACAACAATAATAAACACACTTTTATTATTAGTTTAAATTTTGTTAATTAAAAAAAAAGGCAAATTAAATTTCGACGATTGATCACACTACGCAGAGTTAGCCAGGGGTTCCGCTGCCCGGTGGTTCCACTGACCGTTCAGTGGACGGGGGTCAAGGGGGTAGCGCCCCTTTGCGGGGTTGTTAGGGGCAGCGCCCCGACGCAAAATTTTAATGAACAATTCATTTGAAATCAGCGTCATTTTCGCACAACTCTTGTGCATTCACAACCCTAATCGCATAACTCTGCAACAACACAACCCTTGTGCCGTCATGAACCCTAATGCAACAGTTTCATGCTGTCAAACACATTTCGATTGATAATTCAGTATGATTAATCACATGCCATTGCTTCACCATACTAATGTCGGATTCCGAAGCATATGAACAGTGATCGGTCAAAGGAATAACAATCATCAGGTGTTTGAATGAACGAAACAGAAACAGTATATCCCATATACCATCGTTGCATCAGATTTACTTATATCATATATAAAAGTGATCGATCTTATTTGTGTAACCTATGGACGATCGATGTATCGCTGCTTCACCATACTAATGTCGGATTCCGAAGCATAGTCAACATCAATCATCCAAATCGTACACAACAGATGCCAAATTTAATTACTTGTTTATTATTAAATTCATTCTGGTTTTAATCGAATCAAAACAGAAAATATAGAACATAAACAACTATCAGATCCATGGTTTCGTAAGTGGCTCTGATACCACTGAAGGAAAATTGCGATCAAAAGCGCAACGGAATTTAAAATTTTCCTTTAGCGATCCTTACGAATGAACATGGTCAGTGATAAAAATATTTACCTCTTGTGGCGATTCAGACCTTTGATGTTGTGATCACGAGCGTTGATGAAGAACAACGCCTTTACTCAGTCCACACGAACAGATCGCTTCCGGTCACAGTGCTAGCTGATCACAAACGGAAACCTTGAGTGAGAGAGAGAATCAAAAACAAAATTGCATCAAGTGAAATTGCTTCATCACAAGGGATCTATTTATAGAATCACTCGTGTGGGCTACAAGCTAAAAGCCCAATTAAGGCTATAAGCTAAAAGCCCAATTAAGCTTATGGACATCATACCTTATGATGTACCATATATCACTTATCCACGTGGTACCTTACCACTTTCCGTATTACACTTAAGTGCACCGTATCTTACGGTGTTCCTTATTTATTCTATCTCTCATCAACCTGTCCTTATGTGTGTGACCCTGTAGGTTTTCGCGACGTTGGCAATTATATTTAATCACACATTTAATATAATAAACAGTGAGCGGTATCTAGCAACACATCACTGTTACCCAAGTCACGAAAATGTCATGTGATCTGACCAAACCTTTTCCGTGATAATATTTGTGTTGTACAATTACCCTTTTGCCCTCATGTCTATATTGAACACAAGGCATACACTGTGTCACCCTTGTCCAGTTCAATATTGGGCCCTTAGACATTTATCCTGTTATCCAGGATGAGCAAATTCCATCTAGGTCACTCATGTCCCTTAGCATGCTTTGTGAAGTACCCATCAACCGTTTTGTAGTCATCCAGTTACGGATGACGTTTGATCAGCAATAAAGTACTTGACTCTACATCTAGGGTCCATAGTGGTTTCAGGTCGAAGGGTGGTATACACCATTATCATCATGAGAATAACTTATGACACTTTGCATAACATTCTATGTAGTATTCTCATAGCGGGTCAATCCAGTATAATTATTACTCCTAATATTCATACCTATGTCAAGACTTGATAACTCCTTATCTATGATCCATGAGATGTGATCATCAATCTATCTTCATAATAATCTTAATGCTTTAATGTTATCCCACTTCACATTAAAGCTTGACTACGGATACTTTAAGAATAGTGTCTTATGTTTAATGGGATCTCATGATTAAGTCACACTTAACATTTCATTAAACAAATAAACCATTCTAGGGACTTTATTATTTTGGAAAGCAAACATAATAAAGAAATGCCTTTTATTATTAATAAATAATTCGATACAAGTACCAAAAGTATTGGCCTCTAGGGCTTACACCAACAGTGAGGAGGGAGTTCGGTGTGGGTTTGTATGGATGAAAAGAAAAGAAGCCAGATGATAAAGAGGTATGTAATGGTAGTTTTACAGTATTGGAGATAACTTGGAACAACTGTGTGGTTTGATTAAAATTGGAGAAAAAGTTGGTGAAGTTTTTGCAGAATTTCTGTTAAATTTTTTATATCAGTTCCCCCTCTCCCATCAGTAATTTTTCTCTCCTTTTATAGATAAGAATCCCCTGGATTTTTGAGAGGGAAGATTGGTGCTTTTGAATTGTTTTTTGAGGTACTGATTTATTACTTTATAATGCAGTTTTTTGTATGACCATTTTTGTGAAAGCTTTGGTAATGGTTTGAACTATTATGCTTGGAGCATTATGTAGGTTTTGTTGTGTAGCATGTTGGAATTTTATGGACAGTTAGGATAGGAACAATAGCAAAGTTTTGGACTGCAGCAGCAGGATTTTGGACATAAAACAATAAAACAAAGTCAATAGTAATAGTAATGATAAAAGGCAATTTGTTAGTAATACAAAAATAGAAGAATAATAATAACAAAAATAAGATGCAAACAAAATTAATTTAATTTTAATTTTAATATTAATTTAATTTTAAAAATTGAATTAAAATTAGAATCAAATCAAAATTAATATTGAATTAAAAGAAGCTAAAACTATAATGACTAAAAAGAATAAAAAATGTAAAATAAAGGAAAAAGATATTAACTATATTTTTTGAGATATTTTGGATTAAAATCTATACTAAAACATAAATCTAAATGAAACCAATACAACTATAATAATTTTTGATATATTTTGAATTAAGAATTTCAAATTTAAAATACTATAATGCTAATTATAAATATTTTTGTGATTTTTCTAATAATGCGATAGTAAAAAGTGACATGAACTAAAATACATATTTTTTAGATTTTTTTCAAATAAGACAAAAATGATAAATAAAAGACGAAAAAATATGAGATATGCACGATTTGGGAAAGGTTGGACTAGACATGATCAAATTCCATTAAATTCATAAAGCGACTTCTAACCTTTTCATTCTTCTGTGGCTTTTAAAACATAATCAACTCTTGACTTGTAAAGAAAAGTTGTAGATGTTGTCAAGGAGAATCATATGTAAAAAAAACACTAAAAAATATTGAAATTTGAAGAAGTTATGAATTTTTTAAATCTGACTCGAGAAATGGCAAAAATAGGTCGAATTGCTTGTGAACGCTTGCTATGTAATGATACAGATGAGGGGTGGTATCTTAGGTCAAAAATTGGGGTATGACAATACCGTTTTGCACTAATTTCAGTTTGTGATACCATTCCTTCCTAGTTTGTAAATATACTAACTTGTAGCATACCAACTAACTTGGTAGCTTGTATATTGGATGTTGACATTCAAGAGATTACCGCTTTATGTAAATATCGTGTTTTGTTGATACCATTAACTTGTACATATGTGTTTTTACCGCTTTTGGAATTTAATTACTTGAATGTGGCGTGGCTGTCCGAAATATTGCTATTAGCGTCTAAACATGGTTCACTTTTTACCATGTGACCGTTCATGTTCATACTTATATCTGATCTTATTTCTTCCTCTTCCATGCTAATTTTGGTACTCTTTCCGATACTAATACAATGATGTCCGGAAATGTCATACTATGTTCAAGAAACTTGCTCATTTTGTATTATACATAATCATGCTTACTTGTAATCTTTGTTGCTTACTTACAATTTATTTTTCAATTATGTTGTTATTTGCTAACCAATTTAGTGAGTTATGCATGTCTTGAGAAGCAAATTCGGACAATGACCGCTTTGGTAACGAATTCGCTTTCTTGTAGTTGTTGTGCTATATTTCTGGCGCTTTCTCTTGTCGATGCCAGCTTTTGGAGCTTTTGTGGAAGATTTTGGATATTTGTTATAGAGTTTGTTGTATACGGATTCTTTTATCCGTTTAGTACACATTCAAATCATTATTGTTGTAAATACTGCATTTTACCACTTTCAAGAGATCATGTATAGTAGGGACGTTTATTGCTTTCTAGAAATCATGTGAAGTAGGAAGTAGGAAATAAAGAGCATGCACTCGAAGTCGCTATTTAAAGTCCTGTAGCAGGCACCGTTTTCTGTATGCTAATTGTGTTTGTTTAAAATCTTACCTTGGAAGTAGGTATTATGCACGTGTGTTTATATTTGTGCCCGCATTATATTACAGGTGATAAGCCCTTAAAAGGAGGCAAGCAGGGAGGGTCCATAATCGACCCCCGCATATTCTAGTCGTTGTCATGCTTAGCTCACATTGTACATTGATGCTTCAGAGTCGTGCATATCTTATGTATCGAGTCCGTCAAGTGGGGAATGGTTTTTCAATCAAACCCCCACGCTTTGTCAGGAGTTCGCATTGGCCGATGCTTACACTCCGTGATCATTCACATTGTCTTCAGTCGCCTACCTCGATCTTCTATATCTTGGTTAGATGCTCAGTCGCTTTGGACGTCACATTTTTCTTATTTCATCCGTCTCCCGCTTGTTTGCTTCGAGTGATCTGCTCCCCTTATTTAAATCATTTTCTCTTAATATTCTCACCCCCTGAGTCAGTATACCCCGATTGTGTGCTTTTACCAAAGCATTTGTTTATTCACTTGTTTGGTATTTACCATGCTCCCTTAAGATTGCTCGTGTAGGGGTAGTCCTCGAGCTAGACACTAGGATATTTACCTATGCATGCTAACATAGGTTAGAGATCTCCCTTTTCATCCTCAACCTTAGGGTCAATCATTTATGATAACATTAGAGGTAGTGCTAGGCTAGTCTCCCTTAGTTATTTTTCCTTTCTTTGCATATTTCATCTTAAAACAAAAACTTTCTTCTTCTTGGCAAATCATAAAAGGTCTCTAATGAACTTAAATCCTTCTTCAAGGTAAAAAATACAAACCAATCTTAATTATTTGTGCGCCTTTTGACTTTGTTTTAAACCTTGTCAAGTTAATATTTTTCCATCTTTGCCATGATATTTTGTTATCTTATTTCCGATGTTTCACCATCGCATGTGTTTGTTATCCTACTTTGATTCTTAATATCATTGTTAGGTGTGATGTTTTATCATATGAACTATGATGTATCACCATCTTTTATATGTTATCTTGCCATATTTTAGCCGATGTTTCGCCATCGCATATGTTTGTTACCGATGTTTCACCAACGCGTATGTTTGTTATCCTACCTTGATTCTCAATATCATTGTTAGGTGTGATATTTTATCATCTGGATTGTTGATGTCTCTTCATCTTTTCCATTCTATCTTGCTATCTTTTTTCCGATGTTTTTCCATCACATATGTTTGTTGCCGATGTTTCACCATCGCGTATGTTTGTCATCCTACTTTGATTTTCGATATCATTGTTAGGTGTAATGTTTCATCGTCTTGTATGATATTTTGTTATCATGCTAACATTTTATCATCTTTTCTGAGTTTATGTTATCATGTGATGTGTTGTCATCCTTTTTTGTTGCTTTATCATTGTTGTTGATGTTTTATCATTTTATCTGATGTTTTGCCATCTTGATTGTTGCTTTTTTCTTCTTAACTAAAAAAATACAAACCAACCAAAATATATGAGTCGAACTACGGCTACTCTGATTCCTTAAAAGGGATACGTAGGCATTGGGGTAGGCCCCGAATGAGCACAACTTTTATTTTCCCTACATTATTTTCTCTTTTCTTTTGCATGCATTCCCTCTTTTCATTTTCTTTTAGCTCTTAAGCTTTAGATATAGATTTACACACCCATTAGATTAGACAACAAGAATGGATACTATAGAGTACTACGGGCGTGTGAGGTGCTAATACATTCCCCTCGTGTAACAGGATCCCTTACCCAATCTCTTGGTCGAAAGACCGTGATTTCTCCCTCTTCATGTTTTCTCGATGTTTACCTTTCCCTTTTGGTAGGATAAAAGACCTTCGATGGCGACTTCATGGATTTTATATCCGATGACGATTCATCCGGTTGTACCAGCTGGCGACTTCACTGAGGATATGGTTGTCCAAATGCTGGTCCATCTCGGAGTCGATCCTAGCTCTTGTTTTCTTTTATTTTGGGTGTTTATTTTCTATGCTTCTAGTTTATTCATTTATACATGTTTATCTGAGCATATGTTTGCATTGTATTTTATTGCTTTCCATATTGGTTATTTGCTGTGCTGGATTCTGGTTTTCTTGGTGGGTGGATTGTTCCATGAGGTAAAAGGCCTCATACCCAGGCTATGAGTGAATTCTATAGGAACTAGGAATAGAGTGGCCATGGCAGTTATAAGGCGGATGTCTTGTAGACTTGACCATGAGACCCATGACTTCAGAGGAGATTCGAATGGGTGTTATCGTATGATGATATCAACAAATGAGCTCTTTGAATCTGTTTTGGCCTTTGACCTTACCGCCACCTAGACTACACCCGTGAGTGGGGCGGGGAAATTATTTCTTATAGGTACAGGTACTAGTGGTGACTATGTTCTGATGGTGACCATGTTTTGACGGTGACCGTATGTTTCCGTTGGTGACTTTGTTTCTGATAGTGATTATGGTTCCTATTGTAGATATGGTTCTTTTGGTGTATGTTCTGGACCTTTGATCTTGTTTCATCCGATTATTTAGAAGCAAGTTCAGCAGTTGTATCGGTAGAAATGTTCAAACACTAAGCCATTGGATTGACTAGACTTTATACAAATCAAAATAAAAATTACCGTCGCACTTTATTGTTTCCAAAGGAATGGTAAAAAAGCGAATAACCCAAGAAGAGGGGGAAAGATTCAAGGTAAGGGGGTTGGTTATGTAAAGGGAAGCTATTAGCACCCTAAACATCTACGGTACTCCGCAGGAGCCTCTTTGTAAAATATGTATATTTTGGCTATAAAAACTGTTGTATATAAATGGATGGTGGAGGTGAGAAAAGAAATATATTTTTTGTAATTTTTGCACCCGCCGCGGTTGTGAACCTTTAGTGCCTACGTACCACCTTTCATGCAAAAGGGGATCAAGGTACACGTAGTTCCTCTTTTAAAAATTTAAAACACAAATGTGTTGGTTAATTTTATAAGATAAAATATCATCGTCATTGTCCGTGTGGAAAACATACCTACCACCCACAATCACGAGAAAGGAGAATTTGCATCATCTCAAAGTGGAGGATATGGCTTGGATTTCAAAATCAACAATGCCTCACTCAACACCCAAGTGGAAAATATCTCTCTTCACTATATATTGTAGAAGTATAGTTGTTTGCATCACTACAAGGATTGATAAGAGTTTAATCTTTTAAGAAAAGTTTTAATGGTACAAAGCCAAAGTGGCAAAATGGTTTGAAATGAGATTGATTGAATTTTAGTCTTCTCACAAAAAAAAGGATGTCAAGGTATTATTAAGTTGGTTGGAGTTTATTTATGAAAATGTTTTGAAAATGCATGGACATAAGTCCAAGTTTATTATGAAAATGGTTCAAGTTTCAAACAAGAAGAGTTTTCAAAAGGGGGGAGAAGATTTTTGAAATTAAAGAAGATGGGTGGAGAAGAAGAGACTATCCTAAAGCATAAGGTAAAAGCTAGGGATGAGAACCATCTAACTAATGAGAAGCCAATACTTGACATTATGAGCCAAGATAGAATTCCTATTCCTTGTATTGAAACCAAGCAAGCAAAAATACTAGACCTCTTGAGAGAACCAAACTTCAAGTGTATTAAGTCTTCACAAAAATTGGGTAGAGTAACGGCTGTATACAGGCGAATTCCAGATTACAAAAAAAAAGGTGTAATCACAAAAACCTGCACATAAAATGAAACAAGAAACCTAATGTCTTGAGGTAAACCTCAAGAACTCCAGACAAAATAATCAGATAAGATCACAAGGTCTCCAAGATAGGCCAAGGTTTCTAATCCTAAGTCCAAGAAAAAGTCCCATACTCCATAATGCTAAGGATAGTAACCAAATAGTCCAAGTACCATCAAAGATTTTTTAGGGTTTATATTGATTATTAGGTATCTTAAGAAAGGCAAAGAAAAGCTAAGTCAACAAAGTAAAAATGGCAAGAAAATAAATGCTCAAATGAGCAAAGATGATAATGGCATGAAATGTAAATGCTAAAAGTAAGTAGTACATAAAGCATAAAAAAGAATAAAAGCATAAGGTAAAACAAGTCAATAATTAGTGGTTAGTTGGATGACCATCTTGAAACTTGCATTTGGAACTCATTAGAGGATTGGTAGAACCAAAGCCTCCACACAATAAGTTGCATTTGCTTTTTGTCAAGCATATCATCCATTTAGAATTCTCATAAGTACCAATTAATGATCAACGATGTTTAAGTGATCCGCGTTGATAAAAGGTGTTGTAGATCCATTAGAAGATTGGTAGAACCAAAGCCTCCACACAATGAATCTCAAGGTTATTGGATCAAAGATATCTAATTAACATACTTGGGCTTAAAATCATAAGTTTGGGCCACGAATGATCATTTATTCGAATTAGGACAAAATTTAACGCTATGTTAAGCAATCGTAAGTGGATAAATATAGAAGTCGCACCTATTTTGAGGCCGGTCAATAGCAATTTATGCACCATTTGTTTTGAGACATGATATAGAGATCATGTTCCAACAACATCTAGTGCAATAATAAGGGGATGAGATGAAGAGGGATGGGGAAAAAATACACAAACCACATTTGAATTAAATTTTAATCAAACTATTATTAAAATTATTCATCCATTTTTGTGGAGTTAAACTCAACACCATGGATCCAATGATGTTAATAAAGTTCATGATCTAAAATCTAACCCAAGATCAGCCAGAAAATAGTCACAAAATAATATCACATTTAATATACACAAAAAAAGATTTTAAAAATAGAAAATAATGAGAAAAATATAAACTATGTTCAAATTAATCAAGAAATAAAAAGTAAGACCATAGAAAAATTAGAAAAAGGCTCAAATAATTTTACAAATTTTTTGGTGATTTTTTAAAGTCAGAAACTATTTTTAAAATTAAAATAAATGGGTAAAATAAACAAAAAATGGTAAAAAATAGTAAAGTCGGAAACAAAAATAAAATAAGGTCACAAATATTTGTCACAATATCATTGGATCATTCCATAATTTTTCAGAATTTTAAAATGTATAAAAATATTTTTAAACATTTTAAAACAAATCAAATAAGTGTAAAATTTATAAAAAAATACTAAAACATAAAATTAAATTGTGAAAAAATAAAAATCAGAAAGAGAATAATCAAAAATATTTTTTATAATTTTTTCAGATTTTTTGGACTAAAAATGAATTTTCTATGATTTTTTGAAATTTAAAACAATTAAAATATAAAAATCAGAAAAGGAAAATAAAAGTAAAATATGTGGACCATTGGATGAGAGTCAAAACACGTTAGTAATCAAATCCAAGGGATCTGACGTGCTGTGCATATCATGGTCATTAGTGAATAATGTACAGAATCATTAATTAAATCAGATTTGAAAAATACAGATGGCGCGCCTTCTTTGGTTGTAAGATGACACGTTGGTCATCTTCAACCTCCAGCCATCACGAATTGCAGGTCTCTCAAACTGTAAAATCAGAAGCTGAGACCTATGCCATTCGCTTCGTCTCTTCAAGACGAAGACAACCACATCCTCGCGCCAAATTTATATAAACTATAGCTCAAGCAATTTGGAAGGAAAGTTTTGAAAAGGGATTTGAAATTTCATGGTCAAAACGTGTTTCCAGTAAAAGGTAAGTGTTGCGACTAGAACCAAGGTAATGAGAGCAACACAATGATATCAGAGTTTTGAAGAATTGATGAAGGAATCTACCTATTGAAGTTGAGTTGCAGAGCTCTGAAACTGGACCTCTATGGAGCAATATAGGGCACGATTCTTGAATGTAATTATGTGGTTAGCTTCAGGGAATATCAAGGAAGGTGAATTGATGGAAAAATTGGATATAAAAAGGCTCGAGAATGGATTTTGAAGTTATAGAAAATTGAGGTATGTAGCAAGTTTGGCAGGGTGATTCTGGCTATCCAAGCTTGGGAAATTGAATGGGATAGTTCATGTATTTATAGGAGAAGCGAATGGGATCAAAAGGAAGAGTGGATGATGCGTTTTGGAGGGAATTCGTGCAAACCTGATGCACAAGTGAAGTGTGATCCAAACTTCATCAAAACTCATCCAATTCTTGCGTTTTGATGCACTAATCCACTTGGGAAAGTTGGCTAATCATTTTTAGACCCAAAACGCATGTTAATTTGAGGTTTAGGGGTTGTAACATGAAATTCAAATTCTGACTTGCAACGAAACTTCAATTCCAAGTTACCATTTTTGAAACTATGGCATTCTCAGCTCAAGGGGTCTCAAGGCATGATTCTTGATGCTTTGGAAAGATGAGGTTACAAGCTTTGCATTGGAAAAAGAATGGAGTTAAATGGATGCTTGAGCTAAAAGTTGCATTGAGTCAAAGTTGAAGAAAAAGGGTTGACTTTCCATACTTGGAAATATTTCAAATTCTTCTTCAAAAATGACCTATAATCTTTTGCATCCAAACATGGCCTTCCACTTGGAATTTGCCCTTGACCAAAAAATATGGAATGAAGTAGATCGCTTGAATGACATTTTGAAACTTGAACCATTCATAATCTCCAAAAATTAAGCAAGTTATGACTTGTTGAAGTTGGCCAAAAATCATGAAATGACCTATAATCTTTTGCATATTTAAGGAAGCCTCCATCAATTTTCCCACTTTGCACATAAAAGAAGGCATAATTTTCACATATTCAAGATCATTATGGAAAAAGAATGGACTCAAGGTGACAAAAATTGACCAACTTATGATCATTTGAAGTTACTTATGTAAAATTATGGATTCATCTGGATGACTTGTAATCTTTCTTCATCACAAAGTTTCTTCTACATGAAAAATCTTTGGAACTTTTGAAGTGGTTTGTTTATAAACCTTTGAAGAGAAGGATGTATTTGGAATCACTCAAAAATACCAAAATGTGAGCAAGATATACTCCTTTGAAGTTCAAAACCCTAGCTTCTAGATCAAGAGAATTCCTTGGAGAACTTTGACAAGTTTGAACAAACTTCTTGTACCAATATTCTTGCTTTGTGAATAGAAGTTGTTGAGGATGATAATGAGAACTCTTAGCCACCAAAAACACTTCCATATCTTGAATTTTGAGATAAATATGCTCTTGTTACCAATAGGAACAAGGCCTTGTCCAAACATGACAACTTCTCCAATCAACCCCTTGTACTTTTGAGTCAAATCTAATAACCTTGAAATGTGATGAACCAAAGCAACCTTGCTATGCCAATCCTCCTAAAACAATCCAATGGTGAGGCTTGAAATTCTCAAGCTATATTGACTAGGGTATGGAAATAAACTCATGAACCCATGGAGTAACTTGTTAAATCTCATTGCCCTTCACCTACATGGATAACAAGCAAGACAAACCAACATTGCATTTTATTAGTTAAATGAATAAAACAAAACAATATTCATCATCACAAAAGGAACATAAGTCAAGGTGCTTGGTAATCCCTCAAAAGGAGAAAAACTCAAAGTAGGGAGGGGAACCAAGAATCCTAGTGTGATCTTGTTGTGAGTGAATCAATCATGGTATGATGAAGGGATCTACTTGGTACTTGACTCTTTTGTGTTCCAAGGTGGTGTCAGACCTTTGATCTGGTGATATTCATCATTCAGTGTAGAGAAAGTGCAACCATTTTCCATGTTTATGGAAGCTTGATCCTATGTTATCACACATAATCTGTTAACATTATTTCGACACATATGTTCTTTCCATTTCCAAGGAACCATGCTTGTGAGCTTTGTGTTGCACTTCTCCATATTTTACTGGTTTAAAATCAAAATTAACAGCTTGTGATTTCCTTGAAAATGATCGAACATGGCATTGGATCCACTCATACACCTCATGCATATTCATGCATTCATAACAGGTACTCAGAGTTGGAGATTCTTATTCAGACTTGCTCTTCTCTTCAGAGTTATAGACTTGAATTCTTGCTATCACATGTTCAGAGATCAGATATGGAATAAATTCGTGGGGTATTGACCGGGATGAAGATTCAGATATGGTTATTTTTGGTATACACATAAGCCTTGGCCCGTGATCGGGAACTCTTTGAAAAGGAAGATAATAAGTTGAAGACTCAGTGGAGTCAGGTCATGGAAGTCTTGATGATAGTATCAACAATCCTACACCGGCCGTTGCAACAAGAGTTATTCTCTTCTCCCCATATTTTGGGATCTGTTTCAAACCATGGAGTTCTTTGTGTATTTCATCCACTGTCTTGAGTGCTTGAAACGTCTTATCAGCAAATGGTTCCCATTTCCTAGTTGAATTCAAGGGATGTGTTTTATCAACAAGGGTAGAGGAAGCATGGCGAGCCGTTGTGATATCATCTCATTGCTTTATTCTCATTTGTTTCCATGCTTGTTTGAGCTTCAGTGGATTAGGCTCCATACTTCAGTACCGTCTATAAATCTCCCTTCCAAATCCTGTTGTCAACGCCATATGTGGTTACCACATTGGGGTACCTGATTATTAAATCAAGGTGCACTCTCTACAACTTTGGGCCACCTAATTTTCTCTTCAACAATCAGTGTTTATTTCCCAAGTGAGTGCATGGGTCAAAGCTTTTAAGCAAATATAAAAGAAGATTGAGAAGTATGTTAATACCATCTCAATGCTTTACATCCTGGAACTTCCTCGTCTGTTGGGAATTCATTTGATTAAGCTTCATGCTTTGGAGACTTTTCAGTTGATTAATCTCTCTCCTGGTGCAAATACTAGGTGTGTCTCTCATTCTGGGGCAATTGGCCGTGAGGTTGAAGATTTCAATAGGTTTAACCAAAATCCAGCTCCTGTCTGGTGTCTTTCTCAAATTCCAATTTCTAAGGTGACAGACAATTTCGAACTTTTCCCTTAGTACAATATCCACCCTCTCTTTTGAGAGAATCTTTTATGAACATTATTCTGGGGCACTCGGCTAGTCAGTTGAAAATGATTTGTCTTCCAGAGATAAAGTCTATGCTTGGAGCAGTTCAGAGACTGTTGTGTCCATATCAGATGGGGAATCTCTTATCCTAGTGAGTCTCAAGGTTGCTGAAGATCGTTTCCATACAAAGACTTGTCTCCTCAACATGGAAATTTCAATTTTCATTTGCATTTTCATTTGCAATCTTAATTAATTTGTTTAGCACTTTCTTGTATGCAAACTTGCTCATCTTTTTGAATATTAAATCATAATGCTTTGAATATGTTTATCTTGAATTAATCTATTCGTTATCACTCTTAACTGTTTTACTATGTTTTTGATATTCAACTCTTATTAATAAAGCAATGACTCTGGAGGGAGGATGACGAAAATTTACCTGGAATTTCAAATGGTATGCTTTCGAATAAAAACCTTACTGATAATGTACAAGCCTTGTTTCAATCCCCAAACACCAGAGATATAAGGGAGATAAACCCTCGTTAACCCCTCCGAGCCTTCGAAGTAGGAGTTTCTTTTCTATTTGAAAAAAACCCTTATTTTTAACTTGGGGCAGGGTAGATGCTCAGTTAATCTGATCGAGCATTCAAATTTCAGAAGGAGTGTCCCATCTGAGGATCACCACACCTTATCCCTTTCATTATGAGGTCAGGAAAAGATCAAAACCACAATGGTTATTTCCTCATAAAATCCTGAGGTCGAGATCGAATCGATACAACAATGGTTATCCCTCGTCGACCAAGGAATGAGGCAGTCACTTTCTTCCAAAAAATTTAAAGACTTAGGGTGACACAACCTGTTCAAAAGGGAAAGTATGAATAAGAAAGAAACAAAAAAAATCCCCGCTAAGTCGAAACTTGAAAACAAGTCGCTTAGGCAAAAGTTAGGGCATCCCGACAGACTTCCAAATTGAAATTCAAAATAATTGGTCCAGGAAAAAGTTAGGGATAGCGAAAAGAAATTTGAAAAGCCTGAAAGGCAAAAAACGATTACCCAATAGAAATCCTCATCGAAAGAAAAGTCGTGTGATCGAACACCCAAGAAACCAAAGGTTAAGTGACTGCCGTGTCCAAAAAATTGCTATGCTTCCTCAACCATCATAAACTCTTTTGAGATATGAGTGCTCGTATCAAGTTAACTGAATGTAAGACTGGAGAACATCATGGAGAATGGGTGGGCACCAAATAGTTTTGGGCCTTAAAATCCTTGTTTCTAAAACCGTGAACCAAGCCACGTTATAACCCTTAAAATTCCTAATTGAAGAAAGGGTTAGTCGAAAGCAAAACGGTTACGAGAATACGGTAACCTGACTCCTAGGTGACTTGCTTAAAACTTTTGAGTTGGTATCACTCCCTTTTTTTATAGAAAAATTTCGATGTTTCGGCATCTTTTCAATAAAAGTTTTCTAACTTCAAGACAAGTATATGATTTGCATTAGATTTATCTTTCATAGGATAAAACAATCTTTGCATATGAAAAGTGCTTAAACATCAAGCAAGCTTGCATGATGAGCATCAGATGAAGAGTTTGATTACCCCGAGGGAAGAATTGCTTCAGGAATCAGTTGAAAAGAATAATCTTAACCTGGGGCATGCTTTCTAGCTACTTATTTAAATTGAAGAAGTCTAATTTGAGACATTGATCAAGAACTTTTTGTTTGATGATTGTGTGGAAATTTTGTCGGCTCACAAGTCTCTGTTAAGAAATGATGTATCATTTCCAGTTGGTCCCAAAGGACTATTTTCTTCAAGCATCTGCTTGCGCGTGAAGCAGTTCGAGTTGAGAAGTATGATTGTGTACTAACTTGTTTTGAATACGTAAGTTAATTATCCTGAAGAGGGGTTATCTTCCAAACTTCGTGAACTTCTCATTCTGTTGTGATCATGATGTAAGGAAATGGTTTGCTAAGATTCTGCTAATCTGGGGCAATCAAGTCAAGATCCATTGACTCTCAAAGTTTCATCAATTTGGGGCAGTTATGTCGAGATTCGACAAATCTCTCAAGTGTTGAGTGATCAATGTCCATTACCCAAGATTCATTGAAGCCACTTCTAATGTTGATTAGTCGAAAGCCGTGTTTCAAAGTTTGTAACACTGGGGCAGTTTATCTAAATGGTACTGACCTCAGGAAGTCCTTTCAAGGCATGTTCTTTAACAACCCTACAGACTAGGGCAAGACATTATACATGGGAGTTTCTCCATCTCAAAGTTGATCAGGTTAAGTCCAGTTGCAGGCTAAACAACTTGCAAATTTGAAGAGCATGACAAGAATTCAGAATTTTTATCCTCAGATCATCATAATTTTAAGTCTTGGTATTATTGTTCCTTCATTAGAAGTCGAGATCTTTGTCTTCGGATGAAGTCAGGATTGCTATCCTCAGTACATATCTCAGGAATTCCTCTCGAGGCGAATCTTTTCAAAGGTTAGATAACTTGAAGGAGTTACATTAGGTTTCGACGAATCTCTTTGTGGACCTGTTGTGTCAGAGAATTATTCAGAGCTTGAATAATTTGGGGAAAATTATGTCAAGTCAAAAAGACCTTTTCTAGCAAAGTTATCACACTATGAATGGGGCACGTTCATTGATCTATTTCGCATGAGTTTTCATGTTCTTTGTTTATCAGTGTAATTCTCCATTACCAGAGCAACATATTTCAAGATAATTAAAGTATCCCTAACCTGGATCATTCCCTCCGGAGCAACACTAAAGTTTCTACTTCTCCTGAAGAATATATATTCCTCGGAGCAGAGCGTCCTTACCCTGACTGAAGATTTGGTTGGATATATTCTTATTCCCCGGTGAAGTCACTTTATGAAGACCAAATCCATTTGAGATTACTCGTGGGTTTCAACAGAGATCTGAAGTTTCTATTGCTCCCTAGTAAATCTCCCAACGCAGAGAATTTTAAAGATTGACTAATTGGAATTTCGAATTAAGATAATCTTATTCTCCAAGCGTTTGAAGTTTTGTCTCCCTAGCGTCACCTAGCAAAAGAATGTCTATCCCCCGAAGTGGAGTGTTCCCATATTCAGCTGAAGTCGAGAGTTCCTTTGGGAATTTCTCCTATTCCCCAGCAAAGTCACTTCACGAAGATTTCTTATTCAAGAATTTTCTATTTCCCTCCATAGCAGAAGCATAGTTTGAAGTTCATCATGTTGAGAATCTTTTATTATCCCCAGTAAACACTATTCAAGTCTGTTATGTTTCTTAGGAAAGTCATGGGAGCATTATCTCACTTCCTCAGAGGAGGCTATTTATGAGGATCTCTTGTCCAAGATTTCTCATTCCCCAATGGAACTGCCTTATTGGAGATCTCGCTCTCAGGAATTTTCACTCCCCTAGATAATTTGTGTTGGGGTTTATCTCGTCTATCCAGTAAAGACCATTGTCTGAGCTCTCTTATGAAAATTTTATCCTTTCTCCAGTGGAGCTACCTTCGGAAATCTCTTATTCAGAAATCCTCAAATCCCCTGTGAAGTTGCCTTATCAAGAAATCTCCTATTCAAGAATGCTCAAATTTCTCTAATAGAGTGGTTTCATCGAAAGTACTTATTCACAAATTCTATCTTTTCCCAGTAGATCTCAATCCTGGATGTTGATAAGTGTTACTTCTCTAAAAGAGTGCACTATTATGGTTGCTAGCCCCGGGATAGAGCATCATAGAAGGATTTCGTTCTGATTGAAGCATATCCTTATTCCCAAGTGGAGCTGAAGATTCTCGTATTTCCAACAGTAGCATATTTTGTTGAGTTTCTCATATGAAGAATATCTCATTCCCGACAAGAGTTATTTTGTAAGGTCGTTTACCCCAACATGGATCTTTATATCCTTGGTAGTATAAGGGCCCTTTATCCCTAGTAATAGAGTATTGCTGAAATATTTCCTCAGTAGAGTTCTGAACCTCGAGCTTATGGTTCAAAGGTACCCTCTTCTTCCCCAAGTGAATATTGTTACTCCCCAACGGCAATATCTCTGGTGTGGTCTGGTTATAATTCTTTTGTTTAATAATTTTCAAATTTCCCCAGTCGAAATCACTTTCATTGAGGACTTACATCAGAAGGTCCCAACTCCCAGCAATGTTCTCTTTATGTGTGGAAGGAGATATTGGATATTTTCCCCTAGAAGGTTAAAAGGTGGGACATAGGTCAAGATTTCTTCTGTACTGCAATTTATTTTTTGCAGTGTTCTCCCCAAGAAGTTATCCCCAGTGAGAAATTGTCAAGTTATCAAAAAAAAGTCAGGTGGACTTTAATTTCCCACAAACCCCATTTTTATTAATGCTCTCTCCAGTAACGTCGAGTATACATTTGGTGTTTCCTCGCAGATGTTACAGTTTTGATTTGATCTTTTCTAGTGGAATTTACAATTTATTTTTGCAAGTTTTATCAGGGTTCGGCACGTGGTTATTAGTTTTTTTAGTTTCGCCAATCTGGGGCAGTCAAGATGTTTCCCCTCTCAAAGTTCTGCTACTCTAGGGCAGCATATCAATGATGGTACGGATCCCATGAAGTCCTCTTAGGGAATTGCCGTTCACTCTGTAAGTTGCAGCTTGTCAGCACCCATGTGAGAGTCTTTCCTCTAACTTTTGAACTTGGGAATAAGGAATTCCCCGCGGAGTTATTTTTTCCCATCATTTTCGTATGAGGGATTCTTGAGGCGGATAAGGTTTTTGGATACCTTCATTCCCCAACCAAGTCAGGATGAGCATTATCTCGTTTCTTAATAAAGACTATTCCCAATAGAGTTTACCTTCCTATTTGAATTATCACTGAAGTTTGCATTCATAAATTCTCGTTTTCCCATCTAGGTTGTGACTTGAGGCATTTAATATCAAAAGAATCTTTTATCATCCTCAATAGGGTTGATGTTGGCTAAGATTTCCATTTCTCCAGTAAAGTCGATACTGTTTGACTATCTTCATGATCTATTTTATGACTGCATATCCAAGGTTCCTTTAATCCCTGGCAGTGGGGTTCTTTGTGAAGAAATCCATGGCAGAAGCATTTCCAACAGGGGTTTCCACTTTTAGAGTTCTGTATCTCTTATCCCCAACAAAATACTTCCCGACAAAGTTTTGTATCCTCAAGTGGAGTTTTGTTTCCTCACCAGAGTTTTGTTTCCCATAAATATTTTTCAAGAGAAAGGATTCGTTCTGAGACTTCAAGTTTGAAGACGTCTCATGTCCCCAGTGGAGTTGCTTAGAGGAGAATTCAAAGTCTGAAGAAGTTTCAACTCCCTAGTGGTGTTGCCAATCAGAGATTCCTTGTCCTGATCTCTCATTTCCCAGCTAATTTGTTGCTTAGGGCATCCTTATTTAGGGATCTTTCCTTATCCCCAGTATAGTTGGTGATGGTCGATCAATTGAGATTTTGTTAACCTTCGGCAATCGGTAAAGGATTTTCCGACGAAAGTTTCCCCAGTAGGTTTGGCCATTTTTGAAGAGTATCATAAATCTCCATCAGTGTGGTTCTGACTATATTTTCTGTTCGAGGATTTGTGTACCCCCAAAAGTAGTATCTTTGATCAAGTTTTCTTATCGAACAACATATCATCCCTGACAAGATTGTCCTTGACAGAGTTTATCTAATTCCCCGACGAGGGTTTCACTTCTCACATCTGATTTATCATTTTGATGTCATCCTCAACATGGTTGTGCACCGTCTTTTCCAAAGATTACAGTCTTGCCCTAATCTTCTCCAGCAACAACCGATTTCTATTTGGCATTCTCCTTCATAAGTTACGGTCTTGCCCCGATCTTCTCCAACAATAGACGTTTCTATTTGGCATTCTCCTTCAGAAGTTACAGTCTTGCCCTGATCTTCTCTGGCAACGTGCAATCTTCATTGGCACCTCTTTTCATAGATTACATTTTTGATTTGATCTTCTCCAGCAGAGTTCGCAATTTATTTTTGCAAATCCTCTCAGTGTTTGTAGCCTGTTTCTATCAATTGCTCAGTTTTTACTCCCAGCAAAGTTTCAGCTCTTCAAGAGTTCCTTTCCAGCGGTTCCTCATATTTTGCATTTTATTTTTGCAAGTCCTGTTAGGTTTTGACCTATTGGTTGTTGGCTTTTCAATTGGCCATTCCCCAGTGAAGCATTTAAACATGCATAATTGCATTTCATCTACTAAAACGCGTAGCATTTCCATTATATGGAGCATTACGCTATAAAAAATGCAAACATACATCGGAACATAAGCCATTACTGTTTCTGTTTCCCCCAGTGAATTTGCTAATACTTCGGATTATATCCCCAGTGAGGTCTTCATCCTCAATGTCTGAGTTTCACCCTATACAAATATCCTTTTGATCTTAATCATTTGAATGGTTGAGTGTCTACTCTTGATTGTAGTTCAGTTTTGCGCTGGTGCAATTTTCTCGGGTTTAGTCTTCACTACCCTCGTCGGTTCATTCCAATATCTATTGATGTACCTTTTGAATACCAGTTTCATCATGATATTCACTTTCAACAGGTTTTTAGTTGTACGCCCTACTCACCTTGCTTTGGGTTGAGTTTTAAGTTTCCTCTCCTCACCCGCGCATGAAATCTAGTTTTCATTCTGGTACTCATCTAGTTTAGTTTTGTCTAACTAGTTATAATGAGTCGAGTGTCGTCTCATTTTGTTTTCATACCTTGTACTTCCATCAGTTTTTGATTACTGAATCCTTTATCGGTTTTTGTTTACCGAGATCTTTACAATGTTCATAACTGCATCCCTGGTTGAAATCAGTCTCCTTTGTTCCTTAGATTCTTCTATCAGTTTTCGTTATTGTTTATCCATTGATCTGAGACCAGCAAGTGCTCTGAGAAACATGCGCTCTCACCATTTTGCTTTGGGTCGAGTTTCCATATCGTAGCTTGTGCATGAAATCCAGTTTTCATTCTGGTACTCATCTAGTTTAGTTTTGTCTAACTAGTTTTAATGAGTTTCGTTTCGTTTCGTTTTGTTTCTTACTCTTGGGTTTCTTTCAGTTCCTTCATACTGTCTATCTTGGGTTGAAACATGTCTCTTTTATAACTTTTGGGATCTTTCAGTTCCATCTCACTATCTTCCCTTGGTTTGAGACCAGCAGGTGCTCTGAGAAACATGCACTCTCATCACTTTTGCTATAGGTCGAGTTTTGCCTCGTTACTCGTGCATGAAATCCAATTTTTGTTCTGCTACTCATCTAGTTTAGTTTCATCTGAATAGTCATAATGAGTCGAGTTTCATATCGTATTGTTTCTTACTTCTGGGATTATTTTAGTTCCTTCATACTGTCTATCTTGGGTTGAAACATGTCTCTTTTATAACTTTTGGGATCTTCCAGTTCCATCTCATTGTCTTCCCTTGGTTTGAGACTAGAAGGTGCTCCTAGAATCACGTGCTCTAGCCACTCTGCCCCACATACTTTTCTAGAGTTTTGTTTTTCCTATTCTCTATGGTTTGAGTCTTATCTCACCCCCTTTTTGTGGTCTAGTTTTATTCTGACACTTTGTTCTAAAGTTTAGTTTCGTCTAATCTTCTAAATCCTGCATCTGCTGGCAGTCTTTGTCTTTGGGGGGTTCTGCTTCTTTTTCAAGAGTGTAAATTTTCGGGTTCTTTTGTATTCAATCATCTTCAACTCTGGACGCTCGAAAATTGTCACGTTTCTCACTTATCATGTTAAAGATTATTGAATAGGGGAAGTTGTTGCACCCTAAAATTTACCCTCTTGATTCCAGAATTTTTATTTGGCTTATATTTCATCTGCATATGCATACATACATTGGTTCTATTGCTATAGGATCAAGGTATGTCAGTAAAGCATCGACTATTTATCAGAAGCGTCAAAGGCTTCGTGCAGGAAATTCAATCAGCTGAGGAACGGGTTATCACCATGTTTTATTCCCGTCTATTTTCTCATGTCTTGGGCAATATAAGGGAACCAGAGGTTTTGATCTGATTCAGAACAATTCGGGTTAAAAATCTATTTCGGTACGTTAACTTAATAATTTTCTAACTATGAGCCAGAGTACTATTTTGGGCTAAAATTTAATCACCAAGTCCATGTTGACATTATCTTCACATTTCGTATTCGGTCAAGGAGCCAATTATGCGCAGATGGTGGTCAAATAATTTTATTACTGAGTTTTCAGGTTACCGATCAACGATGTTTCGGGCGTTCATAAATCTCTAACTCCGATTTGATATATTGCCTCGAGGTGGTTCTTTTGAAATTGAATCTGCCTCAATATCCTCTCTAACTTCTTTGTTCGGGCCTAAAGATAATTCTCGAAGGAAGGTCTCCAAATTTGCAAATCAAACAAAGCTAAATAGTGGAAAATACTGATAAACAGTTGGCTGAACTGTGTTTTGCGTGCACTAAAAAATTCATAACTTGAAGCCCATGGCTCGTTTTGAACCTGTTCCAGTGGCTAAAATTCCGT
Organism: Vicia faba; assembly: GCA_948472305.1. NCBI lineage: Eukaryota > Viridiplantae > Streptophyta > Magnoliopsida > Fabales > Fabaceae > Vicia > Vicia faba. The sequence goes on from OX451740.1 coordinate 1,114,048,945, forward strand.
ATCAATGTCATCTACATTTTCATCTCTCACGGAGGAATCTAATTCTGCTCAGAAAGGCCTCGAAAATGTGGATTTATCAAGTATTTTCACACAGGAAAATTGTGGAAAATGTTTATCTGCACCACATCCATAAAATCATAACTCAGTAGATTTTTATCATATCGAGCCCACTCCAGTGGCATTGTCTCACAAATTGAGTTTTCTAAATTTTGGTTTCCATTTTCAAGAGCAAACGATACCGCCGAAGACTTCCATTTTTGGCCCGAAGTGTATGCAACTCACTGAAAATTCTTAAGCTGGGAATTAAAGTTGTCTGAGGCGAAATTTCAAAAATTTATAACTAAATCACTATTTATCTGATTGAGCCTATTTTTAGACAGGAGTTTTTTCAAAATGTTGGCTACATTTTGGTTTCATATTTCAACTTTAAAACTTGTACCGAGATTCCTGAGAATTTGCCCGGAACGTATCGCACTCAAGTGAATTAAAATTCTACATTAGTATTTGTGGATATTTGAGACCCATTAACCAAATCCACTCACATAAGCCCATACTATATATTCTTTTTACTCTAATTTTCTCTCATAACTCGCCAATCTCCACAAACAACCTATACTTTTCTCTCAATTCTCTCAAAGATCAAATCAATGTTCTACACTTTTTCATCTAGAACACAATAACAACTTCATCAAGATCCAAAAGTCAAGATCAAGAGCAATTCTTCTCCGAATAATGACCCATTCATTGCGATCTCTATACCTAAGCCTCCTCTTCACTTATATCGGTGGGTTTTCTTGAATTAAGCATTTTTTGAAATAAGTGATTTTTTTGAATAAGTGGTTTTTCTTGGTTTTGTTGTTGATTGAGGTTTTAATTGTATGATTGAGGCTTAATTGTTGAGAATTAATTTTAATTGAGGATTTAATACCATCTTATTGAATTGCTTATTGAAATAAGTGATTGATTGAACTTGAGAAGTTGATTTTAGTTGTAACTCGAAATTGACATAGTGTTGTTGTGTTGATTTTTAGCCCTAGGTGAAGTTACACTAGTGTTTAGGTTGAATTAGCTATAGAAAACTAGTTAGCACTAACACTAGTTTGAGATTTTGAACTCTTGACTAGATTAACACTAGTTCCTAATTCTTGATGTAGAATTTGTTAATAGTTTAAGTTAGTGTTAAGTTAGGTAGATTTTAACACTAACTTTGATTTAAGTGTTGTAACATAAACTAACAATTAGTTTAGTCTAGGCCCAACCTTTGATTTTAAAGCTTTACTACATGTTTCTAATTATTTTTCGTTGATGATCATTGATATTTTTATGCTTTTGAAATGCATTTTTGCATATGATCTCAAGTTACCAATTCTTGACATAAACTAATCTTTTTGCCAATTGTTGATTGATTCTTTGTTGCTTGCCATTTCAATGAATTGAGATAATTTCTAGTAGACTCAAATATCATTGCAAAAATACATTTGAAACAAGTTTGATTGAGTTTGATAGAAAATATCTCAATATTTAGTAAATTGGCAAAGTTTGACATAATTGGTGTTTTTGCTCTAATTCTTGATCCATTTTGAGTTTTTTTGACTTTCTTTAATGAAAATCGACTTTCTCGAGCCATCCGAGGCTCTCCCTGCAAACTGTTTCTTGATTCGGATATGTTTTGGTCAAATCTGGGAGCTGCTGACTTGTGTGCAAAAATCACATTTTTTGAACAAAATTTGACCGAATCATCCTCATTTTGAGACCGTATGCGTGTGCACAGCTTCCGATAATTTTGATAAATTATTTCGGTTGATTTTAAGCTCGTGCCTTGTGTATCGGTTCACTTTTTCAACTTGTCCATAATTGTGATTCTTGGCCTAAATGTGACTTTTTTGTCTTAATTAATTACTTTTCATAGTTTGTGATTGTACCAATTATGTGATACTTGTAACATTTGTTGATTTGCTAACATTAGTCTAGTTTTATCCTAATTCTTTGATTGCTTAAAATAATTGAAATCGAAATGTTAAATGAGTTTGACATTAGTTGATAATTCATGAGATTATGTGTAAATTGTGGAGTTTACAACTTCATTTGAAAAATGTTGTTGAATTATCTCATGAGTTGGAAATTGATGTCGAGAGTTTTCTTTAATGTCTTGATATCAATAATATCAATTGTTTATAACCATTTGTTTGTTGATCATTTTGTTTTTTTGTGCATTTGAAATGTATTTTTGGTATATAATTTCAAGTTGTTTGATTTTTGACATAAACTACTTTTTGCCAATTTGTTGATTGACACTTGTGGCTTGTCATTTACATGTGTTGAGATAAATTCCAATAGATTCAAATGACATCATAAAACATATTAGAAACAAGTTTGATCAAGTTTGATAGAAAATACCTCAGCACTTGAACATTGACAAATTTTTGACATAATTGTTGTTTTTGCTCTAACTTTTGACCCGCTTTGAGTTTTTCCGATTTTCTTTATTAAAAACTGAGTTTCTCAAGCCATCCGAAGATCCTTGCGCGTATAGTTTTTCGATTCAGACATTTTCACCCGACTTTTACTGTTGCTGACTTGTTGCGAAAATCATGTTTTCGGGTGAAATTTGGCCGAATCGATTGCATTTTTGTGATCCGTTTGCATGAATATAAGTCCCATTAATTTTTACATTTCATTCTGAACAATTTTCAAAAGGTTACCGTTTGTTTTGGATGCGCTTTTCGATTTATGTACATATTACACCATTACTTGAAAAATACCATTTTGCACTAATTTCAGTTTGTGATACCATTTCCTCCTAGTTTGTAAATATACTAACTTGTAGCATACCAACTAACTAGGTAGCTTGTACATTGGATGTTGACATTCAAGAGATTACCGCTTTATGTAAATACTGTGTTTTGTTGATACCGTTAACATGTACATATGTGTTTTTATCGCTTTTTGAATTTAATTACTTGAATGTGGCGTGGCTGTCCGAAATATTGCTATTAGCGTCTAAACATGATTCACTTTTTACCATGTGACCGTTCATGTTCAAACTTATATCCGATCTCAGCTTCCATGCTAATTTTGGTACTCTTTCCGATACTAATACAATGTTGTCCGAAAATGCCATACTATGTTCAAGCAACTTGCTCATTTTGTATTATACATAATCATGCTTACTTGTAATCATTGTTGCTTACTTACAATTTGTATTTCAATTATATTGTTATTTGATAACCATTTTGGTGAGTTGTGCATTCCTTGAGAAGCAAATTCGGACATTGATTGCTTTGGTAACGGATGCGCTTGCTTGCACTTGTTGTGCTATATTTCTGACACTTTCTCTTGTCGATGCCAGCTTTTGGAGCTTTTGTGGAAGATTTCGGATATTTTCTATAGAGTTTGTTGTGTACAGATTTGTTTTATCCGTTTGGTACATGTTCAGATCACTATTGTTGTAAATATTATAAATACTGCATTTTACCACTTTTTAGAGATCATGTATAGTAAGGACGTTTATTTCTTTCTAGAAATCATGTGAAATAGGAAGTAGGAAATAAAGAGCATGCTCTCGAAGTAGCTGTTTAAAGTCCTGTAGTAGGCACCATTTTCTATATGCTAATTGTGTTTGTTTAAAACCCTATCTTAGAAGTAGGTATTATGCACGCGTGTTTATATTTGTTCCCGCATTATATTTGATGACGGTTCGACCGATTGTACCAACATATTATGAGTCGATACAAAATACAAATGATTCGACACATAACCGAAATGAGTCGATGCAAACCATTATGTGTCGACTCATACTAAGTTTGTTTTGACTTCCAGGAGCAAATAAATGATATATATCAATACATAAGTGCATGTGTCGATGCAAAACAAGTCATGAGCCGACGCAAACCTTTATGTATCGACTCATACTGAGTTGGTTTTGATTTCCAGGAGAAATTAATGATATGTATCGATACATAAGTGCATGTGTCGATACAAAACAAATATGAGCCAATGCATATGTTCATGTGTCAATGCATAAATTTTTTTCGTATCAATGCGTAAGTGTATGTGTCAATACATGAAAGTTTTCTTAAAACAATTTTTTTTACATTATCTTTATATTTCTTTATATTTTTATTGTTATTCATTATTCAATATGGTTTTAATAGTGACTTAGGGTTTAATTACTTGTCATCTCCCCATTTGTAAATTTGTACCCCCATCCCCAAATGATGTAATAACGTAGAATCTTTACATTCCGCAATTTATCTCTTTCAAATACAAATGCTAGTAATTAGGGTTTGTATGGAAAGACTAAAATAAACCAATAGAAAACCCTAATTCAAGACAAACAAAACATGAAAAACAAACACTTTGCACACTTGTACCTCTAGGGTTAACCTCACTTGTTGCCTTGAAAAAAATAGTCATATCCCTCGAACGTGAGATACTTTAGCAAAGATCCTTGAATACAAGATCGTAGTCCCTCTATGACCCTTCGATGTTGCCTTCGGTAAACGATCTTAGACCCTTACAAAAAATTGCTAAGGTATCCTACAATGTTTCCTTCTATGACTATGCGACGATCCACGTCGGTCCCTTCACATCCAATGATAGGGCTTCTTACCAATCAATGGTAATATAGAAATATGTAAAGGAGGAGGAAATGAACAAATACTATTTGAGTAGGTAGAACGTTCGTAGTTGCTTGCTCACAAACATTTCAAACCAAACATCTTTCAAATACACCAACACTTTCCATGAAATATTTTCAAAAGTCAACCTTTGTATACATTCTTATAGAGACGAGAATCATTAAAAAGTTCACCTAAACAAAGACACTTTTCAAAAATACTTTCAAAAACCATCACAAACACATTTCAAACAAAGCATTTCAAAGTGAGCTAGCAACTAAGAGCCCGTAGATAACTACGGATGAAAAGCGTGCTAACACCTTCCCTTTTCATAACCTACCCCTCGAACTCAAGAAAATATTTCAAAATGTCTTTCCTGTTCTTTTAACCCTTTCCTTTATTGGATAAAGTAAAAGTCGATGGTGACTCTTGCTATCCGCAACAATTGCGATCAAACGCAAAATACCCAAGTCAGTTCTCCCACCGTATTATAGAAATGCTATGATATAGCCTAAATATCACCCGATAAAAATAATACTTTAATTTTTGCTTTCCGCTTTACCACTTCTAGAAAAATGGCATCGTTGCCGGAGATTAGTGTTGATATTAATCACATCACAATAGTTTTACTTTCTAAGTTTCAAAAATATGTCTATATTTGTACATTTTCTCCATACTTGTTTATTTTGTACATTAACGTGATTTATACATTTGTATATAGTATAGTTGTTTTGTTTTATGTTTTCCAAAGTGTGGTTAGATGTGTAGTTCCGGTTAGAGCTTGAAGATATTTGATCAAAGGCAGGAGTGAAGCGTTTGGCTCGTATGAAGTAATGTGTTGTTTTGTAAATATCAGGTGTCGAGCTTACAACATAAAACAAGCATGTTTTTTTAAATGTTTTTCATTGTTTTCATAGTTTGGTGAATTTTGTTTAAACAAGTTGAAATCAGTCAAGTTCTAAAAATTATCAAATCTTCACTTTTCAATTGTTTAGTTCAAAGTTCACCAGGTTATTTAGTATTTTTATAGTAGTTCGTGTTAATGTGTTAAGTTCTATTTTCCGCAAGCTTGTTGTGTTTATCTTGAGGAATTTTTATGTTGTAAATATTGTATGTTTGAGGTTCTGTAGGTGTAACTGGAGCTTGCATAGCAGGTGCACCAGTTGCCCTGTTTTTCTGCAACTGGTGCAGCGCGCTTAACGCGCTTTGTATCGCCTAGCGTGCCCTGTTGTGCAGAGCCAGTGATATTTTTTTTAATTTTTCGCTTGGCTATCATTTTCCCACTTCACCCAAGGCTTTATAGTATAGTAATTAATAATAATATTTTAATTATTTATTTTGTTGTTTGGACTCAAATTTTGGTCCGATAGCTTGAAGTCGCATTTGGTGATTTTCTGATTTTGAGTGTGTCAATTTGTAGATGTATGGTAATGATAGATTTTGAAGTTGTTACTCTCCAAGTACTCGTTTATCGCTTTATATAGCATAACATGTTTAGGAAACTTGTCATTTGTATAATTACCATGCCATTCATTCTTTTTGAATTACTTGCTTTTGATTGAATCATTTTAGTTCCCTTTTTACCCATAAATGTGAGGAAGCTAGCCATTGTTCATATATGCTGGAGGCCATAATTCTTGTTTTAACTGGATTTTATTATGTTTAATCTTTTATTTGTGTTGATTGTGTGAAAGTATGAAAATGATCAAGGTATTTTTGTTTGATTTTGAGCATAACTACCTAGCCAAATAGTCAATTCACCTTGTGAGTGTGTGAATTTTTGTTAACCCTTTTGACCCTTTTTATCGATGTCTATGTTGTTTTTGCTAAATACTTGTCTATGAGTGTTTAGTTTATCTTTTTGTATGGATGTTGATTCTTTTGTGTTCTTGAACCCTCAACTGTGATTTATAGTTTGAATTTTTGCCTTACCTTAGAAAGTAGGGAGTATTCATATTATGATGTTGGTTGAATTCAAGTAGGGGGAGAGAATTGTTTGCTTTCTCTTGTGTGTATTAATATGAGGTTGAGAAATAAAGAGAAAAATAAAGAAAAGGAAAGAAAAAAGTGAAAAGGAAAGAAAAGAAAAAGAAACAAAAAAGAGAAAAGTTGTGAAAAATATAAATAAAAAGTGTATGGAATAATGTTGTGTTAATAAGTATTGTGTTTTGGTTTGAAAATTTAGGATTTGGAAGAAGTTTGATTGAAATTGTATTGCTTGATTCTTTGGTGAATTGATCACTCCCTTAGGTTAAGGAAAGTTTTTGTTTCAATTAGCTTTAGAACTTATCCCTCGTTTGTTTACCAAGCCACATTACAATCATGAAAAGCCCTTGTGATTCTTACCTTTGTATTTTCAATATGAGTTTTTCGATGAATGTATAATTTAGTCTTTTGTTTGCAAGATTGTGGGTTAGTGTTTTTTGTCCCTTACCTTTGCGTGTTCTTCATCTACCGGTGAATTTTTACTAGGTGTGATTCATGATTGAGCTTGTTTTGTTTTAGAATATTTAGTATGGTTTTTGTACTTAGGATTCGTTTCGTTTACATGTTGTCGTTGTAGGATTGTGGTAAATATTTACCTTGCGTGTGTGATTTTGTTTAAACCATACATTTGTTTTTGTTTTCAAACTTGTTGATTCACGATTCTTTGGTTGATTACTTTTGGTTCTTTAAATTATTTGGCCTTGTTTGAGGATAAGCAAGTTCAAATTGAGGAGAGTTTGATATGTGTAAATTGTAGCTATTTTTGTATATACTTTTTGTTGCACTTATCAACTGTTTGTTATAAATATCGGTTGAATAAACCCAACTTTTGTGTGAATACGTTTAGTTTGTGTTTATTTGTATTTTTGTGTACATAGTATATCATTTGATGTTTTTACATTCACTTTGTAGGTATTTGTTGCATTTTGTAGCATCAAGGAATAAGGTGTCAAAGACATGGCTCCGAATGCGTGTTTTCTGAATAAAAGACCAATTTTGAGAAGTTTTGCCCAGGAGAGCCCGCTTAGCGCTTAAAAAGCCTCTAAGCGCGAGTGTGCTTATCACATTTTGTAGTGCGCTGCTTGCATTTTAAAATTTCATAAGAAGCTTTGTTTTTGAGCCCGCTTAGTGTAGATTGCGCGCTTACCGCAGTTTTAGGTGGTTTAGTGTGTTAAATAATTGCAGCCCGCTTAGTGCGGTGAGCCCACTAAGCGCGGTCTGCTGAGATCAATTTGTATAAATAATTTAGAAACAAATTTTCTAGGTTTTTATCATCTCTTCCCCTCTTGGAGAAACTCTGATCCAATTCTTTGTAGCTTAGAGGTTCAAGCAACATCATTGGATAGTTCATCATGTCGATTGGCTATGAATGGTCTCAGATCGTATTGACACTGTAAGAAGTTTCATATTCATCTCCTTGTTCCCTATGTATCATTCCTATGGTGGGTGTTGTATGTATATATTTACTTTTATTGTATGTACATTTGTTGATCATGGGATTGTATGAAATCTCTTTTACAAATTAATGCCGATGTTTATTCTTGATTTTTTCTTAATCACAGAGTTTTGGTTTGTCGTAAACATATGCTTTCTAAATCTCTTTCTTAAATGAATATATATTAGGTCCTAGAATCTAGACATATATTTAGGCTTAATATTCATGTGAGTATCGGTTATGAAATGCATCTGGGTTATTTGAGTTGGTTGAGAGATCATCGACGAAAGCAATACAGGTGATGTCTCACTTTGCGTTAGAATAGCCTTAGTGTGAGCGATACGTGATGGTATTGACAAGTGATTTAGGTCGCATGTAATTAATCAAAGAGTTTAATTATTTGACAGGTAGAGTGAAATGTGATTTTAGAATGAATTTTCTTAGGCTACAGATGATTGTTTATCGCTTTCTTTATTTGCTTTATTTACTTTTCCTTCACTTTTTCCGCAAACCCCTTTTCCAAACTTAGAAGGATTGAAGCTGTTGAACGATAGTTTTACCCTCTCAATAATCTCTATGGACACGATACGATATAACCTATATATCACCCGATAAAATAATACTTTACTTTTTGCTTGCTGCTTTACCGCATCCAGCAAAATGGCGCGGTAAAGCGGCAAGCAAAAAGTAAAGTATTATTTTTACCGGGTGATATTTAGGTTATATCATGTCGTATCCACAGAGATTGGTGTATTGAAATATCGTTTGAAAAATCTCTTGTTAATGAGTTTGGGGTTTGAATGGGTTGGTTTGTATAGAAAGGTATAAACAGAAAATAAATGTATAAAAAGGAAAAAGGAATAACTTATCAAGCATGCATATATACTACTTCTCACAGACTTAAACCTATCAACCTGCTATACTAAACCTATAATACTACTCAATGTCATCATGTATCAAACGCTACCCACTGTATCACCTTGGCAACGATCTCTCAACCAACCTTAACAACACAGAAGTCAACCGTGCTCGCTTGCGTCAATGATATCTCAGAGCGACACAAACAACACAGAGGCATTAACCACAGATACCCAAAATGAATGTCAGCTATAAATCAAACTCTAGAATCCATAAACTAACAAATAATCATCCTAGATAAGAATCCAAGCAGTGTATGTCTATAACAACCCAAATCCCGAGCACATAGTAAAAATCCAGGATAAAAATCGACAAAGATTTGTAAATCAAGTTTTATATAACGCCAAGGGAGACAAATATACATAAGATCAAAGTAAATACATATACAAACCCAACCAAAATATAATACACAAATAAAAAGAGAAATGAACCATAAATCTACCGATTTGTAAGCATCGATGGAAGAGCAATCCATCCCGGATCATCCGTATGCAAGCTCCATAGTTGTTATCTAAGCTAATCCTAACAAAATTGGAGGTTGATGGAGTTGTGAGCAAAAACTTCCACAAAACCTTATCAAAAAATGTAATGAAAATGAAGTTATAAAACAAATCTCGGTAAACCGCGCTAAGCGGGCTGTGCGATATTTACACATTAAACCGTCCTAAATTGCGCAAAGCACGCTATCCACGCTAAGCGCACTATCCACGTTAAGCGGGCTCCAAATCTAAGCTTCTGCCAAAATTTCAAAATGCAAGCAGCACACTACAAAATGCGTTGAGCGCACTCACGCTTAGCGGCCTTTTGTGCGCTAAGCGGATTCTCCTGGGTAAAACTTCTCAAAACTGGTCTTTTATTCTGAAAACACGCATCCGGGGCCGTGCCTTAGACACCTTATTCCTCGATGCTCCAAAATGCAACAAATATCTACAAAATGAATAGAAAAAAAATCAAACGGTACACTCTGTACACAAAACACAAATAAACACAAACTAAACATATTTACACAAACGCCGGGTTTATTCAATTGATATTAACAACAAAGAGTCTATAAGTGCAACAAAAAATATATACAAAAATAACTATGATTTGCACTTATCAAACTCTCCCCAACTTGAACTTGTTTATCCTCAAAGAAGTATAAACTACTCAAAGAACCCAAAGTAATCAACCAAAGAATCATGAATCAACAAATTTTAAAACGAAAAAAAAAATGTATGGTTCAAACAAAAACAAACACGTAAGGTAAATACTTACCATAATCCTACAACGACAATATGTAAACGAAAAGAATCTTTAAGTACGAAAATCACACTAAATATTCTAAAACAAAACAATCTCAATCATGAACCACACCTAGTATAAATTCATCGGTAGATGAATAACACACAAATGCGAGGGACAAAAAACACTCATGCACAATCTTGCAAACAATAGACTAAATCATACATTCATCCAAAAACTCATATTGAAAATACAAAGGAAAGAATCACAAGGGCTTTTCAAGGTTGTAACGTGGCTTGGTTATCAAACAAGGGATAAGTCCTAAGCTAATCGAAACAAAAACTTACCTTAACCTAAGGGAGTGATCAACTCACAAATACTCAAGCAACACAATTTCAATCAAACTTATTCGTCATTCCAAATTTCAAACCAGCACACATCCCTTATTATCACAACATTATTCGAACTCTTTTTGTTTTTCTTTTTCACAAATTTTCTCTTTTTTATTTCTTTTTATTTTCTTTCTTTTTCATTTTTTTATTTCTTTTTCTTTTCTTTTTCTCTTTCTTTCTCAACCTCATAGTACTTTAACATAAGCACACAAGCATTCCTCTCCCCAACTTGAATTCAACCATCATCATATTATGAATACTCTCTACTTTTTAAGGCATGGCAAAAATTCAAACTACAAATCATAGTTTAGGGTTCAAGAAAATAAATAATCAATGTCCATACAAAAATATAAACTAAACACTCATATACAAGCATTTATAAAAAACAACATGGACATAAAAAAAAATAAATCAAAAGGGGATACTAATGATCACACACTCACAAGGTGAATTAACTATTTGGCTAAGTACTTCTACTCAAATTCCAACAAAATGCCTTGATCATTTTCATGTTTTCATAAAATTAATACAAACAAAAGATTAAACATAATGAAATCTATTTAAAACAAGAATTGTGACCTCCAGTATATATGAATAATGGAAAGCTTCCTCATATTTATGGGTAAAAATGGAACTAAAGTGATTCAAGTCATGAGCAAGTAATGCAAAAAGAATGAATGACATGGTAATTGTACAAATGAAAACTTTACTAAACATGTTATGTTATAGAAAGCGATAAATGAGTACCTAGTGAGTACCAACTTCAAAAAACACCATTACCATACATCCGCATGTTGACACACTTAAAATCGGAAAATCACCAAATGAGACTTCAAACTATCGGACCAAAATTTGAGTCCAAAAAACAACATAAATAATTAAAAATATTAATATTAATTACTATACTATAAAGCCTTGGGTAAATTGGGAAAAAGGAGAGTCAAACGAAAAATTAAAAATAATTCACTGGCTCTGCACAACAGGGCGCGCTAAGCGCGGTTAAACGCGCTAAGCGAGCTACACCAAAACAATAAAAACCAGTCCAGCAAACAACAATGTAGCCTCCATATTCACCTACAAAATCTCAACTACACATATACAGTATTCACAACCGACAACAGAACTCAATCTAAATACGACAAGCTTGAGGAAAAACACAAATTGACATAACAAAACAAACGAGTGAGAGTGAATTAAACAAGTTCACCATAAAACATAAACAAATATAAATATGCTTATTTTACTTCATAAGATTGTTGCATTTATTGTGCAAGCTAGTAACCTCCTTTCGTCATGCCATGATATTGTCACACCGCGCAAACCTAAAGAAAGTATCCTAACAAGCACATAACAAACTTAAGAAAACGAGACAATTCACAACAATACGTGAAAAAATAGAAAAACACATATATATGCACAAGTATGAAAAGTAAACACAAAACATGTACAAGTAAAAATAGACAAGTTTATGTACACATTCTATACAACATATGCATTAATTACAAAACTGAAAAACAAAGAAACTATCAAAATACAAAACAATAAACACCAATCCCCGGCAACAGCAAGAAAAACGTAAAGTATTATTTTACCAGGTGATATATAGGTTATATCGTATCGTGTCCACAAAGATTGGAGAGAGGAAAAAACTACCGTTCAACAGTTTTAATCCTTCTAAGTTTGGAAAAGGGGTTTACGGAGAAAGTGTAGGAAAAGTAAATAAAGCAAATAAAGAAAGCGATACACAATCATCTGTAGCCTAAGAACATTCATTCAAGAATCACATTTCACTCTACCCGTTAAATACTTAAACTTACTGATCAATTGAACGCGACCTAAATCACTTTTCAATACTATCACATATCGCCCACACTAAGGCTATCTCTAACACAAAGTGAGACATCACCCATATTGCTCTCGTCGACGATCTCTCAACCGACTCAAATAACCCAGATGCATTTCATAACGATACCCACATAAATATTAAGCCTAAATCTATGTATAGAGTATAAGATCTAATAGATATTCATTCAAGAAAGAGATTCAGAAAGCATATGCCTACGACAAACCAAAACTCCACGATTAAGCAAAAATCAAGAATGAACACCGATATTAATTTGTAAAAGAGATTTCATATAATCCTATGATCAACAAATGTACATACAATAAGAGTAAAGATATACATACAACACCCACCATAGGAATGATACATAGGGAAGAAGGAGATGAATAGGAAACTTCTTACAGTGTTAACACAATCCGAGACCACCCATAGCCAATCGACATGATGACCCACCCAATGATGTTGCTTGAACCTCTAAGATACAAAGAATTGGATCAGAGCTCCTCCAAGAGGGAAAGAGATGATAAAAACTTAGAAAATCTGTTTCTAAACTATTTATGCAAACTGATCTCAGCAGACCGTGCTTAGCGGGCTCACCTCGCTAAGTGGGATGCGTTTATTTAACATACTAAACCGCCTAAAACTGCGCTAAGTGCTCTATCCGTACTAAGAAAGCTAAAAAACAAAGCTTATGCCAAAATGTCAAAACACAAGCAGCGTGCTACAAAATGCTTTGAGCTTACTTATGCTTAGCATCCTTTTTCGCGCTAAGCAGGCTCTCCTGGGAAAAACTTCTTAAAACTGGTATTTTATTCCAAAAACACGCATTCGAAGTCATGTCTTCGAAACCTTATTCCTCGATGCTCCAAAATGCAAAAAATACTTACAAAATGAATGGAAAAACATCAAATGATACACTATGTACACAAAAACACAAATAAACATAAACTAAACGTATTTACATAAAAGTCAGGTTTATTCAATCGATATTTACAACAAAGAGTCGATAAGTGCAACAAAAATATATACAAAAATATCTACAATTTTCACTTATCACCCGCTTAGCGCGAGATTACCTTGCTTAGCACGCTCGGGCATGTAATGAGCTCGCTTAGCGCGAGATAACCCGCTTAGCGCAAACAGTTTTGTAAGTTGGTGTTGGGAGCATGCTTAGCACGACTTGGGATATGAAATTTTATATTTTTCTTTGTTTGATATGATATTATGTGTCCTTATTTTTTATAGTAATTAATACTTAATTTTATAATTTTGAAACTACTCGTTTGATGTATTTTGGAATGCTTTTTGTCAATGACATGGAATTTGGTTTATGTGTGAAACATGAGTTTTATGAATTTTATGTTGGAATGGAATAATACTTTGTGTATTTTTTATATGTGTTGTAATTATGTTTTGGAGCAGTGATACTATGAATACGAATTGTGTGTGAATAATTCATGAGTATGTGGTTGTATGTGTAAGTGTGTGGTAATTCAAGTGTGATGAATTATTGAAGATATACATGGATGTTAGGATAAAAGAATGGTCTTAATTTTCATATGGTTGTTGTAATTGCACATGCATAATTTGTTGTCAAGAGGCAATGCTTGTTAGTTCTGTGGGAGCTAGTGACTTATCCCAAATCTAGAGAGGGGTTTGAAAGCTTAGCGAATGAGCTTTTGGTATGTTATCAGTTTAGAGAACATACCCGGTTTAAAGTAAAAACCAAAACAATGATAATAAGAGATTGGTACCACATGCATGAATATTGTATTTGAGTTGAATTGAGTCATATTGTGTCTATGTTTGCAATATGAAGTTATGTAAAATATATGGAATTGATGTGAACTTTGAGATTGTGAATCATGATTGAATACTTGTGATAGTATGAGAATTGGGTGATGTTTATTTTATAAAGCATTGAAGTATGAGAATATTTATCTGTATGGATGTATGTTATAAATTATGTATTATTATATGATTTCGATAATTATGTGAATTCTCACTCTTCTGTTGGAATGATGTTTTATATGACATCGCTCAGATACCAAAGATTAGAGTTTCTTTTGAAAGAGTAAAGCTAAGAAGCTATCTTTACTTTATTTTCGTAATTGGTTGAGTCGTGCTCTGGTCATGTAATACTGGGGAAACATTTTAGATTCATGTTTTGAGAGATACTTTATGTATACTTTATTTATTTGTTTTGATATTGTGAATTATATGGCAAAATGGCTTTTATGCCTAAGATATTTCAATAAGTGTTAATTGAGCATGTCAAGTGTTTTGTATGTTTTGAATTATGTATGACACCCTTATTTGAGAAGCATGATTAATTTACTCTGATTTATATCGTAATATTGATAGAGGTTTTAGAGGGTGTTACATTAGTGGTATCAGAGCATAATCGGTCAGTTGACCAAGTTATTAATGTGTTTATTCCCTTTTATATTCGATATGTGTATGTGACACTATCAGTATTGTTTGTTCTAACAAGGATTTGTTATTGGAAATTTCTAGAACAATGGTTGGAGGAAGGAATGACGATGTTATTGCTGAAGCTTTGGTAATGTTGGCTAGAGAAATTGGGAAGCAGTCGCATGTTAATATGAATGCTGGGAACAAAAATGATGATGAGTTTCGTGCTTTAGGGAAGTTTAAGAGGAACAATCCACTAATATTTGAGGGAGCACATGAACCTGACTAGGCACAGGCATGGATGAAAGTGATAGAGAATATATATCGAGTCATGAACTGTTCAAATGCACAGAAGGTGCAATTTGGCACCCATATGCTTGAGAAGGAAGCCGAGGACTGATGGAATAACACTAGTCAGAGGTTTGAAGAAGAGGGAACTGAGGTTACTTGGGCTGTTTTCAGAGAAGCATTTCTGGAGAAGTATTTTCTAGAAGATGTGTGTGGGAAGAAGGAAATAGAGTTCCTTGAGCTGAAGCAGAGTAATGAAACAGTGGCAGAGTATGTGGCAAGGTTTGGAGAACTGGTTAATTTATGTCCTCATTATAACACAACTAATGCTGAGAGATCCAAATGTCTTAAGTTTGTGAATGGTTGGTGGCCTGAGATTAAGCAAGCCATAGGTTACCAGCAGATTACACGATTTTTTGAGTTGGTTAACAAGAGTAGGATCTATGATGAAGATAGTAGAGCATGTTCTACTAACTTTAAGAGTTTGAATGAGAGGAAAGGAAAAGCTCAATTCAGAGGAAAGTAGTATGTGACTCCTACGGATAAGTGGAAACAAAAAGCTGATTATGACAAGAAGTTGAGTGGGGGAGGATCTCCTGATTTGGTTAAGTTTTTAAGTGTGTTGTTGAAGGAAATCATGCTCCAAAGTGCACAAGTATTAAAATGAAGTGTTTCAAGGCACGCCACAAGGCTTTTGAGTGCAAGAGTGGTGCGGGTGTGACTTGCTACAATTGTGGCAAGCAAGGACACATTAGTACCAAGTGTGATAAACCAAAGAAGGAGCAAGCTAGAGGAAATGCGTTTGGTCTACCAGGTTCTGAGACTATTGCTGAAGAGAGGTTAATCAAAGGTACGTGGTTCATTAATGGTACACATTTGATTGCTATAATTGATACTGGAGCTACACATTCTTTCAATTCTTTGGATTGTGTTAAGAGATTAAATCTCAAGCTATCTGATATGAATGGAAGTATGATTATTGATACTCCTGTTATGGATCCAATGACTATTTCATATGTGTGTTTTAATTGTCCATTGGATATTTATGGTGGAGATTTTGAAGTTGATTTAATGTGTCTTCCGTTGGATCAACTTGATGTTATCCTTGGGATGAACTGATTGGAAGTCAACCATGTTTGTATCAACTATTTTTCTAAAAAAAATATTTTTCTTAAACCTTAGAAGGAAGGAGACTTGTTTATGTCTGCTAAACAAGTGAATGAGTCAGTGCAGGATGGCACTGAGATGTTTATGTTGATGGCGAATATGAGTATTAGTGAAAACAAAGCAGTTGGTAATTTACCGATTGTTTGTGATTTTCTAGAGGTATTTCTATAAGAGATAAATGGTTTATCGTCGAAGGGTAAAGTGGAGTTTGCGATTGACTTAGTTCTAGGTACTAGTCCAATATCTATGGCTCTATATCGTATGTCACTGTGATACGGTGGGAGAACTGACTTGGGATTTCGTGTTTGTGTTTGCAAATGTTTCGGTTTAGCAAGAGTCTCCACCGACTTTTTATTTTATCCTAAGGAAAGGTCAAAAAGCACAGGAAAGACCTTTGAGATGTTTTCTTGGGTTCGGGGAGTAGATTATAGAAAGGGAAGGTATTAACACCCTTTCTATCAATGGTTATCCATGGGCTCTTAGTTACTTGCTTAGATGACTTGCTTTTGCTTTTCAATTGTTTGAAAATGGTGCTTTGTGTGTGATTTTAAAAGATGTTTTGAAAAAGAGGCCATCGTTGTGGCAACCTTTGTAATGATTCTTGTTTGAATGTATACAAAGGTGTTTTTGTCTTTTGAAAAGTGTTCAATGTTTGAAAGTAGAGTTTTGAAATTGTGTTGTGAAGTGTGTTTTGAAAAATAACAAGGATATTTTTGCAAGCTTGATCAAGTAACTAAGAGTTGGTCTATCCTATTTTACTCAAAGATCTTTCTTATGTTTTTAAACCTTTTAACAGTGTTGCTTCACCATTGTATTTGGTGAACAACCTTGTGTTAGGATGTTAACGGGACAGGCGCGGGTCATCGTATAGACCATGATAGCAATTGTGTCAAGTATTTTTTGGCAATTTTCTTTAAGGGACTTGATCATTTTGTTTAGGCAACTCAGATAGCATCATCGAGGGACTATGATCTTTTGTTTTATTTTTGTTTTGCCAAAGTACTTGACATGCAACCATGGCCCATTTTTGAAGGCAACGAGTGGATTGGAACCCTAGGGGGTGCAAGTGTACATTGTGTTTGTTTTTCATGCATATTTGTCTTTGATTAGGTCAAGCTAGTTGTTGATTTTATTTCGCATACAAACCCTAAGTCTAAGCATGGCATAATTGGAAGCTTTTAAATGTGCGAGAATTTAAATGCTACACTATTACAACATAATATAGGGAGGGGGTACAAATTTGAATTGGGGGTATTTGACAAGAAATTAAATTCTAAGTTATTACAACCAAATTGAATGTACAAGGCATAATATAATATTTAAATAAATACAATTAAATAAATATCAAATAAAATGCATTATGCAAAAAAAGATTTTTATGTATGTAAAAAGTATTTTTAAATGTGAAGTAAAAAATAAATAAAGAAAAAGTCAATTTTAATTATTTTTGCATTTAGGGCAAAAACCCTAATTCTTGAATAAATGATATTATTTAATATTTACATACAATAATATATTAATTTATGCAAAAATTAAAGTATATTGAAAAAGGGCATTTTTTAATATAAAAATATTAATAAAAGTAAAATGTATTATTTTTTGTATTTTTGTCTTAATTATTTAATAAAATAAAGTATATAAGTATATATATATATATATATATATATATATATATATATATATATATATATATATATATATATATATATATATATATATATATATATATATATATATATATATATATATATATATATATATATATATATATATATATATATATATATATATATATATATATATATATATATATATATATATATATATATATATATATATATATATATATATATATATATATATATATATATATATATATATATATATATATATATATATATATATATATATATATATATATATATATATATATATATATATATATATATATATATATATTAAACATATTAAATATATAAAAAATAAAAATTAATTATTTACAAAAAAATGTGTATATCCAAAAAAATGTTTTCAAATGTAAATAAAAATAATAAGTGAAGATAAGTATATTTTTTTGTATTATTTTTGAGTTTTAATAAAAAAGAAAATAAATTATTTACATATTTATACTTAGTAAAATAAAATAAATATCAAATAAATATGAAAAATATAGAAAATAGTTTTTTGACATTTTTTATATTTGGACAAAAAATAATAAAGTCAGAATAAAAAATAAAAATGTCAAAATGATGAATATTCAAATAAATGGGCCAGGGGGGTGTAAACTGAATAATGGGGTGTTGGAAGTAAAAATGATCAGGCCCAGCCCAAACTCACTTCATCTCCTTCCTCTAAACTGAAACACGCGCGCTTCTGTACACAAATGCTATCTCCTGATTCTTTGATTTTTGATAAAACTCAAAACATGAAACTTGTAGAGCATCAAACAACGAATCCAACCATATAAAAAACTTGAGCAAACTCTCAAAGACCAGAGAGAATTTCTCTGGCCCTAATTTCTAACGTAGTTTTTTCAGAAAGTTCACGGATGAAATTCTCCTAGCACGATTAATGTAAATGAAAACTAAGCATATGTATGGCTTCAGGGCTATGAGTACAACATATTTTATTCACAAACCAAAGTCTAAGTATTCCTAAATAGAGAGATAGAAGTCCATGAAATACCTGTTTCAGTTGACTTCGAGCTGGCCAATGTAGCAACCTTCAATGGTGTTTGAGCTTCTTTTGAGCTTGCCCGAGGTCCAAGGAAGCTTTTCCAATGCTTGGCTTGTTTTGAAACAGCTTGAATCGTGCCACATAACTCAACCTGCAAAGTTTTGAAACGAAAATGGCAAAGTGTGTTAAGGGTGTTACAACTAGCAATGGATGATCTGGATAGCTTAGGTATGTTGGTTGGAAGGTGTTTCAAGTGTCTTTGGACAAAATGCACGATGGAATTTGGTTATGGCTTGAAGTTTGCAGAACTTGCCCTGTTTTGCAGAAAAACAATGATTCTGTGTACAAGGGAGTTTGAGAGGCAAAGGGGTCGTGTTTCTGGCTTGTTAGGAGGTACAAAACTTGTTTGCAATGTTTGTGTAAGTTGGTTTTTACAGATGTGAGAGATAGCTTGTATTTTTCAAGTTTCTTCTTTTTCAAGCAAGAGTGTGTGTATGTCCAATGCAGGCCTGTACCAGTCCTATATCATGCTGCACCATTTGCTCTTGGTTACTGGAATTGGTAGATTTGATCTTGCCTCAAAGATCTGGCCCCATGCCTCAAGGATTTTGTTTTGACATAAAGTGCAACTTTACAAAAATGACATTTTACCTTTTTCCAAATAGGGATTAATCTTGTATGCAATGTCCAAATGAATAAGGTAATACCTTAATTCAATGGTTATGCATTAAATTATGGAGTATAAACTGGTTTTGAGGCCTGCAAGCTAGCACTAAACATGCTGATTTGAAAATGCAAGTTTGTTTGAACATGTATTGGCCATGGACAAAAGTGAGTTTTTGCCAACTTCAAGCATTCTATTCTCTCTAACCACAAGGGTTTTTTAGGAGTTCTTGGACAATTTGGAAAGCTTGGAACATGTAATATAATCCATCTTTGAAATTAAACTTGAAACTCCAAGTGGAACTATGTGAAAAGTGGCCAAGAAGATGGGTCAAAATCCTGCCTAGATTAGGGTAAATTTTCTCTAAGTTAAAAGTTTTAGGTACCCTTGTTCCAAAAATCATAACTTGATATACAAGCTTCTTTTGAGAAAACTTTGTGAATCAAAGTTGTAGACTTTGTGATGGACTACAACTTTCATGTTTCAAGTTTTGTTTGAATCCATTTGCATCTTGGTGAAAAAATGGGACAAAGTTAGGAAAAAATAAGAAAATTTCATAACTTAGAAAATTTCTAAGTTATGAAATTTTTCCATTTTAAACCCTAATTTGCATTTTGGAGTTTCTTGATGAACAAGTTTCATAATTTGACATGTCTTGATGAAAAATGACCCTTGGCACTTGATTTTGACCAAAAAGTCAAAGTTTGACTTTTTAGTGTACAGTCAAATTTTGATTAGTTGACTGAAAAATTCATTTGTCAATCCTATGCATTTGAGATCTTTTGAACTTGTTGAATGGGTAAAGACAATGTCATTGAGTCCTTGAGTCCATGTGTGAGCTTGATTTGCCATTGGCTAGGTCAAACAGTCAAAAATTGCCTTTGTGCAGTCAAAACCCTAAAAATGACCATTTTGCCCTTTTGGTGATCTGATCAAATTTCTTGTGGAATTGTGATCCAAACTTTATCAAAGGGTTCATATGAGTTCATAATGTTGATGTGGGTCAAAATTCATGAGGTATGACTGTCAATTGGCCACAATTGACTTTTCCCCAATACAGTTGATTTCTAGGTCAACTGTCTAATTGACTGGGCAAAAATTTGAATCAAGGCTTGAAAGTTGGTATGGACAAACTTGTGAGTCCAACATGAAGTATGAAAGTCACTTTGGGCATTGTAGGTCAAAATATCCCTGGGAAAACTCAAACCCTAATTTAGGCCAACAGTGCAAGGAGGTGTCTTGAGCAGAGCAAACCCTAGCTTGATCTTGAGTTCCAAGAGTCTTGTGGTTGAGAACATGTTGATGAAATGAGAGGGAAATTTTTGGGGTACAACAGTCACCATAGAAATTGAAAGAGTTAAAAAATCAACTTGAAGACCTGCTTGAGAAGAGATTTATTCGTCCGAGTGTGTAATCGTGGGGTGCACTAGTTTTATTGGTTAAGAAGAAAGAAGGATTAATGAGACTTTGTGTGGATTATAGACAACTTAACAAGGTGACTATCAAGAATAAGTATCCACTTCTGAGGATTGGTGATTTTATGGATTAATTGGTTGGTGCAAGTGTGTTCATTAAGATAGATTTGAGATTTGGGTATCACCAAATTCGTGTGAATGAGAAAGATATTAAGAAGACTACTTTTAGAACAAGGTATGGTCACTATGAATATTCTGTGATGCCGTCCGGAGTGACCAATGCACCAGGTGTATGCAAGGAGTATATGAACATGATTTTACATCCATATTTGGACAAGTTTGTGGTTGTATTCATTGATGATATATTGATCTATTCGAAGAGGGAAGAATATCATGCCGAGCATATGAGGATTGTGTTAATAGTGTTGAAGGAGAAGTAGTTGTATGCCAAATTTTCTAAGTGTGAGTTTTGGTTGAAGGAAGTGAGTTTCCTTGGCCATGTGATTTCGAGTAGAGGTATTGCGGTTGATCCGTCAAAGATTGAAGCTGTGTCTCAGTGGGAAGCTCCAAAATATGTCTGAGATTAGAAATTTTCTTGGGTTGGCAGGTTATTATCAAAAGTTTATTAAAATATTTTCCAAGTTAGCTATGCAATTGATGCAATTGACTAGGAAGGGTCAAGCTTTTGTTTGGAATGCAAAATGTGAGGAATATTTTCAAGATCTTAAGAGAAGATTGACAACAACTTCTATTTTGATTTTGCCTAATTAGATAAAACCATTTGTTGTAAAACATGATGCTTTGTTGATGGGATTGTGAGGTGTGTTGATGCAAAATCAACATGTTGAAGGTTATTCTTTAACACAACTTAAGGTGCATGAGAGGAATTAGCTGACACATGACTTGGAGTTGGCTTCTGTTGTGTTTGCATTAAAGCTTTGGAGGCATTATTTATTTGAATTGAGATTCGATGTGTTTAGTGATCATAAGAGTTTGAAATATCTCTTTGATCAGAAAGAGTTGAATATGAGGCAAACAAGATGGTTAGAATTACTGAAAGATTATGATTTTGGTTTGAATTACCATCCGGGTAAAGCAAACATGGTAGATGACGCATTGAGTATGAAATCTTTGAATATGTCGATGATGATGGTAAGAGAGTTGGAAATGATTGAACAATTTCGAGATATGAGTTTGGTTTGTGAGGATACCTCTTATAGAGTTAAGCTTGGTATGATGAAGCTTACTAGTGGTATTATTGATGAGATTCGGGAAGGTCAGTAATCTAATTTGAGTTTGGTAGATCGATTGACGTTGATCAATCAAGGTCAAGGTGGTGAATTTCGAATTGATGAAAATGGTACCATGAGATATCGTGATAGAGTTTGTGTTCCGAATATAGCTGAACTGAAAAAGAGTATCCTGGAGGAAGGACATCATAGTGGATTGAGTATTCATCCGGGTGTTATAAAGATGTATTAGGACTTGAGGAAAATATTTTGGTGGTCCGATATGAAGAAAGATATTGCAGAGTATGTGTATTCTTGTTTGACTTGTCATAAGTTAAAGATCGAACATCATAAGATTTCGGGTTTGATTCAACCGTAATTCATTCCTGAGTGGAAATGTGATAGTATATCGATTGATTTTTTGTCCGGTTTATCCCGAACACTGGAATTTTTTGAGGCTATTTGGGTTATTGTTGATAGATTGGCGAAGTCTGCTCACTTTATTCGATTGAGAATGGATTATCCATGGGAGAAGTTATCAAAGCTATACATTAAGAGTATTGTTAGTTTTCACGGTATTCAATCTAGAATTGTATCAGATAGGGATCAGAGATTTACTTCGAGATTTTAGGAAAGTTTGCAAAATGCTTTGGGTACGAAGTTGCGTTTGAGTTTTGCTTATCATCTGCAGATAGATGGTCAGGCTGAAAGGATGATTCAGTCACTTGAGGATATTTTGAGAGCTTGTGTGTTGGAAAAAGGAGGTGCTTGGGATATCTATTTGACTTTAATTGAGTTTACCTACAACAATAGTTTCCATTTTAGTATAGAAATGAAACTGTTTGAAGCATTATATGGTAGGAGGTGTATAACGCCATTGTGTTGGTTTGAGTCGGAAGAGAGTGTTGCAGTTGGAAATGAGATAGTCCACAGACTACCGATTAGATTAAGATGATTCATGAGAAGATGAAGACTTCTCAGAGTTATCATGACAAGAGGAGGAAAACACTTGATTTCCAAAAGGATGATCATGTGTTTTTGAGAGTTACTCTGGTAACTGATGTTGGTCGAGCATTGAAGTCACGTAAGTTGACGTCACATTTTATTGGTCCATACCAGATTTCTGAGAAGATATGAGATTTGGCCTATTAGTTACTTTTCCACTGTTTCTTGCTAATCTCCATGATATGTTCCATGTATCTCAATTGAGGAAATACACTGCACATCCATCTCATGTGGTCCAAGTAGATGATGTGCAGGTGAGAGATGACCTAACTGTGGAGACATCACCTATGCGGCTAGAGGATCGGGAGTTGAGGCAACTTCCATGTAAAGATATTTTCTTAGTGAAGGTAGCTTGGGGAGGACCAGTAGGAAGGAATGTGACTTGGGATCTTGAGAGTCAGATGAAGGAGTCATATCATGATATATTCGTTTGAGGTAATTTTAGAGGGAAAAAAAATCCTTTTTAGTGGGGGAGAGTTGTAACAACCGAATTTTATATTAAACTTATATTTGATTAATTAATTTTTTTTTGTGAATACATGATTACTTGATGTATGTTCTATGTGATGGGTTAGTCGGGTTATTATGGATAACCATAGAATTATAGTTAGTTTTAGTGTCAGTTAGTAAATAATTATTTTATTTGTGATAAAATTATAAATAAATAATATCATAATCGGTAATTGGGCCTAATCGGGTGAGAAGGAAAGAGTAATATGTGGGTGTGTGTTAGTAAGCCCAATAGTGATTACTAGAGTTAGTTTTGTAAGAGTTTTATAAAAGGAAAATAAATAGAGTTAGTAAGAGGATTAGAAAAAGAAAAGATAAAAGGTTTTCACGAGAAAAGAAGAGAAGAATGAGAAAGAGGAGTGTTGCACCACAAAAGTTTCCCTCTCATTTCATCAACATTTCTCATCACAAGACTCTTGGAACTCAGGATCAGGCTAGGGTTTGCTCTGCTCAAGATACCTCCTTGCACTGTTGACCTAAATTAGCGTTTGAGTTTGCACATGGATGTTTTGACCTACAATTCCTAAAATGACTTTCATGCTTCATGTTGGACTCACAAGTTTGTCCATACCAAGTTTCAAGCCTTGATTCAAATTTTTGCCCAGTCAGTTGGACAGTTGATCTAGAAATCAGCTGTATTGGGGGAAAAGTCAACTGTAGCCAATTGGAAGTCAAACCTCATGAATTTTGACCCACATCAACATTATGAACTCATATGAACCATTTGATCAAGTTTGGATCACAACTCCACAAGAAATTTGATCAGATCACCAAAAGGGCAAAATGGTCATTTTTAGGGTTTTGACTGCACAAAGGCAATTTTTGACTGTTTGACCTAACCAATGGCAAATTAAGCTCAACCATGGACTCAAGGACTCAATGACATTATCTTGATCCATTCAACAAGTTCAAAAGATCTCAAATGCATAGGATTGACAGATGAATTTTTCAGTCAACTGATCAAAATTTGACTGTACACTGAAAAGTCAAACTTTGACTTTTTGGTCAAAATCAAGTGCCAAGGGTCATTTTTCATCAAGACATGTCAAATTATGAAACTTGTTCATCAAGATACCCAAAAATGCAAATTAGGGTTTAAAATGGAAAAATTTCATAACTTAGAAATTTTCCAAGTTATAAAATTTTCTTATTTTTTCCTAACTTTGTCCCTTTTTTTCACCAAGATGCAAAGGGATTCAAACAAAACTTGCAACATGAAAGTTGTATTCCATCACAAAGTCTACAAATTTGATTCACAAAGTTTTCTCAAAAGAAGCTTGTATCTCAAGTTATGATTTTTGGAACAAGGGTACCTAAAACTTTTAATTTAGAGAAATTTTGCCCTAGTTTAGGCAGGATTTTGACCCATCTTCTTGGATATTTTTCACATAGTTCAACTTGTAGTTTCAAGTTTCATTTCAAATATGGATTATATTACATGTTGCAAGCTTTCCAAATTGTCGAAGAACTCCTCAAACACCTTTGTGGTTAGGGAGAATCGAATGCTTGAAGTTGACAAAAACTTACTTTGAAACCATGGCCAATACATGTTCATAATTTAAGTTGTAAAAACATCACTGTGCAAACTCAAACCCTAATTTAGGTCAACAGTGCAAGGAGGTGTCTTGAGCAGAGCAAACCCTAGCTTTATCTTGAGTTCTAAAAGTCTTGTGATGAAAAATGTTGATGAAATGAGAGGGAAAATTTTTGGGTACAACAGTTTCCCCTGTTCAATCTTCTTGAACTTGAAGAGTTAGATTGGCAAGTTTGTCTTTCGCGACTCGAAGGTAAAAGAGGATTGGACACTAGAGTGCCCGTAAATTTGCACTCGTCAAAATATAGCTGAGGAAATGGGCTTAAAGATGCCATTTAGAGATGGTAGAATCTTGCTGGAGATGGGCTTAAAGATGCCATCCAAGAATGTTTGTTGAACTGTAATGTTGTAGGTCGGAAGGATGAGCATCAAGATGGTATCCGTGTCTGGAATGCATTTGAACTGTATCTGGAGACTGAGTCTGTATGGGCAAAGGAATGGCGTCCGTGTCTGGGGCGTATCTGAGCTGTAACTGTATTTGAACTTTGAATGAATATCATAATAACTACCATGTCTGGAGTGTATCTGTATTGTATCTGAATTCTGAATGGGTGACAGAGAAGAATCTGTGTATGAAGCATCTCTGGGCTGGGGATAAATTCCGAATGAGAGTCAGAATGGAAACCGTGTCTGGAGCGCATCGGAACTGTATCTGAAGTTGAGATCTTTATGAGTAGCAGAATGACTTTCGTGTATGGAGTGTATTTGAGACTGTAACTGGGATCTGAATAAGCGAAAAAATGACTTCCGTGGCAACTGCATTGGGGAGAATCAAACTGCTGGTGTAAAGGCCAGA
Source organism: Vicia faba (assembly GCA_948472305.1). Classification (NCBI taxonomy): domain Eukaryota; kingdom Viridiplantae; phylum Streptophyta; class Magnoliopsida; order Fabales; family Fabaceae; genus Vicia; species Vicia faba. The sequence goes on from OX451740.1 coordinate 1,114,075,121, forward strand.
ATGGCATCCGTGTCTGGAGCGTATCTGAACTTGTGGTTGATAGTTGAATCTTGAATGAGAGATAGAATGGCTGCCGTGTCTGGAGCGTATCTAGTATGTATCGGATTGCTGAAGTCTGAATGAGTAGTAGAATGACTGCCGTGCCTGGGGTGTATCTGTACTGTATTTTGTCTTGAAATTGTGAATGAGTAATAGAATGACCGCCGTGGCTGGGGTGTATCCATACTGTATCTGAATAATTGTTATCAACAACCTTTTAATCTTATCCTGAAAAGGGTAAAATGTTAGCTAAAACACAAAGTTATGTTGCATGATGTGTATGATGCAATGAATTGTGTTTCATCAATGTTTATGATATATGAATGTAATGGTTGTGCATGTATGCTGAGTAACTGTCTTGCTGAGGAAAATAAATCCTTGACAACTGGAGATAATGAAATCTTTGATTGCGGTCGGGGAAAGTAAATCCTTGACCGATGCTGGGGATTCCAAAAAATCTTTGAATGCTGAAGATGAGAAATCCTTGCTGACTACCTGGGGATTAAAGATCTCTGATTGTTGAGAAGGATAAATCCTGGGACCACTGCTGGAGATTGAAAATCCTCAGTGATTTGTGGGGATTCACAAGGCTTTTGACAATTTCTGCAGGGAATGATAATCCTTCATGACTTTCCTGGGATGTAGGGAAAATTCTGAAAATCTCTATTGGGGAGTTAAAACCTAGGAGGCTTCTGCTTGGAGAAATGAGACCAAGAATCTTCGATCTTGCTGGGAGATAACTCTGTGGGGGAAATGTTCACTATTCTGGTTCCGCTGGGGATAGGATTTTCAGGGTTTTCGGGTTCCACTGGGGATCTTGAAGCTTAAATCTGATGGGAATTTTGAAACTTAACTCAGTTGGGGAATTAAGTCTTTGGAATGTACTGGCCCCGCTGAGGATCTTGAAGCTTAACTCCGCTGGGGAAATATACTCCAAATTTTAGCTTTGCTAAGGATCTGAATGATGTATCGTAGGGGATTTCTTCTGAAATGGCATAAAGATATCTTCCTACACCTTCAATCTATCATAAATTATCCTTTTTCAATTTCGTTCTATTTGTAAGCCGTGATTATATTCAAATGCATATGCCTATTTAACAAAACATTGGACGTTTTCAAAATAAAAACATAAGTGTAAAAAGAAAAGAAAGATAAGCAATTTTCTGCACTTTGAAGTGTCTTTGTATTTAACTTTCGTGAGTATCTTTGTACAAAGGAGACAGACACCCTAGTAAAAGAATGTTGTCGTAAAAATTGAAAAATTTTATACAAAAGAAAGATGGCTATGTGTAACAATTCCATGGGATTCCCATTCTGTTATAGCCTTCACAATTCTGAATATCTTGTCCATTCACTGCTTCGTCCGCCGATGATTGGATTGATCAGAATCCTGGATCTTGTTGGTGAAGAGATTGTTCTTAAAGTGATCCGACGAGACATAGTCATACGCTTTAATTCCCTAATTTTGCCTGGACCGCCCTTTCGGGTTTTCGATCCACCGGGAAACCCTTTTTTGCCCAAGTCGCCATTTCGGGTTTTCAACTTGCCGGGTGTACAGATTTTTTTTTGTTATCCCTAATTTTTGCCTGAACCGCCCTTTCCGGTTTTCGGTTCACCGGGATGCACATTTTTGCCCACGTAGCCCTTTCGGGTTTTCAACTTGCCGGGTCGTTTTATGCGTAGTATCTTTTGACTATATCTGCGTTCGCATGGTGTGGCAAGTCGTCGCCGTCCATGGTGGTCAAAATCATTGCCCCACCAGAAAAGATGCTTTTGATCATAAATGGTCCTTTGTAAGTAGGAGTCCACTTGCCCCTGGGATCACTTTGCGGTAAGATGATCCGCTTGATTATAATATCTCCGACTTGATATACTTGACGTCTGACTTTCTTGTTGAAAGCCTCGATCATCTGTTTTTGATACGTCTGACCATGACAAACAGCAGTAAGTTGCTTCTCGTTGATCAAATTAAGTTGATCAAGCCGAGTCTGAATCTAATCGTCTTCACTCAAACCAGCGTCCTTCATAATCCTTAAGGAAGGGATCTGAACTTCCATGGGTAGAACAACTTCCATGCCATACACCAAAGAAAATGGGGTTGCCCCTGTTGAAGTACGTGCCGTAGTACGATATCCATGCAGAGCAAACGGTAGCATCTCATGCCAGTCCTTGTAGGTGACTGTCATCTTTTGAATGATCTTCTTGATATTTTTGTTCACGGCTTCGACAACACCGTTCATCTTCGCTCGATAGGGAGATGAATTGTGATGATAAATCTTGAACTGTTTGCATAGAGCGGTGATCATAGTGTTGTTCAAATTCGTACAGTTGTCTGTGATGATCCTGTCGGGGACACCATACCGGCATATGAGGTTCTGCTTGATGAAGCGGGCAACCACATTCTTTGTAACTGAGGCATATGAAGCTACTTCCACCCACTTGGTGAAGTAATCAATAGCGACCAAGATGAAGCGATGTCCATTGGATTCCGTAGGCTTGATCTCTCCAATCATGTCAATGCCCCACATCACGAATGGCCAAGGAGCTTTCAGAACATTGAGAGGAACATGAGGAATATGTACTTTGTCGGCATAGACTTGGCATTTGTGGCAAGTACAGGAATATTGATGACAATCAGCTTCCATGGTAGACCAGTAGTAGCCTGCCCTTAGAATCTTTATAGCCATCGTATGTCCGCTCAAGTGGGTGCCAAATGTGCCACTGTGTATCTCAGTCATGATCAACTTTGCTTCAGCTTTGTCCACACAACGAAGTAGAAAACAATTATGGCTGCGCTTATAAAGGATGCCATTGCTTAGGAAGAACTTGGAAGCAAATCTCCTTAAGAACTTTTTGTCATTGACGGAAGCTCCTTCAGGATACTCTCTAGTTTGGAGATACCTTTTGATTTCAAGAAACCAGGGTTGTTCCACTACTTCTTCGGTATTAATATCATGACAGTGTGCAGGTTAGTCCATTCGCTCGATGGTAATTTGGGGAGCCTCGTTAACCCAGTTGAGTTTAAACATGGAAGACATTGTAGCCAGAGCATCTGCTAGCTGATTTCTTCTCGCGGGAAATGCTCGAAGGTAATCTGCTCGAAATGAGGCAACAACGTCAAGACATATTCTTTGTATGGGATACGATTAGGATGTTTAGTGTCCCACTCTCCTTTGACTTGACTGATAACCAAAGCCGAGTCCCCAAATACAACCAAAGATTTGATTCCCAAGTCTATAGCAACCTTAAGACCAAAGATGCAAGCTTCATATTCAGCCATGTTGTTGGTACAGCTGAAGCAAAGTCGGGCAGTGAAGGGTGTATGGCAACCTTCCGGAGAAATGAGTACTGCACCGATACCGTTTCCAAGTGCATTTGAAGCACCATCAAAGTATAGGGTCCATCGGGATCCTTGTTCAGGTCCGTCATATGGTCTGTTACCTTCAATGTTGTCCAATGTCATGATGTCCTCGTCAGGGAAGTCAAATCTCGTAGATTGATAATCTTCGATGGCTTGATGAGCTAGATGGTCAGCTAGTACACTCCCCTTTATAGCTTTTTGGGTAGTATACTGATATCATACTCAGTCAGGATCATTTGCCATCTAGCGACTCTTCCAGATAAAGTAGGCTTCTCGAAGATATACTTGATAGGATCCATTTTGGAAATTAGCAGAGTGGTATGAGTCAACATATACTGCCTTAGCCGGCGAGCAGCCCATACCAAAGCGCAACAAGTTTTCTCGAGCAGCGAGTAGCGAGTCTCACAGTCGGTAAACTTTTTGCTAAGGTAATAAATGGCATGCTCTTTTCGGCCAGACTCGTCATGTTGGCCCATCACGCACCCCATTGAGTTATCCAAAACAGTCAGATACATGATTAATGGCCTTCCTTTGACGGGTGGCATCAAAATAGGTGGTTCTAGTAAATACTCCTTGATCTTATCAAAAGCAACTTGACAATTATTATTCCATTCAACTACCTGATCTTTCTTCAACAGTTTGAAAATTGGCTCACAGGTAGATGTCAGGTGAGAGATGAACCTTGCGATATATTTTAAGCGTCCCAAGAATCCTCTAACCTCCTTTTTAGTACGGGGGGCATGCATTTCTTGTATAGCCTTCACTTTAGCTGGATCAACCTCAATGCCTTTGTTGCTGACAATAAATCCCAAAAGTTTACCAGAACTAACCCCAAAAGTGCCCTTGCTTGGGTTCAGCCTGAGCTTATACTCCTTCAACCTAGCAAACAGCTTTTGCAAATGATCAAGGTGTTCTTCTTCTGTATGTGATCGAGCTATCATGTCGTCTACGTAAACTTCGATCTCATGATGTATCATATCATGAAACAAAGCTACCATGGTGCATTGATAGGTTGCTCCTGCATTCTTCAGTTTGAATGGCATCACTTTGTAGCAGAAGGTACCCCATTGCGTGATAAAAGTAGTTTTCTCCATGTCCTCGGGGGCCATTTTGATCTGGTTATATCCCGAGAATCCATCCATGAAGGAAAAAACCTTGTGTTGAGCTGTGTTGTCAACCAAGATGTCGATATGTGGCAGTGGAAAATCGTCTTTAGGGATAGCCCTATTTAAATCCCGATAGTCCACACACATTCTGACTTTGCCGTCCTTTTTAGGCACGGGCACAATGTTAGCAACCCATTGTGGATAGGAAGTAACAGCCAGAAAGCCAGCGTTGAATTGCTTCATTACCTCAGCCTTAATCTTCTCAGACATGTCAGGCCTCATTCGGTGGACCTTTTGCTTGACCGGTGGACAATCCTATCTTGTAGGGAGACGGTGAACCACGATATCTGTGTCTAGTCCCGGCATGTCTTCATAAGACCAGACGAAGATTTCAACATATTCGTTCAACAACTGTACTAAGCGCTCCTTGACACTTGGTTCCAGGTTGGCACCCACTTTTACTTCTTTCCTGTCTTCCTCTGTCCCCAAGTTGATGGTTTCTAACAACTCTTCATGAGGCAGAATGGCCCTGTCTTCTTGTTGTAGAAGTCTGGCTAACTCTCCGGCACTTCACAGTCTTCGTCAACTTCGTACTCAGCATGATTGACCAAGTCCTCAGAGTTATCGAAGGCTAAAGCAGAATAGTCACCCATGGAATCCGGAGTGGATGGGTACCTGCATTTGTGAGTGGGGGTGTGTGTAAGGGATAACCATCCTTAAATAAACAAAATGCCAAAGGAAAGAACATGAACACAACCGTTTATAGATGAAAAACGTCCAATGATTCATTAAAACATGGCGTATGATTATGAAGAAAATCAAGCCCTTACAAATGGACCTACATGCCCCGGGCAAGGCATGAGGTGAAAATAGTGTGCAAATTGTTTAGTTATTACAGACCATAAATGGGAAATTGTTCAAAGATAAAATTACTGGTTGATAAAGGTGATGGGAACAAAATCCTTTGCTTCCCAGTTGCTCAAACCCCCTTCGACGGTCGGAAAGATCCAATCCTCAAAGTGGCTCTCTTCATCTTCATCTTCTACAGCATTGATTCCATGGTGTGAGATCTTGACGGGTGGTCCTCCAACCTTGGAGCGTCGCATAGCCTTTTGTCCTGCAGCAGTGAACCCTAATCCAAACTTGTCTGTCTTATGGGGAAAGTCAGGAAATTGCCCCCATACTGTGCTCTTCCCTTCCTTAATCACAGCCTCTGCATCCTTGAGAGATGCCATTCTAGATACATGCTTGGGAACGATAGGCACCTTAACCATTGTCTTCGTAACTGCTACCTCAGGAGATACTTCCTCAAAATGTTGGAAAGGAATTTCGATGAACTCGCCATCCAACTCCATATAGCGGAAGGAATTGAGATGACTTATCATGTACTCTTCCTCGCCGTGCACTGTTATAATCTTACCCTTAACAGTATATTTCAACATTTGGTGCAAAGAGGAGGTAACTGCCCCGACATAATGGATCCACGGTCTTCCTAACAAACATGAATATGACGGACGGATGTCCATCACGTAAAAGGTGGAGTTGAAAACCTCTGTGCCTACTTTGATAGGAATATCAACCTCTCCATGAACCATTCTTTTGGAACAATCAAAAGCCCTAACAACGATGTTGCTAGGTTTGAGGGTCAATCCTTCGCAGTACAAACGGTCTAAGGCTTTCTTCGGCAGCACATTTAAGAAAGAACTAGTATCAACTAAGACATGGGCGAGGGTGGTTCCCCTGCATTCAACTGAGACATGTAGCGTGTCGTTGTGTTTCCTTCCTTTGGGAGTCAAGTCAGCGTTGGAAAAGCCAAGGCCATTATCAGCAGTAAGACTGACCACACATTCCTGAAACTGGTCAGCCGAAGTCTCTTGGGGAACATGTGTCGCCTTCAAGAATTTAATTAGGGCCTTAGCATGGGCCTCAAAACAGAGCAAAAGAGCCAACATTGAAATTTTAGAAGGGGTCTGCCTTAACTGTTCCACAACGTCGTAGTCACTTTTTCTGATTATTTTCAAGATTTCATCCATTTCTTTCTGAGTGGTTTCAGGGATAACCACAACATGAGTCTTCATCCTGACAGGAACTTCTAGTATCCCCTTACCTTTGTCGGTAGTATCAGCAGATGGTCTTACTTCAGGAGTATCCAATTCTTCAATCATTGGGCCTTGCACAGACGGTCCAACAGGTACAGAAGCTTTCAAGGGTCTGAAAACTGCTCGAGGGGGAGCAATCTCCGGAGAAAAGATCCGGCCGCTGCGGGTTATCTTACTTGCACCCGCAATGTTCCCTATATCAGGGTTTTCTTCTTCAGAAATCTCTTGGACTGCCTCAATTTGTTTGATACCATGGTAGAAGATTTCTCCCCCATAGTTCCATGGTATCGTTTTGCTGGATAGGTACGGGACAGGTCCCGGCATGGTGATCTTTAATGGTACACATTTAGAGCTGGGTGTAATCCTGACAGGCCTTTTGCAAGCCTTGGGAGGATTGTCGAAAATGGTTATGATTGCAATATCGTTGGTTGAAGTAGAAAAAGTAGCAGGAGTAACAGGATTGAAGGTATCAACAAGGGTTTTCTGGAAAAGTATCTCTTGGGTATCCATCAGGCGTTGGACACCTGACTTCAACATTGGGCAATCACATCGTATGTTCGAACAAAAATAGCAGTCTTTACCACAACCAGGAAAGATCCCGGCTCTCATCAAATTCTCTTTAATCACTAACAACAGAGTCAAAAGATTGGCAACATCAGTGACATGAAGGTCTTCTAAAACGACATGAATATTATGGCCGTGCTTGGGCATCGGAGCAAATATAACATTGGGCTTCTCAGGAGCATCAAATTCTACTTCTTTGGCATCAATCAAGTCCTGGATTTTGTTCTTAAGCGCCCAATAATTATTGGTATCGTGCCCAACACTGTCAGAATGGTAAGCACATTTGGCATTGGAGTGATAGTATGGAGAGGAGGTGTTAGGGTTCTTTGGCGCTTCCACTCAAACTGGTAAGATTCAGCTTCAACAAATGTGGGAGTACCTAAGCTGGCGTCATGTTGATGCGGGTGAACTTCCATTGTGGCCTTTCCACCCGTTGTTGATTAGGTCTCGACTGATTGTTACGAGGTTGATCATTTGACGAGTTTTAAATCATCACAGCCCCTACAGTCGGCCGGTGCTCGGTTCTTCCCTAACCCTTCTGAGAATACACAACAGAGGCGTCCTTCTTAGACGGGAAGGGTTTCTTAACAGCTGTGGATGCGGAGGCATCCTTTTGAATCTTTCCACTTTTAATACCGGCCTCGATCCTTTCGTCGGTCAAAATTAGTTCAGTAAATCCCACGGATAAACTCCCGATTAGATGATTGAAGAAGGGGCCAGACAGGGTCCCCAGAAACATGTCAACTAATTCTCTGTCCGATAATGGTGGCTGCATCCTTCTAGCCAAATCACGCCACTTCTGGGCATACTCTTTAAATCCTTCATTGGAAGCCATCCCCATACTTTGTAGCTGAGTACGAGTGGGCGCCAAATCAACATTGTATTGGTATTGACGGTAAAAAGCAGCAGCTAAGTCTTCCCAATTGTGAACCTCCGATCTCTCGAGTTGGTAGAACCAGTCCAATTGTGTGCCTGACAAACTGTCTTGGAAAAAGTGTACCCAGAGGTCTTTATCAGATGAGTGGGGTTGGATCTTTCTGACATACGATCTAAGATGCATCTTTGGGCAGGACAGACTGTCATACTTAGCAAATGTTGGTACTTTGAACTTGGGAGGGATAACGATCCCAGCGACCAACCCTAGTTCTTCAAAATCTAAACCAGGCACCCTTTGCAACTCCATGGCTGCCAATCTATCCTCAAGATTCTTGTATTTATCATCCACCGGGGGATATTTTTGTTTGGAGTAATCTTCGTCTTCTTCCTCTTCCTCCTCTTCAACTTCAGACTCAGAAGGTACCGCAGTCCCTTTCCCTTTACCGGCCCCTTCGTCAGACGTTGAGGGGAACTCAAGAACCTTCCTAGCATTGCCCTCAAACCTTCTTCAAAAAGTAGCTACTCCAGGTCTCTTTTTCTTTTTCTCTTTATTCTTCTCTAACAGAGCTTTGAGGTCCTCTTGACCCTTTGCCAAGGTCATGAGGAGTTGCTAGAATTGTAAATTTTATGCCTGCAGATCCTTTACCGTTTGCTCCAAATCCATCTTGTTGTTATAAACAGCAGAAAGATAAGGAAACCTGGTGTGAAGACCTGTTTATTCATATGATAAATGGTATGTTATTTATGTAATGCATTCAAGGATTCAGAAAATTCAAATTTGTTGCAAACAAAAAGGAACACATGTCATATTAAGAAGAAATTGTTAGTACATAAGTGCCCCATGGGAAAAATATTACAAAATTCTTAATGTAAAAAGACATTGCGCATCCTCTTTGGTGCGATGTAAGTGTTGAGAGTTTCCTCCTCATGAAGTCGGCGGGTAAGCTCCAAAACCTTCTTCTCACTGGCATAGAAGCTGGCTTCAAAAGTATTATGTTCTTCCTTGAGTTGGATCCAACTCTTTTGCATTTCTTCCCATGATGTTGGCATGTCAGGATGTAGGATGGTGTATGGAACCTCTCCTTCCATAACAGGCTCTTTGATCACGGGGAGAATGTGAGGGTATGGTATCATAAGATTCTGGGCGCGGGTTCGTACCCACTTGAGATAAGGCTCAAGGGGGATGGAATTCTTGTGCCTCAGTGTCTTACTATCTACCTTGTTGGGCATCCTCCAAGCTCTGATGAACCTTTGTCGAAGTCCTTGTGCATCGTTGTCGAAGTCAAAAATAGGTCAGGAATCAGCATGTCATGAGGGCCATCCCTCCGAGCATATCCAAACTGTCTCAAAGCTAGACAGGGGTTGTAGGTGATGCCTTCCCTAATTCCAAGTAGTGGGACATTAGGAAATTCCCCACAACGGTCAATGATGATGACATTTTCTCTGGACCGAGAACACCAATGTACATCAGAATATGTGAGGGTCATCAATCATTGTGACCACCTTAAACCCTGCTCATTCTTCAAAACTGATTGTGGAAGGTGAGAAATAAACCACCTTGCTAGGAGAGGAGTACAGCACATGAGAACACCTCTTTTCCTCATTGTTCGTGTGTAAAATGAGTGTAGGATGTCCCCAAGCAATGTGGGTATAGGATTCCTGGATATGAAAATCTTGAAAGCATTCACATCTATAAGCTGATCAGGATTTCGGAACAAGACCAACCCATAGATGAGGAGTGCCACAATCTCTTCAAAGGCTTGTAAATCAAGAGAATTCCAGCAGTCTTGTGCCTTCTCAAACAGAAACTTTGCCAAGAAACCCTTGACACCACTTCTGGTTTCCCAGTGCCCCTTGATGACAGATTGTTGCAAGTGTAATGCTTGAGCAACATCTTCAGGCTTTGGTTCTCTTTCCGTACCGTTGTAGGGTGGTTGATGAAGAATAGGAATTCTTAGGAGTTGAGGAAATTCCTCCGAAGTAGGCACCAATTGGTAATCAGGGAATGTGAAACAGTGGTGTAGGGGGTCAAAGAACTGGAAAAGAACTTTCACCATGTCTTCTTCAATGTTGGTGTTGACCAAATTAAGGAGTCTACCATGTCTTTCACTGAAGAGAGAATTCTCTGGAATCCTAGAAGTAAGCTCCTTGAGTTGAGGAGGGATTCTCACAAGGTTGACTTGAATTGTTTTCCTGCGAAGAGATTCAATGACCTATAAAACAAGAACAAAGATGAAGATCCAAACCCTTGAAATGGTTAGTGGATGCATATGATGCTTTATGATGTTCATGATGTATGCACAAGCACATGTACAAGCAAGTCGCGCAAAACCCTAGTTTCAGGCTTGCATGAGGTTTCATAGGTAAGTACCCTCTTGAGTTTAGTTTGCTCAAAACCTGTCCTATAAATAGTAACTGGGTTCTAAGGAGCTCAATATCATTGGATTATTTTCTATGTTCATTGTTTTGGTTTAGCCACTTAACTAGCAACCAAAATATTCTAAGAAAACAACCCTTAATGAGTGTAGTATCGAGTATCTACCAACTTCGAACTGCACCAAATCCGGTCATCTCACTACCCCTAATAAAAGGCCAAGATGGTCAAGTAAGGTTCTAAGAGTTCATTAGTGCTTCATGACATCACTCAGCGGCCCCGTATTCTCTTTGACTGACTCAAAGGCTACCGGTACTCACAAATATGTCGCACTAATATAGTTATTGCTTCAACCGTGTCGGTATACCCCGCACAGTTTCCACAACGTATTGCTATTTACCTATGAATGTTTCCCAAATCCGGGTAGAGGATTTCAAGCCCAAACAAGAGAACCAAATGTAAAGCAATCAAAGCAAACAATATAACCATACAAAGGGTGATCTAAGCCCTAAGGTTACTCCACTTTTCAAATATATCCCTAGCAGAGTCGCCAGTTCTGTGATACGGTGGGAGAAATGACTTGGGTTTTTGCGTTTGTGTTCGCAAATGTTTCGGTTTAGAAAGAGTCGCCACCGAATTTTTATTTTATCCTAAGGAAAGGTCAAAAAGCACAGGAAAGACCTTTGAGAGGTTTTCTTGGGTTCGGGGAGTAGATTATAGAAAGGGAAGGTATTAGCACCCTTTCTATCCATGGTTATCCATGGGCTCTTAGTTACTTGCTTAGATCACTTGCTTTGCTTTTCAATTGTTTGAAATGGTGCTCTTCAATTGTTTGAAATGGTGCTTTGTGTGTGGTTTTGAAAGATATTTTGAAAAGAGGCCATCATTATGGCAACCTTTGTAATGATTCTTATTTGAATGTATACAAAGGTGTTTTTGTGCTTTGAAAAGTTTTCAATGTTTGAAAGTAGGGTTTTGAAGTTGTGTTGTGAAGTGTGTTTTGAAGATAGCAAGGATATTTTTGCAAGCTTTGATCAAGTAACTAAGAGTTATCTACCCTATATTACCCAAAGATCTTTCTTATGTTTTTAACCCTTTTAACAGTGTTGCTTCACCATTGTATTTGGTGAACAACCTTGTGTTAGGATGTTAAACGGGACAGGCGCGGGTCATCGTATAGACCATGATAGCAATTGTGTCAAGTATTTTTGGAAATTTTTCTTGAGGGACTTGATCATTTTGTTTAGGCAACTCAGATAGCGTCATCAAGGGACTATGATCTTTTGTTTTGTTTTTGTTTTGCCAAAGTACTTGACATGCATATCATGGCCCATTTTTGAAGGCAACAAGTGGATTGAAACCCTAGGGATGAAAGTGTGCATTGTGTTTGTTTTCATGCATAGTTATCTTAGATTAAGTCAAACTGATTATTGATTTTATTTTGCATACAAACCCTAGGTCTAATCATGGCATAATTGAAAGCATTTAAAGGTGCGAGAAATTAAAGCCTACACTATTACAACATGATATAGGGAGGGGGTACAAATTTGAACTGGGGATTATTTTGCAAGAAATTAAATCCTAAATTATTACAACCATATTGAATGGATAAGGCATAATATTAAATATACAATATTTAAATAAATACAATAAATAAATATTAAATAAAATGTATTATGCATAATTTTTTTTTATGTATGAAAAAAAAGTATGTTTAATGTGAAATGTAAATAAATAAAAAGTTAATTTCAATTATTTTGTTTTTTAGGGCAAAACCCTAATTTCTTAAATAAATAGTATTATTTATTATTTATATTCAATAATGTATTAATTTGTACAAAAAATAAAAGTATATTGAAAAAAGGTATTTTTTAGTATAAAAATATTAATAAAAATAAAATGTATTATTTTTGTGTTTTTTGTCCTAATTATTTAATAAAATATGTATATACATATATTAAATATATTAAGTGTGTATAAAAATAAAATAAATTATTTACAAAGAAAATGTATATATTTCAAGACAATATTTTCAAATGTATATAAAAATAAAATAAATTATTTAAGTATTATTTGTATTATTTTTAAGTTTTAACAAAAGAATATAAAATATTTAAACATGTTTACATTAAGAAAAATTAGAATAAAATATCTAATAAATGAAAAAAAATGTGAAAATATTTTTGGAATATTTTTTATGCTTGCAAATAAAATATCAAAGTCAGAGAAAAAATAAAAATGCAAAAATAATGAAAATAAAAAGCAATGGGCCAAGGGGTGCTGAAAGTGAATTGGGGGGAGTCAAAAGCAAAGAAATCCAGGCCCAGCCCAGAATCAACTTCATCTTCTTCCTTTGAACAGAAGCACGCGCGTGTTATGTACAAAATGCTATCTCTTGATTCCGTGTTTTTTTGACAAAACTCATAACATGAAACTTGTAGAGCATCAAACGACGAATCTAACCATATAAAAAACTTAAGCTAACTCTCAAAGACCAGAGAGAATTCTTCTGGCCCTAATTCTTAACCTAGTTTTTTCAGAAAGTTCATGAACAAAATTCTCCTAGCACGATTAATATAAATGAAAACTAAGCACATCTATGGTTTCAGGGCTATGAATACAACATCTTTCATTCACAAACCTAAGTCTAAATATTCCTAAATAGAGAGATAGAAGTTCATGAAATACCTGTTTCAGTTGACTTCGAGCTGGACAATGCAGCAACTTCCAAGGGTGCTTGAGGTTCTTTTGAGCTTGCTTGAGGTCCACTGAAGCTTTTCCAATGCTTGGCTTGTTTTGAAATAGCCTGAATCGTGCTACAGAACTCAACCTGCAAAGCTTTGAAACAAAAATGGCAATGTGTGTTAATGGTGTTACAGCTAGCAATGGAGGCCTGGAATAGTTCAGGTGAGTTGGTTGGAAGGTGTTTGAAGTATCTTTGGACAAAACTCACGATGGAATTTGATGGTAGCTTGCAAAATGCAGAACTGGCCCTGTTTTGCAGAAAAATGGGGATTTTGTGCACAAGGAGTTTTGAGGGGTTAAGGACTCGTGTTTCTGGCTTGCTAGCAAAGACGGAGGTGAGTATTTCTTCTCTTCCGCTTTGTGATTCTTGTGCGTATGCTGCGATTGTGATGTTCTGAAGGTGATGAAACTGATGAATCATGATTATATTGAAGTAGATCCGTTGCTTGTTGATGATGACACGATCTAGATCATTGAAGATGCAGAGGTGATCTGTTGAGGCTGCATGTTGATGAAGATTATGCAAGGTGGTTGCAGAGATGGTAATAGTGTGCATTTTAAAGATGAATATTGATTGTTGAAAGGTGATTATGGTGGGGTGATGGTGATGATGAAATTCCGTTGTTGTTATTAACGCAGATTCAGTTGCGTCGTTGCTGATTGTTGTGTAGAGGAGTGACCGTGATGATGATGATGGAGGATAAAGAATGATGAAGCAGAACAGATGAAGATGCAGTGAGGTAAAATGTTCAGAAATGGTTATACAGAGAGAACCGAAGAGAGAGTTTTCTTCTGGTTTTTCTGGTGAGTTTCTTCTAACTTTTTCTTCTCTTTTCTATTATTCTATTCTCTCAGTGTTGAAGTTCTGTCATCTCTTGTAGAGATTATTGAGGGTTTTGATAAAACATCTAGGAGGTTAGTTAGAGGGTTAGGAGGTTATTCTGAAAGTTAGTTGCAGGTTAGAGAATTTTTATTTTTGCGGTTGGTTGAAAAACTATTATAGGTAGCTGGTTCGTTTGTTAAAAGGTTTTAAACTATTAGGGAAAAACAGTTAGGGGTTTAGAGGGTGTTAGAGATTGTTAGGAGTTTGTTAGAATGGTTGGAAACAGTTTTGATTCCGTCTGTTAGGGGGTTTGGTAGTTAGTTACGGTATTTGTTAGGATAATTGGGTTAGTTGTGTACAAATTCTGTTAGAGAAAACAATTAGGGGTTAGTTACTAAAAGGCTAAAACCTAATTGAAAGTTGGTTAGAAAAATTGATTTTGAATGAGTTGTTAGGAACTAGAAATGAATGAATTTATTAGCCTGATTGTTTGGATACTTTTGAACTGATTTTGCAGTAAACTTGAAAGTTGGTTAGAAAAATCGATTTTGAATGAGTTGTTAGGAACTAGAAATGAATGAATTTATTAGCCTTATTGTTTGGATAATTTTGAACTGATTTTGCAGTAAACAGGTATGGACCTGTTTTTAACAATGCAGGATCATGACTTTTTTTTATGAATGATTATAGGAAGATTTTTCGTAATAAGCTTTTGTGAACTGATTTAGTAAACTGGTTTCTTGAACAAAATGCAGCGTTGCCCATTTATTTGAATAAAGATCAGGTCTGATTTTGTGGTATTATGGAAGGAATAAAGAATCGAATGTCCAAGGCATATGCATTGCTAGAAGCTTGAGAAGTGAGCAAGGGTTGAAGATACAATAGCATGAATATTGAAGATGAACGACATAAGTTTAGGATGTATAGGTTTAGGATAGTTTTTTTTTTGTGAAATTTGTAATCCTTTATGTTGGTGTAATGTAATAGTGTCAAAGGATGTAATAGTAACCGAACTTTTATTTATGTGATTTTGTAATATTTGGAACTTGGATGAATTTTAATGAGATCTTGGTATTTGCTTTTTGATATGTTATGTTCTTCCGAAACTTGAATTCAAAAACACCATTAGAAGCTTGCATCAGGTTTACACGCCACGCTTGAAATTTTAAGAGACTTCAATCTCCATGTTCCAATCTCAAATTCTCACTAACTTGCCTTTTAAGCAAACTCTTAGTTGAAGAATCATGCACAAAACTTTGAGTTTGAGTTAATTGGACTTTGAACCAAACTCAACCTTTGAATTATCCCTTGAACGTATCATTGTGCTTTAATTATCCCAAAATGACTGAATAATCATGATTATAAGAAATTTAACCCTTAGCTCAGAATCTTAATCCTTCAGGATAAGCATTGAGTCTATGGCTTAATGTAATTTGGAACGAACTCGAAAGAATATCGTAATACAAGTAAACCAAGCATTCAGATGAAATATCTTGCATTAAGATATCCATAAACCCTAATTTTCCATGGATGGGATCCTCTGAAGATATCGTTGCCTTGTGTTAGATATTGAAACTTCTTGAACCAAAAACCCTAGAATTCCATAAGTACACTAAGATCTCTCCATGTCTTATGCTTTTTTAATCATGAGTTGAATCCTTGAGAATGTAAGACTTAACTGATGAACAACTCTTAGTGCAACCCTTCCTTAAAGTCCACATGCTTAAGAAAACAAGCCTAATTGAGATGTGATGGTGACAGACATAAGAAGATGCTAAATATATGAACTGGTAACCCTTAAGCGACCTTATAGGACGACTTATATGGAAAGCAATCACAACCACCTTATATGTTGAAGAATGCAACAAGAATATCGAGGAAGTGGAGCTCTAGATGATGCGAGTAAGCCTTGCAGTTTGATGTTAGGAAGAGGAGAATAACCCCGTAGCTTGGTGATAAAGAAATCAATGAATTAAAACCCTAGCTTTGAACAAAACCTGATTGATGAAAGAACCAGTTGATTTAAACCTGGGTGAAGATAAGAGCTTAAAATCATATAGAGACCCTAATTCCACATTATCTTTGATCACATGCCATGTTTTATTGATTAATGAATGAATGATGTGTTAAATGACCTAATGGGAGTCATGTATATGAGAAAAGTGCGAAATGCATAAGCCAGATAAAAGTGAAAGGATAGGACAAATTTGGGGTATTACAACATCTTCAACTGAATTTCCCTTGCTTGTACCCAACAAAGATGAGGCTCTAAGGAAACAACTCCTCTTGGTCCCAAATCTTTTCTACCCTTCCTATGAATATGGCGCCAAGTCTTTTCAATCTCTTACTTAGATGCCTTTTGATCTTCTCCTTATTTGAGAAATAAACCACTCAGATGAATGTTGCTTGGCTTGTCTCTCATTGGATATCCAAGTTGGCAGCATGCAAGAACAAGATTGTAGTTAATTCCTCCATTTGTACCAAGAAGAGGTACATTGGGGAAACAACTGCAGCTATCAATAATCTCCATATCATAATAAGCTTGATGATACCAAAAAATACCAGAATGAGTGAGATCCATAATCTTTAGGGCCAACCGCGGTTCCTTCTTGATATTCCAAAAATAAACAGATCGAGGTAAGTGAGAAATGAGCCACTAATATAACAACAGTGTGCAACAGATGACTATCCCTCCCTGATAGAATTTCCAAAGATAGATGAAAAAATAAGTATCTCCTAGAAGCGTAGGGTGTTGTAACCCAAAATTTTCCCTCCTATTTTCTTCAAGACATTCTTTCAAGGGTTCTCAAATACTCAAGAATCTCAAGGGTTGACCAGTCAAGATGCTCCTCCTAAGCCAAGGGTCTACAAACTAGAGTTTTGAGCTTCTCAAGGAAGAATTGGTTTCAAAGGCCTCAAAGGGTTTTCATGGTTTATCATAGGTCCTCAACAATGCTCATGTCAAATTTCAAGTCTTGCATCACAAGTTTGCTCAGTCAAATGGCTCAGATGATTGAAAATCAAATGTATTGTGTAAAAAGTCAACTATGGCCAATATACAATCAAACTTCAAGTTTTTTGGTCAACATCAACATTTTGAAGTTATATTCATCATTTTATCAAGGGTTGATCATGATTCCTCAAGGAAAGCCCTCAAATAATCAAAAGTTAAAAATCGCCAAATTAAGGTTTCCTTAGAAGAAGTCAACTAAACTTTGACGAAGCATAACTATCACATGCTTCATCAACTTTTCCCTAATAAAAGCCCATTTTGAAGAAAATTTAATTCTCTAAAACTTTGTATTTATGATCAAGTCCAAAAAGTGTCTCATTTGAAAGACATGAGCTAATACATTATAGGTCATTTTCAAAAGTCAACAAAAAGACACTTTTATCAAGGCAACTTACATCAAGATAAATTCTCCAAATGCAAAAGTGATAAAAAAAGAAATTGTAAAGGACGTCTTGATCTTTTCAAAAAGTCCAAGATCATCTTCAAAAGATGAAAATTAGGCAAGTTATGATTTGTACAAGTTGGGAAATTTTGAAGAAATACATGAAATGCAAAATGTGCAAACTTGAAATTTTGAGCTCGTGGCCTAACTTTTTGGGTTTCAAACATGTCCATGACCTTATGAGAGACTCCTAAGCTCACCCATATCCTGCCTTGTGTTTTATTATTATTTTATTTATATTTATTTTGTTTTTATTCAAATAAATTCAAAACAAATAAATAAAATAGAAAACCTTTGGGCCAAGCACATGATGGACTTTCTTATATCCTAATACAGCTCATGCTAGCCTGTTAGAACTTGCCAAATTTGTGCAAGGTTTCAAGAAGGAAAGGATATCTCTAAAATGGCAAGTTTTCAAACTGTTTGATTCTTGTTTAATCACGGCTTGATGGCATGATTCCTTGCCATTTTTAGTGAGTTATTTGCCTTCTCTATAAAAGGACAAACATATCAGATGCGTACACACGCTGGCCTGCCCAAAGAACAACCCTAAAGTTTTAAAAAATTCTCAAAATCAAAACAATTTGAAACCCTTACTTCCAGTCGTTCCCAAGCAGTGTAGAGCATCACATCATATCATTTCTCAAGATCAACACATTCTAGAACCCCCTCATACAATCCCACCGGTTTAGTAAAAATTCTTGATTCCAAACTCTTTAATCATGTGATTTAAATCAATTTTACGCATACATTCCTATTGTTATTGATGTTTAGAACAAATCTAATGTGTCACGTGTAGGGTTTAAAGCAGAAACAAAGATGTGTCATTGTTAGGGCACAATTTGAATTTACCTTCGAATCACATGATACAGTAATGATTTGTGTGTTTTAAGCCCAGATTTAAACTCAGGGCATGATTTTATGTAGGGTAGGCCTCTTGGTTGGGCATAAATTTTTCAAATTTGCAGGTTTAAAAAACAACCCGTCGGAGAAGACGGTTATTTCAGCCACCCATGGTGGCGTGGACTGACCGAAGGCAGGCGTGGCAGATTTAGATCATCTGATTGGCTAGTAAAAAATTATAGCACCCTCTCTCTTATGTTGATTGGCTGATACCAGATACAAGGGGTCCACTTGTTTGACTTTTATTTTAAAGTTCAAAATTTAATTTGTTTTTTTATATAATTAATTGTTTGTGTTTGTAATACCAGATGAAACAGTCATCCCAGGGTAGAGTGAAGCACATTAAGGCTTTGGTGTGCCAGGGCAGGGGTTCGATCCCTACCTCTGGTATTTTATTTTCCAACATTTTTCTTGCAGATCCCATGTCATGTAATCCAATGCATGCACCATGCATCTCCAACCCTTGACCATCATATTTCATCAAAGTCAGATCCAACACATCAAATGCACACACCCATTGTGCACATTTAGGAATGATCCTCACTAGATCCAGCGCAGCAACCTGGGCTCCTTGAAATGGGCCTAGGGATTTCTGGTTTACACCCCCATTTTTTTATTCTTGCAGTACCATTTGTTCTTTTTTTTTTATTTTAGTTCAATACTTTCTTTTTTTATAATTAATTTCATTTAATTAGAAAAATCATAAAAAAAATTAGATTTAGGTTTTTTTTTAAATTAATTTAATTTTTTATAATTAAAATCAATTAACTTAATCATATTTTGTTTTTATTTATTAATTAACTAATAAATTAATTAGAATTAGGGTTTATTCTTACACTTCAAATATTTTTCTAAACAAAAAACACCAAAAATATTTTCTAACACTTAGAATTTTTTAGGTTTTAAATATCTTTCTCTTTTCAATCTCCGCGTGTTTATTTATTTTTCGCCTTATTATCATTATGTAACTGTCAATGGTATGTAATAGATAAATTAAGAATTATTTACATTTCCCCCCCATTTTAAGGTTTGTAATTCCCCATCCCTGAAGCATTGTAATAGCGTAGATTATTTCCTGCTTTTTTACTTTCCGCAATTATGTATGAATGCATGTATATATTTAACTTTATAGTAATTAGGCGTGCATGGCAAGACATAAAAACAAACATTAGAAAACATAGTCTCAAGACAAATAACTGAAATCAAAACACTTGGCACACGCACACCTCTAGGGTGACCCTCAATTATTGCCTCGGATTTAAACAGTCATGTCCCTCGAACGTGGGATGCTTTAGCAAAGATCCTTCGGGTAAAATATCGTAGTCCCCCGATGACCCTTCGATGTTGCCTCGGTAAATGACCTTAGTCCCTTATGATAATTGCTAAAGTGTCTTACGAGTTGCCTTTGTGACTGTATGATGATCCAAGCCTGTCCCTCAAACATCCAATGATAGGGCTTACTACTAACTAATGGTAGGATAGCACTATCTAAGTGAAAGGAGGAAAAGAATAAAGACCTTTTGAGTAGGTAGATAGCTCGTAGTCGCTTGCTCACAAACTAAACTTCTCTCACATATACACTATTTTCTAAAATATTTTCAAAGACAAACACTTTGTATGCGTTCTCAACGATACGAGAATCATTACAAAGTTTGCCGAATGTAGCCATCTTTTCAAAATATTTTCAAACACACAAACATAAAGAATTTTCAAAGTGAGCTAGCGATTAAGATTCTGTAGATAACTATGGATGAAAAGGGTGCTAACACATTCCCTTTTCATAACCTACCCCCTTACTCAGAAAAATTCTCAAAAGGTCTTTCCTGTTCTTTTCACCCTTTCCTTTATTGGATAAAAGAAAAGTCGGTGGCGACTCTTGCTATCTGCAACATTTGTAATAAAATGCAAAACCAAAAGTCGGTTCTCCCACCATATTACAGAACTGGCGACTTTGTTAGGGAAAACTTAAAGCGGGGTTACCTTTAGAGCTAAATGACCTTTAAATTTCTTTCCTTGTTTGATTTTCCTGATTTATTTTTAAGGGTTGTTTGTGTTATTCATGTAAAGATCCTATACCTAGATCTGGGACATTTTAGGTAAGTAGCAATAAATCGTGAAAACTGTACGACGTATACCGATACGGTTGAAGCGATGGCTACGTTAGTGCGGCACATTGGTTTGTGTCGGTGTCCCTTGAGTTAAGTCAAGGAGAATGCTGGGCTGCCGCGTGGTGTCATAAATCACTAACTGACTGTAGAACCTTAGTTGACATAACTTGTTTATTAGAAGGTAGCGAGATAGCCGACTTTGGTGGAGACTAAAGTTGGTTGATACTCAATGCTACACTGATTAAGGTCGGACTCTCGGGATATTTAGGTTGCAAATCAAATGCTTGTGCTAAAACAATGCTCGAAAGAAAGATCAGTGATATTGAGGCTCCTTGAACTCGGTTACTTTCTTTTAGGATAGGTTGAGCCAACTAAAACGTAAAGAGGGTACTTACCTAAAAAATCTATGCAAGCTTAAACCTAAGGCCTTGTGTGTTTTTTTTGGTTTTGTGTATGATAAATTGTTCGAACATGACATCATAACATCATAACATCATAACATATCATTTTCACTAACCATTTCAAGGACCAAGGAATTTATCTTTTCTCAGTTTTGCAAGCTATGGCCTCCACATGCAGAAATACTATCCGGATCAACTTTGTAAGGCTGCCTCCTCAACTTAAGGAGTTAGTCTCAAGGGTTCCCGAAAGTTCTCCATTTATCAAAAGGCACGGTCGACTACTCAGTCTTGTTAGCTCAGGTTTCAACAAATACATGATGAGTGTTCTATTCCAGTTCTTCGACCCTGCACATTATTGTTTCAACTTTCCAGATATCAGTTGGTACCCACTATAGAGGAGTTTTATTAATTACTGGGAGTACCTGTTCTTGATCAGATACCCTTCACCGGTTTAGTGGAAGCTCCAAAACTAGAAGTCATTGCATCAGCCTTACATCTGAAGTGGTCTGACATTGTATCTAACTGGGAAACGAGAAGTGGAGTAAAAGGTTTTCTGGATAAATTTCTGATAGAGAAGACTCAACTGTTTCTAGATGCTATGAGTTTCTAGGCTTTCGAGGAGATCTTGGCTCTTCTAATTTATGGGTTGGTACTATTCCCTAATCCAGACCAACTCATAGATGTGAACGCCATCAAAAAATTTCTTGCTCATAACCCTGTGCATACCTTGCTCGGAGACATTCCGTCTCTTCACACTCGTACTATGAAGAGGTGAGGAACTCTCATGTGTTGTATTCCTCTGCTATCCAGGTGGTTTATTTCGCACCTTCCCCGATCAACAATGAAGAATGAACAAGGTTTGAGGTGGTCGCAAAGAATAATATCAATTTCTCATACAAACATCTACTAGTATTCTCGATCTCATGAGGATATCACTATCATTGACCGCTGTGGGGAATTCCCTAATTTTCCACTCCTTGGCATTACGGGAGGTATTACTTACAACCTTTCTCTGGATCTACGTTAATTTGGTTAGGCTCGAAGAGATGGTCCTCATGACGCATTTATCCAGGGTATTGTGTTCGATTATGAAAATGATCCTCAAGGTTATCGTCAGAGGTTTATACATGCTTGGGGAATGGTAAGCAAGATTGGTAGTAAGACTTTAGGGCAGAAGAATTCCATCCCTCTGGATCCTTATCTCAAATGGGTACGAGCTCTCACTTAAAACCTCATGATGCCATATCCAGCTATCCTACCGGTGATCATGGAGCATGTTGTCGAAGGAGACGTTTCTCGCACCATCCTCTATCCAGACATGCCTACTGACTTTGAAGAATTGCAGAAGTATTAGATTCAACTGAAGAAAGAACGGTACACCTTTGAGACTCAATTCTATGCAAGTGAAAATAAAGTGTTGGAGCTCACAAAGCAACTTCACAAGGAACAGAGTCTTAATGCGTACATCAACACAAAGAGGAAGCGTCAGTGGGAGACTTGAGTCTTAGGTTTTAGGAGTTCATATTTTCATCTCCTTGAGACCTTGTTGTTTTCATTGTAAGCCTAATAAGCAATTGTAATTTTTAACTTATTAATAAAATCTTCGTTTCTCTTTCCTCTTGGTTAGCAAATTTAAGTCTCCTAAGGCCCTTGAAAACATTGCATTTTACATATCATGAATCATTACATAACAAATTCTTCATACAGGTTTCTCATTTTCTCTCTATTTATTTCAGCATAAAAATGGCCCTCGAATAAACTGTCAAAGATCTCCAGGCTCAGCATGCACAATTTCAAGAGACTCTTCTAAATCTGGCACAGGGGAAAAAGGATCTGATGGCGCTCGTCACCAAGAAAAAGAAGACCAAGAAGCCGGTTGTTATCCTCAATATGGGGAGAATGTTCAAAGGTCCTACTCAACCAGTTCAAGTGGATGATGTCTCATTTGAGGAAGACGACAACCAGGAAGAAGAGGGTAGGAGCATCAGGCCTGAAGGAAAGAACAATCAGGTTTCTGAGGATGAAGACTATTCTGACGATTAGTATCCTCCTGCGGACAACAAGTACAAGAAGTTGGAAGACAGGCTCAAGGAAATGGAAATCCAAAAGGTGTCTGGATTAGATTTTGGTGAACTAGGAATAATCCTGGGGGTGGTCATCCCACATAATTTCAAGGTCCCCGTCTTTTCTAAATATGAGGGGGTCTCTTGTCCTAAACTCCATTTGAGGTCATATGTTCGAAAGATCTAACCTCATACCATTGACCGAAAATTGTGGGTCCATTTCTTTCAGTAGAGTTTGGCTGACACTCAACTTGAATGGTTCTATCAGCTGGAGGGAACTAACATCCATACATGGGAAGACTTGGCTGCTACTTTCTATAAGCAGTATCAATATAATGTTGACCTGACACCGGCTCGAGTGCAACTATAGAATATGTCCATGGGCTCGAATAAAGGGTTCAAGGAATATACACAGAAATGGAGGGATTTATCTAGAAGGGTGCACCTGCTTTAACTGATCGGGAATTGGTAGATATGTTCACGGGCACTTTGACAGGCCCATTCTTTAATCGGTTGATTGGAATCTCGTAATTTGGTTTTATGGAGCTAATTCTGACTGGGGAAAGGTTGAAAGCAGTATCAAGAGTGGGAAGATCCTGATGGCTACATCTTCTAATGCTGTGAAGAAGTCGTTCGGCAGTAAAAAAAGAAACCAATGCGATCTATGGCCAGAAGAGCCATAGTAAAAGTGATCGCCATCAGTATGTGGGAGCGATGTTGATTTCCAATATGGCGCATATTCAACAACAACAACAGGGCAATCGATGAAGGCCAGATGCTCCACCGAGGAAGTTTACCAAAATTAGCATGCCTTTATCTCAGGAATTACAACATTTGTTAAAGGTTGAACTCATTTCACTGCGGGATCCTCCTCAGAATCCTAACACATCCTCTCCAAAGTATAATCCAAATGCGAGGTATGCTTATCATTCGAACAGTCATGGGCACGACACCACCAATTGCTGGGCCCTGAAGAGCAAGATTCAGGATATGATCGATAATAAGGAAATTGATTTTGATCCTCTAGAGATTCCAAACATAATCACTGCACCTATGCCCGAGCATGTTAAGGGCATAAGTTCTATTAAATATGTTTTGTATGTTACCTCTGTAAGTGATGTGGTTACTCCTCTCTTTACCATCAAGAAGAATTTGTTACAAGCCGATTTATTTCTGGGTTGTGTTGAAGAATCTTATTGTTGTGCAATCCAACCCAATGGTTGCGGGTTGCTGAAGGAAGGTGTTCAACGCCTAAAGAATGAACATGTTATTTTGAATGAAAAAGTTCCGTCTATTAAAGATTTATGCCGAGATTTGTTTGTCGTATCTGGTACTCCTTTCAGGATCACTTCCAAGGGTCCTTTAAGGATTACCGCCAATCCAAAAGCTGCTCCTTTAATTATTACAACACCTGAGCCCATCCCATATTCCTCAGAAAAAGTTATTCCATGGAATTATGGGTCTGGCATCTATTACCATGGCATTAAACAAGTTTTGTCCGATGAAGATAATGAAGAGGTTGGTCCCAACATTGTCAATGTTGCGGGGACCAGCAAAATTACTAGAAGCGGAAGGATTTTCTCTCCAGTAATCTCTCCACCTGTTTAAATCACAGTTACCAAGAAAACTACCCATGCTCAGTGTAAAGAGCCAATGATAGAGCCTGTCTAGACAAAGGTACCAAAAGAAGCTATAGTCAAGGATACCTCTAGACAAGATTTGGAAGAGGTTTTGAAGATCATTTGCAGAAGCGATTATAAAATTGTTGAACAGCCGGGGAAGACCCCGTCTAAAATTTCCATGTTATCTTTGTTGCTGTGTTCTGAAGCCCATGTGAAGGCTTTAGTAAAATTCCTGAAGACTTCTCATGTTCCGCAAGAAATTTCTGCAGATCAATTTGGAAGTTATTTGGCGAGTTTGACAACTGATAATGGGTTAGGCTTCTCTGATGCTGACCTGACTCTGGAGGGTAGAAATCATTATATGGCCCTGTATGTCTCCATTGAATGCAAGGGCACTACGTTGGCTCATGTGTTGATTGATACTGGCTCTTCACTTAATGTTCTTCCGAAGGGCATTCTTGACAGACTAGATTGTGAAGGGGTCATGCTGAAGCCCAGTAACATCATAGTTTGAGCCTTTGACGGGTCCAGAAGAATGGTGCATGGAGAAGTAGACCTCCCAATCAAGGTGGGCTCACATATATTTGAGTCCACTTTCTATGTGATGGACATTCGGCCAACTTACTCTTGTCTATTGGGATGCCCCGGGATGCCCCGGGATCTATAGGGTAGGTGGTGTTTCCTCCACCTTGCACCAGAAACTAAAATACCCGATAAAAGGAAATGTTGTTACTGTCTGCGGAGAAGAGGAGTACATGGTCATCCACTTGAATTCATTCTGATACATGGAGATGGATGGAGAATTTATCGAGACTCCCTATTAGAACTTTGAAGTTATTTCCCATGTTATTGTTAAATATCTTTCTGCCATTCCAAAGATCACCAAGACTATTCACAAGACGGCTTCCTTGAAAGATACCAAGGCTACTATAGAAGAAGGTGGTAGTACTATTTGGGGTCAGCTTCCTGATATCCCTTACAAATATGACAAGTTTGGTTTGGGCTTTACTGCAGAAGATCAAAGGATTGTTCGTCGAGCACGTTCTGGGAGACCTTCGTTTCGTATCAGCAATAACGAGGTTAATGCTATAGAGGATGCCGATAGTGATTGTGATTTCGACAGTTGGATATTTCCTACCATTGGTGATAGACTTGTCAATTGGAAAGCAAAAGACAGTTTCCCTATCTCCTTTAGTCAGGAGTAATAGCTATATTTCTATCTTTTTACTTTTAAAATATTTTTTGTTATGTAATAAACAATGACTTTAAATTCTTGTGTCTTACCCGAGGCATAATGGTTCATTTGTTAAGGGTTGATAATTCATAAACATTGTTCATTCAATAAAAACATCGGATGCTTTGCATGCACATTTTGTGATCTCTGTCTTTCTTTTATCTTATTGCATTTTCAAATAGCTATGTGTTCTTACACACACCCACACACTACATTGCAGATCTTCATCCACTCTTAATCTTGTTGATAACGATTCTGCTATTGCCGCATATGACTTTGAAAATCCGATCTACCAAGCCGAGGAAGAATGTGATGAAGATTGTGATATACTTGGAGAACTTACCAGACTCTTAATACAAGAAGAAAAGGCTATCCAACCACATGAAGAGCTGGTCGAAGTTGTAAATTTTGGTACCGAGATAGACAAAAAAGAGGTTGAGATAGGAGGCAACCTAGAAAACCGTGACAATAATAGGTTAATCTAGATATTGCATGAATATGTAGAAATCTTTTCTTGGTCGTACAAAGACATTCCAGGGCTCAATACTGATATTGTGGTTCACCGTCTGCCAATGAAAGAGGGTTTTGCTCTAATTAAGCAGAAGGTTTGTCGCATGCGTCTGGAAATGTTAGAAAAGATCAAAGCCGAGGTTATGAAGCAATTCAATGCAAGTTTCTTAGCAGTGACATCATATCCTTAATGGGTTTCTAATGTTGCTCTGGTACCAAAGAAAGACGGAAAGGTACAAATGTGTGTAAATTACAGGGATCTAAACAGGGCGAGCCCTAAAGATGACTTCCCACTGCCACATATCAATGTTTTGGTAGACAACACCGATCAACACATGGTATTCTCCTTCATGGATGGTTTCTCAGGTTATAATCAGATCAAGATGGCACCTGAAGACATGGAGAAAACTACCTTCATCACACAGTGGGGCACTTTCAGTTAGAAGGTTACGCCTTTTGGGTTGAAAAACGTCGGGGCAACTTATTAGCGTGCCATGGTAGCTTTATTTCATGACATGATTCATGATGAGATAGAGGTCTACATTGATGACATGATAGAAAGGTCACAAAGTAAAGAAGAGCACCTTAATCATCTGCATAAATTGTTTGAAAGACTGAGGAAGTACAAGCTAAGGTTAAATCTGAACAAATGCACTTTTGGGGTGAGATCCAATAAACTTTCGGGTTTCATCGTCAGCAGTAAAAGTATTGAGGTTGATCCTGCAAAAGTTGAATATATTCAAGAAATGCCGACTCCCTGTACCGAGAAGGAAGTCAGATGTTTCTTGGGATGATTGAATTACATTTCCCGTTTCATTTCTCATTTGACCGCTACCTGTGACCCAATCTTCAAGCTGCTGAAGAAAGATTAAGTAGTAAAGTGGAATGACGACTGTCAAATAGCCTTTGATAAAATTAAAGAGTACCTACAAGAACCTTAGGTTCTAATGCCACCAGTTAAAGGAAGTCCTCTAATCATGTACCTAACAGTGCTAGAAAACTCAATGGGCTGTGTAGTGGGGCAGCATGACGAGTCTGTTCGAAAAGAGCATGCAGTATACTACCTTAGCAAAAAGTTTACTGACTGTGAAACAAGATATTCAATGCTCGAGAAAACTTGTTGTGCTTTGGCATGGGTTGCTCGCCGACTAATACATCATATGTTGACCCATAATACCTTGTTGATTTCTAAAATGGATCCCATTAAGTACATATTTGAGAAACCAACTTTCTCCAGAAGAATAGCCTGATGGAAAATGTGTTAGAACATATTTTGATTCTACAACCCTCATAAGAGTTTTGATGATAACAAACACAAAGAACAAATATGCACTCTAAATTTGTGTTCTATATTGTACAAAAGTTCTGACTAAAACAACATCAGAAGTTAAGCCACAGAAGCACTAAGGCCGAGTAATCAGAATGTTCTAAAGTATGATGATTAGAATATGCGCTAAAGAGAAAGATATCATAATTCTTAACAAAAGTTCAACTCGTTAACAGAACCTTATGTTTCTGACTTCCCAAGTTATGAAGCAAAGCAACATGCAAGATTCCTAAGTTCTAAAGTGTTACTTTTCCATTAAGGCAGTATCATTCACAGTGGCTACAATCAGACAAGGATCTTCTCATTATGGAAAGAGCATTAAGTGTCCATTATCATGTTTCCACTTGGACAGATTGCCACGCCTATATAAACAAGCTCAATGGGTAAATCGTTTCTGATTTCACACCACTGCTATATACAATCTCAAAAAGCTGCAAAAGTTATATTCATACTATACTCCATATTTGTGTAATACATCACAGTAGTGATACAATTTTTGTAACGAAAAATAAATAGTACACAGTGAATCATTTCTTTTGATTAAGTGAATTTCCTTGAGATAAACCTGATTGTGGTTGTACTCAAGAAGACTTTGGCAATTGTCAAAGTAGATTTGTAATCAGTTTGATTAGTGAATTAAGACCTCGTTGGAGAGAGGAGAAATCACTTTGGCGAGTGGACTGAAGTAGTTTGAGATCAAGCGAACCAGGATAAAAATCATCGTGTCTATTGCTTTTGATTTTTATGTTTCAATCAACCCCCCCCCCCCCCCCCTTCTTGTGTTTTTCACTTCTTCAATTGGCATCAGAGCGCCTGGTTTTGAGTTCATACACTTAACTGTGTCAGTACAAGATCCAAGCTTTAGAAAAACACTATGGCGGGACCAAGCCAAAACATCAGCAATGACTATCATGATGATAAGGAGAGAATCAACGACAAACCTCCAATCTTTGATGGAGAAAATTTTGACTATTGGAAAGATAGAATTGAGAGCTTCTTTCTTGTTCATGATGCTGACTTATGGGATATAGTAATTGATGGATACATGCATCCCGTGGATGAAAGTTGTCAGAAGATAGATAGAAAAAGAATGTTTGACCAACAAAAGCGTGACTTCATAGACCATCATAAGGCCAGAACAATTCTTCTAAGTACCATCTCATATTCAGAGTATGAGAAGATCTCAAACAGAGAGACAACTAAAAACATGTTTGACTCTGATAATGACGCGTGAAGGAAACATACAAGTTAAAGAAACTAAGTCCCTTGCACTCATTCAGAAATATGAAGCCTTCAAGATGGAAGAAAGTGAATCCATAGAAGCAATGTTCTCAAGGTTCCAGATTCTAGTTACTGGACTGAGAGTTCTTGACAAAGGGTATTCTACTGTCGATCACGTAAAGAAGATCATAAGAAGTTTACCAAAGCAATGGAGGCGAATGGTTACTGCTCTTAAGATGGCAAAAGATCTCAACAAGATATCTCTGGAGGAACTTGTTATCTCCTTCAGAAGCCATGAGATAGAGCTAGAAGATGACGAGCCTCAGAAGAAAGGTAAGACTTTAGCGTTAAAATCTAACAAAAAACTTTATTCTAAGGTTTTGCAGGCTATGGAAGAAACCTCTGATGGATCCTCATCAGAAGAAGATGAATTGTCTCTTCTCTCCAAAAGGGTCAATCAGCTGTGGAAGCAGAGGCAAAGAAAATTTAGAAACTCCAGAAGATCAGGGAATTAGAATGAATCCTCCTCCGGATATAGAAAGTATGAGCCCTTCTCTGGACGCAGAAGGTCTGAAGCTTCTTCTGGTCATAGAAAGTCAAACAACAGGGACATCATATGCTATGACTGCAATGAACAAGGGCACTACAAAAGTGATTGTCCACGACTTCAGAAGGAGAAGCCCAAAAATAGGTTCTTCAAGGAGAAGAAGAAAAGCCTCATAACGACATGGGATAATTCAGATACTTATGACGCAGACTCAGAGTCATATGATGAAAGAGCCAACATTTCTCTTATGGAAAATGTGACAGAAGACAACGAAGCTTCTGGGTCAGACTCAGAATCAGACATGGAAGAGGTATTTCCTGACTTTACTGTTAATTTTACCAAAGCTGAACTAGGAGAAAGTCTGAGTGAAATTCTAGAAAGGTATCAGCAACTCAGAGTCAAATTCAAGAACTTGAAAAAGGATCTTGTATCTGACTCTGAAGAAACTGAGAGTCTTAGATTAGAAAATTCTGAGTTAAAGGAAAAAATTTCAAAACTAGAAAATGATTTACAAAACTCTCAGAAGGAAATAATCTCAAAGGCTCCCAGTAATGCTGATAAGATCATAAAAGAATATGATCACAACTTTCAGAAGTTTCTGGCTAAAAACATAGATAGAAGCAAGATGGCTTCAATGATCTAAGGAGTTAGCAAAAATTGCAGAAAAGGAATAGGATACTAAGGTAAGGTATCTCCACCTAATAAAGTCATGGACCTAGTAATTAAATGCACACTAATAAAATCTCACTTCACTTATGGGCACACACATGATCTGAAATACACTAGTAATGAAAGAAGCAGAAGAAATTATGCAAGATATGCACGAGGGTGTCTTTGGTACTCACTCCAGTGGGAATACTATGGCTAAAATGATTCTGAGAGCTGGTTACTATTGGTCGACTATGGAAACTGAATGTCACCACCACTCAAGAACTTGTCATAAGTGCCAGATCTATGCTGATAAAGTTCATGTTCCTCCAGTACCTTTGAACGTTATGACTGCTCCTTGGCCATTTATAATGTGGGGGTATTGATATGATCGGAGAAATCAAGCCTACTGATTCTAACAGACATCGCTTCATCCCCATTGCAATTGATTACTTTAAAAAGTAGGTTGAAGAAACCTCGTTCAGCTCTGTCACTAAGAATCTCGTCGCCCGGTTCATCAAACATAACTTGATCTATCGGCATGGCATCCTCTAGAGAATCATCATGGAAAACGGTACCAATCTTAACAACACAATGATCACTGATCTCTGCATGCAGTTCAAGATCAAGCACCACAAATCTTATCTATATCGACCAAAGATGAATAGCACAGTGGAAGCCACCAACAAAAATATTAAGAATATTATACAGAATATGGTTGTGACCTACAAAGACTGGCATAAGATATTACCATTTTCTCTTCATGGCTATCGCACTTCGGCGCGAACATCAACTAGGGAAACCCCATTCTCTCTGGTCTATGGTATGGAAGATGTCCTACCCGTCGAAGTTCAGATTCCCTCTTTGAGAATTATGAAAGATGCATACTTAGATGAAGACGAGTGGATTCAGACTAGGCTGGACCAGTTGAATCTGATTGACGAGAAAAGGCTTGCGGTTGTCTGTCACGGTCAAATGTATCAGAAGCGTATGATCAAGGAATTCAACAATAAAATCAAGCATCGAGTATATCAGGCTGGTGACTTGGTAATAAAGCGCATAATTCTACCGCAAGGTGATCCTAGGGGAAAATGGACTCCCACTTAAGAACGACCATTTGTTGTCAAGAAAATATTCTCTTGCAGTGCTATGATGTTGACCACCATGGACGGTGAATATTTCCCGCACCCTGTTAACGCAGTCATAGTCAAAAGATACTATGCATGAAATTGACCCGCTAGGTTGACTGGCCTAGGAAAAAATAAGGGCATCCCAACGAACCAAAAAGATTCAGGAAAAAATTAGGGATATATATATAAAAGATTGTACACCTGACAAGTCGAATACCTGAAAAGGCAGCTTGGGAAAAAAAGGCTATCCAGGTGGACTGAAAACCCGAAAGGGCAGTCCAGGAAAAAGTTAGGGATTAAAGCGTATGACTATGTCCCTATCGGATCACTTATAACAAGCTTTATTAACAACGTCAATTTCAAACAGTACAGATCAATTCAATCACTTTCTTTCGACAGCAAGGGGTGAAATGCTTGAAGATATAGGGGAAATAGAAGAATTGGAACCTGACAAGATTATTCCCACATAGATATATATTTTGTTTTTGCTTTGTACTCTTTTCATTTCACGATAATTTCCTCTTATTTGGATCTTTGTCTCTTTATACAAAATCGCCTGTTTATGGGCAAACTATCAATAAAATATAAATCTCAAAACTCAAACTTTTTTTTTACTTTTTGTTTTGTTTTTTTTTTTGCAAAAATGTCCAATAACTAAAATTGAATGAGCATATGCATATGAATACAATTAACTGTTAACAAATATATGCATAAAGAAAAGGAATAAGCATTTAATCAAGACTCTAGGAGTTGGGATAACGTTCAAACTATGCACAAATCCCCACAAAGTAGTCTAAACATACCCACCAGTAAATTTCTCTAGTGGATAAAAGAATATGATCTTTTTCCCGGCAATATCACCCACCTACAGAGTCCCAATCGTTACTATTTATGCAAATTCTCTTCCCTGGCTGAGTTTATTCCTCCAAAACTGGAAAAAATAACCCTGCAGATTTGCTCTCTCCAGCAGAGCTTATTTCCTCAATAGAGTATTCCTCTACCAAAGAGGTTTATTTCCCCTAACAGGTTTTACTCCCACAGTAGAGTATTCCTCTGCCAACAAGGTTTATTTCCCCAACAGGTTTTACTCCCACAACAGAGTTTGGTCTCCCCAACTTGAGTGTGCTTCTACCATAAACTACCGACAAGATTCCCATCTCTATCAAAGGATGGTTCAGGTTGCTAACCTTAGAGAGTTCCTACTAAATCTAAAACTGGATCAGACATCGTTCAACCTTTTTCGCTCCAGTCGAGTCAGTATCCATATTAGAAACTCGGTCAAATAGCACCTCGAAGGGATATCCATCACTTTTATCCTTATTCAGGGTATACAAGAATTACAATCCCCAATAGAGCGATGAACAACCAATGTTTTGAACTCTTCTCCCCAAATCAATGTTCCCCAGCAGAGTTTCCTGAAACACATAGTGGGAGTCCCCAACAGCAACATTCCAAACGAGATTGAAGATACACATACTTTTCATCCCCAGCAACAGTCAGGGATTTATTTTCCCCCGAAAAATATGTTGCTCGAGTTTACAAATACGCTTTGACAATGTTTCACATTCATACATCATTTACAAACATCATGACATGTGCATACAGAACGCATATAGCACAATCTTATTTATTTTGAGAACATCATTACGCAATGAATCTCGTACATCATGACATTGCATAAAGCTAACTCTTTACCTTTTCAGGAAATCTCAATCAACAGAAAACATCATCAATTACTTGTATGACCAGACAATCTTCCTAGAGGCTACATCTGACAAATGGCTACTTAAGCAATTTTCTCAGAAGGTCATTCTCAAAGACAACATCTTCTGGCTCAGTTTAAATCAAGCATAGATTTATTCTGATACTTCTTCCAGTTGAAGACGGTCGTGATCATCTTCTGACTCAGATTAAATCAAGCATAGATTTATTCTAATACTTCTTCCAGTTAAAGTCGAGCATAAACATCTTCTGGATCAGTTTAAAGCGAGCGTAGATTTATTCTAATACTTCTTCCAGTTGAAGACGGTCATAGACATTTTCTAGCTCAAATTAAATTGAGCATAGATTTATTCTGATACTTCTTTCAGTTAAAGTCGAGCATAAACAACTTCTGGCTCAGATTAAATCGAGTGTAGATTTATTCTAATACTTCTTCCAGTTGAAGATGGTCGTAGACATTTTCTGGCTCAGATTAAATTGAGCATAGATTTATTCTGATACTTCTCCCAATTAAAGTCAAGCATAAATATCTTCTGGCTCATATTAGATCGAGCGTAGATCTATTCTTATACTTCTTCCAGTTTAAGACGAGCGTAAATATCTTCTGGCTAAGTTTAAATCGAGCATAGATTTATTCTGATACTTCTTCCAATTAAAGTTGAGCATGGGTATTATGATACGGTGGCAGAACCGACTGTTATACTGGTTTGCATTTTGTATTCGCAAATGTTGCGGTAAGCAAGAGTCACCACCAAATTTTCTTTTATCTAACAATGGAAAGGGTGAAAAGAACAGAAAAAGACCTTTCTCGATATTTTCTGAGTAAGAGGGGTAGATTATGGAAAGGAAAGGTGTTAGCACCCTTTCCATCTGTGGTTTTCCACGGGCTCTTAGGAACTTGCTCATTTTTTTAGAATTGTTTTCGCGTTTGTGTGTTTTGAAATACCTTGTTAGCTTTATGATAACTCTTGTATCAGTCCTCAAGAGTGTGATAAAGCATTTTTGAAAAGAAGTTTTGAAAGTGTGTAAGTGTAAAAAGATTTTGATTTTGAGCAGGTACTTAAGAGTCATCTACCTACTCGAAAAAGGGTGTTCTTTTCCTCCTACCCTTTAGATAGTGCTATCCTACTATTAGTGAGTAGGTAGCCCTATCGTCGGATGTTGAGGAACTATCGAAAGGGACGTTACGGTCACTAAGACAATTGGGCAAGAACTCTTAGTAACTATCCTAAAGCCATAAGATCACTTTTTTATCCGAGGAAGCAGTCGAGAGGGTCATCGAGGGACTAGTGATCTCTTAGACTCAAGGACAGCCACTAAGGATTCTCACGTTTTGAGAATTGTGACTGTATTCGAAGGCAACCAAAGTGGGAGATACCCTAGGGGTGAGCATGTGCAAGTGTGCTTGATTCTGTTCATTTATCTTGCGCGTTAAGGGTTATCTATGTTCAATTAATGGTTATCTTTCCATAGATTCCTATTAGCATACATCTAAGTAGTTTATCGTACGGAAAGTAAATTGCGGAAAAATAAAGTTCCTAACTATCACAGGGCCATGGGGCAGTTACATAATTATATACAGAAATTTAAATATAATTTAATTATTACAAACCAGGAACAATTACATAATTGGAAAATAATACGACAAAAGTAATAAATACGCGAAGCGTCTAAATCCTAAAGTGCGCATAAGTTAAAAGAAAAGTATTTTTATTTGAAAAAAGTTAAATGATGAAAAAGTAATTAATTGGACAAATTATGAATTAAAAAAATTGAAATTTGAATAAAAAATATTATTTTTTGAAATTTTTTTAAGAAAAAGATTTGAAATTTAAAGCTATATTCTAATTGATTTTATTTTAAAGAAACCAATCAAAATAATTAAATAAAATTAATTTTAATAAAAAAAACCTAAATCCTATTTTTTTGTGATTTTACTGATTTTATGATTAAATAATAAAAAATTATTTTTGAAATTAACTAAAATAACAAAGAAATTAAATTAGAAAAAATAGTAAAAAGAAAAAGAAGAATGGGCCTGATATTAAAGCATTTTGGGAGGTGCAAAGTTGAATTTGCAGAGCCCAGATCAGCCAGCCCAATTGTCCTTTGCACATGATTTGGTGTTGCTGCCTCTTGGAGGTCTATGGTGGGGACTGCCTGTTGGGAGCGTTGGATCTGGCGCCATGCAGATCTGATGACATGAATTGATGGTGCAAGGTGTACACGTGGGCAATCAGGTGCATTGGATCTGAAAGAAACATGTGAGAAAACAAAAAATGTTGGACCTGGGACTCGAACCTAGGTCCTTCCCCTTCCAGCACGATTTGTTTACCGTCCGAGCCAATGTATTCATTCGTTATGTAAACAACAACAAAACAATATAACCCAAAAATAAATGAACAAAATTTATTTAAGAAAAACGTGCGCTGCATTCAAATGGCCCAACCAGATCACTCCACGCCATCATCTTCTTCATTTGTTCGTCGTTTTAGCCCAACACCTTTTACCTACGGATAAATTTGTCACTAGAGCGCCTGCAAATATCTAAAATCCATAATAGGCAATACAAATTCAATTCAAATACATGAATCAATTGGGTTTGATCCCCTGAGTATGATGGTATCCATTGTTAGGTCCAATTTTGCATGCATCTTAAAACCCTAAAATGAAGGTTAAAACCCTAACAATGGCAGTTTGTCATATATGTATCAAACTGGAAATTACGTATTCAAATACATTTTAAATGCTCATACAAACAGTAATGCATAATTAAAACTTATTTATCATGCGTGTATGATCAAAATCGAATTTAGAAAAATATGTGCAAACCGTGATGATGTATGTGGTGATTCTGGATGCTTTGATGTGTGAGAATGATGTTGTTAGCTTCAGAACGTCCCCAGGAATGGATTGAAAACGTCAAAGCTCCTTGAAACCTTCTGCAAATATCAATCCAATTGTCACTTTTTTGTCAAAAATTGGGAACTTCTTATGTGTATTCTATGCGGAAAAACCTCTCTTTTTTGGTCTGGCAATGTTGTACATATATATGAGGATGCATTAGGTTAACAAAATTAGATAGAATCTTGAAGATTTGTCAAAAGGAAGATTTGATTTGCAATTTGGATTTTTTGTTTCTAAACTTGGCCAAAACATGTTTTTTTTCTTCCAATCAACCCTTGCATGAAATCTTGACTTGACCATCTGATTCTAGACCTATGATATGATCCTAAAACAAATCTTTGGATTTTATTTCATTATTTCACTATTTTATTAGATTTATTTTGATTTAAATGAATAAAATTTAAAATAAATTAAAAAATTCTCATAAAAATAAAATAATGGATTTAAATATCCTAAATAAGTTCATGGATATGCTTGAGATCCAAAACCTACGCTCATTAGTCCAAAAGATCCAATTTGCTCACATTGACTTTTATGCATTTTCATAAAATTGGTCAACTTTAGAAATGCATATCTTTCTCAATTATAACCTTATTAGGGTGTTCTTTGACTTTTTAGAGAGCTTAGGATGTCCTCTAAACAACCCTTTTGGTTTCACCTCAATTGGATCTTTCATGTTCATGTAAGGAGCTTTGACCCAAAAGGTGTTTTTGTTGACTTTTTGAAAGAACCTATAATGTATGAGCTTGTATCTTTTGATTGAGGCATTTCTTGAACTTGAGGGATGAAGAGAAGTTGTAAGGAATTGTATTCTCTTAAAAATGATCCTTGGAGGAAATTTTTTTGATAAATTATTAGAAAGTTATGCCTGGTCAAAGTTTGGTTGACTTTTCCTATAGAAACCCTAATTTGCCATTTTTGACTTTTGATGAGTTATGAGCATTTCTTGAGGAATCATGATCAATTATTAATCAAATTATGGATATTACTTCAAAATGTTGATGTTGACCAAAAATCTTGAAGTTTGACTGTACTTGGGCCACAATTGACTTTTGACCTAGTATAGTTGATTTCCAGGCATTTGAGCAGTTGACTGAGAAAACTTATTGTTTAAAGCATGAAATTTAGCATGGATGATCTTGAGGACATATTAAGACAAATGGATAATATTTTGGATCCTTGGGACTCACACATCTTGCTTAAAATTTAAACCCTAGTTGAGGCTTGTTGCCTTAGGGAGATAATTTGTCTAGTCCATTCTTGGTCATCCTTGAGCAATTGAGGACCTCTAGAGGCATATCTTGAGTGACAATGGGAGGGAAAATTTTGGGGTACAAAAACTGACCCTGTTCAATCTTCTTAAACCGGAGGATGTAGATTGGCTGGTCTGCCTTTCGTGATCTGAAGGTGGAAGATGATTGAACACTAGAGTGCCCAAAAATTTGCACTCATCTGAAACAATACTTGACTGTGTAGGTAATATCGGGAATGGGCTTATAGATGCCATTAGGAGAAGATGATGGAATATCGTTAGAGATGGGCTTAAAGATTCTATCCAGAGAAGGTAACAGAAGATCGTCGGAGATGGGCTTAAAGATGCCATCCAGAACAATGTTGATGAGATACTCTTTTATGGAAATCCTTATTCTTGTTATTGAGGAGGACTCCGCTGAGGAATGCTGCTCTCCGTTTGGGAAATAGAGTTCAGGAGCTTCGGTTGTCCATTACTCTACTGGGGAGTCATCTCTTGATTCAAGAGATAGAAGTGAACTGCTATATGGTTAGGATTCAGGCTTCACAGTGACGATAATAAGGCTAACTGCTATCCGATCGTATTCCAGGCTTCGCAGCGACTTAATGGGGGAATGAGATTAAATTACTATCTGGTCGTGCTCTAGGCTTTGTAGTTTCTTTAACTGGGATAGAAATCAGAAGAATCTTATAGTCGATTCAACTAAACCAGAGAAAAGTCTTGGAATATCTTCAATTGGAATAGGAATTAGAGAGATCTTGGTGGCGATCTGACTGAACCAAAGAAGGTCTTTAATCAACTTTGACTGGAACGGAAATTAGAAGAATCTTAGGATCGATTCAATTGAATCAGGCAAAAGTCTTGGGATATCTTCAACTGGAATAGGAATCAAAGAGATCTTGGTGGAGATCTGACTTAACCAGAGAAGGTCTTTAATTAACTTTGACTGGAACGGAAATCAGAAGAATCTTAGGATCAATTCAACTGAACCAGACAAAAGTCTTGGGATATCTTCAACTAGAATAGGAATCAGAGAGATCTTGGTGGCGATATGACTGAACCAGAGAAGGTTTTTAATTAACTTTGACTGGAACGAAATCAGAAGAATCTTATGACTGATTCAATTGAACCAGACAAAAGTCTTGGGTTAATCTTTAATTGGAATAGGAATCATATAGATCTTAGTGGCGATCTGACTGAACCAGAGAAGGTCTTTAATTAACTTTGACTGGAACAAAAATCAGAAGAATCTTAGGATTGATTTAACTGAACCAGACAAAAGTCTTGGGTCAATCTTAACCTGAAATAGGAATCAGAGAGATCTTAGTGGAGATCTGAATGAACTAGAGAAGGTTTTTAATTAACTTTGACTAGAACGAAAATCAGAAGAATCTTAGGATCGATTCTACTGAACCAGACAAAACTCTTGGGTCATCTTCAACTGGAATAGGAATCAGAGAGATCTTAGTGGCGATCTGACTGAACCAGAGAAGGTCTTTAATTAAATTTGACTGGAACGGGAATCAGAAGAATCTTAGGGTCGATTCAACTGAACCATAAAAAAGTCTTGGAATATCTTTAAGTGGAATAGGAATCATAGAGATCTTAGTGGCGATCTGACTGAACCAGAGAAGGTCTTCTGAGAACGTCGTTATGAGGAAGATGATGAAATAACCTTTCATCAGGCGTAACTTTTGAGCAAACTACCAGGTCACATAAGTAGCCGACAGTGTTTATTGCTTTGATCTTTTCCCTAGAAAAGGCAAAGAGTTAGTCATATGCAATGTCATGATGTATGAAAGGCATTGTGGTGATGTTCTCAAAATAAATGAGATTATGATGTATGCTACGTGTATGTGCATTCCATAATGTATGAATATTGAATGCTATTGTGATGTTTCTTAGTCTGGGAAAGTAAATCCTAGACTACTACTGAAGAGTATAAGGAGGCTGAATCCTTCATTTCTGCTGGGGATGATGAATGGATATAATTTGCTGGGGATTTCCTCTTCCTGTTTGAGGATGTTCTGTCGGGGACTGACTTTGCTTGAGAATAACTTTGTGGAGGGAGATGCTTTATTGGAAGATTTTTCCGTTGTAGAGAAATAAACTCTGTTAGGGAATTAAACTTTCATAGTTATAGAAATAAACTCTACTCGGGAGGAGGTTTTATAACTGTTGGAAATTATAAAACTCGGCTGGGGAGTATAAATCGCAGCTGGAATAGGAATTTTACCGGAGGAGGTAATTCCTGCTTGGGGAAGGAGAGATCGAAACTTTGGTTGTTTCTACTCTAAGGGGAACATAGACGTCACGGGGTCATATGTAATGATGACTTTGTCTCAAAACTGTCTTTGCCCCTGTACCTGCTGGAAGGAGTAAATGCCGGGACTAAAATGGTTTTTTATACTTTGTCCCGTTCCTTAAAGTCATGAGCAAATGTCTTTCTATTTCTTATGCAAATATTTGTGAATAGTAATCATATTCAAATGCATGTGTCAAGAATAATTCATTGGAATTTTTTTTGCAAAACAAAACAGAAAAAGAAAAACAAACAGTCTTGTACTTTCAAAGAAGTGATTTTTATTGATTTTTTTGAAGTTTGCCTATAACAGGCATTTTGTACAAAGAGGCTGACGTTCTAGTAGGAGAATGCAGTCGTAAAGTGTGAAAACTATACAAAATAGTGTACAAAAAGAAGAAAACAGCTATGTGTAATAATCCCATTAGGTTTCAATTTTGCTATTGCCCTTATGTCTTCGAGCGTCTCATCACTTTGCTACTTGTCCGAAGCTGACTGGATTGATCGGTACCGTTTGAGCTTGATAGTTGATACTGAAGTCTGGTCGCAAGGTGATCCAATGGGACATAGTGATACACTTTAAATCCCTAACTTTTTCCTGGACCTCCCTTTCGGGTTTTCAGTCCACCGGGATACCCTTTTTGCCCGAGCCGCCTTTTTAGGTTTTCGACTTGCAGGGTGTACAGATTTTTTGTATTCATCCCTAATTTTTTCCCGGACGCTTTTGGTTCTCCGAGATGCCCTTATTTTTGCCTAGGCCAGTCAACCTAGCGGGTCTTTATTTAAGGGTAGTATATTTTCACTTTGTTCACATTAACAGGGTGAGGAAGGTCGTCACCATCCATGGTAGTCAGAATCATGGCTCCACCAAAAAATATGCTTTTGATCATAAATGGCCCTTCGTATGTGGGAGTCCACTTTCCCCTGGGATCACCTTGCGGCAGTATGATGCGCTTGATTACTAGATCACCAACTTGATACACTTGACGTCTGACCTTTTTGTTGAAAGCCTTGATCATCCATTTTTGATACATTTGACCATGACAGACAACAGTAAGTATTTTCTCATCAATCAGATTCAGTTGATCAAGTCGAGTCTGGATCCAATCGTCTTTGTTTAAGCCTGCATCCTTCATAGTCCTCAAAGAAGGGATCTGGACTTCAATAGGTAGGACAGCCTCCATACCATATACCAGATAATAAGGTATTTCTCCTGTCGACGTTTGTGCTGAGGTGCGATAACCATGAAGAGCAAATGGTAACATCTCATGCCAGTCTTTGTATGTCACTGTCATATTCTATATGATTTTCTTAATGTTCTTATTAGAAGCCTCCACAACGCGATTCATCTTCGGCCGGTAAAGGGAAGAATTATGATGCTGGATCTTGAATTATTTACAGAGTTCGATGGTCATTGTATTGTTGAGATTCGTACCATTTTATGTGATGATTCTTTCTGGCACACCATCCCGACAATTCAGGTTATGCCTGATGAATCGCGCCACCACATTCTAGGTAACAGTAGCAAAAGTGGCAGCCCCAACCCACTTCATGAAGTAATCAATGGAGACTAAGATGAAGTGATGCCCATTGGAAGCGGTAGGTCTAATCTCTCCGATCATGTCGATGCCCCACATTGCAAAGGGTCAGGGAGCCGTCAAGACGTTCAAGGAAACCATAGGTACATGCACTTTATCAGCGTAGATGTGTCATCTGTGACAAGTTCGGGAATGCTGATAACAGTCTGCTTCCATAGTGGACCAATAGTATCCTGCCCGTAGGATATTTTTAGCCATGGTATATCCACTAGAATGGGTTCCAAAGGTACCTTCGTGTAAATATGCCATAATCCTCTCTGCTTCGCTCTTGTCTACACACCAAAGTAAAATAGAGTGATGGTTGCGCTTGTAGAGGATTCCATTACTGAGTAAGAACTTTGCGACAACCCTTCTTAGAAAATTATTATCATTGATAGATGCCCCCCTTGGGATATTATTGAGCCTCGAGATACCTCTTTACTTCATGAAACCAAGGTTTGTCTGCTACTTCTTCAGTGTCAATATCATAGCAGTATGCTGGTTCATCCAAACTCTCAATAGTGATCCGAGGAGCCTTATTATCCCAATTGTCCTTGAACATAGATGACATAGTAGCTAGCGCGTCTGCTAACTAATCCTCTTCTTGTGGAAAATGTTCAAAGGTGACCTCTTCAAAGTGTGGAAGCAATGTCAGCACATGTTTTTTGTACGGGATGAGATTTGGGTGCTTCGTATCCCACGCTCCTTTGATCTGACTTATTACCAAGGCTGAATCCCCGAAAACACTCAAGAACTTGATCCTCAGGTCAATAGCAGCTTTGAGACCCATGATGCATGCTTCATACTCTGCCATATTGTTGGTACAGTTGAAACATAATCTGGTCGTGAAAGGAGTATGACAGCCTTCGAGAGATATGATTATAGCACCAATGCTATTGCCGAGTGCGTTGAAGGCCCCATCAAAAACCATAGTCCATCAGGATCCTTCTCCAGGTCCTTCATCTGGTCCAGGTTCTTCATAGTCAGTCACTACCATAATATTCTCGTCCGGGAACACAAAATTCATGGACTGGTAGTCATCCACAACATGATGAGCCAAATGATCAGCTAGTGCCCTTCCATTGATTGCTTTCTGGGTCGTGTATTGGATATCGTATTTGGTCAGGATCATTTTCCATCTTGCTATTCTTTCGGAGAGAGAGGACTTCTCAAAGATGTACTTGATCAGATCCATCTTAGATATCAATAATGTAGTGTGGGTTAACATATATTGTCTCAGTCGACGAGCAGCCCATGCCAAAATGAAGCAAATTTTCTCGAGCAATGAGTATCCTGTTTCACAGTCGATAAATTTTTTGCTAAGGTAGTATATCGCATGCTCTTTTCAACCTGACTCATCATGCTGCCCAAGCACACACCCCATTGAATTATCTAACACTGTTAAGTACATTATCAAAGGTCTTCCTTCAATTGGAGGCATCAAAATTATAGGCTCTTGAAGGTATTCTTTGATTCTTTAGAAGGAAGTCTGGCATTCGTCATTCCACTTTACCACTTGATCTTTCTTCAGGAGTTTGAAGATTGGCTCACAAGTAGCTGTTAAATGGGAAATGAACCGGGCAATGTAATTTAAGCGTCCCAAGAAGCCTATGACTTCCTTCTCAGTGTGAGGAGCTGACATCTCTTGTATAGCCTTCACCTTTGCAGGGTCTACCTGAATTCCCTTGTCACTGACAATGAAACCTAGAAGTTTACCAGACCTTACCCCGAAGGTGCACTTGTTCAGATTTAACCTCAGCTTGTACGTCTTAAATCTATCAAACAGTTTTTGTAGATGATCAAGGTGTTCTTCCTCAGTTTCAGACATGGCTATCATGTCATCAACATAAACCTCTATCTCATTGTGAATCATGTCATGAAACAAGGCTACCATGGCTCATTGATAGGTTTCCCCAG
Organism: Vicia faba; assembly: GCA_948472305.1. Classification (NCBI taxonomy): domain Eukaryota; kingdom Viridiplantae; phylum Streptophyta; class Magnoliopsida; order Fabales; family Fabaceae; genus Vicia; species Vicia faba. The sequence continues at coordinate 1,114,117,954 of OX451740.1, forward strand.
TATTCTTTAATCCAAACGACATCACTTTGTAGAAGAAAGTTCCCCATTGCATAACGAAGGTTGTCTTCTCCATGTCTTCGGGTGCCATCTTGATTTGATTGTAACCAGAGAAACCATCCATTAAGGAAAAGATCTTGTGTTGCGCGGTGTTGTCAACCAAAACGTCAATGTGGGGAAGCGGAAAGTCATCTTTGGGGCTTGCCCTGTTTAAATCTCTGTAGTCCATACACACCCGTACCTTGTCGTCCTTTTTAGGCACCGGAACTACGTTGGAAACCCATTATGGATAAGAGGTGACAACTAAGATACCAGCGTTGAACTGCTTCACAACCTCTGCTTTGATCTTCTCTGACATTTCAGGGCGCATACGACGGACCTTCTGCTTTACTGGAGGGTAATCTTCTTTAGTTGGCAAACAGTGAACCACAATATCCGTGTCTAGTCCCGGCATGTCTTCATATGAACAGGCAAAGATCTCGACATAATCATGCAACATCTGTATCAACCGCTGTTTGACATTAAACCCCAGATTTGCACCGACCTTGACTTATTTTCTGTCTTCCTCTGTGCCCAAGTTTATTGTCTCGACTGGCTCTTCACAAGGCTATATAGCCCTCTCTTCGTGCTATAACAACCTAGCAAGTTCTCCAGGTACCTCACAATCTTCCTCACCTCCGTCCCCAACTTGGTTGATCGAATTTTCAAAGTCATAACCGGCAATAGCAGAATTGTTATCAATGGGATCTAGAGTGGATATAGATCTGCAGTCGATATGTAAGTGTGTGTAAGAGCATAATTGTACAAACAAAGTAAAAGCAGAAAAGAAAAATAAAGAGTGCAAAATTTGTATGCATAAACGTCCAATGCTTTATTATTTACATATGTAAATGAAATATGATAACCCTCACAAATAAACCATTGTGCCATGGGTAAGACATATAGCCAAAGAGTTTATATTGTTTATTACAATTCAAAAAAACAAGAAAGACAATTACTTCTGAATAAAAGTAATTGGTACAAAGTCCTTTATTGTCTAGTTATTGGTTCCACCATTGGTAGTATGGAAGATCTAGATATCCATGTCGTCGTCACCCTCATTGTCTTCTAGAGCGCTCACCCCATGATTGCTGATACGTGGGGAGGCCTTCCAGCACGAGCGCGTCGAACAATCCTTTGAGCCCCTGAAGAGAAACCCAAACCAAATTTATCAAACTTGTATGGAATATCAGGGAGTTGTCCCCAGATGGTAGACCCACCTTCTTCAGTAACTGCTTTTGCATCCTTGAAAGAAGCCATCTTCAAGGGAGGTCTGGTGATCTTCGGCATATTGGTGACAATTTAAGTTGTAGCCATAGTCTGAGGTACCTCTTCGAAATTCTGGAATGGAGTCTTGAAGAACTCACCATCCATTTCTACATATCTTAAGGAATTCAGGTGACTGACCATGCATTCTTCTTCACCGTGTACAGTGAAAATTCTTCCCTTGACCGGGTATTTCATCATCTGATGCAGAGTGGACGTAACAGCTCCCGCCCCATGAATCCAAGGGAGATCCAATAAACAATAATAGGATGGTCTGATATCCATCACGTAGAAGGTAGAGTCGAAAGTCTGAGAACCAACTTTGATGGGGATGTCCACCTCCCCATGCACCATTCTATTCGAACCGTCAAAAGCCCTCACTACAATGTTGTTGGGCTTCAAGGTCAAACCTTCACAGTCTAGTCTATCCAGAGCTTTCTTATGCAGCACGTTCAAAGATGAATCAGTATCTACCAAGACATGGAACAAAGTAGTGCTCCTGCATTCGACAGAGACATGCAACGCACCATTGTGTTTCCTCCCTCTAGGTGTCTGATCAGCATCAGAAAAACCCAAACCGTTACCAGCTGTCAAACTAGCCACACTATCTTCAAATTGGTCAGCAGAGGTTTCCTGTGGCACATGGGCAGTTTTAAGAAATTTCACCAAATCCTTCGCATGAGCTTCAGAGCACAACAGTAAGACTAACATAGAAATATTGGAAGGGGTTTGCCCCAGCTGCTCGACTACATTATAGTCTCTCTTCTTTATAATTTTCAAAATTTCTTCCATCTCCTTCTTGGAAGCCTCTGGGATAGATACTGATTGCACCTTCGTCTGGACAGGATCAACCAATATGTCTTTGCCCTAAGTCTCGGTCGACTCGGTGATAGGGGTGTCAACAGGGGTAATTGTAGGAATTGCAATAGTAGTATCAATGTGAACAAAAGTAGGAATGATCACAGGACCAGTAACAACTCTTGTAGGAGAAATCTCAGGGGAGAACATTCTTCCACTTCTTGTTATTTTGTTGGTTCCAACAATGTTGTCAATGTCGGGATCAACATTCTCAGAAACCTGGTATTCAACAGCCAACAGGTCTTGCTTGACGCCGTGGTAGTATACATCACCCCCATAGTTCCAGGGAACAGCTTTGTCCGAGGAGTATGGGATTGGCCCTGGCATAGTAATTATCAGTGGAGTCACCTTCAGAACAGATGTAACCCTGACGGGTCTTTTGGTGGAGACCTTGGGAGGATTGGCGGAAATGGTTATTATTGAAATATCCTTGCAAGAAATGGTTGGAACGAGAGTCTTCTCAAAGAAAATCTCCCTATCATCCATCAGGCGTTGAACACCTGCCTTCAACAAATGACAACCAGTCTGTAGAGATAAACAGAAGTGGCAACCTTCGCCACAACCCAAAAATAAACTGACTTTCAATAAGTTCCACTTAATGGTCAAGAGAGGAGTAACAAGTTCATCAACGGTAGTAACAAACATATCATCTTCAATAGCGTTAACACCATAGTTGTGCTTGGGCATAGGAGCAGTGATAACATTTGGAATCTCAGTGACTTCAAAATCAATTTCTTTCACCTCGAGAAGGTCTTGCACCTTGTTTTTCAAATCCCAACAGTCGTTTATATCATGACCTTGACTTTCTGAATGATAAGCACATCGGGCATTCGGATTGTACCGGGGAAAGAAAGTGTTGAGATTCTTCGGAGCTTCCTTCAAAGTTACCAGATTAGACTTCAGTAAATGTGGCAAGACTTGAGACATTTTCATATTTATCCGGGTAAACTGTCTTGTCGGCCTTTCTGTTCTAGGCTGATTGTTCCTTTGTTGAATATGTGCAGGTTTAGAGATCATAACAGCCCCTATCGTCGGACGATGTTCAGTTTTGTCCTGATTCCTTTGGCTGTATGTGGCACTGACTTCCTTCTTCCTAGAAAACATCTTCCTTATTGTACTGGAGGATTCATCCTTTTGGATCTTAACACTCCTAATTTCAGCTTCCACTCTTTCCCCTGTCAAGATCAATTTAGTAAAGTTGGTTGAGGAGCTTCCAATCAAGTGATTGAAAAATGGACCATACAGGGTACCCAGAAACATATCCACTAGCTCCCTATCAGAAAGGGGAGGCTGGACTCTTCCTGCTAAGTCCCTCCACTTCCGAGCATAGTCTTTAAAGCCTTTGCTCGAACCCATAGCCATACTTTGGAGTTGAGTACGGGTGGGAGCAAGGTCTGAATTATACCGATACTGCTTGTAGAAAGCAGCAACCAGGTCTTCCCAATTACGAATGTTGGTCCTTTCCAGATGGTAGAACCATTCTAACCGAGTCCCGGATAGACTATCCTGAAAGAAGTGGACCCATAAGTCATTGTCAGCAGTGTGAGGCTAGATCTCCCTCACATAAGATCAGAGGTGCATTTTGGGACATGAAACTCCATCATATTTTGCAAACACTGGCACCTTAAACTTTTGTGGGATGACAACCCCAGACACCAAACCCAGTTCTTCAAAGTCCAGCCCAGACACTTTCTGGATTTCCCTTGCACTCAGATGCTCTTCCATCTATTTGTACTTTTCATCGACTGGAGGATACTGCTCTTTATTGTAATCAGTCTCATTGTGAGATTCCCTCAGACTAGGGTCTTCATCTCTTGTCTCACCCTCTTAATTATCTCCTTCTTTGGAGGAAGATGTCATCTCAACCACTTAACTTAGCGGTCCTTTAAATCTCCTTCCCAGATTTACCACACCAGCTGTCCTCCTTGGCTTCTTAGTCTTCTCTTTAACAATCAGAGCTTTCAATTTCTCTTGCCCCTTGGCTAGGGCCATGATCACCTGTTGAAATTGTGCATTCTGAGTATATAAATCCTTCATTGTTTGTTCTAGAGCCATTGCTGAAATAAACAGCGAAGAGGATGAGAAACCTGCTATGAAACCTGCTTATGCAATGATATGTATGATATTTGTATGTGTGATACGGTGGGAGAAATGACTTGGGATGTTTTGTGTTTTATTGCAATTGTTGCGGTTAGCAAGAGTCGCCACCGACTTTTCTTTTATCCAAAAGGAAAGGTGGAAAAGATCAGGAAAGACCTTTGAGATTATTTTTTGAGTTCTGGGGGTAGATTATGAAAAGGGAAGATGTAAGCACCCTTTTCATCCATAGTTATCTACGGGCTCTTAGTTGCTTGCTAGATCAGTTACTTTTGTTTGAAAATATGCTTTGTGGTGGTTTTTGAAAGTATTTTGAAAAGGCTCCTTCGTTTAGGCAAACTTTGTAATGGTTCTCGTTTGTAAGAACGTATACAATGTGTTGGACTTTTGAAAATATTTTATGTTTTGAAAGTTTGTTTTTGAATGTGTTTTGTGTTTGTTTTGAAAAATGAGCAAGGATGTTTGTTTTGAAAGTGAGCAAGCAACTATGAACAATCTACCGACTTAAAAGTCTTTTGTTCATTTCTTCCTTTCCTTTGATATTTCTATATTACCATTGATTGGTAAGAAGCCTTATCTTTCGATGTAAAGGGACGGGCGTGGGTCATCGTATAGTCATGATAACAATGTTGTGAGGTATCTTAGGATTTCTCTTTGAGGGACTAGGATCATTTGAAAGGCAACATTTGTAGCGTCATCGAGGGACTACGTTCTTGTATAACATGACCATTTTTGTAGGCAACAAGAGGAATTACCCTAAGGGTGTATATGTGAATAATGTGTTTGATTTGCATGCATTGTTTATCTTGGATTAGGGTTCTCTACTTGTTGGTTTTATCTTTCCATACAAACCTTAATTACTAGCATTTATATGAAAGTGATAAATTACGGAAAGTAAAATTACTACACTATTACATCATTAGGGGGATGGGGTATACAAATTTACAAATGGGGATTTGCAAGAAATTATACTTAATTTATCTATCAACCATATTGAATAATGTACAAGAAAATGAAAAGAATATAATGTGCAAGAATGCAAATGGAAATGAAATGATTTTTGTTGATTTTTGTTAAGGGTTTAGTTTTAACCTAATTAAGAAAAATGATTAATTAAATAAAATTAAACCTAAACTAATTAAAAAAAGAAATTAAGTTAGAAAGTATTTTTAGGGTTTTTTATGAAAAGGTTTTAAGTTTAATAAAAATAATATGGAAATTAATTAATTAAAAGAAACCTAAATTCTAAGTTAATTTTAAATAAAATAAAATAAACTTGAGTCTAATTATTATTTAAATTTAAGAAAGGAAATTAAATTTGTTAGGAAAATGTTTTTTTGGTCTTTTTATCTTTAAAAAAATAACATAAAAAAGTATTTTAAATATGTAAATAAACAAATAAAATATTTTTGAATTTTTGATTAATAAAAATAATAATAATATTATTAATAATAATAAAAATGATAACGAAAATTAAAATGAAATAAAATACGAAAAAGAACATAAATTAAACTAAAATGAAAAAAAAAGTTTGGGCCAGGTGTGTGAAAGCAGGCAGGGGGGGTCAGGAGAAGCAAAAATGACAAAGTTCACTGACTTAAGGCTAAGGCGCTGGTTGTGGCAAAAAAGAAAGGAAAATGTGGAAAAATATGAAAAGTGGTAGCGCTGGGGCTTGAACCCACGCCCTTGACATGAAATGCGCGCTGCCTTACCACTGGGGTGGCTATACATCCGTTAACATAAGTGAAACAATAAATACATAACATAAATCCAGTTCTGAAAATGACTTCATCTTCAACCTCCTGCCATGGTTCCTGTAACTTGCTCATTTCTCAACAAAAATGAAAGATGTAAACATGGAAGTTGCTCCATTTTTCTATACGAATCCAACCATATAAATATCATAAGCTATAAATCAAAGATGAATGAGAATTTCTAAAAGTACCAAATTCTGACCTAACTTTTTTCGTAGATTCAAACCTAAAATTCTCTAAGCTCGGTCAATATAAATAAAATCTATGGAAATGTACAATTTCAGGGCAATGATATCTACATTTTATCTTCACAAATGCAAGCTTAACAATGCCTAAATGAAAAGATAGAAGTTCAGAAAAGATACTTCAAAACTGGAAATCGTGAAATGCAAATGAGCTTGATTCAAGGTGTTGCAATGATCGGGTTAGCTTCCTCAAGTTCCCATGAAGCTAATGCAATAATTAGCTTGAGCAATGGATGGCTGGAATGGACTGAAGAAGTCCAATTGCAGAGCTATGTTTTTGAGTTTGGAAGATGATGAAGATGGAGTTACATTTATGAAACAAGGATGAAGATGGACTATATTTGACGTATAGAAGCTTTTTGATTGATTTGGAATGAAAACTCATGAGGGAAATGTGAGTTTAGGTTTCAAAGTCAGAATGTGAACATAAATAGAGTTTTGATGCAAGTTCTGTTTTTAGGGAGTTTGGGAGGGTTTCAGGGTGCTTAAGCTCATGTGTTAGCTCACAAATAGTGCCTCTATTTATATGCAAAGATTTTGGATGCTTGGAGAAGTCAAAAATAAAGAATCACATGTTTGTGGATTTTTGCTTGATTTTGAAGAAAGCTTGAAAAACGTGGTTCCAATGCACAAGTACCTTGTTTATAGGGTGGCTTAGAAGCTTTAAATATGTTACTTTTGAGCATACATGTCGTGTATGTTCAGAACAACAAGTTAGAGGCTCAAGAAGAGTGGACTTTATGCATAAAGCCACTTTTCCAAAATGGCAACGTTGCCTTTCTTCCTAAAATGGTATTAAGCATGGGCAATGCTTTGAATGCTTGGATTAAAGCTTATAAAATCTGTGTATAAATTTAATTATGGAGTTAAAGGCAAGTTAGAAGCCTGCATAGTGGGATTTGTACAACATGCTTGAAGATTGGATCAAGTGTTCATCACAAAATTGACTTGTAATACAAGAATGAAACCCTAACTTCATGGCTTCGATTATCTTAGCTCAAGTATGATCTCAATGAGTTATTGGACATTTTGGAAAGCTTGTAACATCCTCTACAACCTTCATGTTGGACATTTTTGAAAATTAAAATTTGAACTAGGTGAAAAATTTCCATAAAGTTAGGTCAAAATCCTGCCTAACTAGGGCAAAATTTCACTAAGTCTTTTAAGTTTCATGAGCATGTCTTCACAAATTCATAACTTCAAATACAAGCATTTCTAGGAAAATTTATGTGCTATAATTTTTTAGATCTCATTGAGATCTAAAACTTTCATGTTGGAAGTTTCCTTTGAATCATCTTGCATCATGGTGGAAATTTGGCTCAAAGTTATGAAAAAATGTGAATTTTCCAACACTTAGAAAAAATTCTAAGTTTTAGAATTTTGACTTTTCAAAGATGAATCTTAACTTTTTGATTTCTTGGTGAACAAGTTTCATATTTTTACTTGTCTTAATGAATTGTAATCTTTGAAACTTGATTTTGATCAAAAAGTCAAAGTTTGACTTTTCAGTGTACAATTGACTTTTCATCAATTAACTGAAATTCAACTATCAATCAATTGATCTTGAGAAATGTTTTGAGCCATGCCATTAGATCAAAATGATATATTTGAATCCTTGAGATCATGTCTTAAACCAATAAGTCATTGGTTAGGTCAACAGTCCAAAATTGCACCTTCTCAGTCAAAATCCTAATTTTGACCATTTTGCCCTTTTGATGATCTAATCAAATTTCTTGAGGAATTGTGATCCAAACTTGATAAATTGACATATATGAGTTCACCATGTTAATATGGATAAGAAATTATGAAGTTTGACTGTAGGTTGACCACAATTGACTTTTTATCTAATACGGCAGAATTTAGGTCATTTAATCAACTGATTGAGCAAAAATGTGATCCAAAGCTTGAAACTTGACATGAGCAATCTTAAGGGTCCAAAATGATCCGTGAAAGTCATATGGGGCATTAAAAGTCCATTTTTCTTTGTGCAAACGCAAATCCTAATTCGAGCAATTAGTGCTTAAGGAGGCGTCTTGAGCTGATCAAACCTTGTGTAGTCTTGAATCCATGGAGATCTTATGAGATATTTCTTGAGAAACGAGAGGGAAAATTTTGGGGTACAATATTTGCCCCTGTTCAATCTTTTTAAACCTGAAGAGTTAGATTGGCAGATCCGCCATTCGTGACTTCAAGGTGGAAGATAATTGAACACTAGAGTGCCCAGAAATTTGCACTTGAAGATGTATTGGGAATGGGCTTATAGATGCCATTTGAAGGAATGATTGTAAATACTGGAAGAAGTGTCAGCACAAATCTTGGTTCAATTTATACTAAAACCTGATGTTTTACCTGTGGGAAAAAAGGGTTAGTTAAATGCAGATGTATGCATGATGTTCACAAGATGATGTATATGCTATGATGTTTGAATGTGGGATGGATATTTGTCAAGGAAAATAAATCCATGACTACTGTTGAGGAGTTTTGGGAAGTTGAATCCCGGATTGCTGTTGGGGATGAAAAATATACATATCTTCAAACTTTGTTGAGAGAATGCTTCACCGGGGACTATCTCTTGAATGTTAGCTGTTATTTGGTCGAATCTAGGCTTCACAACTTGCTGAGGATGAGGAAGTCAACTACTATCTGGTCAGATCCGGGCTTCATGGCAACTTACTGGGGAAGAATAAATTAACTGTTATCTGGCCGGATTCCAGGATTCATAGAAAATTTCTTGAAATTGAACTGTTATCTGGTCGGATCCAGGCTTCGCAGATTTCTTGAAGTGGTAACTACTATCTGGTCGGGTCCAGGCTTCATAGTTTTTTGAAAAGTTATACTATTATCTGGTTGGGTCCAGGATTCATAGTGTCTCGCTGGGGATTGTAGCTAGTTTTTATCTGGTTGGACTCCAGGCTTCACAATAACTTGCTTGAATAGACAAAGTTGAACTGATATCTGGTCAGATCCAGGCTTCACAAATTTTGAGGTAGATGAAGTTAATTGCTATCTGGTCGGGTCCAGGCTTTATAATAAACTTGTATGGAGAGATAAAGTTGAACTGATATATGTTTTGGTCCAGGCTTTACAGTAACTTGATTGGAACTTAGTTGTTATCTGGTCGGATTCTAGGTTTCACAATAAACTTCTGAGGGGAATTGTTATCTGGTCGGATCCAGGCTTCACAGTAACTTGTTGGGGTTGAGGCAAACTCTACTGGGGAAACGAAGTTATACCCTAGTCTGGTTGATTCCGGGTTCTTCAATATCTCGAAGAGTTAAACTATTATTCGGTCGGGTCCAGGCTTCATAGCGTCTTGAGAAGTTACACTATTATCTGGTCAGGTCCATGTTTCATAGCGACTGAAAATAGTATTATTATCTGGTTGGGTCCAGGCTTCGTAGTAGCTAAAAGGTTTCCATTATTATCTGTTCGGGTCCAGGCTCTATAGTGACTTGAGAAGTTGATTATTATCTGGTTGGGTCCAGGCTTCATAGTAACTTTAAAAATGTACTATCATTTGGTCGAGTCCAGGCTTTATAGTATCTTTTGGAGATAGTATAGGTTTTGTTGATGACTTTACTGGGGATTAGGGGTTGTGGCCCTCTGATTTGTAATAGTCTGAAAGGAAAACACAAACTGGAGAGTATAGACTCAGCGGGGGTAGATAGACTCAATTGGGGAAGATAGACTCTGCCGGGGGAATTTTGTTGTTCGTTGATTATTGTATGTTGTATGTTGGGGAAATAAACCCTGTAGACGAATACTTGATGAACTGTTGACGAGGTAAGCTCTTTTAGGAAGAGATCCACAAGGCTTCCTCTTGTAGGATCAACTTAGCTAGAGAGAGAGATGTCAAGAGTTTGAGACTCTGGCTGGGAATCAACCTATGCAAAGAGACTTTGTGGGGATAATGCTAATGAAATAACTTTGTGGGGGATATTCCATATACATTAAAGAGATGCTTGCTACTGCTTAGAAGGACACATGTGCCAAATATTTTTAATTATGTTCACATACATATGTTTGTTCAATTTTATTCATTGGACATTTTTGCATTCAAAACAAAAACAGAAAGTTTGCACTTCAAAGTATATTTGTTTTGATATTTTGCCCATGAATAGGCGTTTTTTTTTTGTACAAAGAGGCGAAGATCCTATTAAGAGGTAATCTTAGAAAGGAAAACAAAAACAACTAGCCATGTGGAAGTGATCTCATTGTATTCCAACTCTACTATTGCCCCAATGTCTTCTAATGCCCCTTGTCGTTGACAGAAGTTGATTAGATTGATCTTGGACCATTTGAACTAGGACCTTGGTACTAAATTCGACTGTGGTGATTCCACGAGACATATTCATACGCTTTCAATCCTTAACTTTTGCCTGGACCGCCCTTTCGGGTTTTCAGCCCACCAGGATACCCATTTTTGCCCAAGTCACCTTTCGGGTTTTCAACTAGTCGGGTGTACAATATTTTGCATATATCCCTAATTTTTTCCTAAACATTTTGGTTTTCCGGGATGCACTTATTTTTCTTAGGTGTGTCAACCTAGCAGATCCTTTATGCGTAGTATTTTTTAACTATGTCCGTGTTTATATAATGTGGGAAGTCTTAACCATCCATGGTAGTCAGCATCATGGCACCACCAGTGAACACTCTCTTGACAACAAATGGCCCATCATAGGTGGGAGTCCACTTGCTTCTTGGGTCGCCTTGTGGCAGAATGACGCGCTTTATCACCAGGTCACAAGCTTGATATACTAGATGCTTGATCTTTTTGTTGAAATCCTTGGTCATACGTTTTTGGTACGTCTGACCATGGAAAACAACAGCCAGTCGCTTTTCATCGATCAAGTTCCACTGATCCAATATTGTCTGAATCCACTCATCTTCGCCTAAGCCTGCCTCATTCATAATCCTTAGTGAGGGATTATGAACTTCCACTGGAAAGATAACTTCCATGCCATAGACCAAAGAAAAGGGAGTTTCCCCAGTTGATGTCCTAGATCAAGTACGGTAGCCATGAAGAGCAAACGGTAACATCTCATGCCAGTCCTTATAGGTTACTACCATCTTCTGCACAATCTTCTTAATGTTTTTGTTGGCTGCTTCGACTGCGCCATTCATTTTAGGTCTATATGGAGAAGAATTGTGATGCTTGATTTTGAACTGAGTGTAAAGCTCGGTAATCATAGCTTTGTTGAGGTTAGTCCCATTGTCGGTGATGATCCTTTCGGGGATACCATAGCGGCAAATGAGGTTATGTTTTATGAATTTGGCTACCATGTTCTTTGTCACTGAGGCAAATGAGGCGGCTTTGACCCATTTGGTGAAATAATCGATAGCGAAAAGAATGAAGTGATGTCCATTGAAAGCGGTGGGCTTGATCTCTCCAATCATGTCAATGCCCCACATTGCAAATGGCCACAGAGCGGTCATGACGTTTAGAGGGATAGGAGGCACATAGACCTTGTCAGCATAGATTTGGCATTTGTGGAAAGTCCTAGAGTGTTGATGGCAATCAGTCTCCATTGTTGACCAATAGTAACCAGCCCTCAGGATCTTCTTGGCCATAGTATGTCTGCTAGAGTGAGTGCCAAAGAGACCATTGCGCATGTCTTCCATAATTTCCTCTGCCTCCTTCCTGTCCACACATCAGAGTATAGTAGAATATTGGTTTCGTTTGTACAATATTCTGTTACTTAGGAAGAATTTGGCTGAAAATCTTTGTAAGAACTTTCTGTCATTGATGGATGCTCCTTCAGGGTATTCTTGTGCTTCAAGGTATCTTTTCACCTCCTCATGGTACCATGGATTTTCTGTATCAGTTTCAAGCTCACAGTAGTGTGCAGGATCATCGAATCTCTCAATTGTAATCATATGAGCTTAGTTGTCCCATCTGACCTTGAACATTGAAGACATGGTGGCCAAAGCATCAGCTAACTGATTTTATTCCCTAGGGAAGTGTTCAAAGGTAAACTCTTCGAAGTTAGGAATCAAAGATAGAACAAGCTCTTTGTAAGGGATGAGATTAGGATGCTTAGTATCCCAATCTCATTTTACTTGGCTAATCACTAGAGCAGAATCCCTAAACATATTCAAATGCTTGATCCTCAAATCAATGGCAGCCCTCAGACCCAAAATGCATGCTTTGTATTCAGCCATATTATTCGTGTAATCGAAGCATAATCTGGCAGTGAAAGGAGTGTGGAAACCTTCAGGGGAGATGATCATAACACCAATTCCATTACCCAAAGCGTTGGAAGCCCCATCTAAGACCATATTCCATCGGCGTCCTTGTTCAGGTCTATCATACGATCCAGGTTTTGCACAGTCGGACACTAGCATGATGTTCTCATCCGGGAAGTCTAAGTTCATAGACTAATAATCATCAACAGCTTGATGGGCCAAATGATCTTCTAGTACACTTCCTTTGATGGCCTTTTGCATTGTGTATTGAATATCGTACTCAATCAAGATCATTTTCCATCTGGATATCCGTCCGAAAAGAGCAGGTTTCTCGAAGATGTAATTGATTGGGTCCTTCTTATAAATCAACAGAGTGGTATGAGTCAACATATATTGTCTTAGCCGGCGAGAAGCCCATGCCATAGCGCAACAAGTTTTCTCGAGCAGTGAATATCTGGTTTCATAGTCGGTAAATCTTTTTCCCAAGTAATAAATAGCATGCTCTTTTCGGCCAGACTCGTCATGTTGGCCCAAAACACACCCCATAGAATTCTCTAGCACTGTCAAGTACATGATCAAGGGTCTTCCTTCAACTGGAGGCATGAGGATAGGAGGTTCTTGTAGATATTCTTTGATTTTGTTGAAGGAAGCTTGGCATTCATCATTCCATCTGACTACTTGACGTTTCTTCAAGAGTTTGAAGATTGGCTCACAAGTAGAAGTCAAATGAGATATGAAGCGGGCGATGTAATTAAGATGACCCAAGAATCCTCTAACTTCTTTTCCTGAGTGAGGGACTGGCATTTCTTGGATGGCCTTTACCTTGGCAGGATCGACTTCGATGCCTTTACCACTGACAACAAAACCTAGAAGCTTTCCAGATCGTACTCCAAATATGCACTAGTTAGGGTTTAACCTCAACTTGTACTTTTTCAGCCTCTCGAATAGCTTGTACATGTGATCGAGATGCTCCTCTTCAGTTTGAGATTTTGCAATCATATCATCTACATATACCTCTATTTCATGATGGATTATATAATGAAACAAAGCTACTATAGACCTTTGATATGTTGCCCCTGCATTCTTTAATCCAAACGGCATGACCTTGTAGAAAAAGGTGCCCCATTGCATAACGAAAGTGGTCTTCTCCATGTCTTCAGGAGCCATACTAATTTGATTATAGCCGAAGAAACCATCCATGAAAGAGAAGACTGTATGTTGAGCAGTGTTATCGACTAAGACATCAAGGTGGGGTAGAGGGAAGTCATCCTTGGGGCTTGCCCTATTCAGATCCCTATAATCTACGCACATATGAACTTTTCCATCTTTCTTCGGCACTGGCACCATATTGGCAACCCATTGGGGGTAAGATGTCACATCTAGGAATCTGGAATCAAATTGTTTCATCACTTCATCTTTTATCTTTTTCAACATGTCAGGCCTCATGCGACGAACTTTTTGTTTGACAGGAGGACAATCTTCCTTTGTGGGCAGACGATGAACTACAATGTCGGTATCCAACCCTGGAATATCTTCATACGACCAAGAAAACACTTCCACATAGTCATGCAACATCTGAACCAATCTGCTTTTGACACTGCTTTCCAGGTTAGCGCCGATCTTGACTTCTTTCTTGTTTGTCTCGGTGCCTAGATTGATGACTTCAACTAACTCTTCATGCGGCTAAATAGCTTTTTCCTCTTGTAATAGAAGTATGGCTAGTTCTCCCAGTATTTCACAATCTTCCTTGCCTTCGTCTTTGGCTTGGTTAATTGGACGTTCAAAGTCATAGTCGACAATAGTAGAGTCATTGGCAATGAAATCTAGAGTGGATGAGGACCTGCAAGAGTGTGCGTGTATGTATGTAAGACACATGGCTATTTTGAAAAACATATTTAAAGAAAAAGAAAGACAATGAGCACAAAGATCTTGAATGCAAAAGAGTAAAATGGTTTTTATTTAATGATCATATGATAAGATGAACAAAAATAAAACCCTTGACAAATGGACCAAAGTGCCCCTGGCCAGACACATGGCTTAAAAGTCATTGTTTAATATTACAGACAAAATTTTCTTGAATTAATAAAAAGAAATAAACAAGTGATTACTCTTCAATGAAGGAGATGAGAACGAAGTCCTTTGTGTGCCAATTCTTTAGCTCTGTTGTAGTAGGATACACCCAATCTTCAAATGCACACTCATCATCAGAATCACCTACAGTGTTGACTTTGGGGCTTCCAATACAGAGAGGGGGCTTCCCTGCATGAGCATGCCTCACTTCCTTATGAGCCTTGACGGTGAAACCCTAACCACACTTGTCTTCTTTGAATGGGATCTTGAGGAGTTTCCCCCAAGTGTCACAACTTCCTTCTTCGATTGCAGCACGAGCATCTTTTAAAGAAACCATCTTCAGCACGACCATAATAGATTTGGGCGCATCAGAGGAACATTTGGCAGTAGAAATCATTGGTGGCACAACTTCAAAATCTTGACACGGCAACTCTATAAATTCGCCATCCATCTCCACGTATTTGAAAGAGTTGAGGTGGCTTACCATGAACTCCTCCTCACCAAAGACAGTGATAATTCATCCCTTGACCGAGTACTTGAGCTTTTGATGGAGTGTTGAGGTTACTGCCCCAGCTCCATGGATCCAAGGGAGACCCAAAAAACAGGAGTAGGTAGGACGGATATCCTTGATGTAGAAGGTAGAGTTGAAAATTTGTGAACCCACCTTGATCGGGAGATCCACCTCTCAATGAATTGTCCTTTTTGATCCATCGAAAACCCTCACAATAATATCACTTGGTTTCAAGACTAGTCTTTCACAGTCTAGACGGTCTAACGCCCCCTTGGGTAGCATGTTTAAAGAAGATCCAGTGTCGACCAGAACATGTGCTAAGGTGGTCCCTTTGCATTTAACAGAAACATGTAGAGCTTTGTTACGGTTCTTTCCGAGCGGTGTCAGATCAGCATCCGAGAATCCCAAACCATTGTCGGCTGTCAGGCTTGCCATACAATTTTCAAACTGGTCAGTTATGGTCTCATGAGGGACATGAACTTTCTTCAAGAATTTGATTAATGCTCGAGCATGAGCATATGAACAAAGTTGCAAAGATAACATAGAAATCTTGGAAGGGGTTTTCCCCAACTGCTCCACGATCTTGAAATCACTCCTTTTTATAATCTTTAAGATCTCATCCATTTCACGAGTGGAAGGTTCTCCATCATCAATGTCCTTTGTGGGTATCTCTGTCTCAGCAGGCTTAACTACCTTCCCTTTCCGCTTGTGTCAGTATTTGGCTTAGCAGCAGTGATGCAGACATGTGCCTTTGTAACAACTGGCGGTGAAATATTGGGTGAAAAGATTCTCCCAGTTCGGGTTACCTTACTTGAGCCAGTTATGTTACCAATGTCATCAGCTTTGTTTTCTTCAATCCAAGCGTCTTGTTTTAACCCATGGTAAAACACCTCAGCACCACAGTTCCATGGCACTGCTTTGTTGGAAGAGTATGGAATTTGTCCGGGAGCGGTAATTATTAGAGGAGCAACAATTGGTTCATTTGAAATCCTGATAGGACCTTTGGAGGAGATCCTAAGAGGCTTATTTGAGATGGTTATGATTGAGAGATCTTCATATTTGTTGGTCAAACTTTTGGCAGGCAGAGTCTTCTCAAATAGGATCTCATGGCTATTCATCAGGCGTTGAATGCCTTCCTTCAGCCCTTCGCATCCATTGAGTTGTTTGGAACAGCAAACACAATCCTTCAAACATCCAGGGAAAATCACGACTTTCAACAAATTCTCTTTGATGATAATTAACGGAGTAGTCAAGTCTTCGACATAGACAACGAAAATGGTATCTTAAACAGCATTGACACCCTTGCCATGATTTGGCATAGGCGCGGTGATTACATTCGGAGTTGGAGGAGGATCAAATTCAATAGTATTTTCATCTATCAAGTCTTGAATTTTATTCTTCAGTGCCCAACATTGGTCAGTCTCCTGCCCGAGACTACTTGAGTGATATGCACATTTGGCATTCAGATTATACTTTGGTGAAGAGGTATCTGGATTGGCCGGAGGATCACGCTATGTCATCAAATTAGACTTTATTAAGTGTTTTAAGGCTTGGGATAGTGACATGTATGTCCTTGTGAATTGTCTTCTCGGTGTTTCAAACTGTTGTTTATTGGCAGATGGTCTTTGAGCAGGAGTTGGATTGGAAATTCGGACGGTATTAACAAACGGACGGTCATCCTTCTTGGTGCCGGCCCTTGCCCCATACGCAACATTGATTTATTTTCATGGAAAAAGGTTTCTTTACAGGATTGGAAGTAGAGGCATATGCCATGGGAATCTTCTCGCTTTTGATGCCGTTTTCATCTCTTTCACCGGTTAAGATCAGCTCGGTGAAACCAGAAGAAGAACAGCCAACCAATAAATTAAAGAATGGATCAGATAAAGTTCCCATAAACATGTCAATGTACTCCTTATCAGTCAAAGGTGGTTGAACCCTACTGGCAAGGTCTCTCCACTTTTGGGCGTACTCATTAATCCCTTCATTCTTGTTCATTGTCATGTCTTACAACTGAACTCTTGTTAATGCCAAGTCGATATTATACTGGTATTAGTGGTAAAAAGCGGTGGCTAAGTCTTCCCATGTATTGATACAGGAACCATCCAAATAGTAAAACCAGTCTAATTGCATCCCAACCAAACTTTCTTGAAAAAAGTGAACCTAGAGTTTCTTATCAGCGGTGTGCGGTTGAATTTTGCGCACATAAGATTTCAGGTGAAGTTTTGGACAGGAAACCCCAGCGTACTTAGCGAAAACTAGTATCTTGAATTTGTGGGGAATGACAACCCCGGATATCAAACCCAAATCATCAAAATCCAAACCGGGGACGGCTTGAATCTCGACGGCCTTCAATCTGTCTTCTGGTTTCTTGTATTTGACATCGGCAGGAGGATACTGCTCATCAAAATATTCATCATCAGACGCTTGATCATTAATACATCCGGCCTGGGTACTCCTAGCTTCTCCAATCTGATTCTTGTCTTCCTCAGATGAGTCTTCCACTACCGGGATCTGACGGACCGACTCTTTGAATCTTCTACCCATGTTGACCAGGGATTTCCTCTTTGGTTTCTTTTTAGCTTCTAGAAATGCCATCAAGTCTTGTTGCCCCTTGGCTAGGGTCAACAGAGTCTCTTGAAACTGAGATTTTTGTGCTTGTAGATCCTTCACTGTTTTCTCTAGTTCCATCTTACTGGAATAAACAGCAGAAAGATAAGGAAACCTGTTGTGGAAAACCTGTCATATTATGATGCATGGAAGATGTGTATGCAAATGATTTCAAGGATTTATGAAATTTAAATTTGTATAGACAAAGAATGAACATACATCAAATTTCATTAATTAGTTCAAAATTATTACATCATGCCTCTTGGGCTTACAAAATAAATTTCTAAGATAAAAAGGTCAAACGCATCCTCTTTGGCGCAATGTAGGCGTTCAAGCTTTGTTCTTCATGTAGCTTCTTTGTAAGCTCTAAGACCCTTTTCTCAGTAGCATAGAATTGAGCTTCGAAGGTATCTCGTTCTTCCTTTAGCTGAATCCAACCCTTTTGCAAGTCTTCAAGAGAAGTTGGCATGTCGGGATGGAGGATAGTGTACGGGACATCTCCTTCAATAACAGGTTCCATCATAACTGGTAAGATGGAGGGATAAGGCAACACAAGTTTTTAAGCACGAGCTCTTACCCATCTAAGGTAAGGCTCAAGGGGAATGTAATTCTTATGTCCCAATGTCTTACTATCCACTTTGCTTACCATCCTCCAAGCTCGTATAAACCTCTAATGGTAGCCTTGATTGTCGCTCTCGTAGTTGAATACCACTCCTTACATGAACATATCATGAGGACCATCCCTTCGGGCATAACCAAATTGTCGCAAGGCTAAGCAAGAGTTGTAAGTGATACCTCCTCTAATGCCAAGCACAGGGACATTAGGGAATTCTCCACAATGGTCGATTATAGTAACATTCTCCAAGGATTGAGAACACCAATGAATATCCGAATGTCTGAGCATCATCAACCTATGGGACCACCTCAAACCTCGCTCGTTCTTCAACATATACCGGGGAAGATGCAAAATAAACCATCTATCCAAGAGAAGAGTGCAACACATGAGGATCCCCCTCTTCCTCATAGTGCAAGAGTGAAAAAATGTAGGATATCTCCCAAGAAAGTAGGCACCGTATTGCGAGACATGAAGATTTTGACAGCATTTACATCTATAAGTTGACCAGGGTTTGGAAACAAAACCATCCCATAGATGAGAAGGGCCAAGATTTCTTCAAAAGCTTGTAAATCTAAAGAGTTCCAAAATTCTTGAGCTTTCTCAAAGAAGAACTTGGCTAAGAACCCTCTGACACCACTCCTTGTTTCCCAATTAGTCGTGACATTAGATTATTGCAATTGTAGGGCTCAGGAAATCTCTTAAGGTCTTGGATCTCTTTCCATACCGTTGAATGGTAGTTGATTGAGAATGGGAATCCTAAAGAGTTGATAGAATTCTTCTAGAGTAGGCACAAGCTGATAATCGGGAAAAGTGAAGCAATGGTGTAGAGGATCAAAGAACTGGAAAAACACCTTTATCATATCTTCATCAGTGCTAGAGGTAACTAAGTTTAGAAGGAGACCATGTCTTTCGGTGAATGACAAATTCTCAGGGACCCTTGATGCTAACTCTTTGAGTTGAGAAGGAATTCTTACGCGATTGACTTGGATAGTATTCCTGCGGATGGAAGCCATGTCCTACAAAATAGAACAAAGATAAATCCCAATAATCCTTGAAATGGTTAGTGAAAATGAGTATGATGTTATGATGTTTATGATGTTATGTATAAGTAAGCATATACAAACAAGGCAAACAAGTCCTTAGGTTTAGGCTTGCTTAGGTAAGTACCCTCTTGAAGTTTAGTTGGCTCAAACTTATCCTAGAAATAGTAACCGGGTTCTAAGGGATCTCAATATCACTGATCTTTCTTATCGAGCATTGTTTAAGCACAAGCCTCTTTCACGGCGACCAAAATATCCCGAGAAGTATGATCTCAATGAGCGTAGTATCGAGTATCAACCAACTTCGGACTGCACCAAAGCTGGGTATCTCACTACTTCCTAATGGCCAAGTTGGTTAAGTAAAGGTTCTAAAGCCAGTTAGTGCTTCATGACACCATACAACGGCCCTGTATTCTCCTTGACTACTCAAGGGCTACCGGTACCCACAAATGTGTCACACTAACGTATCTATTTCTTAGATCATATCGGTATACCCTGCATAGTTTCCATAATGTATTGCTACTTACCTATAAGGTATCCCAAATCCGGGTAGAGGATCAAAACAAGCCCAAACAAGGAACCAAAATATAAAGCAAGTAATTCAAACAATGAAAGCAAGTAAAGGTGATTTAGCCCTAAGGTAACCCCACTTTTAAGTTATTCCCCAGCAGAGTCTCCAATTCCGTAATACGGTGGGAGAACTGACTTGGGATGTTTTGCATTTTATCGCAATTGTTGCGGTTAGCAAGAGTCGCCACCGACTTTTCTTTTATTCAAAAGTAAAGGTGGAAAAGGCGCCTTCGTTTAGGAAAACTTTGTAATGGTTCTCATTCGTAAGAACGTATACAAAGTATTGGAATTTTGAAAATATTTTATGTTTTGAAAGTTTATTTTTGAAAGTGTTTGGTGTTTATTTTGAAAAATGAGCAAGGATGTTTATTTTGAAAGTGAGCAAGCAACTAGGAACAATCTACCTACTAAAAAGTCTTTTGTTCATTTCTTTCTTTCCTTTGATATTGCTATCTTACCATTGATTGGTAAGAAGCCTTATCTTTGGATGTAAAAGGACGGGAGTGGGTCATCGTATAGTCATGATAACAATATTGTGAGGTATCTTAGAATTTCTCTTTGAGGGACTAAGATCATTTGAAAGGCAACATTTGTAGCATCGTCGAGGGACTATGATCTTGTATTTTTTATTGTTTTTGCTAAGACATCCCACATGCATAACATGACCATTTTTGTAAGGAAACAAGTGGAATTACCCTAAGGGTGCATGTGTGAATAATGTGTTTGATTTGCATGCATTGTTTATCTTGGATTAGGGTTCTCTACTTATTGGTTTTATCTTTTCATTCAAACCCTAATTACTAGTATTTATATGGAAGCGATAAATTGCGGAAAGTAAAATTACTACACTATTACATCATTAGGGGGATGGGGTATACAAATTTACAAATGGGGATTTGCATAAAATTAAACCTAATTTATCTATTTCAACCATATTGAATAATGTACAAGATAATGAAAAGAATATAATGTGCAAGAATGTGAATGGAAAGAAAATGATTTTGTTTCATTTTTGTTAAGGGTTTAGTTTTGACCTAATTAATAAAAATGATTAATTAAATAAAATTAAACCTAAACTAATTGAAAAAAGAAATTAAGTAAGAAAGCATTTTTAGGGTTTTTTATGAAAAGGTTTTAAGTTTAATAAAAATAATATGGAAATTAATTAATTAAAAGAAACCTAAATTCTAAGTTAATTTTAAATAAAATAAAATAAACTTGAGTATAATTATTATTTAAATTTAAGAAAGGAAATTAAATTTGTTAGGCAAATGTTTTTTGGTCTTTTTATCTTTAAAAGAAATAACATAAAAAAAGTATTTTAAATATGTAAATAAACAAATAAAATATTTTTGGATTTTTGATTAATAAAAATAATTAAGAAAAATAAAATGAAATAAAATAAGAAAAAGAACATAAATTAAAATGATAAAAAAATATTTGGGCCAGGTGTGTGAAAGCATGCAGGGGGGTCAGGAGAAGCAAAAATGACAAAGCCCACTGACTTAAGGCCCAAGCGTTGGTTGTGACAAAAAAGAAAGGAAAATGTGGAAAAATATGAAAAGTGGCAGCGCTGGGGCTTGAACCCACGCCCTTGACATGAAACGCGCGCTGCCTTACAACCGGGGTGGCTATAAATCCGTTAACATAAGTGAAACAATAAATACATAACGTAAATCCAGTCCTGAAAATGACTTCATCTTCAACCTCCATCCATGGTTCCTGTAACTTAGTCATTTCTCAACAAAAATGAAAGATGTAAACATGGAAGTTACTCCATTTTTCCATATGAATCCAACCATATAAATATCATAAGCTATAAATCAAAGATTAATGAGAATTTCTAAAAGTACCAAATTTTGACCTAACTTTTTATAGAGATTCAAACCTAAAATTCTCTAAGCTCAATCAATATAAATGAAATGCATGGACATGTACAATTTCAAGGCAATGATATCTACATTTTATCTTCACAAATGCAAGCTTTACAATGCCTAAATGAAAAGATAGAAGTTCAAAAAAGATACCTTAAAACTGGAAATCATGAAATGCAAATGAGCTTGATTCAAGGTGCTGCAATGATCAGGTTAGCTTCCTCAAGTTCCCAGGAAGCTAATGCAATGATTAGCTTGAGCAATGGATGGCTGGAATGGCCTAGAGAAGTCCAGTTGCAGAGCTCTATTTTTGAGTTTGGAAGATGATGAAGATGGAGTTACAGTTATGAAAGAGGGATGAAGATGGACTATATTTGATGTATAGAAGATTTGTGATTGAATTGGAATGAAAACGCCCGAGGGAAATGTGAGTTTAGGTTTCAAAGTCAGAATGTGCACATAAATGGAGTTTTGATGCAAGTTCTGATTTGAGGGAGTTTGGGAGAGTTTCAGGGTGCTTAATATTGTGTGTTAGCTCACAATTAGTGCCTATGTTTATAAGCAAAGAGTTTGGATGCTTGGAGAAGTCAGAAATCAAGAATCACATGTTTGTGGATTTTTGCTGTATTTTGAAGAAAGCTTGAAATATATGGTTCCAATGCACAAGTACCTGGTTTATAGGATGGCTTAGAAGCTTTAAACAAGTTGCTTCTTAACATACATGTTGTGTATGTTCATAATAATAAGTTAGAGGCTCAAGAAGAGTGGACTTTGTGCATAAAGCAACTTTTCCAAAATGACAATGTTGCCTTTCTTCCTAAAATGGTATTAAGCATGGGCAATGCATTGAATGCTTGGATTAAAGCTACTAACAACTGTGTAGACATTTAATTATGGAGTGGAAGGCAAGTTAGAAGCCTGCAAAGTGGGATTTGTACAACATGCTTGAAGATTGGATCAAGTGTTCATCACAAAATTGACTTGTAATACAAGAATGAAACCCTAAGTTCATGGCTTCGATTATCTTAGCTCAAGTATGATCTCAATGAGTTATTGGACATTTTGGAAAGCTTGTAACATCCTCTACAACCTTCATGTTAGACATTTTTGAAAATTAAAATTTGAACTAGGTGAAAAATTGCCATAAAGTTAGGTCAAAATCCTGCCTAACTAGGGCAAAATTTCACTAAGTCTTTTAAGTTTCATGAGCATGTCTTCACAAATTCATAACTTAAAATCCAAGCATTTCTAGGAAAATTTCTGTGCTATAATTTTTTAGGTCTCATTGAGATCTAAAACTTTCATGTTGGAAGTTTCCTTTGAATCATCTTGCATCATGGTGGAAATTTGGCTCAAAGTTATGAAAAAATGTGAATTTTCCAACACTTAGAAAAAATTCTAAGTTTTAGAATTTTGACTTTTCAAAGATGAATCTTGACTTTTTGATTTATTGGTGAACAAGTTTCATATTTTGACATGTCTTTATAAATTGTAATCTTTGAAACTTGATTTTGATCAAAAAGTCAAAGTTTGACTTTTTAGTGTATAGTTGACTTTTCATCAGTTGACTGAAATTTAACTATCAATCAATTTATCTTGAGAAATATTTTGAGTCATGCCATTAGGTAAAAATGATGTATTTTAATCCTTGGGATCATGTTTTAAACCAATAAGTCATCGGTTAGGTCAAAAATAAAAAATTGCAGCTTCTCAGTCAAAACCCTAATTTTGACAATTTTGCCCTTTTGATGATCTGATCAAATTACTTGAGGAATTGTGATCCAAACTTGATAAGTTGACATATATGAGTTCACCATGTTGATATGGATCAAAAGTTATAAAGTTCGACTGTAGGTTGACCATAATTGACTTTTAATCCAATATAGCTGATTTTAGGTCATCTGATCAACTAACTGAGCAAAAATTTGATCCAAAGGTTGAAACTAGACATGAGCAATATTGAGGGTCCAAAATGGTCCATGAAAGTAATATGGGGCATTAAAATTCCAATTGTCTTTGTGCAAACTCAAACTCTAATTTGAGTCATCAGTGCTTAAGGAGGCGTCTTGAGCTGATCAAACCTTGTGTAGTCTTGAATCCATGGAGATCTTATGAGAGATTTCTTGAGAAATGAGAGGGAAATTTTTTGGGTACAACAGTATGCAATGTTTTTAGGGATCTCGCAGGGTAAACAAGAAAATGTCAGAATTTTGCAGCTTCAATTAAAGAACTTCGTATCATTGAGTGTCCTTCTATGAGAGTCAAGCTCACCATATCAAGTTGGTCATAGCCCCAGACCCAATTTGTTGTGTTTTGATCTTTTGACGGAATTGGCTAGAGGAAAATAATTCCCCTTAGCCCCCTACTAGACGTCTGATTTACCATAACCTGCATCACAACCCCTTAAGATCCTTGAAATGGTTAAGGAAATGTTGTGGCATGATGTGTATGATTATGTTAAGAAATCACATGTATAACAAGCACAAGCAAATCACACAAATACCTTAGGTAAGGCTTGCATGGGTTTTAAGGTAATAACCTCTTGAAGTTGGATTGGTTCAACCTGTCCTATAATTAGTAACCGGGTTCTAAGGGATCTCAATATCACCGACCTTTCCCACAAGCTTCATTCGATAGGCGACTGACTCGCTACCAAACAAAACTCAGGATTAAAGTCTCAATGAGTGTAGCATCGAGTATCTTCCGACTTTGGGAATACACCAAAGACATCCATCTCACTACGTCCTAATGTCCAAGTTATTCATTTAAAGGTTCTAAGGTCAGTTGACGCTTCATGACACCACGTGGCGACCCCGTATTCTCCTTGATTAACTCAAGGGCTACCGGTACCAACCAAAGTGTCACATTAACGTAGCCATCTCTTTAACCGTGTCGGTATACCCCGCACAGTTTCCACGATCTATTGCTACTTACCTAAAAGGTTTCCCCAGATTCGCATGTAAGATCTATAGCAACCCAAACAAATACCCTTAAAAGTAAATCAATCAAACAGACAAAGAAACAAGTTTAAAATGATCTAGACCCTAAGCTAAACCCCACTTATTATTTTCCCCAACAGAGTCGCCAGTTCTGTGATACGGTGGCAGAACCGAATGTTATACTGGTTTGTGTTTTGTATTCGTAAATGCCGTGGTAAGCAAGAGTTGCCATTGAATTTTATTTTACCCAACAAAGGAAAGGGTGAAAAGAACATAAAAAGACTTTTTTCGAGATTTTGAGTAAGAGGTGTAAATTATGGAAAGGGAAGGTGTTAGCACCCTTTCCATCCGTGGTTTTCCACAGGCTCTTAGGCACTTGCTCATTTTTTGAAAACTATTTTTGTGTTTGTGTGTTTTGAAAGATCGTGTTAGCTTTATGATAACTCTTGTATCAGTCCTCAAGAGTGTGATAAAGCATTTTTGAAAAGAAGTTTTGAAAGTGTGTAAGTGTAAAAAGATTTAGATTTTGAGAAAGTACTTAAGAATCATCTACCTACTCAAAAAAGGGTGTTCTTTTCCTCCTACCCTTTAGATAGTGCTATCCTACTATTAGTGAGTAGGAAGCCCTATCGTCGGATATTGAGGAACTATCGAAAGGGACGTTACAGTCACTAAGGCAACTGGGCAAGAACTCTTAGTAAATATCCTAAAGCCCTAAGATCACTTTTTAACCGATGCAACATTCCAGAGGGTCATCGAGGGACTAGTGATATCTTAGACTCAAGGTCAGCCACTAAGGATTCTCACGTTTTGAGAATTGTGACCGTATTTGAAGGCAACCAAAGTGGGAGATACCTTAGGGGTGAGAATGTGCAAGTGGTCTTGATTCTGTTCATTTATCTTGTGCATTTAGGGTTACCTATGTCCAATTAATTATTATCTTTCCATACAATCCTATTAGCATACATCTAAGCAGTTTATCATACGGAAAGTAAATTGCGGAAAAATAAAAATCCTAACTATTACAGGGCCATGAGGCAGTTACATAATTATAGATATGAATTTAAATCTAATTTAATTATTACAAACCAGGAACAATTACATAATTGGAAAATAATACGGCAAAAATAATAAATAAGTGAAGTGTCTAAATCCTAAAGCGCGCATAAGTTAAAAGCGAAGTATTTTTTATTGTTTTTTATTTGAAAAATTTAAATGATGAAAAAGTAATTAATTGGAAAAATTATGAATTAAAAAAAATTAAACCTGAATAAAAAATAGTTTTTGATATTTTTTTAAGAAAAAGATTTGAAATTTAAAGCTAGATTCTAATTGATTTTATTTTAAAGAAACCAATCATAATAACTAAGTCAAATTAATTTACAAAATTAATTTTAATAAAAAAAACCTAAATCCCATTTTTGTGTTATTTTACTGATTTTATGATTAAATAATTAAAATTAATTTTTGAAATTAATTAAAATAACAAAGAAATTAAATTTAAAAAATATAGTAAAAAGAAAAAAGAAGAATGGGCCTGATATTGAAGCATTTTGGGGGGTGCAAAGTTGAATTTGCAGAGCCCAGATCAGCCAGCCCAATTGTCCTTTGCATGTGATTTGGTGTTGCTGCCTCTTGGAGGTCCATGGTGGGGACGCATGTTTGGAGCGTTGGATCTGGCGCCATGCAGATCTGATGGCATGAATTGATGGTGCAAGGTGTACGCATGGGCAAGCAGGTGCATTGGATCTGAAATAAACATGTGAGAAAACATAAAATGTTGGACCTGAGACTCGAACCCAGGTCCTTCCCCTTCCAGCGCGCTTTGTTTACAGTCTGAGCCAATGTACTCATTCGTTAAGTAAACAACAACAAAACAATATAACCCAAAAATAAATGATCAAAATTTATTTAAGAAAAACGTTCGTTGCATTCAAATGGCCCAAACAGATCACTCCACGCCATCATCTTCTTCACCTGTCCATCGTTTTAGCCCAACACCTTTTACCTACGGACAAATCCATCACTAAAGCACCTGTAAATCTCTAAAGTCCAGAACAGGAAATACAAATTCAATTCAAATACATGAATCAATTGGGTTTGATCCCCTAAGCATGATGGTATCCATTGTTAGGTCTAATTTTTCCTGCATCTTAAAACCCTAAAAGGAAGGTTAAAACCCTAACAATGGCAGTTTAACATATATGTATCAAAACTGGAAATTAAGTATTCAAATACATTTTAAATGATCAAACAAACAGTAATGCATAATTAAAACCTATTTATAATGTGTGTATGATCAAAATCAAATTTAGAAAAATATGTGCAAACCATGACGATGTATGTGGTGATTCTGGATGCTTTGATGCGTGAGAATGATGTTGTTATCTTCAGAACATCCCCATGAATGGATTGCAAACGTCAAAGTTCCTTGAAACCTTCTGCAAATATCAATCCGATTGTCACTTTTTTTGTCAAAAATTTGGAACTTCTTATGTGTATTCTATGCGGCAAAACCTCTCTTTTTTGGTCTGGCAATGTTATACATATATATGAGAATGCATTAGGTTAAAAAAATTGGATAGAATCTTGAAGATTTGTGAAAGGAAGATTTGATTTGCAATTTGGATTTTTTTTCTTCTAAACTTGGCCAAAACATGCTTTTTTTCTTCCAATCAACCCTTGCACACAATCTTGACTTGATCATCTGATTCTTGACCTATGATATGATCCTAAAAAAAATCTTTGGATTTTAGTTCATTATTTCACTGTTTTATTTGATTTATTTTAATTTAAATGAATAAAAATTCAAATAAATAAAAACAAATCTCATAAAAATAAAATAATGTATTTAAATATCCTAAATAAGTTCATGGATATGCTTGAGATCCAAAACCCACGCCCATTAGTCCAAAAGATCCAATTTGCTCACATTGACTTTTGTGCATTTTCATAAAATTGGTCAACTTTAGCAATGCATATCTTTCTTAATTTTAACCCTATGAGTGTGTTCTTTGACTTTTTAGAGAGCTTAGGAGATCCTATAAACAACCCTTTTGGTTTCACCTCAACTGGATCTTCCATGTTCATGTAAGGAGCTTTGACCCAAAAGGTGTTTTTGTTGACTTTTTGAAAGGACCTATAATGTCTGAGCATGTATCTTTTGATTGAGGCATTTCTTGAACTTGAGAGCTGAAGAGAAGTTGTAGGGAATTGGATTCTCTTAAAAATGAGACTTGGAGGAAAATTTTATGATAAAGTATGAGAAAGTTATGCCTAGTCAAAGTTTGATTGACTTTTCATATAGAAACCCTAATTTTCCATTTTTGACTTTTGATGAGTTAGTACAGTTGATTGACATATATATTTGGGCCACAATTGACTTTTGACCTAGTACAGTTGATTTCCAAGCATTTGAGCAGTTGACTGAGCAAACTTATTGTTCAAGGCATGAAATTTGGCATGGATGATCTTGAGGACATATTAAGACAAATGGAGAACATTTGGGATCCTTGGGACTCACACATCTTGCTTAAAATTGAAACCCTAGTTGAGGCTTATTTCCTTAGGGAGAGAATTTGTCTGGTCCATTCTTGGTCATCCTTGAGAAATTGAGGACCTCTAGAGGCATGTCTTAAGTGACAATGGGAGGGCAAATTTTGGGGTACAACAGCTTCCCCTGTTAAATCTTCTTAAACCTGAGGATGTAGATTGGTTGGTCTGCCTTTCGTGATCTGAAGGTGGAAGATGATTGAACAGTAAAGTGCCCAGAAATTTTCACTCATCTGAAACGATACTTGACTGTGTAGGTAATATCGGGAATGGGCTTATAGATGCCATTTGGAGAAGATGACGGAAGATCGTCAGAGATGAGCTTAAAGATGCCATCCAGAGAAGGTGTCAGAAGATCATCGGAGATGGGCTTAAAGATTCCATCCAGAACAATGTTAATGAGCTACTCTTTTGTGGGAATCCTTATTCCTGTTATTGAGGAGGACTCCGCTGAGGAATGCTGGTCTCCATTTGGGAAATAGAGTTCAGGAGCTTCGGTTGTCCATTACTCTACCGGGGACTCATCTCTTGATTGAAGAGACGGAAGTGAACTGCTATCTGGTCATGATCCAGGCTTCACAGTGACTTGCTGAGGATAATAAGGCTAACTGCTATCCGGTCGTATTCCACGCTTCATAATGACTTACTGAGGGAATGAGATTAAGTTATTATCTGGTCGTGCTCCATGCTTTGTAGTTTCTTTAATTGGAATAGAAATCAGAAGAATCTTAGTGTCGATTCAACTGAACCAGAGAAAAGTATTGGAAAATCTTCAACTGGAATAGGAATCAGAGAGATCTTGGTGGCGATCTGATTGAACCAGAGAAGGTCTTGAATTAACTTTGACTGGAACGAAAATCATAAGAATCTTAGGATTGATTCAACTGAACTAGACAAAAGTCTTAGGATATCTTCAATTGGAATAGGAATCAGAGAGATCTTGGTGGCGATCTGACTGAACCATAGAAGGTCTTTAATTAACTTTGACTGGAACGGAAATCAGAATAATCTTAGGATCAATTCAACTGAATCGAACAAAAGTCTTAGGATATCTTCAACTGGAATAGGAATCAGAGAGATCTTGGTGGCGATCTGATTGAACCAGAGAAGGTCTTAAATTAACTTTGACTGGAATGGAAATCCGAAGAATCTTAGGATCGATTCAACTGAACCAGACAAAAGTCTTGGGTCAATCTTCAATTGGAATAGGAATCATAGGGATCTTAGTTACGATCTGACTGAACCAGAGAAGGTCTTTAATTAACTTTGACTGGAATGGAAATCAGAAGAATCTTAGGATCGATTTAACTGAACCAGACAAAAGTCTTGGGTCATCTTCAACTACAATAGGAATCAGAGAGATCTTAGTGGTGATCTGACTGAACAGAGAAGGTCTTCTGAGAACGTCATTCTGAGGAAGATGATGAAATAACCTTTCATCATACGTAGCTTTTGAGAAAACTACCAGGTCTTATAAGTAGCTGACGGTGTTTATTGATTTGATATTTTCCCTGGAAAAGGCAAAGAGTTAGTCATATGCAATTTCATGATATATGAAAGGCATTGTGGTGTTGTTCTCAAAATAAATGAGATTATGATGTATGAAACGTGTATCTGCATGCCACAATGTATGAATATGGAATGCTATTGTGATGTTTCTTAGTCTGGGAAAGTAAATCACGGAATGCTGCTGAAAGTAAATCCCGGACTTCTGCTGAAGAGTATAAGGAGGCTGAATCCTTCATTTCCGTTGGGGATGATGAATGAATATAATTTTCCAGGTATTTCCTCTTCCTGTTTGAGGATGTTCTGTCGGGGACTGACTCTGCTTGAGAATAACTCTGGAGGGAGATTCTTTATTGGAAGATTTTTCTGTTGTAGAGAAATAAAATCTGTTAGGTAATGAAACTTCCGTAGTTAGAGAAATAAACTCTACTCGGGAGGAGGTTTTATAACTTTTGGAAATTATAAAACTCGGCTGGGGAGTACAAATCGCAGCTGGAGAAGGAATTTTGCTGGAGGAGGTAATTCCTGCTTAAGGAAGGAGAGATCGAAACTTTGGTTGTTTCTACTCTATGGGGAACATAGACGTCACGGGGTCATATGTAATGATGACTTCGTCTCAAAATTGTCGCTGCCCCTGTACCTGCTGGAATGAGTAACTGTCGGGACTAAAATGGTTTTTTAGACTTTGTCTCGTTCCTTAAAGTCATGAGCAACTGTCTTTCTGTTTCTTATGCAAATATTTGTGAATAGTAATCATATTCAAATGAATATGTCAAGAATAAGTCATTGGACGTTTTTTTGCAAAACAAAACAGAAAAAGAAAAACAAACAGTCTTCTACTTTCAAAGAAGTGATTTGTATTGATTTTTTTTAAGTTTTCCTATAACAGACATTTTGTACAAAGAGGATGACGTTCTAGTAGGAGAATGAAGTCGTAAAGTGTGCAAACTATACAAAATAGTGTACAAAGGGAAGAAAACAGCTATGTGTAATAATCCCATTTGGTTTTAATTCTGCTATTTCCCTTATGTCTTCGAGCGTCTCATCACTTTGCTACTTGTCTGAAGCTGACTGGATTGATCAATACCGTTTGAGCTTGATAGTTGATACTGAAGTCTGGTCGCAAGGTGATCCAATGGGACATAGTGATATGCTTTAAATCCCTAACTTTTTCCTGGACCGTCCTTTCGGGTTTTCAGTCCACCGGGATACCCTTTTTTGCCCAAGCCGCCTTTTAAGGTTATCGACTTGCCGGGTGTACAAATATTTTGTATTCATCCCTAATTTTTGTCCGAACCCTTTTGGTTCACCGGGATGCCCTCATTTTTGCCTAGGCCAGTCAACCTAGCGGGCCTTTATTTACGCGTAGTATCTTTTCACTATATCTGCATTAACAGGGTGAGGAAGGTCGTCACCATCCATGGTAGTCAGAATCATGGCTCCACTGGAAAATATGCTTTTGAAAACAAATGGCCCTTCGTATGTGGGATTCCACTTTCCCCTGGGATCACCTTGCGGCAGTATGATGCGCTTGATTACTAGATCACCCACTTGATACACTTGATGTCTGACCTTTTTGTTGAAAGCCTTGATCATCCGTTTTTGATACATTTGACCATGGTAGACAACAGTAAGTCTTTTCTCATCAATTAGATTCAGTTAATCAAGTCGAGTCTGGATCCAATTGTCTTCGTTTAAGCCTGCATCCTTCATGATCCTCAAAGAAGGGATCTGGACCTCAATAGGTAGGACAACCTCCATACCATATACCAGAGAATAAGGTGTTTCCCCTGTCGACATTCGTGCAGAGGTGCGATAACCATGAAGAGAAAATGGTAACATCTCATGCCAGTCTTTGTATGTCACTGTCATCTTCTGTATGATTTTCTTAATGTTCTTATTAGCAGCCTCCACAACGCCATTGATCTTCGGCCAGTAAAGGGAAGAATTATGATGCCGGATCTTGAATTGTTTACAGAGTTCCGTGATCATTATATTGTTGAGATTCGTACCATTGTCTGTGATGATTCTTTCTAACACACCATACCAACAAATCAGGTTATGCCTGATGAACTGCGCCACCACATTCTTGGTAACAGTAGCAAAAGAGGCAGCCTCAATCCACTTCGTGATGTAATCAATGGAGATTAAGATGAAGCGATGCCCACTAGAAGCAGTAGGTCTAATATCTCTGATCATGTCGATGCCGCACATTGCAAAGGGATAGGGAGCCGTAAAGACGTTCAAGGGAACCAGAGGTACATGCACTTTATCAGCGTAGATCTGGCATTTGTGACAAGTTTGGGAATGCTGATAATAGTCTGCTTCCATAGTGGATATATAGTATCCTGTCCGTAGGATCTTTTTAGCCATGGTATGTCCACTAGAATGGGTTCCAAAGGTACCTTCGTGTAAATCTACCATAATCCTCTCTGCTTCCCTCTTGTCTATGCACCAAATTAAAATTGAGTCAATGTTGCGCTAGTAGAGGATTCCATTACTGAGGAAGAACTTTGCGGCGACCCTTCTTAGAAACTTCTTATCATTGACAGATGCCCCCTCGGGATATTCTTGAGCCTCGAGATACCTCTTTACTTCATGAAACCAAGGTTTGTCTGCTACTCCTTCATTGTCAATCTCATAGCAGTATGCTGGTTCATCCAACCTCTCAATAGTGATCCGAGGAGCCTCGTTGCCCCACTTGACCTTGAACATAGATGACATAGTAGCTAGCTTTCTGCTAACTAAGTCTCTTCTCATGGAAAATCTTCAAAGGTGACCTCTTCAAAGTGTGGAAGCAATGTTAGCATATGTTCTTTGTACGGGATGAGATTCGGGTGCTTCATATACCACTCTCCTTTGATCTAACTTATTACCAAGGCTGAATCCCGAAAACGCTCAAGAACATGATCCTCATGTCAATAGCAGCTTTGAGACCCATGATGCATGCTTCATACTCTGCCATATTGCTGGTACAGTTGAAAGATAATCTAGTTGTGAAAGGAGTATGACAACCTTCATGAGATATGATTATAGCACCAATGCCATTTCCGAGTATGTTGAAGGCTCCATCAAAAACCATAGTCCATCAGGATCATTCTTCAAGTCCTTCATCCAGTTTAGGTTCTTCATAGTCAATCACTAGCATAATATTCTCGTCCTGGAACTCAAAATTCACGGACTGGTAGTCATCTACATCCTGATGAGCCAAATGATCAGCTTGTACACTTCCCTTGATTGCTTTTTGGGTCGTGTATTGGATATCATATTCGATCAGGATCATTTTCCATCTTGCTCTTCTTGCAGAGAGAGTGGGCTTCTCGAAGATGTAATTGATCATATCCATCTTAGATATAAACAAAGTAGTGTGGGTCAACATATACTGTCTCAAGCGGCGAGCAACCCATGCCAAAGCGCAACAAGTTTTCTCGAGAAGTGAGTATCTTATTTCACAGTCGATAAATTTTTTTCTAAGGTAGTATATCGCATGCTCTTTTCGACCGGACTCGTCATGCTACCCCAGCACACACCCCATTGAATTATCTAACACTGTTAAGTACATTATCAAAGGTCTTCCTTCAATTGGAGGCATCGGATTTGGAGGCTCTTAAAGGTATTCTTTGATTCTTTCGAAGGTTGTCCGACATTCGTCATTCCACTTTACCACTTAATCTTTTTTAGGAGTTTGAAGATTGGCTCACAAGTAGCTGTTAAATGGGAAACGAACCTGCCAATGTAATTTAAGTGTCCCATGAAGCCTCTGACTTCCTTCTCAGTGTGAGGAGCTGGAATCTCTTGTATAGCCTTCACCTTTGCAGGGTATACCTGAATTCCCTTGTCACTGACAATGAAACCTAGAAGTTTACCAGACCTTACCCTGAAGGTGCACTTGTTCGGATCAAGGTGTTCTTCCTCAGTTTGAGACCTGGTTATCATGTCATCAACATAGACCTCTATCTCATGGTGAATCATGTCATGAAACAAGGATACCATGGCTCGCTGATAGGTTGCCCCAACATTCTTTAATCCAAACGACATCACTTTGTATCATAAAGTGCCCCATTGCGTAATGAAGGTTGTCTTCTCCATGTCTTCGGATGCCATCTTGATTTGATTGTAACCAAAGAAACCATCCATGAAGGAAAAGATCTTGTGTTTCACAGTGTTGTCAACCAAAACGTCAATGTGGGGAAGCGGAAAGTCATCTTTGGGACTTGCCCTGTTCAAATCTCTATAGTCAATACACATTCGTACCTTGTCGTCCTTTTTAGGCAACGAAACTACATTGGCAACCCATTGGGGATAAGAGGTGACAACTAAGAAACCAGTTTACTTGAGCCCCTAAAGAGAAACCCAAACCAAATTTATCATACTTGTATGGAATATCAGGGAGTTGGCCCCGGGTGGTAGACCCACTTTCTTCTATAACTGCTTTTGCATCCTTGAGAGAAGCCATCTTCAAGGGAGGTCTGGTGATCTTTGGCATATTAGTGAAAATTTCAGTTGCAGCCATAGTCTAAGATACCTGTTTGAAATTCTGGCATGGAGTCTTGATGAACTCACCATCCATTTCTACATATCTGAAAGAATTCAGGTGACTGACCATGTATTATTCTTCACCGTGTACAGTGACAAATTCTTCCCTTGATTGGATATTTCATCATCTGATGCAGAGTGGACGTAACAGCTTCCACCCCATAAATCTAAGGGCGACCCAATAAACAATAATAGGATGTTATGATATCCATCACGTAGAAGGTAGAGTCGAAAGTCTGATAACCAACTTTGATGGGGATGTCCACCACCCCATGCACCATTCTCTTTGAACCTTCAAAAGCCCTCACTACAATGTTGCTGGGCTTCAAGGTCATACCTTCACAGTCTAGTCTATTCAGAGCTTTCTTAGGCAGCGCTTTCAAAGATGAACCAGTGTCTACCAGGACATGGGCCAAAGTAGTGTCCCTGCATTCGACAGAGACATGTAACACATCATTGTGGCACATGGGCAGTTTTAAGAAATTTCACTAAAGCCTTTGCATGAGCTTCAGAGCATAACAGTAAGGCTAGCATAAAAATCTTGGAAGGGGTTTTCCCCAACTGCTCGACTACATTGTAGTCGCTCTTCTTTATAATTTTCAAAATTTATTCCATCTCCTTCTTGGAAGCCTCTAGGATAGATACTGACTGCTCCTTCGTCTGGACAGGCTCAACCAATATGTCCTTTCCCTGAATCTCGGTCGACTTGGTGATGGGGCTGTCAACAGGGGTAACCGCAAGGATTGCAGTAGTAGTATCAGCAGGAACAAAAGTAGGAATGAACCCAGGACCAGTAACAACTCTTGGAGAAGAAATATCAAGGGATAACCCTCTTCCACTTCTTGTTATTTTTCTGGTTCAAGCAATGTTGTCAATGTCGGGATCAACATTCTCAGAAACCTGGTCTTCAACATGCAGCAATTCTTACTTGACGTCGTGGTAGTAGACGTCACCCCCATAGTTCCAGGGAACAGTTTTGTCCGAAGAGTACGGGATTGGCCCAGGCATAGTAATTATCAGTGGAGTCACCTTCGGAACAGATGTAATCCTAATGGATCTTTTGGTTGAGACCCTGGGAGGATTGGCGGAAATGGTTATTATTGAAATATCCTTGCAAGAAATGGTTGGAACAGGAGTCTTCTCAAACAAAACCTCTCTTTCATCCATCAGGCGCTGAACACCTACCTTCAACAAATGACAACCAGTCGGTAGAGATAAACAGAAGTGGCAACCTTCTCCACAGTCCGAAAATAAACTGGCATTCAATAAATTCCACTTAACGGTCAGGAGAGGAGTAACAAGTTCATCAATGGCAGTAACAAACATATCATCTTCAATAGCGTTAACACCATGATTGTGCTTGGGCATATGAGCAGTGATAACATTTGGAATCTCAGGGGCGTCAAATTCAATTTCCTTCGCATCGAGAAGGTCTTGCACCTTCTTTTTCAAAGCCCAGCAGTCGTTTGTATCATGACCTGGACTTGCTGAATGATAAGAACAGCGGGCATTCAGATTGTAGCCGGGAGAGGCAGTGTTGGGATTCTTCAGAGCTTCCTTCAAAGATACCAGATTAAACTTCAGTAAATGTGGCAAGACTTGAGACATTGTCATATTTATCAGGGTAAAATGTCTTATCGGCCTTTCTATTATAGGCTGATTGTTCCTTTACTGAATAGGTGCAGGTTTAGAGATCATAAAATCCCCTACCGCCCGGCGGTGTTCAATTTTGTCTCGATTCCTTTGGCTGTACATGGCACTGACCTCCTTCTTCCTAGAAAAAGGCTTCCTTACTGTACTGGAGGACGCATCCTTTTGGATCTTACCACTCCTAATTCCAGCTTCCACTCTTTCCCATGTAAAGATCAATTCAGTAAATTCGGTTGAGGAGCTTCCAATTAAGTGATTGAAAAATGGACCAGACAGGGTACCTAAAAACATATCCACTAGCTCCCTATCAGACAGGGGAGGCTGGACTCTTCCTGCTAAGTCCCTCCACTTCTGAGCGTAGTCTTTAAAGCCTTTGCTCAAACCCATAGCCATACTTTGGAGTTGAGTACGGGTGGGAGCAAGGTCTGTGTTGTATTGATACTTCTTGTAGAAAGTAGTAGCTAGGTCTTCCCAATTACGAATGTTGGTCCTTTCCAGCTGGTAGAACCATTCTAACTGAGTCGCGGATAGACTATCCTGAAAGAAGTGGACCCATAAGTCCTTGTCAGCAGTGTGAGGTTGGATCTTCCTCACATAAGATCAGAGGTTCATTTTGGGACATGAAACCCCATCATATTTGGAAAACACTGACACCTTGAACTTTTGTGGGGTGACAACCCCAGACACCAAACCCAGCTCGTCAAAGTCCAGCCCAGGCACTTTCTGGATTTCTGTTGCACTCAGAAGCTCTTCCAGCTGTTTGTACTTTTCATCAGCCGGAGGATACTGCTCTTCATTGTAATCAGTCTCATTGTCAGATTCCCTCGGACTAGGGTCTTCCTCTCTTGTCTCACCCTTTTAAATATCACCTTCTTTGGATGAAGATGTCAGCTTAACCACTTGCCTTAGTGGTCCTTTGAATATCCTTCCCAGATTTACCACACCAGTTGTCCTCCTTGGCTTCTTAGTCTTCTCTTTAACAATTAGAGCTTTAAATTCCTCTTGCCCCTTGGCTAGGGCCATGATCATCTATTGAACCTGTGCATTCTGAGTTTGTAAATCCTTCATTGTTTGTTCAAGAGCCATTGCTGAAATAAACAATGAAGAGGATGAGAAACCTGCTATGAAACCTGCTTATGTAATGATATGTATGATATATGTATGTGTAATACGGTGGGAGAACTGACTTGGTATGTTTTGCGTTTTATCACAATTGTTGCGGTTAGCAAGAGTCGCCACCGACTTTTCTTTTATCCAAAAGGAAAGGTTAAAAAGAATAGGAAAGACCTTTGAGATTATTTCTTGAGTTCAGGGGGTAGATTATGAAAACGGAAGGTGTTAGCACCCTTTTCATCCATAGTTATCTATGGGCTCTTAGTTGTTTGCTAGATCACTTGCTTTTGTTTGAAAATGTGCTTTGTGGTGGTTTTTGAATGTATTTTGAAAAGGCGCCTTCGTTTAGGCAAACTTTGTAATGGTTCTCGTTCGTAAGAACGTATACAAAGTGTTGGACTTTTGAAAAATATTTTATATTTTGAAAGTTTGTTTTTGAAAGTGTTTGGTGTTTGTTTTGAAAAATGAGCAAGGATCTTTCTCTTGAAAGTGAGCAAGCAACTAGGAACATTCTACCTACTCAAAAGTCTTTTGTTTATTTCTTCCTTTCCTTTGATGTTCCTATCTTACCATTGATTGGTAAGAAGCCTTATCTTTGGATGTAAAGGGGCAGGTGTGGGTCATCGTATGGTCATAATGTTGTGAGGTATCTTAGCATTTCTCTTTGAGGGACTAAGATCATTTGAAATGTAACATTTGTAGCTAAGACATCCCACATGCATAACATGACCAATTTTGTAAGGCAACAAGTGGGATTACCCTAAGGGTGCATGTGTGAATAATGTGTTTGATTTTCATGCATTACTTATCTTGGATTAGGGTTCTCTACGTGTTGGTTTTATCTTTCCATACAAACCCTAATTACTAGTATTTATATGAAAGGCGCCTTCGTTTAGGCAAACTTTGTAATGGTTCTCGTTTGTAAGAACGTATACATATTGTTGGACTTTTGAAAATATTTTATGTTTTGAAAGTGTTTGGTGTTTGTTTTGAAAAATGAGCAAGGATGTTTGTTTTGAAAGTGAGCAAGTAACTAGGAACAATCTACCTACTCAAAAGTCTTTTGTTCATTTCTTCCTTTCCTTTGATATTGTTATCTTACCATTGATTGGTAAGAAGCCTTATCTTTGGATGTAAAGGGACGGGCGTGGGTCATCGTATAGTCATGATAACAATTTTGTGAGGTATCTTAACATTTCTCTTTTGGGACTAAGATCATTTGAAAGGCAACATTTGTAGCGTCATCAAGGGACTATGATCTTGTATTTTTGATTGTTTTTGCTAAGACATCCCACATGCATAACATGACCATTTTTGTAAGGTAACAAGTGGAATTACCCTAAGGGTGCATGTGTAAATAATGTGTTTGATTTGCATGCATTGTTTATCTTGGATTAGGGTTCTCTACTTGTTGGTTTTATCTTTCCATACAAACCCTAATTACTAGCATTTATATGAAAGCGATAAATTGCGGAAAGTAAAATTACTACACTATTAGATCATTAGGGGGATGGGGTATACAAATTTACAAATGGGAATTTGCAAGAAATTAAACATAATTTATCTATTCCAACCATATTGAATAATGTACAAGAAAATGAAAAGAATATAATGTGCCGGAATATAAATGGAAAGGAAATGATTTTGTTTGATTTTTGTTAAGGTTTTAGTTTTGACCTAATTAATAAAAATGATTAATTAAATAAAATTAAACCTAAACTAATTAAAAAAAGAAATTAAGTTAGAAAGCATTTTTAGGGTTTTTTATGAAAAGGTTTTAAGTTTAATAAAAATAATATGGAAATTAATTAATTAAAAGAAACCTAAATTCTAAGTTAATTTTAAATAAAAGAAAATAAAATAAACTTGAGTCTAATTATTATTTAAATTTAAGAAAGGAAATTAAATTTGTTAGGCGAATGTTTTTTGGTCTTTTTATCTTTAAAAGAACTAACATAAAAAAGTATTTAAAATATGTAAATAAAAAAATAAAATATTTTTGGATTTTTGATTAATAAAAAAAAAATAATATTATTAATAATAATAAAAATGATAAAGAAAAAAAAAGAAAAACAACATAAATTATATTAAAATGAAAAAAAATGTTTGGGCTAGGTGTGTGAAAGCAGGCATGGGGGGGGGGGGGGGGGGGGGGGGGGGTCGGGAGAAGCAAAAATGACAAAGTCCACTGACTTGCGCTGGTTATGGCAAAAAACAAAGTAAAATATGGAAAAATATGAAAAGTGGCAGCACTGGGGCTTGAACCCACGCCCTTGACATGAAACGCGTGCTTCCTTACCATTGGGGTGGCTATACATCCGTTAAATAAGTGAAACAATAAATACATAACATAAATCCAGTCCTGAAAATGATTTCATCTTCAACCTCCAGCCATGGTTCCTGTAACTTGCTCATTTCTCAACAAAAATGAAAGATGTAAACATGGAAGTTGCTCCA
This sequence comes from Vicia faba, assembly GCA_948472305.1. NCBI lineage: Eukaryota > Viridiplantae > Streptophyta > Magnoliopsida > Fabales > Fabaceae > Vicia > Vicia faba. The sequence continues at coordinate 1,114,157,437 of OX451740.1, forward strand.
TTTTTCCATACGAATCCAACCATATAAATATCATAAGCTATAAATCAAAGATGAATGAGAATTTCTAAAAGTACCAAATTCTGACCTAACTTTTTTCAGAGATTCAAACCTAAAATTCTCTAAGCTCAATCAATATAAATGAAATCTATGGACATGTACAGTTTCAGGGCAATGATATCTACATTTTATCTTCCCAAATGCAAGCTCAACAATGCCTAAATGAAAAGATAGAAGTTTAGAAAAGATACCTCAAAATTGGAAATCGTGAAATGCAAATGAGCTTGATTCAAGGTGCTGCAATGATCCGGTTAGCTTCCTCAAGTTCCCATGAAGCTAATGCAATGATAAGCTTGAGCAATGGATGGATGGAATGGGCTGGAGAAGTCCAGTTGCATAGCTCCGTTTTTGAGTTTGGAAGATGATGAAGATGGAGTTATAGTTATGAAAGAGGGATGAAGATGGACTATATTTGATGTATATAAGCTTTGTGATTGATTTGGAATGATAACGCACGAGGGAAATGTGAGTTTAGGTTTCAAAGTCAGAATGTACACATAAATGGAGTTTTGATGCAAGTTCTGATTTGAGGGAGTTTGGGAGAGTTTCAGGGTGCTTAAGCCTGTGTGTTAGCTCACAAATAGTGCCTCTATTTATAAACAAAGAGTTTGGATGCTTGGAGAAGTAAAAAATCAAGAATCACATGTTTGTGGATTTTGCTTGATTTTGAAGAAAGCTTGAAAAACGTAGTTCCAATGCACAAGTACTTGGTTTATAGGGTGGCTTAGAAGCTTTAAACATGTTTCTTCTGAGCATATATGTTGTGTGTGTTTAGAACAACAAGTTATAGGCTCAAGAAGAGTGGACTTTGTGCATAAAGCCACATTTCCAAAATGACAATGTTGCCTTTCTTCCTAAAAGGGTATTAAGTATGGGAAATGCATTGAATGCTTAGATTAAAGCTTCTAACATCTATGTAGACATTTAATTAAGGAGTGAAACACAATTTAGAAGCCTGCAAAGTGGGATTTGTACAACATGCTTGAAGATTGGATCAAGTGTTCATCACAAAATTGACTTATAATACAAGAATGAAACCCTAACTTCATGGCTTCGACTCTCTTAGCTCAAGTATGATATCAATGAGTTCTTGGAAATTTTAGAAATCTTGTAACATCCTCTACAACCTTCATGTTGGACATTTTTGAAAATTCAAATTGGAACTAGGTAAAAAATTTCTATGAAGTTAGGTCAAAATCCTGCCTAACTAGGGTAAAATTTCACTAAGTCTTTTAAGTTTCATGAGCATGTCTTCACAAATTCATAAATTGAAATTCAATCATTTCTAGTAAATTTTCTGTCCTATAATGTTTTATTTCTCATTTATATCTACAACTTTCATGTTGGAAGTTTCCTTTGAATCATCTTGCATCATGGTGGAAATTTGGCTCAAAGTTATGAAAAAATGTGAATTTTCCAACACTTAGAAAAAATTCTAAGTTTTATAATTTTGAATTTTCAAAGATGAATCTTGACTTTTTTATTTCTTTCTGAAATTTTTTCATATTTTCACATGTCTTGGTGAATTTTGATCTTTGAAACTTGATTTTGATCAAAAAGTCAAAGTTTGACTTTTTAGTGCACAATTGACTTTTCATCAGTTGACTGAAAATCAACTATCAATCAATTGATCTTGAGAAATGTTTTGAGCCATGCCATTAGGACAAAATGATGTATTTCAATCCTTGAGATCATGTCTTAAACCAATAAGTCATTGGTTAGGTCAAAAGGCAAAAATTGTACCTTCTCAGTCAAAACCCTAATTTTGACCATTTTGCCATTTTGATGATCTGATCAAATTTCTTGAGGAATTATGATCCAAACTTAATAAGTTGACACATATGAGTTCACCATGTTGATATGGATAAAGAATTATGAAGTTTGACTGTAGGTTGACCACAATCGACTTTTCATCCAATACAGTTGATTTTAGGTCATCTGTCAACTGACTGAGCAAAAATGTGATCCAAAGCTTGAAACTTGACATGAGAAATCTTGAGCGTCCAAAATGATCCATTAAAGTCATATGTGGCATTAAAATTCCAATTGTCTTTGTGCAAACTCAAACCCTAATTTGAGTCATCAGTGCTTAAGGAGGCATCTTGAGTTGATCAAACCTTGTGTAGTCTTGAATCCATGGAGATCTTATGAGAGATTTCTTGAGAAATGAGTGGGAAAACTTTAGGGTACAATAGCTTCCCCTGTTCAATCTTGTTAAACCTGAAGAGTTAGATAGGCAGATCCGCCATTCGTGACTTGAAGGTTGAAGATGATTGAACACTAGAGCACCCAGAAATTTGCACTCGGAGATGTATTAGGAATGGGCTTATAGATGCCATTTGGAGGAATGATGGTAAATACTGGAAGAAGTATCGGAACAAATATTGGGTCAATTTATACTAAAACCTGATGTTTTACCTATGGGAAAAAGGGTTAGTTAAATGCAGATGTATGCATGATGTTCACAAGATGTGGTACTATGCTAAATGAATTTCATATGTATATGCTATGATGTATGAATTTGGGATGCATATTTGTCCGGGAAAATAAATCCCTGACTATTGCTGAGGAGTTTTAGGAAGCTGAATCCTGGATTGCTGTTGGGGATGAAGAATATACATATCTTCAAACTTTGTTGAGAGAATGCTTCCGCCGGGGACTATCTCTTGAATGTTAGATGTTATCTGGTCGGATCCAGGCTCATAACTTGCTGAGGATGAGGAAGTCAACTGCTATCTGGTTGGATCCAGGCTTCACGGCAACTTACTGGGGAAGAATAAATTAACTCTTAAGTGGTCATATTTCAGGCTTCGCAGAAAATTTCTTGAAATTGAACTATTATCTTGTCGGATCCATGCTTTGCAGATTACTTGAAGTGGTAACTACTACCTGGTCGGGTCCAGGCTTCATAGTTTTTTTGAAAAGTTATACTATTAATTGGTCGGGTCCAGGATTCATAGTGTCTCGCTGGGGATTGTAGCTAGTTGTTATCTGGTTGGACTCCAGGCTTCACAATAAATTGCTTAAATAGACAAAGTTGAACTGATATCTAGTCGGATCCAGGCTTCAGGGATTTTGATGTAGATGAAGTTAATTTCTATCTGGTCAGGTCCAGGTTTTATAATAAATATTTCTGAAGAAATAGAGTTGAACTGATATCTGGTCGGGTCCAGGATTTACAGTAACTTTCTTAGAACTTAGTTGTTATCTAGTCGGATTCCAGGTTTCACAACAAACTTCTGAGGGGAATTTCTATCTGGTCGGGTCCAGGCTTCATAGTAACTTGTTGGGGTAGAGGAAAACTCTACTAGGGAAAATAAGTTTTACACTGGTCTGGTTGAGTCCGGGTTCTTCAATATCTTAGAGAGTTAAACTATTATCCGGTCGGGTCCAGGCTCCATAACATCTTGAGAAGTTACACTATTATCTGGTCGGGTCCAGGTTTCATAGCGACTGAAAATAGTACTATTATCTGGTCGGGTCCAGGCTTCATAGTATCTGAAAGGTTTCCACTATTATCTGGTCGGGTCTAGGCTCTATAGTGACTTGAGAAGTTGATTATTATCTGGTCGGGTCCAGGCTTCATAGTAGCTTAAAAAATGTATTATCATCTGGTCGAGTCCATGCTTCATAGTATCTTTTGGAGATAGTAAAGGTTTTTTTTGACGACTTTACTGGGGATTAGGGGTTGTGGCCCTTTTATTTGTAATAGTCTTAAAGGCAAACTCAAACTAGAGAGTATAGACTCAACCGGGGAAGATAGACTCAGCTCGTGATGATAGACTATGCCGGGGGAATTTTGTTTTTCGTTGATTGTTGTATGTTGTATGTTGGGGAAATAAACCATGTTGATGAATACTTAATGAACTGCTGACGAGGTGAGCTCTTTCAGGAAGATATTCACAAGGCTTCCTCTTGTAAGATCAACTTAGCTGGAGAGAGAGATGTCAAGAGTTTGAGACTCTGGATGTGAATTAACCTATGCAAAGAGACTTTGTGGGGATAATGCTAATGAAATAACTTTGTGGGGATGTTTCATATACATTAAAGAGATGCTTGCTGCTGCTTAGCAGTACACATGTGCCAAATAGTTTTAATTATTCTCACGTGCATATGTTCATTCAATTTTAGTCATTGGACATTTTTGCATTCAAAACAAAAACAGAAAGTTTGCACTTCAAAGTATATTTGTATTGATATTTTTACCATGAATAGGCATTTTTTTTGTAAAAAGAGACGAAGATCCTAGTAAGAGGAAATCGTCGAAAGGAAAACAAAAATTGAAAACAAAAACAACTAGCCATGTGGAAATGATCTCATGGTATTCCAACTCTACTATTTCCCCAATGTCTTCGAATGCCCCTTTCCGTTGACAGAAGTTGATTGGATTGATATTGGACCGTTTGAACTCGGACCTTGGTACTAAAGTCGACTATATTGATTTACGGGACATATTCATACGCTTTCAATCCTTAACTTTTTCCTTGACCACCCTTTCGGGTTTTCAGCCCACCAGGATACCCATTTTTGCCTAAGTCGCCCTTTCGGGTTTTCAACTTGTCGGGGGTACAATCTTTTGGATATATCCCTAATTTTTGCCCAAACCTTTTGGTGTGTCAACCTAGCGGGTCCTTTATGCGTAGTATTTTTTAACTATGTTCGTGTTTACAGGATGTGGGAAGTCTTCACCATCCATGGTAGTCAACATAATAGCACCGCCAGAGAACACTCTCTTGACAACAAATGGCCCTTCGTAGGTGGGAGTTCACTTGCCTCTGGGGTCGCCTTACGGAAGAATGATGCGCTTTATCACTAGGTCACCAGCTTGATATACTTGAGGCTTGATCTTTTTGTTGAAAGCCTTGATCATACATTTTTGGTACGTCTGACCATGGCAAACAACATCCAGTCGCTTTTTATCGATCAAGTTCAACTGATCCAATCTTGTCTGAATCCACTCGTCTTCGCCTAAGCCTGCCTCATTCATAATCCTTAGTTAGGGAATCTGAACTTCCACTTGCATGACAGCTTTCATGCCATAGACCAAAGAAAAGGGAGTTGGCCCATTTGATGTCCTAGCTGAAGTACGATAGCCATGAAGAGAAAACGGTAACATCTCATGCTAGTCTTTATAGGTTACTACCATATTCTGCATAATCTTCTTAATGTTTTTGTTGGCTGCTTTGACTGCGCCATTCATTTTAGATCTATATGGAGAAGAATTGTGATACTTGATTTTGAATTGAGTGCAAAGCTCGGTAATCATAACATTGTTGAGGTTAGTCCCATTGTCGTTGATGATCCTTTCGGGGATACCATAGCGGCAGGTGAGGTTATGTTTGATGAAGCTGGCTACCACATTCTTTGTCACTGAGGCAAATGAGGCGACTTCGACCCATTCGGTGAAATAATTGATAACGACAAGAATGAAGTGATGTCCATTGGTAGTGGTGGGATTGATCTCTCCAATCATATCAATGCCTCATATTGCATATGGCCACAGAGCGGTCATGACATTCAGAGGGATAGGAGGCACATGGATCTTGTCAGCATACATTTGGCATTTGTGGCAAGTCCTAGAGTGTTGATGGCAATCAGTATCCATTATTGACCAATAGTAACCAGCCCTCAGGATCTTCTTGGCATAGTATATCCTCTAGAGTGATTTCCAAAGAGACCATCGTGCATGTCTTCCATAATTTCCTCTTCCTCCTTCCTGTCCATACATCGGAGTAGAGCAGAATCATGGTTGCATTTGTACAATATTCTGTTACTTTGGAAGAATTTGGCTGAAAATATTCATAAGAACTTTCTGTCATTGATGGGTGCTCATTCAGAGTATTCTTGTGCTTTAAGGTATCTCTTCACCTCATGGTACCATTGCTTTTCTGTATCAGTGTCAAGCTCACAACAGTGTGCAGGTTCGTCGAATCTCTCAATTGTAATCATAGGAGCTTCATTGTCCCATTTAACCTTGAACATAGAAGACATGGTGGCCAAAGCATCGGCTAACTGATTTTCTTTCCTATGGAATTGTTCAAAGGTGACCTTTTCGAAGTAAGAAATCAAAGATTGCACAAGCTCTTTGTAATGGATGAGATTAGGATGATTAGTATCCAAATATCCTTTTACTTGGCTAATCACTAGAGCAGAATCCCCAAAAAACATTCAAATGTTTGATCCTCAAATCAATGGCATCCCTCAGACCTAAAATGCACGCTTCGTATTCAGCCATATTATTCGTGCAATCGAAGCATAATCTGGCAGTGAAAGGAGTGTGGCAACCTTCAGGGGAGATAATCATAGCACCAATTCCATTACCCAAAGCGTCGGAAGCCCCATCAAAGACCATAGTCCATCGGGATCCTTGTTCAGGTCCATCATACGGTCCAGGTTTCACGCATTCGGTCACTAGCATGATGTTCTCATCCGAGAAGTCAAAGTTCATAGACTGATAATCATCGACAGCTTGATGGGACAAATGATTTTCTAGTACAATTCCTTTGATGGCCTTTTTCATTGTGTATTGAATATTGTACTCAGTCAAGATCATTTTCCATCTGGCTATCCGTCCGGAAAGAGTAGGTTTCTCGAAGATGTACTTGATTGGGTCCATCTTAGAAATCAACAGAGTGGTATGAGTCAACATATACTGTCTTAGCCGGCGAGAAGCCCATGCCATAGTGCAGCAAGTTTTCTCGAGCAGTGAATATCTGGTTTCACAGTCAGTAAACTTTTTGCTCAGGTAATAGATAGCATGCTCTTTTCGGCCAGACTCATCATATTGTCCCAAAACACACCCCATAGAATTATCTAGCACTGTCAAGTACATGATCAAGGGTCTTCCTTCAACTGGAGGCATGAGGATAGGAGGTTCTTATAGATATTCTTTGATTTTGTCGAAGGCCGCTTGGAATTCATCATTCCATCTGACTACTTGATCTTTCTTCAAGAGTTTGAAGATTGGCTCACAAGTAGCAGTCAAATGAGATATGAAGTGGGCGATGTAATTGAGACGACCTAAGTATCCTCTAACTTCTTTTTCAGAGTGAGGGACTGGAATTTCTTGGATGGCCTTTACCTTGGTAGGATTGACTTTGATTCCTTTACCACTGACAACAAAACCTAGAAGCTTTCCAGATCGTACTCCAAATATGCACTAGTTAGGGTTTAACCTCAACTTGTACTTTTTCAGCCTCTCGAATAGCTTGTACATGTGATCGAGATGCTCCTCTTCAGTTTGAGATTTTGCAATCATATCATCTACATATACCTCTATTTCATGATGGATTATATAATGAAACAAAGCTACTATAGACCTTTGATATGTTGCCCCTGCATTCTTTAATCCAAACTGCATGACCTTGTAGCAAAAGGTGCCCCATTGCATAACGAAAGTGGTCTTCTCCATGTCTTCAGGAGCCATACTAATTTGATTATAGCCGAAGAAACCATCCATGAAAGAGAAGACTTTATGCTGAGTAGTGTTATCGACTAAGACATCAATGTGAGGTAAAGGGAAGTCATCCTTGGGGCTTTCCCTATTCAGATCCCTATAATCTACGCACATACGAACTTTTCCATCTTTCTTCGGCACTAGCACCACATTGTTAACCCATTGGGGGTAAGATGTCACAACTAGGAATTCGGCATCAAATTGTTTCATCACTTCATCTTTTATATTTCCAGACATCTCAGGCCTCATGCGATGAACTTTTTGTTTGATAGGAGGACAATCTTCCTTTGTCGGCAGATGATGAACTACAATGTCGATATCCAACCCTAGCATATCTTCGTACGACCAAGCAAACACTTCCAAATAGTCATGCAACATCTGAACCAATTTGCTTTTGACACTTCTTTCCAGGTTAGCACCGATCTTGACTTCTTTCTTGTCTATATCGGTACCTAGATTGATGACTTCAACTGACTCTTCGTGCGGATGAATAGCTTTTTCCTCTTGTAATAGAAGTCTGGCTAGTTCTCCTAGTATTTCACAATATTCCTCGCCTTTGTCTTTGGCTTGGTTAATGGGACGTTCAAAGTCATAGTCGGCAATAGTAGAGTCATTGGCAATGAGATCCAGAGTGGATAAAGACACATGGCTATTTTGATAAACGTATTTAAAGAAAAAGAAAGACAATGAGAACAAATATCTTGAATGCAAAAGAGTCTAATGGTTTGTATTGAATGGTCATATGATAAGATGAACATAAATAAAACCCTTGACAAATGGACCAAAGTGCCCCGACCCAGGTACATGGCTTAAAAGTCGCTGTTTAATATTATAGAAAAAATGTTCTTGAATTATTAAAAAGCAATAAACAAGTGATTACTCCACAATGAAGGAGATGGAAACGAAGTCCTTTGCGTGTCAATTCTTGAGCTCCATTGTAGTAGGATACACCCAATATTTAAATGCACACTCATCATCAGAATCACCTACAGCGTTGACTTCGTGGCTTCTAATACGGAGAGGGGGTTTCCCTGCACGAGCGCGCCTCACTTCCTTCTGAGCCTTGACGGTGAAACCCAAACCACGCTTGTATGCTTTGAGTGTGATCTCGGGGAGTTTCCCTTAAGTGTCACAACTTCCTTCTTCGATTGCAGCATGAGCATCTTTTAATGAAACCATCTTCGGAACGACCTAAACAACTTTGGACGCATCAAAGAAACATTTGGCAGTAGAAATCATTGGTTGCACAACTTCAAAATCTTGACACGGGGTCTCTATAAATTCGCCATCCATCTCCACGTATTTGAAAGAGTTGAGGTGGCTTACCATGAACTCCTCCTCACCACAGACAGTGACAATTCTTCCCTTGACCGAATACTTGAGCTTTTGATGGAGTGTTGAGGTTACTGCCCCAGCTCCATGGATCCAAGGGCAACCCAACAAACAGGAGTAGGCAGGACGTATATTCATGATGTAGAAGGTAGAGTTTAAAATTTGTGAACCCGCCTTGATCGGGAGATCCACCTCTCCATGAATTGTCCTTTTTGATCCATGGAAAGCCCTCACAATAATATCACTTGGTTTCAAGACTAGTCCTTCACAGTCTAGACGGTATAACACCCCCTTGGGTAGCACGTTCAAAGAAGAGCCAGTGTCGACCAGAACATGTGATAAGGTGGCTCCTTTGCATTCAACAGAAACATGTAGAGCTTTGTTATGGTTATTTCCAAGCAGTGTCAGATCAACATCCGAGAATCCCAAACCATTGGCTGTCGTCAAGCTTTCCACACAATTTTCAAACTGGTCAGTTATGGTCTCATGAGGGACATGAGCCTTCTTCAAGAATTTGATTAATGTCTGAGCATGAGCATCAGAACAAAGTAGCAAAGACAACATAGAAATCTTGGAAGGGGTTTGCCCCAACTGCTCCACGATCTTGAAATCACTCCTTTTTATAATCTTTAAGATCTCATCCATTTCGCGAGCGAAAAGTTATCCATCAACAATGTCCTTTACGGGTATCTCTGTCTCAATAGGCTCAACTACCTTATCTTTTCCCCCTGTGTCAGTATTTGGCTTAGCAACGGTGATGCAGACAGGTTCCTTTTTAACAACTGGCGGTGAAATGTTGGGTGAAAAGATTCTCCCAGTTCGGGTTACTTACTTGAGCCAGTTATGCTACCAACGTCATCATATTTGTTTTCTTCAATCCAAGCGTCTTGTTTTATCCCATGGTAAAACACCTCAGCACCATAATTCCATGGCACTGCTTTGTTGGAAGAGTATGGAATTAGTCCGGGAGCGGTAATTATTAGAGGAGCAACAATTGGTTCATTTGAAATCCTGATAGGACCTTTGGAGGAGATCCTAAGAGGCTTGTTTGAGATGGTTATGATGGAGAGATCTTCACATTTATTGGTCAAACTTTTGGCTGGCGGGGTCTTCTCAAATAGGATCTCATGGCTATTCATAAGGCGTTGAATGCCTTCCTTTAGCCCTTCGCATCCATTGAGTTGTTCGGCACAACAAACACAATTCTTCAAACATCCAGGAAAAATCATGGCTTTCAACAGATTCTCTTTGATGATGATTAATGGAGTAGTCAAGTCTTCGACAAAGGCAACGAAAATGGTATCTTCAACAGCATTGAAACCCTTGCCATGATTTGGCATAGGCGTGGTGATTACATTCGGAGTTGGAGGAGGATAAAATTCAATAGTCTTGTTATCTATCAAGTCTTGAATTTTATTCTTCAGTGCCCAACATTGGTCAGTCTCATGCCCGAGACTACTTGAGTGATATGCATATTTGGCGTTCGGATTATACTTTGGTGAAGAGGTATCTGGTTTGGCTGGAGGATCACGCAGTGTCACCAAATTAGCCTTTATTAAGTGTTGTAAGGCTTGGGATAGTGACATGCCTATCCTTGTGAATTGTCTTCTTGGAGTTTTAAACTGTTGATGATTGGCAGATGGTCTTTGAGCAGGAGTTGGATTGGAAATTCGAACAGCGTTAGCAGACGGACGATCATACTTCTTGGTACAGGCCCTTGCCCCATACGCAGAATTAATTTCTTTCTTCGCGGAAAAATGTTCTTTACAGGATTGGACTTGGAGGCAGATGCCATGGGAATCTTCCCTCTTTTGATGCCGCTTTCAACTCTTTTCACTAGTTAAGATCATCTCGGTGAAACCAGAAGAAGAACAACCAACCAATAAATTAAATAATGGACCAGATAAAGTGCCCATAAACATGTCAATGTGCTCCCTATCAATCAAAGGTGGTTGAACCCTACTGTCAAGGTCTCTCCACTTTTGGGCATACTCTTTAAACCCTTCATTCTTCTCCATTGTCATGTCTTGCAACTGAACTATTGTCGGCGCCAAATCGGAATTATACTAGTATTGGTGGTAGAAAGTGGTGGCTAAGTCTTCCCATGTATTGATACCGGAACCATCCAACAGGTAAAACCACTATAATTGCGTCTCAGCCAAACTTTCTTGAAAAAAGTTAACCCAGAGTTTCTTATCAGCGGTGTGCGGTTGAATTTTGCGCACATAATATTTCAGGTGAAGTTTTGGATAGGAAACCCCATCGTACTTAGCAAACACTGGTATCTTGAATTTTTGGGGAATGACAACCCTTGATATCAAATGCAAATCATTAGAATCCAAACCGGGAACGGCTTGAATCTCGACGGCCTTCAATCTGTCTTCTAGCTGCTTGTATTTGACATCGCCAGGAGGATAATGCTCGTAAAAATAATCATCATCAGATGCTTGATCATTAATACATCCAGCCTGGGTACTCCTAGCTTCTCCAATCTGATTCTCGTCTTCCTCAAATGAGTCTTCCACTACCAGGATCTGACGGACTGACTCTTTGAATCTTCTACCCATGTTGACCAGGGCTTTCCTCTTTGGTTTCTTTTTAGCTGCTAGCAACTCCATCAAGTCTTGTTGCCCCTTGGCTAGGGTCAGCAGAGTATCTTGAAACTGAGAGTTTTGTGCTTGTAGGTCCTTCACTATTTTCTCTAGATCCATCTTGCTGAATTAAACAGCAGAAAGATAAGGAAACCTATTATGGAAAACCTGTCATGTTATGATGCATGGAAGATGTGTATGCAAATGATTTCAAGGATTCATGAAATTTAAATTTGTATATACAAAGAATAAGCAAACGTCAAATTTCATTAATTAGTTCAAAATGATTACATCATGCCTCTTGGGCTTACAAAATAAATCTCTAAGATAAAAAGGTCGAACGCATCCTCTTTGGCGCAATGTAGGCGTTCAAGCTTTGTTCTTCATGTAGCTACTTTGTAAGCTCCAAGACCCTTTTCTCACTAGCATTGAATTGAGCTTCGAAGCTATCTCGTTCTTCCTTTAGCAGAATCCAACCCTTTAGCAAGTCTTCAAGAGATGTTGGCATGTTGGGATGGAGGACAATGTACGGGACATCTCCTTCAACCACAGGTTCCATGATAACTAGTAAGATGGAGGGATTAGGCATCACAAGTTTCTGAGCACGAGCTCGTACCCACCTAAGGTAAGGCTCAAGGGGAATGGAATTCTTATGTCCCAGCATCTTACTATCCACTTTTCTTACCATCCTCCAAGCTCGTATAAACTTCTGATGGTATCCTTGATCGTCGCGCTCGTAGTCGAATACCACTCCTTAGATGAGCATATCATGAGGACCATCCCTTCGGGAATAACCAAACTGTCGCAAGGATAAGAAAGGGTTGTAAGTGATACCTCCTCTAATATCAAGCACATGGACATTAGGGAATTCTCCACAACGACCGATGATAGTAACATTCTCCAAGGATCGAGAACACCAATGAATATCCGAATGTCTAAGCGTCATCAACCTATGAGACCACCTAAAACCTTGCTCGTTCTTCAACACATATTGGGGAAGATGAGAAATAAACCATATAGCTAAGATAGGAGTGCAACACATGAGGATCCCCCTCTTCCTCATAGTGCGAGAGTGAAAACAATGTAGGATATCTCCCAACAAAGTAGGAACTGGATTGCGAGACATGAAGATTTTGACAGCATTTACAGCTATAAGTTGGTTAGGGTTTGGAAACAAAACCATCCCATAGATGAGAAGGGCCAAGATTTCTTCAAAAGCTTGTAAATCCAAAGAATTCCAACAGTCTTGAGCTTTCTCAAACAAGAACTTGGCTAAGAACCCTTTGACATCACTCCTTGTTTCCCAATTAGTCGTGACATCAGATTGTTGCAAGTGTAGGGCTCGGGCAATCTCTTCAGGTCTTGGATCTCTTTTCTTACCGTTTAAGGGTAGTTGATTGAGAATGAGAATCCTTAAGAGTTGAGAGAATTCTTCTAGAGTAGGCACAAGCGGATAATCAGGAAAAGTGAAGCAATGGTGTATAGGATCAAAGAACTGGAAAAGCACCTTCATCATATCTTCATCAGTGCTAGAGGTAACCGAGTTTAGGAGGCGACCGTGTCTTTCGGTGAATGAAGAATTCTCAGGGACCCTTGATGTTAACTCTTTGAGTTGAGAAGGAATTATTACGAGATTGACTTGGATAGTATTCCTGCGGATGGAAGCCATGTCCTACAAAACAAAACAAAGATAAATCCCAATAATCCTTGAAATGGCTAGTGAAAATGATTATGATGTTATGATGTTATGTACAAGTAAGCATATACAAACAAGGAAAACAAGTCCTTAGGTTTAGGCTTGCATGGAGTCTCATAGGTAAGTACCCTCTTGATGTTTAGTTGGCTCAAACCTGTTCTAGAAAGAGTAACCGGGTTCTAAGGGATCTCAATATCACTGATCTTTCTTATCGGGCATTGTTTCAACGCAAGCCTCTTTCATGGCGACCGAAATATCCCGAGAAGTCCGATCTCAATGAGCGTAGTATCGAGTATACTTCAACTTCGGACTGCACCAAAGCCAGATATCTCACTACTTATTAATGGCCAAGTTTGTCAAGTAAAGGTTCTAAAGTCAGTTAGTGCTTCATGACACCACACAGCGGCCCCGTGTTCTCCTTGACTACTTAAAGGCTACCGGTACCCACAAATGTGTCACACTAACGTAGCTACTGCTTAGACCATGTCGATATACTCTGCACAGTTTCCACAATGTTTTGCTACTTACCTATAAGGTGTCCCAAATCCAGGTAGAGGATCAAAACAAGCCCAAACAAGAACCAAAATGTAAAGCAAGCAAGTCAAACAATGAAATCAAGTAAATGTGATCTATCCCTAAGGTAACCCCACTTTTAAGTTATTTCCCAGCAAAGTTTCCAGTTCTGTAATACGATGGGAGAACTGACTTGGGATGTTTTGCGTTTTATCGCAATTGTTGCGGTTAGCAAGAGTCTCCACCAACTTTTCTTTTATCCAAAAGGAAAGGTGGAAAAGAACAGGAAATACCTTTGAGATTATTTCTTGAGTTCAGGGGATAGATTATGAAAAGGAAAGGTGTTAGCACCCTTTTCATCCATAGTTATCTATGGGCTCTTAGTTGCTTGCTAGATCACTTGCTTTTGTTTGAAAATGTGCTTTGTGGTGGTTTTTCAAAGTACTTTGAAAAGGTGCCTTCGTTTAGGCAAACTTTGTAATGGTTCTCGTTCGTAAGAACGTATACAAAGTGTTGGACTTTTGAAAATATTTTATGTTTTGAAAATTTGATTTTTAAAGTGTTTGGTGTTTGTTTTAAAAAATGAGCAAGGATGTTTATTTTGAAAGTGAGCAAGTAACTAGGAACAATCTACCTACTCAAAAGTCTTTTGTTCATTTCTTCCTTTCCTTTGATATTGCTATCTTACCATTGATCAGTAAGAAGCCTTATCTTTGGATGTAAAGGGACAGGCGTGGATAATCGTATAGTCATGATAAAAATATTGTGAGGTATCTTAGAATTTCTCTTTGAGGGACTAAGATCATTTGAAAGACAACATTTATAGCATCATCGAGGGACTATGATCTTGTATTTTCGATTGTTTTTACTAAGACATCCCACATGCATAACATGACAATTTTTGTAAGTCAACAAGTGGAATTACCCTAAGGGTGCATGTGTAAATAATGTGTTTAATTTGCATGCATTGTTTATCTTGGATTAGGGTTCTCTACTTGTTGATTTTATCTTTTCATACAAACATAATTACTAGCATTTATATGAAAGCAATAAATTCCGAAAGTAAAATTACTACACTATTACATCATTAGGGGGATGGGGTATACAAATTTACAAATGGGGATTTGCAAGAAATTAAACCTAATTTATCTATTACAACCATATTGAATAATGTACAAGAAAATGAAAAGAATATAATGTGCAAGAATGTAAATGGAAAGGAAATGATTTTGTTTGATTTTTGTTAAGGGTTTAGTTTTGACCTAATTAAGAAAAGTGATTAATTAAATAAAATTAAACCTAAACTATTTAAAAAAAGAAATTAACTTAGAAAGCATTTTTAGGATTTTTTATGAAAAGGTTTTAAGTTTAATAAAAATAATATGAAAATTAATTAATTAAAATAAACCTAAATTCTAAGTTAATTTTAAATAAAAGAAAATAAAAGAAACTTGAGTCTAATTATTATTTTAATTTAAGAAAGGAAATTAAATTTGTTAGGAAAATGTTTTTTGGCCTTTTTATCATTAAAAGAAATAACATAAAAAAAGTATTTTCAATATGTAAATAAACAAATAAAACATTTTTGGAATTTTGATTAATAAAAATAATAATAATATTATTAATAATAATAAAAATGATAAATAAAAAATAAAATGAAAAAAAATAAAATAAGAAAAAGAACATAAATTAAATTAAAATGATAAAAAAAAAGAGTTTGGGCCAGGTGTATGAAAGCAGGTAGGGGGTCAGGAGAAGCAGAAATGACAAAGCCCACTGACTTAAGGCCCAAGCGCTGGTTGTGGCAAAAAAAGAAAGGAAAATGTGGAAAAATATAAAAGTGGCAGTGTTGGGGCTTGAACCCACGCCCTTTGACATGAAACACGCGTCGCCTTACCACTGGGGTGGCTATACATCCGTTAACATAAGTGAAACAATAAATACCTAACATAAATCCATTCCTGAAAATGACTTCATCATTAACCTCCAGCCATGGTTCCTGTAACTTGCTCATTTCTCATCAAAAAATGAAAGATGTAATCATGGAAGTTGCTCCATTTTTCCATACGAATCCAACCATATAAATATCATAAGCTATAAATCAAAGATGAATTAAAATTTCTAAAAGTACCAAATTCTAACCTAACTTTTATCAAAGATTCAACCTAAAATTCTTTAAACTCAGCCAATATAAATGAAATCTATGGACATATACAATTTTAGGGCAATGATATCTATATTTTATCTTCACAAATACAAGCTTAAAAATGCCTAAATGAAAAGATAGAAGTTCAGAAAAGATACCTTAAAACTGGAAATCGTGAAATGCAAATGAGCTTGATTCAAGGTGCTGCAATGATCAGGTTAGCTTCCTCAAGTTCCCAGGAAGCTAATGCAATGATTAGCTTGAGCAATGGATGGCTGGAATGGCCTAGAGATGTCCAGTTGTAGAGCTCTATTTTTGAGTTTGGAAGATGATGAAGATGGACTTACAATTATGAAACAGGGATGGAGATGGACTATATTTGATGTATAGAAGCTTTGTGATTGATTTGGAATGAAAACGCACGAGGGAAATGTGAGTTTATGTTTCAAAGTCAGAATGTACACATAAATGGAGTTTTGATGCAAGTTCTGCTTTGAGGGAGTTTGGGAGATTTTTAGGGTGCTTAAGCTCGTGTGTTAGCTCACAAATAGTGCCTCTATTTATAAGAAAAGAGTGTTGATGCTTAGAGAAGTCAGAAATCAAGAATCACATGTGTGTTAATTTTTGCTTGATTTTGAAGAAACTTGAAAAACA
This sequence comes from Vicia faba, assembly GCA_948472305.1. NCBI lineage: Eukaryota > Viridiplantae > Streptophyta > Magnoliopsida > Fabales > Fabaceae > Vicia > Vicia faba. The sequence goes on from OX451740.1 coordinate 1,114,173,882, forward strand.
TGGTTCTAATGCACAAGTAACTGGTTTATAGGGTGGCTTAGAAGCTTTAAACATGTTTCTTTTGAGCATACATGTTGTGTGTGTTCAGAACAACAAGTTAGAGGCTCAAGAAGAGTGGACTTTATGCATAAAGCCACTTTTCCAAAATGGCAATGTTGCCTTTCTTCCTAAAATGGTATTAAGCATGGGCAATGCGTTGAATGCTTGGATTAATGCTTCTAACAGTTGTGTAGACATTTAATTATGGAGTTAAAGGCAATTTAGAAGCATGCAAAGTGGGATTTTTACAGCATGCCTGAAGATTGGATCAAGTGTTCATCACAAAATTGACTTGTAATACAAGAATGAAACCCTAACTTCATGGCTTTGATTCTCTTAGCTCAAGTATGATCTCAATGAGATCTTGGAAATTTTGGAAAGCTGGTAATATCTTATACAACCTTCATGTTGGACATTTTTTAAAATTCAAATTGGAACTAGGTGAAAAATTGCCATGAAGTTAGGTCAAAATTCTGCCTAACTAGGGTAAAATTTCACTAAGTCTTTTAAGTTTCATGAGCATGTCTTCACAAATTTATAACTTGAAATCCAAGAATTTCTAGGAAACGTTCTGCCCTACAATGTTTTATATCTCATTGATATCTACAACTTTCATGTTGGAAGTTTCCTTTGAATCATCTTGCATCATGGTGGAAATTTGGCTCAAAGTTATGAAAAAATGTGAATTTTCCAACACTTAGAAAAAATTCTAAGTTTTATAATTTTGAATTTTCAAAGATGAATCTTGACTTTTTTATTTGTATCTGAAAATTTTTCATATTTTCACATGTCTTGGTGAATTGTAATCTTTGAAACTTGATTTTGATCAAAAAGTCAAAGTTTGACTTTTCAGTGCACAATTGACTTTTCATCAGTTGACTGAAAATCAACTATCAATCAATTGATCTTGAGAAATGTTTTGAGCCATGCCATTAGGACAAAATGATGTATTTGAATCCTTGAGATCATGTATTAAACCAATAAGTCATTGGTTAGGTCAAAAGTCAAAAATTGCACCTTCTCAATTAAAACCATAATTTTGACCATTTTACCCTTTTGATGATCTGATCAAATTTCTTGAGGAATTGTGATCCAAACTTGATCAATTGACATATATGAGTTCACCATGTTGATATGGATCAAAAATTATGAAGTTTGACTATAGGTTGACCACAATTGACCTTTTATCCAATACAATTAATTTTAGGTCATTTGATCAACTGATTGGGCAAAAATGTGATTCAAAGCTTGAAACTTGACATGAGCAATCTTGAGGGTCCAAAATGATCCATGAAAGTCATATGTGGCATTAAAAGTCCATTTGTCTTTGTGAAAACTCAAACCCTAATTTGAGTCATCAGTGCTTAAGGAAGCGTCTTGAGCTGATCAAACCTTGTGTAGTCTTGAATCCATGGAGATCTTATGAGAGATTTATTGAGAGGGAAAATTTTGGGGTACAACATCTGCCCCTGTTCAATCTTCTTAAACCTGAAGAGTTAGATTGGCGGATCCGCCATTCGTGACCTGAAGGTGGAAGATGATTGAACACTAGAGTGCCTAGAAATTTACACTTGATGATGTATTGGGAATGGGCTTATAGATGACATTTGGAAGAAGGATGGTAAATACTGGAAGAAGTATTAGCACAAATCTTGGGTCTATTTATACTAAAACCTGATGTTTTACCAGTGGGAAAAAGGTTTAGTTAAATGCAGATGTATGCATGATGGTCACAAGATGTGGTATTATGCTAAATGCATTTCGTATGTATATGCTATGATGTATGAATGTGGGATGCATATTTTTCCAGGAAAATAAATCTCTGACTATTGCTGAGGAGTTTTGGGAAGATGAATCCTGGATTGCTGTTGGGGATGAAGAATATACATATCTTCAAACTTTATTGAGAGAATGCTTCTTCCGGGGACTGTCTCTTGAATGTTAGATGTTATCTGGTCGGATTCAGGCTTCACAACTTACTGAGGATGAGGAATTCAACTGCTATCTGGTCCAATCCAGGTTTCACAAAAACTTACTGGGGAAGAATAAATTAACTATTATCTGGTCGGATTCCAGGCTTCATAGAAAATTTCTTGAAATTGAACTGTTATCTGGTCGTTTCCAGGCTTCGTAGATTTCTTGAAGTGGTAACTACTATCTGGTCGGGTCCAGGCTTCATAGTTTTTTTGAAAAGTTATACTATTATCTGGTCAAGTCCAGGCTTCATAGTGTCTCGCTAGGGATTGTAGCTAGTTGTTATCTGGTTGGACCCCAGGCTTCACAATAACTTTCTTGAATAGACAAAGTTAAACTGATATCTGGAGGATCCAGGCTTCACAGATTTTGAGGTAGATGAAGTTAATTGCTATCTTGTCGGGTCCAAGCTTTATAATAAACTTCTTAGAAGAGATAGAGTTGAACTGATATCTGGTCGGGTCCAGGCTTTATAGTAGCTTTCTTGGAACTTAGTTGTTATCTGGTCGGATTTCAGGTTTCACAATAAACTTCTGAGGGGAATTGCTATCTGGTCGTATCCAGGCTTTACAGTAACTTATTGGGGTATTGGAAAAATCTTCTGGGAAAAATAAGTTATACCCTGGTCTGGTTAAGTCCGGGTTCTTTAATATCTCGAAGAGTTAAACTATTGTCCGGTCGGGTTCAGGCTTCTTAGCGTCTTGAGAAGTTACACTATTATCCTGGTCGGGTCCAGGTTTTATAGCGGCTGAAAATGGTACTATTATCTGGTTGGGTCTAGACTTCATAGTATCTTAAAGGTTTCCACTATTATCTGGTCGGGTGCAGGCTCTATAGTGACTTGAGAAGTTGATTATTATCTGGTCGGGTTCAGGCTTCATAGTAGCTTAAAAAAATGTACTATCATCTGGTCGAGTCCAGGCTTCATAGTATCTTTTGGAGATAGTAAAGGTTTTGTTGATGACTTTACTGGGGATTAGGGGTTGTGGCCCTCTGATTTGTAATAGTCTAAAATGCAAACTAAAACTGGAGTGTATAGACTCAGTCGGGGAAGATAGACTCAACTTGGGAAGATAGATTATGCCGGGGGAATTTTGTTGTTCGTTGATTGTTATATGTTGTATGTTGGGGAAATAAACCTTGCTGATAAATACTTGATGAACTGCTGACGAGGTGATATCTTTTAGGAAGAGATCCACAAGGCTTCCTCTTGTAGGATCAACTTAGCTGGAGAGAGAGAGATGTCAAGAGTTTGAGACTCTGGCTGGGAATAAACCTATGAAAAGAGACTTTGTGGGGATAATGCTAATGAAATAACTCTGGGGATATTTCATATACATTAAAGAGATGCTTCCTACTGCTTAGCAGGACACATGTGCCAAATAGTTTTAATTATGTTCACATGCATATGTTCGTTCAATTTTAGTCATTGGACATTTTTGCATTCAAAACAAAAATAGAAAGTTTGCACTTCAAAGTATGTTTGTATTGATATTTTTCCCATGAATAGGAATTTTGTTTTTTTTTGTAGAAAGAGACGGAGATCCTAGTAAGAGGAAATCGTCGAAAGGAAAACAAAAATTGAAAAAAAAAACAATTATCCATGTGGAAATGATCTCACTGTATTCCAACTCTACTATTTCCCCAATGTGTTCGAATGCCCCTTTCTGTTGACAGAAGTTGATTGGATTGATCTTGGACCGTTTGAACTCGGACTTTGGTACTAAAGTCGACTGTAGTGATTCCACGGGACATAGTCATACGCTTTCAATCCTTAACTTTTGCCTGGACCTCCCTTTCGGGTTTTCATCCCACCAGGATACCCAATTTTGCCCAAGTGTCCCTTTCGGGTTTTCAACTTGTCGGGTGTACAATCTTTTGCATATATCCCTAATTTTTGCCCAAACCTTTTGGTTTGTCGGGATGCCCTTATTTTACCTAGGTGTGTCAACCTAGCGGGTCTTTTATGCGTAGTAATTTTTAACTATGTCCGCGTTTACAGGATGTGCGAAGTCTTCACCATCCATGGTAGTCAGCATCATGGCACTGCCAGAGAACACTCTCTTGATAACAAATGGCCCTTCTTAGGTGGGAGTCCACTTGCCTCTGGGGTCGCCTTATGGAAGAATGATGCCCTTTATCACCAGATCACCAACTTGATATACTCGAGGCTTGATCTTTTTGTTGAAATCCTTGATCATACATTTTTGGTACGTCTGACCATGGAAAATAGCAGTCAGTCGCTTTTCATCGACCAAGTTCAACTGATCCAATCTTGTCTGAATCCACTCATCTTCGCCTAAGCCTGCCTCATTCATAATCCTTAGTGAGGGAATCTTAACTTCCACTGGCAAGAAAACTTACATTCCATAGACCAAAGAAAAGGGAGTTTCCCTAGTTAATGTCCTAGCTGAAGTACAGTAGATGTGATATAGTGGGAGAACTAACTTGGTTGTTTTGCGTTTGATCAGAAATGTTGCGGTTAGCAAGAGTCGCCACCGAATTTTCTTTTATCCAAAAGTAAAGGTGAAAAAGCACAGGAAAGACCTTTGAGATGTTTTCTTGAGTTCGAGGGGTAGATTATGAAAAAGGAAGGTATTAGCACCCTTTTCATCCATGGTTTTAAATGGGCTCTTTGTTACTTGCTAGATCACTTGCTTTTGTTTGAAAATATGTTTTGTGTGGTTTTTGAAAGTATTTTGTAAAGGCGTCATCGTTTAGGCAAACTTTGTAATGATTCTCATTCGTAATAATGTATACAAAGTGTTTGATCTTTTGAAAATGTTTTCAAGATTTGAAAGATGTTTTGAAAGTGTTGGTGTTTGTTTTGAAAATAGCAAGGATGTTTTTGTTTTGAAGTGGAGCAAGTAACAAGGAACATTCTACCTACTCAAAAGTCGTTCATGTTCATTTCCTTTTTTCCTTTGACATTATTATCTTGCCATTGATTTGGTAAGTAACCATATCTTTGGATGTAAAAGGAACGGGCGTGGGTCATCTTTGTTGGAAGAGTATGGAATTGGTCTGGGAGCAGTAATTATTAGAGGAGTAACAATTGGTTCATTTGAAATCCTGATAGGACCTTTGTAGGAGATCCTAAGAGGCTTGTTTGAGATGGTTATGATGCAGAGATCTTCACATTTATTGGTCAAACTTTTGGCTGGCAGAGTCTTCTCAAATAGGATCCCATGGCTATTCATTAGGCGTTGAATGCCTTCCTTCATCCCTTCGCATCCATTGAGTTGTTTGGCACAGCAAACACAATCCTTCAAACAGCCAGGGAAAATCACGAATTTCAACAGATTCTCTTTGATGATGATTAACAGAGTAGCCAAGTCTTTGACAAAGCCAACGGAAATGGTATCTTCAACAACATTGACACCCTTGCCATGATTTGGCATAGGCGTCGTGATTACATTCGGAGTTGTAGGAGGATAAAATTCAGTAGTCTTGTTATCTATCAAGTCTTGAATTTTATTCTTCAGTGCCCAGCATTGGTCAGTCTCATGCCCGGGACTACTTGAGTGATATGCACATTTGGCGTTCGGATTATACTTTGGTGAAGAGGTATGTGGATTGGCCGGAGGATCACGCAGTGTCACCAAATTAGCCTTTAGTTAGTGTTGTAAGGATTGGGATAGTGACATGCATATCCTTGTGAATTGTCTACTCGGAGTTTCAAACCGTCGATCATTGGTAGATGGTCTTTGAGCAGGAGTTGGATTGGAAACTCGAACGACATTAATAGACGGACGGTCATCCTTCTTGGTACCGGCCCTTGCCCCATACGCATCATTGATTTATTTCTTCGTGGAGAAAAGGTTTCTTTACAGGATTGGAAGTGGAGGCAGATGCCATGGGAATCTTCCCACTTTTGATGCCGCTTTCAACTCTTTCACCAGTTAAGATCGGCTCGGTGAAACCAGAAGAAGAACAGCCGACCAATAAGTTAAAGAGTGGACCAGATAAAGTGCCCATAAACATGTCAATGTGTTTTCTATCATTCAAAGGTGGTTGAACCCTACTGGAAAGGTCTCTCCACTTTTGGGTGTACTTTATAAACCCTTCATTCTTCCCCATTGTCATTTCTTGCAACTGAACTCTTGTCGGTGCCAAGTCGGCATTATACTGGTATTGGTGGTAGAAAGTGGTGGCTAAGTCTTCCCATGTATTGATACGGAAACCATCCAACTGGTAAAACCACTCTAATTGGGTCCCAGCCAAACTCTCTTGAAAAAAGTGAACCCAGAGTTTCTTATCAACAGTGTGCGGTTGAATTTTGTGCACAATAAGATTTCAGGTGATGTTTTGGACAGGAAACCCCATTGTGCTTAGCGAACACTGGTATCTTGAATTTATGGGGAACGACAACCCCAGATATCAAACCCAAATCATCCAAATCCAAACCAGGGACGGCTTGAATCTCGACGACCGTCAATTTGTCTTTTAGCTGCTTGTATTTGACATCGGCAGGAGGATACTGCTCATCAAAATAATCATCATCAGATGCTTGATCATTAATACATCCAGCCTGGGTACTCCTAGCTTCTCCAATATGATTCTCATCTTCCTCAGATGAGTCTTCCACTACCGGGATCTGACGGACCAACTCTTTGAATCTTCTACCCATGTAGACCAGGGCTTTCCTCTTTGGTTTCCTTTTAGCTGCTAACAACGCCATCAAGTCTTGTTGCCCCTTGGCTAGAGTCAGTAGAGTCTCTTGAAACTGAGAGTTTTGTGCTTATAGGTCCTTCATTGTTTTCTCTAGATCCATCTTTCTGAAATAAACAGCAGAAAGATAAGGAAACTTGTTGTGGAAAACTTGTCATGTTATGATGCATGGAAGATGTGTATGCAAATGATTTCAAGGATATATGAAATTTAAATTTGTATAGACAAAGAATGAAGAAACGTCGAATTTCATTAATTAGTTCAAAATGATTACATCATGCCTCTTGGGCTTACAAAATAAATCTCTAAGATAAAAAGGTCGAACGCATCCTCTTTGGCGCAATGTAGACGTTTAAGCTTTGTTCTTCATGTAGCTACTTTGTAAGCTCCAAGACCCTTTTCTCACTAGCATAGAATTGAGCTTCGAAGCTATCTTGTTCTTCCTTTATCTGAATCCAACCCTTTTGCAAGTATTCAAGAGAAGTTGGCATGTCAAGATGGAGGACAGTGTACGGGACATCTCCTTCAACCACAGGTCCCATGATAACTGGTAAGATGGAGGGATAAAGCATCACAAGTTTCTGAGCACGAGCTCTTACCCACCAAAGGTAAGGCTCAAGGGGAATGGAATTCTTGTGTCCCGGTGTCTTAATATCCACTTTTCTTACCATCCTCCAAGCTTGTATAAACCTCTGATGGTAGCCTTGATTGTTGCTCTCATAGTCGAATACCACTCCTTGGATGAGCATATCATGAGGATCGTCCCTTCGTGCATAACCAAACTATTGCAAGGCTAAGTAAGGGTTGTAAGTGATACCTCCTCTAATACCAAGCACAGGGACATTAGGGAATTCTCCACAATGGTCGATGATAGTAACATTCTCCAAGGATCGAGAACACCAATGAATATCTGAATGTCTGGGTATCATCAACCTATGGGACCAGCTCAAACCTTGCTCGTTCTTCAACACAGACCGGGGAAGATGCGAAATAAACCATATAGATAAGAGAGGAGTGCAACACACGAGGATCCCCCTATTCCGCATAGTGCAAGAGTGAAAAGAATGTAGGATATCTCCCAACAAAGAAGGCACCAGATTGCGAGATATGAAGATTTTGACAACATTTACATCTATAAGTTGGTCAAGATTTGGAAACAAAACCATCCCATAGATGGGAAGGGCCAATATTTATTCAAAAGCTTGTAAATCCAAAGAGTTCCAACAGTCTTGAGCTTTCTAAAACAAGAACTTGGCTAAGAACCCTCTAACACCACTCCTTGCTTCCCAATTAGTCGTAACATCAGATTGTTGCAAGTGCAGGGCTCGGGAAATCTCTTCAGGTCTTGGATCTCTTTTCGTACTGTTGAAGGTTAGTTGATTGATAATAGGAATCCTCAAGAGTTGAGAGAATTCTTCTAGAGTAGGCATAAGCTGATAATTGGAAAAAGTGAAGCAATGGTGTAGAGGATCAAAGAACTTGAAAAGCACCTTCATCATATCTTCATCAGTGCTAGAGGTAACCAAGTTTAGGAGGCGGCCATGTCTTTCGGTGAAAGAAGAATTCTCAGGGACCCTTGATGCTAACTCTTTGAGTTGAGAAGGAATTCTTACGAGATTGACTTGGATAGTATTCCTGCGGATGGAAGCCATGTCCTACAAAACAGAACAAAGATAAATCCCAATAATCCTTGAAATTGTTAGTGAAAATGAGTATTATGTTATGATGTTTATGATGGTATTTACAAGTAAGCATGTACAAACATGGAAAACAAGTCCTTAGGTTTAGGCTTGCAGGGAGTCTCATAGGTAAGTACCCTTTTGAAGTTTAGTTGGCTCAAACTTGTCCTAGAAATAGTAATTAGGTTCTAAGGTATCTGAATATCCCTGATCTTTCTTATCGGGCATTGTTTCAGCGCAAGCCTCTTTCACGGTGACCAAAATATCCCGAAAAGTCTAATCTCAATGAGCGTAGTATCGAGTATCAACCAACTTCGGACTGCACCAAAGCCGGCTATCTCACTACTTACTAATGGCTAAGTTGGTCAAGTAAAGGTTCTAAAGTCAGTTAGTGCTTCATGATACCACGCGGCCCCGTATTATCCTTGACTACTCAAGGGCTACCGGTACCCACAAATGTGTCACACTAATGTAGCTATTGCTTAGACCATGTCGGTATACCCCACACAGTTTCCATAATGTATTGCTACTTACCTATAAGGTATCCCAAATCCGGGTAGAGGATCAAAACAAGCCCAAACAAGGAACCAGAATGTAAAGCAAGCAAGTCAAACAATGAAATCAAGTAAAGGTGATATAGCCATAAGGTAACCCCACTTTTAAGTTATTCCACAACAGAGTCGCCAGTTCTGTAATACAGTGGGAGAAATGACTTGGGATGTTTTGCGTTTTATCGCAATTGTTGCGGTTAGCAAGAGTCGCCGCCAACTTTTCTTTTATCCAAAAGGAAAGGTGGAAAAGAACAGGAAATACCTTTGAGATTATTTCTTGAGTTTGGGGGGTAGATTATGAAAAGGGAAGGTGTTAGTACCCTTTTCATTCGTAGTTATCTATGGGATCTTAGTTGCTTTCTAGATCACTTGCTTTTGTTTGAAGATGTGCTTTGTAGTGTTTTTTGAAAGTATTTTGAAAAGGCGCCTTCGTTTAGGCAAACTTTGTAATGGTTCTCGTTTGTAAGAACGTATACATATTGTTGGACTTTTGAAAATATTTTATGTTTTGAAAGTGTTTGGTGTTTGTTTTGAAAAATGAGCAAGGATGTTTGTTTTGAAAGTGAGCAAGTAACTAGGAACAATCTACCTACTCAAAAGTCTTTTGTTCATTTCTTCCTTTCCTTTGATATTGTTATCTTACCATTGATTGGTAAGAAGCCTTATCTTTGGATGTAAAGGTACGGGCGTGGGTCATCGTATAGTCATGATAACAATTTTGTGAGGTATCTTAGCATTTCTCTTTAGGGACTAAGATCATTTGAAAGGCAACATTTGTAGCGTCATCAAGGGAATATGATCTTGTATTTTTGATTGTTTTTGCTAAGACATCCCACATGCATAACATGACCATTTTTGTAAGGTAACAAGTGGAATTACCCTAAGGGTGCATGTGTGAATAATGTGTTTGATTTGCATGCATTGTTTATCTTGGATTAGGGTTCTCTACTTGTTGGTTTTATCTTTCCATACAAACCCTAATTACTAGCATTTATATGAAAGCGATAAATTGCGGAAAGTAAAATTACTACACTATTACATCATTAGGGGGATGGGGTATACAAATTTACAAATGGGAATTTGCAAGAAATTAAACATAATTTATCTATTCCAACCATATCGAATAATGTACAAGAAAATGAAAAGAATATAATGTGCAAGAATGTAAATGGAAAGGAAATGATTTTGTTTGATTTTTGTTAAGGGTTTAGTTTTGACCTAATTAAGAAAAAGGATTAATTAAATAAAATTAAACCTAAACTAATTAAAAAAAGAAATTAAGTTAGAAAGCATTTTTAGGGTTTTTTATGAAAAGGTTTTAAGTTTAATAAAAATAATATGGAAATTAATTAATTAAAAGAAACCTAAATTCTAAGTTAATTTTAAATAAAAGAAAATAAAATAAACTTGAGTCTAATTATTATTTAAATTTAAGAAAGGAAATTTAATTTGTTAGGAAAATGTTTTTTGGTCTTTTTATCTTTAAAAGAAATAACATAAAATAAGTATTTTAAATATGTAAATCAAAAAATAAAATATTTTTGGATTTTTGATTAATAAAAATAAGAATAATATTATTAATAATAATAAAAATATTAAATAAAAAGAAAATGAAATAAAATAAGAAAAAGAACATAAATTAAATTAAAATGATAAAAAAAATGTTTGGGCCAGGTGTGTGAAAGCAGGCAGGGGGGTCAGGAGAAACAAAAATTACAAAGCCCAATGACTTAAGGCCCAGGAGCTGGTTGCCGTAAAAAATAAAGGAAAATGTGAAAAAATATGAAAAGTGGCAGCGCTGGGGCTTGAACCCACACCCTTGACATGAAACACGCGCTGCCTTACCACTGGGGTGGCTATACAACCGTTAACATAAGTGAAACAATAAATACATAACATAAATCCAGTCTTGAAAATGACTTCATCTTCAACATCCAGCCATGGTTCCTGTAACTTTCTCATTTCTCAACAAAAATGAAAGATGTAATCATGGAAGTTTCTCCATTTTTTCATATGAATCTAACCATATAAATATCTTAAGTTAAAAATCAAAGATGAATGAGAATTTCTAAAAGTAACAAATTTTGACCTAACTTTTTTCAGAGATTCAAACCTAAAATTCTCTAAACTTAATCAATATAAATGAAATCTATGGACATGTACAGTTTCAGGGCAATAATATCTATATTTTATCTTTATAAATGCAAGCTTAGCAATGCCTAAATGAAAAGATAGAAGTTCAGAAAAGATACCTCAAAACTAGAAATCGTGAAATACAAATGAGCTTGATTCAAGGTGCTGCAATGATCATGTTAGCTTCCTCAAGTTCCCAGGAAGCTAATGCAATGATTAGCTTGAGCAATGGATGGCTGGAATGGTCTGGAGAAGTCCAGTTGCAGAGCTTTGTTTTTGAGTTTGGAAGATGATGAAGATGGAGTTACATTTATGAAACATGGATGGAGATGGACTATATTTTGTGTATATAAGCTTTGTGATTGATTTGGAACGAAAACGCATGAGGGAAATGTGAGTTTATGTTTCAAAGTCAGAATGTGCACATAAATGGAGTTTTGATGCAAGTTCTGATTTGAAGGAGTTTGGGAGAGTTTCAGGGTACTTAAGCTTATTTGTTATCTCACAAATAGTGCCTCTATTTATAAGCAATGAGTTTGGATGCTTGGAGAATTCAGAAATCAAGAATCACATGTTTGTGGATTTTTGCTTGATTTTGAAGAAATAAAACGTGGCAATGCATTGAATGCTTGGATTAAAGCTTCTAACAACTGTGTAGACATTTAATTATGGAGTGAAAGGTAAGTTAGAAGCCTTTAAAGTGGGATTTGTACAGCATGTTTGAAGATTGGATCAAGTGTTTATCACAAAATTGACTTGTAATACAAGAATGAAACCCTAATTTCATGTCTTCGATTCTCTTAGCTCAAGTATGATCTCAATGAGTTCTTGTACATTTTGGAAAGCTTGTAGCATCCTCTACAACCTTCATGTTGGACATTTTTGAAAATCAAAATTGGAACTAGGTGAAATATTTCCATGAAGTTAGGTCAAAATCCTGCCTAACTAGGGCAAAATTTCACTAAGTCTTTTAAGTTTCATGAGCATGTATTCACAAATTCATAACTTGAAATACAAGAATTTATAGGAAAAGCTTCCCTATAATGTTTTATATCTCATTGAGATCTACAAATTTCATGTTGGAAGTTTCCTTTGAATCATCTTGTATCATGGTGGAAATTTGGCTCAAAGTTAAGAAAAATATAAATTTTCCAACACATGGAAAAAATTCTAAGTTTTAGAATTTTGACTTTTCAAAGATGAATCTTGAATTTTTGATTTCTTGGTGAAAAAGTTTCATATTTTGACATGTCTTGATGAATTGTAATCTTTGAAACTTGATTTTGATCAAAAAGTCAAAGTTTGACTTTTTAGTGTACAGTTGACTTTTCATCAGTTGACTGAAATTCAACTATCAATCAATTAATCTTGAGAAATGTTTTGAGCCATGCAATTAGGTAAAAATGATGTATTTGAATCTTTGAGATCATGTCTTAAACCAATAATCCATTGGTTAGGTCAAAAGTCAAAAATGGCACCTTCTCAGTCAAAACCCTAATTTTGACCATTTTGCCCTTTTGATCATCTAATCAAATTTCTTAAGGAATTATGATCCAAACTTGATCAATTGACATATATGAGTTTAACATGTTGATATGGATCAAAAATTATGAAGTTTCACTGTAGGTTGACCATATTTGACTTTTTATCCAATACAGCTGATTTTAGGTCATCACCTGATCAACTGACTGAGCAAAAATGTGATCCAAAGCTTGAAACTTGACATGAGAAATCTTGAGGGTCCAAAATGATCCATGAAAGTCATATGGGGAAATAAAAGTCCATTTTTCTTTGTGCAAACTCAAACCCTAATTTGATTCATCAGTGCTTAAGGAGGCGTCTTGAGCTGATCAAACCTTGTGTAGTCTTGAATCCATGGAGATCTTATGAGAGATTTCTTGAGAAGTGAGAGGGAAAATTTTGGGGTACAACAGTATGCAATGTTTTCAGGGATCTCTCGGGGTAAACAAGAAAATGTTAGAATTTTGCAGCTTCGATTGAAGAACTTCGTATCATTGAGTGTCCTTCTACGAGAGTCAAGCTCACCATATCAAGTGGGTCATAGCCCCTGACCCAAGTTGTTGAGTTTTGATATTTTGATGGAATTGGCTAGAGGAAATAAATCCCCTTTGCCCCCTACTAGACCTCTGATTTACCATAACCTGCATCACAAACCCTTGAGATCCTTGAAATGGTTAAGGAAATGTTGTGGCATGATGTGTATGATTATGTTAAGAAATCACATGTATAGCAAGCACAAGCAAATCACATAAATACCTTAGGTTTAAGGCTTGCATGGGTTTTAAGGTAATACCATCTTAAAGTTGGATTGATTTAACCTGTCTTATAAATAGTAACTGTGTTCTAAGGGATCTCAATATCACTGACCTTTTCCACAAGCTTCGTTCGATAGGCGAGTGACTCGCAACCATACAAAACTCAGGAGTCAAGTCTCAATGAGTGTAGCATCGAGTACCTGCCAACTTTGGAAATACACCAAAGACGACCATCTCACTACGTCCTAATGGCCAAGTTTTCATTTAAAGGTTCTAAGGTCAGTTGACACTTCATGACACCACGTGGCGGCCCCGTATTCTCCTGGATTAACTCAAGGGCTACCAGTACCAACCAAAGTGTCGCATCAACATAGTCATCGCTTCAACCGTGTCGATATACCCCGCACATTTTCCACGATCTATTGCTACTTACCTAAAAGGTTTCCCCAGATCCGGGTGTAGGATCTATAGCAACCCAAACAAATACCCTTAAAAGTAAAGCAATCAAACAGACAAAGAAAAAAGTTTAAATTGATCTAGACCCTAAGGTAAACCCCACTTTTTATTTTCCTCAACATAGTCGTCAGTTCTGTGATACGATGGCAGAACCGACTGTTATACTGGTTTGCATTTTGTATTCGAAAATGTCGCGGTAAGCAAGAGTCGCCATCGACTTTTCTTTTATCCAACAAAGGAAAGGGTGAAAAGAACAGAAAAAAAACCTTTTTTCGATATTTTCTGAGTAAGGGAGTAGATTATGGAATGGGAAGGTGTTAGCACCCTTTCCATTTGTGGTTTTCCACGGGCTCTTAGGCACTTGCTCATTTTTTGAAAACTGTTTTCGTGTTTGTGTGTTTTGAAAGAACTTGTTATCTTTATGATAACTCTTGTATCATTCCTCAAGAGTGGGATAAAGCATTTTTTAAAAGAAGTTTTGAAAGTGTGTAAGTGTAAAAAGATTCAGATTTTGAGCAAGTACTTAAGAGTCATCTACCTACTCGAAAAAGGGTGTTCTTTTCCTCCTACCCTTTAGATAGTGTTATCCTACTATTAGTGAGTAGGTAGCCCTATCGTCGGATGTTGAGAAACTATCGAAAGGGACGTTACGGTTACTAAGGCAACTGGGCAAGAACTTATAGTAACTATCCTAAATCCCTAAGATCACTTTTTTAACCAAGGCAACAATCGAGAGGGTCATCAAGGGACTAGTGATCTCTTAGACTCAAGGACATCCACTAAGGATTCTCACGTTTCGAGAATTGTGACCGTATTCGAAGGCAACAAAAGTGGGAGATACCCTAGGGGTGAGCATGTGCAAGTGTGCTTGATTCTGTTCATTTATCTTTCACAATTAGGGTTATCTATATTCAATTAATTGTTATCTTTCCATACAATCCTATTAGCATACATCTAAGCAGTTTATCGTACCGAAAGTAAATTGCAAAAAAATAAAGTTCCTAACTATTACAGGGCCATGGGGAAGTTACATAATTATAGACAGGAATTTAAATCTAATTTAATCATTACAAACCAGGAACAATTACATAATTGGAAAATAATATGACAAAAATAATAAATACGTGAAGTGTTTAAATCCTAAAGCACGCATAAGTTAAAAGAAAAGTATTTTTATTGTTTTTTTTATTTGAAAAAAGTTAAATGATGAAAAAGTAATTAATTGGACAAATTATGAATTTAAAAAAATTAAATCTGAATAAAAAATATTTTTTTGATAGTTTTTTAAGAAAATGATTTGAAATTTAAAGCTAGATTCTAATTGATTTTATTTTAAAGAAACCAATCCAAATAATTAAGTCACATCAATTTAAAAAATTAATTTTAATAAAAAAACCTAAATCCTATTTTTGTGTGATTTTACTGATTTTATGATTAAATAATAAAAATTGATTTTTGAAATTAATTAAAATAACAAAGAAATTAAATTAGAAAAAATAGTAAAAAGAAAAGGAGAATGGGCCTGATATTGAAGTATTTTATGGGGTGAAAAGTTGAATTTTCAGAGTCCAAATCAGCCAGCCCAGTTGTCCTTTGCACGTGATTTGGTGTTGCTGCCTCTTGGAGGTCCATGGTGGGGACTGCCTGTTGGGAGCGTTGGATCTGGCGCCATGCATATCTGATTGCATAATTGATGGTGTAAGGTGTACGCGTGGGCAAGCAGGTGCATTGGATCTGAAAGAAACATGTGAGAAAACATAAAATGTTGGACCTGGGACTCGAACCCAGGTCCTTCCCCTTCCAGCGCGCTTTGTTTACCGTTTGAGCCAATATATTCATTCGTTACGTAAACAACAACAAAACAATATAACCCAAAAATAAATGATCAAAATTTATTTAAGAAAAACGCGTGCTGCATTCAAATGGCCTAACCAGATAACTCCACGCCATCATCTTCTTCATCTGTACGTCGTTTTAGCCCAGCACCTTTTACCTACGGACAAATCCGTCACTAAAACACCTGCAAATCTCTAAAATCCACAACAGGCAATACAAATTCAATTCAAATACATGAATCAATCGGGTTTAATCCCCTGAGCATGATGGTATCCATTGTTAGGTCCAATTTTTCCTGAATCTTAAAACCCTAAAACAAAGGTTAAAACCCTAACAATGGAAGAATGTCATATATGTATCAAAACTGGAAATTAAGTATTCAAATACATTCTAAATGCTCATACAAACTGTAATGCATAATCAAAACCTATTTATAATGTGTGTATGATCAAAATCAAATTTAGAAAAATATGTGCAAATCGTGATGATGTGTGTGGTGATTCTGGATGCTTTGATGCGTGAGAATGGTGTTGTTAGCTTCAGAAAGTCCCCAGGAATGGATTGCAAACATCAAAGCTCCTTGAAACCTCCTGCAAATATCAATCCAATTGTCAATTTTTTTGTCAAAAATTTGGAAATTCTTATGTGTATTCTATGCGGCAAAACCTCTCTTTTTTGGTCTGCCAATGTTGTACATACATATATGAGAATGCATTAAGTTAACAAAATTGGATAGAATCTTGAAGATTTGTGAAAGGAATATTTGATTTGCAATTTGGATATTTTGTTCCTAACTTGGCCAAAACATTCTTTTTTTTCTTCCAATCAACCCTTGCACGAAATCTTGACATGATAATCTGATTCTAGACCTATGATATGATCCTAAAACAAATCTTTGGATTTTATTTCATTATTTCACTGTTTTATTTTATTTATTTTGATTTAAATGAATAAAAATTCAAATAAATAAAAACAAATCTCATAAAAATAAAATAATGGATTTAAATATCCTAAATAAGTTCATGGATATGCTTGAGATCCAAAACCCACGCCCATTAGTCCAAAAGATCCAATTTGCTCACATTGACTTTTGTGAATTTTCATAAAATTGGTCAACTTTAGCAATGCATATCTTTCTTAATTTTAACCATATGAGTGTGTTATTGGACTTTTTAGAGAGCTTAAGAAGTCCTCTAAACAACCCTTTTTGTTTCACCTCAATTGGATCTTCCATGTTCATGTAAGGAGCTTTGACCCAAAAGGTATTTTTGTTGACTTTTTGAAAGGACCTATAATGTTTGAGCTTGTATCTTTTGATTGAGGCATTTCTTGAACTTAAGATCTGAAGAGAAGTTGTAGGGAATTGGATTATATTCAAAATGAGCCTTAGAGGAAAACTTTCTGACAAAGTATGAGAAATTTACGCCTGGTCAAAGTTTGGTTGACTTTTCCTATAGAAACCCTAATTTGCCATTTTTGACTTTTGATGAGTTAAGAGCATTTCTTGAGGAATCATGATCAATTCTTGATCAAATGATGGATATTAATTCAAAATTTTGATCTTAAGACAAATGGAGAACATTTTGGATCCTTAGGACTCACACATATTGCTTAAAATTGAAACCCTAGTTGAGGCTTGTGTCCTTAGGGAGAGAATTTGTCTGGTCCATTCTTAGTCATCCTTGAGCAATTGAGGACCTCTAGAGGCATGTCTTGAGTGACAATGGAAGGGAAAATTTTGGGGTACAACAGGTATCTCCAGGATCAGATTAGATCGAGCGTAGATCTATTCTGATACTTCTTCTAGTTGAAGACGAGTGTAAATATCTTATGGCTCAGTTTAAATCAAGCATAGATATATTCTGATACTTCCTTCAGTTGAAGTCAACAGTTACTTTGGATGGCATCTATAAGCCCATCTCTGACAAATCTACGTAACCTCTCCAAATGGCATCTATAAGCCCATTTCTGGTACAATTAACCAAATGTGTTACTTCGCGCACAGGCGAGCGCAACTTTCTGGGCACTTAAGTGTTCAATCCTCTTTTACCTTTAAGTTGCGAATGGTGGACATGCCAATCTAACCCTTCAGATTTAAGAAGATTGAACAGGTGTAGCTGTTGTACCGAAAAATTTTCCCTCCTATTTTCTTTAAGACATTCTTTTAAGGTTTCTCAAATACTCAAGAATCTCAAGGATTGACCAGTCAAGATGCTCCTTCTAAGACAAGGGTCTACAACTAGGGTTTTGAGTTTCTCAAGGAAGAATGGGTTTCAAAGGCCTCAAATGGTTTTCATGGTTCATCATAGGTCCTAAACAATGTTCATGTCAAGTTTCAAGTCTTGCATCAATAGTTTGCTCAGTCAAATGGCTCAGATGATGAAAATCCACTGTATTGGGTAAAAATTCAACTATGGTCAATATACAGTCAAACTTCAAGATTTTGGGTCAACATAAACATTTTTAAGTGATATTTATCATTTTATCAAGGGTTGATCATGATTCCTCAAGTAAAGCCCTCAAATCATCAAAAGTCAAAAATTGCCAAATTAGGGTTTCCTTAGGAGAAGTTAACTGAACTTTGACCAAGCATAACTTTCACATGCTTCATCAACTTTTCCCAAGTAAAAGCCCATTTTGAAGAAAATTCAATTTTATACAACTTTGTTTTATGCTAAAGTCCAAAAAGTGTCTCATTTCAAAGATATAAGTTAATACATTATAGGTCATTTTCAAAAGTTAACAAAAAGACACTTTTTGTCAAGGCAACTTACATCGAGATAAAATCTCAAAATGAAAAAGTGATCAGTATAGGACACCTTGAGGTTTTCAAAAAGTCAAATATCACCTTCAAAAGATGAAAGTTGAGCAAGTTATGAGTTGTACAAGTTGGGAATTTTTTAAGAAATGCATGAAATGCAAAATGTGCAAACTTGACATTTTGGACGTTTGGCCTAACTTTTTGGGTTTCAAACATGTCCATGACCTTATGAGAAACTCCTAAGCTCACTCATATCTTGACTTGTGTTTTATTATTATTTTATTTATATTTATTTTGTTTTTATTCAAATAATTCAAAAAAATAAATAAAATAGAAAACCTTTGGGCAAGCAAATGATGGACTTTCTTAAAGCCCAATGCAGCTCATGCTAGCCTGTTAGAACTTGCCATATTCGTGCCAGGGTTCAAGAAGGAAATAATATCTCAAAAATGGGAAGTTTTCAAAGTGTTTGATTCTTGTTTAATCATGGCTTGATGGCATGATTCCTTGCCATGTTTAGTGAGTTATTTCCCTTCTCTATAAAAGGACAAACATATCAGATGCATACACACGCTGGCCTGCCCAAAGAATAGCCCTAAAGTTTTCAAAAATTCTCAAAATCAGAACAATTTGAAACCCTTACTTCCAGTCATTCCCAAGCAGTGTAGAGCATCACATCACCTTCCTGGAGACTCTAGGAGGCGATTCATATCATTGCTCAAGCTCAACACATTCCATAACCGCTTCATGCAATCCCATTGGTTTGATAAAAGTTCTGGACTTAAAACTCTTTAATCATGTGATTTAAATAAATTTTATGCATACATTCATATTGATATTGATGTTTAAAACAGATCGAATGTGTCACATGTAGGGTTTGAGGCAGAAACAAAGATGTGCCATTGTTAGGGAACGATTTGAATTCACCTTTGAATTGCATGATATAGTAATGATTTGTGTGTTTTAAGCCCGGATTTGAACTCAGGGAACGATTTTATGTAGGGTAGGCCTCTTGGTTGGCCATAAATCTTTCAAATTTGTAGGTTTCAAAAACAACCCGTCGGAGAAGACAATTGTTTCATCCACCCACGGTGGCGTGGACTGGCCGAAGGCAGGCGTGGCAGATTCATATCATCTGATTAGCCAGTCAAAAATTATAACACCCTCTCTCTTATGTTGATTTGCTGATACCAGATACAAGGGGTCCACTTGTTTGACTTTTATTTTAAAATTCAAAATTTAATTTGTTTTTATTATATAATTAATTGTTTGCGTTTGTATTACCGGATGAAACAGTCGTCCCAACGGTAAAGTGAAGCGCGTTAATGCTTTCGTGTTCCAGGGAAGGGGTTCGATCCCTGCCTCTGGAATTTTATTTTCCAACATTTTTCTTGCAGATCCCATGTCATGCAATCCAACGCGTGCACCATGCATCTCCAACCCTTGGCCATCAGATCTCATCAAAGTCAGATCCAACACATCAAACATACACACCCATCGTGCACCTTCAGGAATGATCCTCACTGGATCCAGCGCAACAACCTGGGCTCCTTGAAATGGTCCTAGGGATTTCTGGTTTACACCCCCCATTTTTTATATTCTTGCAGGCCCATTTGTTCTTTTTTTGTTTTAGTTCACTACTTTTTTTTTTTAATTAATTTCATTTAATCAGAAAAAATCATTAAAAAAATTAGATTTAAATTTTTTTATTAATAATTTAAT
Source organism: Vicia faba (assembly GCA_948472305.1). Classification (NCBI taxonomy): domain Eukaryota; kingdom Viridiplantae; phylum Streptophyta; class Magnoliopsida; order Fabales; family Fabaceae; genus Vicia; species Vicia faba. The sequence goes on from OX451740.1 coordinate 1,114,193,980, forward strand.
TTTTGATAATTAAAATTAATTAACTTAATCATATTTTGTTTTTATTTATTAATTAACTAATAAATTAATTATAATTAGGGTTCATTCTTACACTTCAAATATTTTTCTAAACAAAAAACACCAAAAATATTTTTCTAACACTTAGAATTTTTTAGGTCTTAAATATCTTTCCCTTTTCAATTTTCGCACGTTTATTTATTTTTTGCTTTATTATCATTATGTAGTTGTCAATGGTATGTAATAGATAAATTAGGACTTCTTTACATTTCCCCCCATTTTAAGGTTTGTAATTCCCCATACCCGAAGCGTTCTAATAGCGTAGATTGTTTCCCGCATTTTTACTTTCTGCAATTATGTATGAATGCATGTATACGTTTAACTGTATAGTAATTAGGTGTGCATGGAAAGACATAAAAACAAACGTTAGAAAACATAGTCAGAAGACAAATAACTGAAATCAAAACACTTCGCACACGCACACCTCTAGGGTTACCCTCACTTGTTGCCTCGGATTTAAACAGTCATGTCCCTCGAACGTGGGATGATTTATCAAAGATCATTTGGGTAAAAGATTATAGTCCCTCGATGTTCCTTCGATGTTGCCTCGGTAAATGATATTAGTCCCTTATGATAATTGCTAAAGCGCCTTACGAGTTTCCTTTATGGTTGTTGATGATCAACGCTTGTCCCTCAAACATCTAATGATAGTGCTTCCTACTAACTAATGGTAGGATAACACTATCTAAGGGAAAGGCGGAAAAGAAAAAAGACCTTTTGAGTAGGTAGATAGCTCGTAGTCGCTTGCTTACAAACAAAACTTCTCTCACATATACACTTTTTTCTAAATTATTTTAAAAGACAAACACATTGTATGCGTTCTGAACGATACGAGAATCATTACAAAGTTTTCCACACGTAGGCATATTTTCAAAATATTTTCAAACACACAAACATAAAGCATTTTCAAAGTGAGCTAGCAATTAAGAGCTTGTAGATAACTATGGATGAAAAGGTTGCTAACACCTTCCCTTTTCATAACCTACCCCCCTTACTCAGAAAAATTCTCAAAAGGTCTTTCATGTTCTTTTCACCCTTTCCTTTATTAGATAAAAGAAAAGTCGGTGGCGACTCTTGCTATCTGCAGTATTTATGATAAAACGCAAAACCAAAAGTCAGTTCTCCCACTGTATTACATAGGAACTGGATTTACGATTAGAAAGATCCTAATGGAATTATCATCCACAAATATGTCGATGTTAGGAAACAAGAACAACCTATAGGCCAGCAAAGAAAAGATAGCCTCAAAAGTAGTTGTACTCTTCATCTTGACGAAGTAATGAGCTTTTTCTAATAGAAACTGAGAAGGTAAACCTCTAATTCCTTCTTTAGTAGTCATGTTAGCCTCAATCTCAGATTTCCTCAAGTGAGTTATGGTGGCAATCTCATGAGACTTAGGCTCTCCTTCTAAAACGGTGAATGGAACACAATCAGTAATAGGTAAGCCTAGTAAGTAAGAATACTCCTCTAATATCGACATCAATTGGTAATCAGGAAAAGTAAAACATCGGTATAGCGGATCATAGAACTGGACCAATGTAGAAAGAATACCCTTCTCCATCTCGAGCTTCATAAAAGGGAGAATAGCTCCATACATCTTCTGGAAATATGTAAAACTCAGAAGCTCGGGAATCAAGTTCATTAGTTCCTCTATTTTAGGATTCTTAAAATTGTACTTCCGAGTCTTTCTCCTACCAAAATCCATGGTCAAAAGAGTACCTGAGATATTTGCAAAAGTCAACCTTAAGGTCCCTGAAAAAATGTTTAAAGAATGCTCATGGGTGCATGAATGCATGATGATGCAACGATCACAAACAAGATCACAAACATGGGGGTTCATAGGTTCAACGTTACGAGCATGAAGTCAAAGGTATTTTCCACAAGGTAAGGACTAATGGTTTATCACATGATGAACAAGTTTCTAAGAAGTTCCCAGAGTCTACATTCTTCCTTCGGATATTACCAACATCCTGATTAGCTCAGTAATTAGCAATATTCTTTGGAAAAACTCGTTTGAGTGTAGCATCGCGTGACAACTACTTCCGGATTACTCATTTGAGTGATAGTCTCCACACTATACCTAAAAGGCCAAGATGGGTTAAGGTTCTACAGTTTCTCAACTTCTCGGGCTCCCAGGTCGAAAGCAGCAATGTCTTCCTGATTGCTCGGTAAACAAATACTACAGTCAAAGGTACCTCCACTGAGTGGGGGATCTCATGTCTCCTATTTTGGGATTCCTTGCGCAAAGTTAACATGACTATACATCCTATTGTAATACTCCAAATTTTTCCTACCCTCTCACTTTTATCTGGCTTATTCATCTCACACTTCTTACATGTACATGACTTTCATTAGGTCACCTAACGCATCATGCTTCATTAATTAATAAAATTAGCATTAGGATCTAAGAGCTTGGTAATTAGGGTTTCTCCTTGGTTTGGAGGCTCTCATCTACACTCAAGAGCAATTCAAGTTGTTTCTTCACCGATCATGGTATGAATTAGGGCATATTTCCCTAGTCATGTGGTATTCAAGGGGGGGGGGGGGGGGGTCCCTTATGAAGTTCATCCTTAGAAAATTACATCATTCAATGGGATTATGTCCTTACTTAAGGTGCAGGTTGTTGAATTAATGTTGGTGTTCATGGATGTTATGGTTTTCTTCAAGAAGATTCATTATACAATGCAAGAAGATCTCATCCTTGGAGATAGGGTCCCAACTGATCTATTTTTGTCGAATGAAGTGGTGTTCATTGCTTAGGTCATAAGGCATATGGAGATGGCTTCATAAGAAAACACACTTGGATTTCGTCAAGTAAAGTTTATGGATATCTTAAGGTAAAATGTTTCACATGATCATTTGGATTTCTTTGGAGACAAAGTTCTTTTAATTATTTGAAGGACTTTGAAACATGGTGATAAATTCAAACTTAAAGAAGAGATTAGTTGTTCAAGGTGAAGCTAAAGAACAATGGCCATAGTTCATTCAAGAGTAAAAGTAATTAGTCAAAAGATTGAGATTTCAAAATCTACTCACCATTTCATCAAGATTTTCCTACAAAGAGTCATCTAAGGGTTTTCAAACAAAAAGAGTTTTCAAGCATTCAAGATATCATATACATGTTCAAATTAACCATTACAAAATTCATTACACAAACTTTTATTCTAAGCCTAAATCCTAATATCCTAAACATCTTCATGCTTGATGCCGTTATGTCTTGGATTTCTTCACCATGTTTATATGTGGTATCCGCATCTATGACCAAACTTGCTGTTAAAGCCATCTTCAATACAACTTTTCATTCACCATGCCAAATTGCACCATTAAACCTACACCACACACCTTCATTATCATGATCACAAAACACAAAAAGATAGCATACAACTGACATGTTCATGCACACATCAAATCACCCTGCAATTACAAGAATATCACCATGACATTGCATCAACCTGCCTAACCAAGATCGACATCAATTCACAATACATGTAACAAATTCAGCATAAAACATTGAATACACTACATCAGTTCAGCATACTTCAATCAGACCTGTATAGCATAAGTTAAAAACATGCATCACATTTCAGTATAGGGGCAATCATCCATGTGTTGTATATTTACAGTCCAACACCATTCATCATTATTACTATTCTTATGTGTACAGAATACACCAAACATAACACACTATACATTGTTCTAGTACAAGAGAAGATCCAGTGAAATGACACAAGCATCATGGTGTTCCTCAGGTCCAAGTCATTTCAACATTTTTTCAAACACTTAAACTTCAAGTTTCTACTAACCTATACCCACTCATCAACTAATTACAAAAATCAGAAAAAACCATAACCCCGTAAACTCTCGCTAACAGAATCTGAAATCTATAACAAAACCTAAACAAAATTCCCAACCTCTCTCCTAATTGTCATAACCAATTCCAAACAGCCCTGCAAACTGTCAGCTGAATTCCTTAACCGCCTCATAACAGATTTAACAGAAAACCCACTAACATAACTGAATAATAGATCCGAAATTGTTTAATAAGAATTTTCCAGCTCAGTATAACTATCCTAGAAGAAAAATAACAAAGACATCATAATAGAATTTCCTAACCAATACTTAACCAATCTCAACCATTTTCCCCAAACAAATTTTCTCTAACAGAAGACATAACTCCCTTAATGCTAACAAACTTTCACAACAAAATCTCAACCAAACTGTCAATCCCTAACTGTTTTACTAACTTCTAACCATTTTTCCTAACTGACTTCCCAATCTTCCTATAGAATTAACAGGAAACTTTTAACTAACCTTCCTAAATAACCTTCTAACCTCTTCTCTAACAGTTTCAAGCTAACAATCTATGGCTAACTTCCTAATAACCCTTAACTAACTATCAGAACTTTTGTAACTAACCCTGACTATTTTTAACCAATTTCTAACTACTTCCAACCAACAGTCCAAACAGAAACTTAACTATTTTCTAAACCATCTTCTAATTGTATCTAAACATAAATAACAAACATTCAATCCCATCTAACCATAACCGATTTTCCAATTCTTTCTAACTTCCCCTAATCTCCTAATTAACCATAACTGATTCGACCAACTGCCAAAACAGAATAACCCCCTCAAAAACCCCTAATTGTTTTCCCTAGAAGTTTCCAACCTCTCAACAAACTAACCAAAAACCTAATTGACCATAACAGAAAAACCTCCAAATAGAACTCCAACTAACTTTTAACAGTTTTACTAACTAACTATAACCAATGCTAACATCTTTTTATAACTTCCTAACTTCTCCAAACAACATGGCTAACAGAAAAACCGGAAACAGAAAATCTCATCCTCTAACTGTTTTCCATAACAGTTTCCAACCTTCTAACAGTTTTTAACACCCCATAAAAACCTAACTAACCATAACAGAATTTACCCAACCTCCCCAACTAACCCTAACGGATCCAATCCCTACCATTATTCTTCTAACCAAATCTCTAATCATCCAGTGGCCAAAATTAAATCATGCTCCAACTGAATTCCAAACTACTTTATCTATATAACAAGCTCATCAACACTCTGTAATATTCACCATTTTTATTTTCTTCTCATCAGTTTCACATGAACCATTCTTCCTCAATATTAACTCTTCTCTCTACAACTCAGAGAACCTTCATTCTCTTCCCTCAACCCTCTACTTCAACCTTCATCCCTCCACTCTCTGAATCTCCTCAAGTTCTCCACCCTCACATCACTTTCGACTTCTGAACCCTTATCTTCATCACCTACTAAACCTTACTCATCAACCTCATAAATTCTTCAAACGCGCTCGACTCAAGAACAACATCAACACCGCAATTCAGAACCTGAAGTATAAGAAGAAAAGAAGGGGAGAACAGAAGAAGAAGAAGAAGCAAGAAAGAGAAGCAGGAATACCTTTCAATTGAATTCAATCTCTCCAGAAGACTCACCTTCTCTGTCTTTGCTTTCGCCGGTAGGGCTCTTCCTATCTTATGTTCTTTAGCTTTCTTCTGATGTGATGAGATGTAATCCTGCTTGTATTGCTCGAAATCGATCTTCATTCACCATTTATTTTAAAGATTAGGTTTTTAGGTTTTGTGCACTCAGTGTTAGATTTAGTTGTGCATATGATAAATCGATGAAATATGAGGCCATGATGTGAAAGAGAAGGATGAGAGGTTGAGATTTGTGGTAGTACGGTGTATTTTAGGCTCTCTACGCTGCCAGAGGAGATTTACAGTCGACGAAGCTCTCCTCGAAAAATCGCATGTCACTTTGCGAGAAAGAGAACGAGAAGAGGAACAAATTGAAGAGAGCTGAAAGGCCACCATGACCAAACGACAGCGTTTCGGATCCCGCCCTCAATTTCTTTTTTTTAATTTTATTTTTGCTTTTGAATAATCATTAAAAATGATTTAAAAATAGGTTAATTGGAATTATTGTTGGAAATCTAGGCACTGTAGCATTAGACTGGACCTTAGCATTGATACTTTATATTCTCTATGGATCTAATACACCCCCTAGGCCTGTTACTTTTTTGTTTGAAATCTGAGTTGAAGAAGAACAAAAATGCCATTGGACTCTTTACTAAAGGGCTTTCAGCACCTGTTTCTACACCCTCCCGAAATTCAATTCTCACCCCTTGTTTCTCTTACCTTCTTTTTATGATTTTTTTTTGTTCTTTCTTTCATGGTTTTTTTTCTTTAATAACAAAAATGCATAATAAAAATGATAAAAATATTATAAGATAGTTTAGGAATTAAATAGGAATTAATTTCCCTCTTTGCTAACTTTTCAGTCAATTTTACTCATTAGTTTTGTTCATTTTTATGCCATATTTTTCGTTTGCGATTTTTTTGGTATGAGTTGTATGTAATACTTTAATACTTGCTACCTAATTCTACTTGTTTGTATAGTCTTTCATGATCCCTTAGGTTATTTTGGTTCAAATTTAATCTTCGATTTATTTTACTAAAATTAAACATTAGGCTTTTAAATCCAGGCATGCAAACATTAGGTAGAATTCCCTCAAAATTCCAATTTTATGTCCAATGATGCATAATAACATTAAGTTTAGAAATAGGCTAGTCTCCCTTTGACTTTTCTTTCCCCTTTTGCATTTGCGTTAAAATAAAAACATTTTCTTTGCAAACTTCAAAACACTTTAAAACCACTTATGAGAATCATACCTTTTGTTGAGTATGGTAAATGATAAGCGGGTCTCTTCTCGATCTTATTGTTCTTCCATCTCCAACCTAGGCGTGGTTCAAGTCTCAAAGACTCCTTTCATGGATAAGTCTAAAAGTGGTTAATATCTCTCTCTTGAGGTCAACTAGTCATTATCTACAACAAAAAATACAAACCGATTCAAATCTTTTTGTGTGCTCAAGCACCTTTTCTCTCAAACCCTTTTCAGGTAAGGACATGATTAATTTACTTTAATGCCAACGCGTGAATCTCCAAAGGTTGAGATGCGGAAGAAGGCGGGATTAACATTGTCCATAAAAACACCAGCAAACAAAAACATGTGAGCCAAACTACGGTAGCACTGATTCCTCAAAAATTTTACGTAGGCATTGGGCTAGGGCCCAAGCGAGTACAACTTTATTTTCTCTACGTTCTTTTCCCCTTTCTTTTGCATGCATTCTCCCTTTAGCAGTAGTAAACATTAAGCATAGATTAAACACACCATAAGATAGACAACAAGAATGGATACCGAAGAGTACTACGGGCGTGTGGGGTGCTAATACCTTCCCCTCGCGTAACAGACTCCCTTACCTGATCTCTCGGTCACAATACCGTGACTTCTCCCATCTCAGGTTTTCTCGATGTTTACCTTTCCCTCCACGTGGGATAAAATATGTTCGATGGCGACTTCATTGTTTGATGATTTTCATCCTGTTGTTTCATTTGGTGACTTCACTGGGGAATCAGGTCGACCAAATGCTGGTTCATCCCGGAGTCGCTCCTAGCTCTTGTTCTCTTCTCTTTGGGTGTTTATTTATATTCTTTGTGGCTTATTCATTTTGTATATACCTGAGCATATGTATGCATTGCATTTTACTGCTTTCCATGTGTTACTATTGTACTGGATTTGCTTCTTGATTGGGTTTGAATGTTACTATTGAGGTAAAAGGCCCAGTACCCAGGCTAGAGTGCACTAGAACACTAGGAATAGAGTGGGGGCATGACAGCTATAGGAATAGAGGTTCAATTGGAGGTACTTTCATCATGCACGTCTGTGTTTTGATGATTTTACTTTCAAGCAAACCCGTGATTTTCGAGTTACCTTTGCCTTACCCTGACATAGTCTTCACCCGTGAGTGGGGAAGGAATTACTATCATAGGTATAAATGCTGACTATGTTCAGATGGTTAGTTATGTTTATATGGTGACTATACTCAGATAGTGACTATTAGTTCTAATGATTATGTTCTAGATTTCTGCCAGTGATTATGAGGTTCTCAGATTTATTTTCTGAGTTCCAAATCTGATGTCCATGAGGTTCTTACGGATGTGTTCCAAACGGTGACCCTGATACTTGAAGACTATGCAGAGACAGTACAACAGAAATAAGTATCATGGAAATAGTAACCCCATGATCATCTGCACTTACATCATAGCATATTTATCTTTCCAAAAGAGGTGTCAGAAAAATGAAACTATATACTAACCTTACATGTGCATGTCCATTCTGGGATATCTCACAAAGTTATAGTTTCTGTGATACGGTGTCTGAACCGACTGTTAATACTGGTTTGCATTTTTTGTTCGCAAATATGCGGTAAGTAAGAGTTGCCACCGACTTTTATTTCATCCAATAAAGGAAAAGGAAAAAGAACAGAAAAACCTTTTTTCGAGATGTTTCTGAGTTCGAGATAAAACACAATAAATAAAATGAAAATAAAAAAGAATAAGAATAAAAGAGCCTGATGTTGTGAAGTATTTGGGGGGTGCATTGCTGAAACTTGTGATATGCCCATTTTTGTTGGCCCAGAGCCTGCGCGAGATCCCATTGGGGTTCCCTTAGATTGTGTATGGTCTACCTTCAGTTCTGGGACGCTATATCTGCTTGACGGTGGACCTGGTGGGTAGAATCTGTGAGTGTATAGCATGGGCCTGGGTACAAGACACATGGGATCTACAAGCAATATTTAAGAGAAATAAGAAAATGCATAGACCTGGGATCGAACTCAGGTCCCTTCTCTCACCAGCGTTGCCTTTTACCATTTGTGCTACATGACTTGTTTGTTAATATAATAAACAAATAACAACATAAAGTAAACAAGATGGCATGCCAGAAAATGCGCCAACATTCAAACTGGCCAGTGGGACGTTGCCACATCATTGTCTTCTTCCTCAGACTGTCGTTTTAGGCCTGAACTTTTACCTACGGATTATGTCTGTAGCTATAACCCTGCGTCATTCAAAAATTAAATACAAGAAACATATATTCTAATGGAGACCATGAACCAACTGGCCTTGAAGCGCTAAACACCATGATACCCATGTCTAACCCTAATTTTTCCTGTATCAGGAAGCCCTAAAATGAGTTTGGAAACCCTAAGAATGGCATCCTTTGATTCCTGCACTTAAAACTCAATCAAACAATTCAGAAAGCATCGAAACCTTATGATAAACAAGAATGAATGGTTAAATTTCATTGAGAACGCATGTATGTATGTAATCGAAAATCAAAAAAAGGTTGGAGAACCGAGTTATGGATTTTACGATTCTGAATGTTGTGGTCGCTTGTGAAGGTATGGAAATGATCAGAGGGACTCACTGAAGCTGTTTGTGATCTTGGAGCGGCTTGAATCAGCCTGTGGAGGAATATGTGATCAACACTTTTTTGACAATAATTTGAAGTTAATTCTTGCTATACGAGGAAGATGCGCAGCTTCTTCGTCTCTTTTAGGGTTCACAATGATCTTCTATATGTATGTGAATCAACTAGATTAATAGTTTTGGCAAGAATCCAAAGATATGAATACATTTCAAATATCTTCAAATCTTTCCAAATTTGGAGATTTCCTTCCTTCTATGGCTTGATGCGATTTTCTCTTCATTTGACAGTTCATGAGATATTCAATCAATGCCAAAACAAATCTTATCCCATTTATTTGATTTATTTTTTATTTTAATTTGATTTTATTTGAATTTTAAATAAATAAAATTGAAATAAATTAAATAAATAAGTAAATGAGATATGGGGTGGTTCATGGGTCGTGGACCAGACTAGGAGTAAGATGCAAGCATAAAAAGTTGGGCCCATTTGAAAAAAAATGCATTTTGGGTATGGTTAACTTTGTGCAAATTTCCAAAAATGGCCAACTTTGACAATGCACATCTCTCTCAATTTTGACCCTAATAGGGTGTTCTTGGACTTTTTAGAAAGCTTAGGATGTCCTCATAATAACTCTTTTGTTTCATATCCATTGGGTCTTCCATGTTCATATGAGAAGCTTTGACCCAAAAGGTGTTTTTGTTGACTTTTTGAATTGACCTTAATGTCTGAATTTATATCTCTTCATGAGTACATTTTTTGAACTTGAGGGCTGAAGATGAGTTGTAGGGAATTGGATTATCTTCAAAATGAGCCTTGGATGAGAAATTTCTGATAAATTATGAGAAAGTTATGCCTGGTCAAAGTTATGTTGACTTTTCCTATAGAAACCCTAATTTAGCAACTTTTGAGTTTTGATGAATTTGGGGCATTCCTTGAGGAATCATGATCAACCCTTGATAAAATGATGGATTTTACTTCAAAATGTTGATGTTTACCAAAAAATCTTGAAGTTTGACTGCATGAGGGTCATAGTTGACTTTTGACCTAGTATAGTTAATTTTTAGGCATTTGAGCAGTTGACTGGGAAAACTTCTTGTGCAAGGCATGAAACTTGACATGGATGGTATTGAGAACATATTAGGACCATGGAAAATATTTGAGGCCTTTGCATCTCAAACATCTTGATGAAAATGGAAACCCTAGTTTGAGGCTCATTGTCTTAGGAGGAGGATTTGTCTGGTCAATCCTTAGGCATCCTTGGGCCAGTTGAGGACCTCTAGGAGTATGTTTAATCTTCTTAGACCTGAGGATGTAGATTGGCTTGTCTTCCTTTCATGATCTGAAGGTGGAAGATGATTGAACACTAGAGTTCCCAGAAATTTTCACTCGCATGAAGTGAATGTCGTTCGATAATATCGGGAATGGGCTTACAGATGCCATTTGGAAGGCGACGGAGAATCGTAGGAAATGGGCTTAAAGATGGCATGCAGAAATGATATCGGTCGCATAAGATGTCCTTTGCGAGAATCCATGTACCTTCCGTTCAGGAGGACTTTATTGTGGAATGTTGATTTATGTCCTAGGAAATAGAGTCTAGGAGCTTCGATTGTCCATCACTCTACTGGGGAATTAACTCTTGATTGAGGAGGTGGAAGTAAACTGAACGTCTGGTCAGGGTCCAGGCTGTACAACGACTTACTGGGGAAATTTGAAATCGACTGCATCTGGTCGGGTCCAGGTCTTACAGTGTTGTAAATTGTTATTTGGAGATAAGAGAGAAGGAACATGGGTTGTAGGGTTGCTTCGAGATGAAAGCCTGGGTAGTGGGGCTGTGAGAAGGATCTTGGATAGTAGGTTTGCTTCGAAATGAAAGCCTAGATAGTAGGGCTTATGGGAAGAAACCTGGATAGTAGGGTTACTTCGAGATGAAAGTCTGGATAGTAGGGATTATGGGAAGGAACCTAGATAGTAGGGTTACTTCAAGATGAATTCGTGTGAAACTGCATCTGAAACGAGAAGGAGCCTGGGTAAGGTTGCTTCGTGAGGAGTTTGGGTAAAACTGCATCTGAACCGAGAAGGAACCTGGGTAAGGTTGCTTCATGCTGAGTTTAGGTAAAACTGCATCTGAACCGAGAAGGAACCTGGGTAAGGTGGCTTCGTGAGGAGATTGGGTAAAACTACATCTAAACCGAGAAGAAACCTGGGTAAGGTTGCTTCGTAAGGAGTTTGGGTAAAATTGCATCTGAACCGAGAAGGAACCTGGGTAAGGTTGCTTCATGCTGAGTTTGGGTAAATTTGCATCTGAACCGAGAAGGAACCTGGGTAAGGTGCCTTCGTGAGGTGTTTGGGTAAAACTGCATCTGAACCGAAAAGGAACCTGGGTAAGGTTGCTTCTTGAGGAGTTTGGGTAAAACTACATCTGAACCGAGAAGGATCCTGGGTAAGGTGGCTTCGTGAGGAGTTTGGGTAAAACTGCATCTGAACCGAGAAGGAACCTGGGTAAGGTTTCTTCATGATGAGTTTGGCTAAAACTACATCGGAACCGAGTAGGAACCTGGGTAAGGTTTCTTCGTGCTGAGTTTGGGTGAAACTGCATCTGAACCGAGAAGGAACCTGGATAAGGTTGCTTCGGAATAAATTCGTGTAAAACTTCAGAAGGAACCTGGGTAAGGTTACTTCGGGATAAGTCTGAGTAAAACATCAAAAGGAACCTGGGTAAGGTCACTTCGGCATATATCAGTGTAGGGCTACGAGAAGGAACCTGGATCGTAGGGTTACTTCATGATGAGTTCATGTGAAACTTTATTTATAAATGTATGAGAAGGGACCCGTGTGAGATTTTTCCAAGATAAGCCCTTGTGAAGCTGCATTCAGGAGAAACCCGTGTAAGATTTCTTCGTGACGAACTCGTGTAAAGCTGCATTTAGTCGCGAAAATAATTACTCTGTTTAGTTTCAGGAGCTAATCTTGGACCTGCTGGAAATTGTTGATGATAACCATCTTTCCTGAAAAGGTACATGATTAATTATATGTGATGCATGAAATGCATTTTATGATGATGTTCTCAAAATAAATGAGACTATGCCGTATGCAATATGTGTGCGCACGTCATGATGTATGAAGGAGCTTTCCTGGGGAAAGTAGCTCCTATTTGGGGAAGCCGGTGTCAAAGATTTAGTTGCCTCTACTCTGTGGGGAGTGTAGATGTCACAGGGTCGTATGCTGAGGATATGGCAATGACTTTGCATCAGTACTTTTCTGCCCCTGTACCTGCTGGAGAAAGTACCTAGGGGGCTTTGTGGATTGAGTGTTATCCCAACTCATGAGGTGCTTAGTAACTGCCGATCAAAATGATAAGTCTTCTAATGATAGGCAAGTGACAAGATGACGGGACATAGTCGTACGCTTTAATCCCTAACTTTTTCCCGACCACCCTTTCGGGTTTTCAGTCCACCGGGATACCCTTTTTTGCCCAAGCCGCCTTTTCAGGTTTTCGACTTGCTGGGTGTACAAATTTCTTTTGTTTTCATCCCTCATTTTTTCCCGAACCATTTTGGTTTGTCGGGATGCCCTTATTTTTGCCTAGGCCAATCAACCTAGCGGGTCTTTGTTCATGGGTAGTATTTTCTGACTATGTCCATGCTCTCAGGATGTAGGGAGTTGTCACTGTCCATAGTGTTGTGTTGTAGTACTGTCAAAAATGTTTTCTTGATGGCATATGATTTGTTACTGGAATGCGTGTGTAATGCCCCAAGTGATTCAGATGGAGATCTGCCCCCTGGTTATTTGGCACCTTTGGAGAGACTGCCCCAGGTGTGTTAGACATCATGCCATGCCCCTTTCTTATGGAAGACCTGTTATTGGAAGTGTCTTTCCCGCTGAGGGGATTCTGTCTATTGAGAGGATGTTTGTTCATTGAATATCCATTGTGTGGATTTCTCTACTGTCAAACAATTAGTCATATGCAAACAATTTCATTTAAAGAATGCAAAACCCATGTATGTCTTGAATTTTTATTTGAAAATGTGTTTTTTGTAGTAAAACAAAATTTCCAAGAATGTGATATCAACTCGGGATTCATAACAAGTCCTTCAGGAGTCAGGATACCTTTGTAACAATATGCTCTCAAAACTAACCCATGCTTCAACTAGGACTTTTAAGGGTTATAACGTGTCCTGGTTCATGGTTTTAGAAACAAAGGATAAAGGCTCAAAATTTATTTGTACCCACTCGTTCTTCGTGATGTCCTTTAGCCATATGCTCAGTTAATTATGTGTTTAGAATCCCAGTTGAGTCCTGGAGTAGTGTCCTTGATGTTCCGGTGATGGTTCGGATACTGAAAGTTTATTTTGAATAGGAAGTAATTTTTATAATCTTCTTTCTGTTGAGGATTTGTAGGACCTCTTTCTTTTTTTGATTTTGTTATCCCTTCTTTTGCCAGAACTATTTCTTTTGTGATTACAGTCAGCGAGATGCCCCAGTTTTTCTTCTTAATTCTCCTTTATAGGTTTTGACTTAACGGGCTTTTATTTTGAGAGATAATGACTACCTGTCCTGACGATTATACGGAACCATCACCGTTTTTTAATTTGGAATGACGTATTTGAGGCCATTCATTGTGAGCGAAGTGGAAGATTGTGACTGAATTCACCTCTAAATTAACTGAGAAAACTACCCTGCCCCAGGTTATGATTAAGGGTTTTAATTTGTGTGAAAAGAAAAACACCTACTTCTTTGGCTCGAATGGGTTGACTAGGGATTATCTTCCTTATAACTTCACTGTTTAGGAGGCGACCATATCTTTCGGTGAATGAAGAATTCTCAGGGACCCTTGATGTTTAATTCTTTGAGTTGAGAAGGAATTATTACGAGATTGACTTGGATAGTATTCCTGTGGATGGAAGCCATGTCCTACAAAACAAAACAAAGATAAATCCCAATAATCCTTGAAATGGTTAGTGAAAATGATTATGATGTTATGATGTTATGTACAAGTAAGCATATACAAACAAGGAAAACAAGTCCTTAGGTTTAGGCTTGCATGGGGTCTCATAGGTAAGTACCCTCTTGAAGTTTAGTTGGCTCAAACCTGTCCTAGAAAGAGTAACCGGGTTCTAAGGGATCTCAATATCACTGATCTTTCTTATCGGGCATTGTTTCAGCGCAAGCCTCTTTCATGGCGACCGAAATATCCCGAGAAGTCCGATCTCAATGAGCGTAGTATCGAGTATACTCCAACTTCGGACTGCACCAAATCCAGATATCTCACTACTTTTTAATGGCCAAGTTTGTCAAGTAAAGATTCTAAAGTCAGTTAGTGCTTCATGACACCACACAGCGGCCCCGTGTTCTCCTTGACTACTTAAAGGCTACCGGTACCCACAAATGTGTCACACTAACGTAGCTACTTCTTAGACCATGTCGATATACTCTGTACAGTTTCCACAATGTATTGCTACTTACCTATAAGGTGTCCCAAATCCGGGTAGAGGATCAAAACAAGCCCAAACAAGAACCAAAATGTAAAGCAAGCAAGTCAAACAATGAAAGCAAGTAAATGTGATCTAGCCCTAAGGTAACCCCACTTTTAAGTTATTCCCCAGCAAAGTTTCCAGTTCTGTAATACGGTGGGAGAACTGACTTGGGATGTTTTGCATTTTATCGCAATTGTTGCGGTTAGCAAGAGTCGCCACCAACTTTTCTTTTATCCAAAAGGAAAGGTGGAAAAGAACAGGAAATACCTTTGAGATTATTTCTTGAGTTCAGGGGATAGATTATGAAAAGGAAAGGTGTTAGCACCCTTTTCATCCATAGTTATCTATGGGCTCTTAGTTGCTTGCTAGATCACTTGCTTTTGTTTGAAAATGTGCTTTGTGGTGGTTTTTCAAAGTACTTTGAAAAGGTGCCTTCGTTTAGGCAAACTTTGTAATGGTTATCGTTCATAAGAACGTATACAAAGTGTTAGACTTTTGAAAATATTTTATGTTTGAAAATTTGTTTTTTAAAGTGTTTGGTGTTTGTTTTAAAAAATGAGCAAGGATGTTTATTTTGAAAGTGAGCAAGTAACTAGGAACAATCTACCTACTCAAAAGTATTTTGTTCATTTCTTCCTTTCCTTTGATATTTCTATCTTACCATTGATCAGTAAGAAGCCTTATCTTTGGATGTAAAGGGACAGGCGTGGATATTCGTATAGTCATGATAAAAATATTGTGAGGTATCTTAGAATTTCTCTTTGAGGGACTAAGATCATTTGAAAGGCAACATTTATAGCATCATCGAGGGACTATGATCTTGTATTTTCGATTGTTTTTACTAAGACATCCCACATGCATAACATGACCATTTTTGTAAGGCAACAAGTGGAATTACCCTAAGGGTGCATGTGTAAATAATGTGTTTAATTTGCATGCATTGTTTATCTTGGATTAGGGTTCTCTACTTGTTGATTTTATCTTTTCATACAAACCTAATTACTAGCATTTATATGAAAGCGATAAATTCCGAAAGTAAAATTACTACACTATTACATCATTAGGGGGATGGGGTATACAAATTTACAAATGGGGATTTGCAAGAAATTAAACCTAATTTATCTATTACAACCATATTGAATAATGTACAAGAAAATGAAAAGAATATAATGTGCAAGAATGTAAATGGAAAGGAAATGATTTTGTTTGATTTTTGTTAAGGGTTTAGTTTTGACCTAATTAAGAAAAGTGATTAATTAAATAAAATTAAACCTAAACTATTTAAAAAAAGAAATTAACTTAAAAAGCATTTTTAGGATTTTTTATGAAAAGGTTTTAAGTTTAATAAAAATAATATGAAAATTAATTAATTAAAATAAACCTAAATTCTAAGTTGATTTTAAATAAAAGAAAATAAAAGAAACTTGATTCTAATTATTATTTTAATTTAAGAAAGGAAATTAAATTTGTTAGGAAAATGTTTTTTGGCCTTTTTATCATTAAAAGAAATAACATAAAAAAAGTATTTTCAATATGTAAATAAACAAATAAAACATTTTTGGAATTTTGATTAATAAAAATAATAATAATATTATTAATAATAATAAAAATGATAAAGAAAAAATAAAATGAAAAAAAATAAAATAAGAAAAAGAACATCAATTAAATTAAAATGATAAAAAAAAATGTTTGGGCCAGGTGTATGAAAGCAGGTAGGGGGTCAGGAGAAGCAGAAATGACAAAGCCCACTGACTTAAGGCCCAAGCGCTGGTTGTTGCAAAAAAAGAAAGGAAAATGTGGAATAATATAAAAGTGGCAGTGTTGGGGCTTGAACCCACGCCCTTTGACATGAAACACGCGTCGCCTTACCACTGGGGTGGCTATACATCCGTTAACATAAGTGAAACAATAAATACATAACATAAATCCATTCCTGAAAATGACTTCATCATTAACCTCCAGCCATGGTTCCTGTAACTTGCTCATTTCTCAACAAAAAATGAAAGATGTAATCATGGAAGTTGCTCTATTTTTCCATACGAATCCAACCATATAAATATCATAAGCTATAAATCAAAGACGAATTAAAATTTCTAAAAGTACCAAATTCTAACCTAACTTTTATCAAAGATTCAACCTAAAATTCTTTAAACTCAGCCAATATAAATGAAATCTATGGACATATACAGTTTTAGGGCAATGATATCTATATTTTATCTTCACAAATACAAGCTTAACAATGCCTAAATGAAAAGATAGAAGTTCAGAAAAGATACCTTAAAACTGGAAATCGTGAAATGCAAATGAGCTTGATTCAAGGTGCTGCAATGATCAGGTTAGCTTCCTCAAGTTCCCAGGAAGCTAATGCAATGATTAGCTTGAGCAATGGATGGCTGGAATGGCCTGGAGAAGTCCAGTTGCAGAGCTCTGTTTTTGAGTTTGGAAGATGATGAAGATGGACTTACAATTATGAAACAGGGATGGAGATGGACTATATTTGATGTATAGAAGCTTTGTGATTGATTTGGAATGAAAACGCACGAGGGAAATGTGAGTTTATGTTTCAAAGTCAGAATGTACACATAAATGGAGTTTTGATGCAAGTTCTGCTTTGAGGGAGTTTGGGAGATTTTTAGGGTGCTTAAGCTCGTGTGTTAGCTCATAAATAGTGCCTCTATTTATAAGAAAAGAGTTTGGATGCTTAGAGAAGTCAGAAATCAAGAATCACATGTGTGTTAATTTTTGCTTGATTTTGAAGAAACTTGAAAAACGTGGTTCCAATGCACAAGTACCTGGTTTATAGGGTGGCTTAGAAGCTTTAAACATGTTTCTTTTGAGCATACATGTTATGTGTGTTCAGAACAACAAGTTAGAGGCTCAAGAAGAGTGGACTTTGTGCATAAAGCCACTTTTCCAAAATGGCAATGTTGCCTTTCTTCCTAAAATGGTATTAAGCATGGGCAATGCATTGAATGCTTGGATTAATGCTTCTAACAGTTGTGTAGACATTTAATTATGGAGTTAAAGGCAATTTAGAAGCATGCAAAGTGGGATTTTTACAGCATGCCTAAAGATTGGATCAAGTGTTCATCACAAAATTGACTTGTAAAACAAGAATGAAACCCTAACTTCATGGCTTCGATTCTCTTAGCTCAAGTATGATCTCAATGAGATCTTGGAAATTTTGGAAAGCTGGTAACATCTTATACAACCTTCATGTTGGACATTTTTTAAAATTCAAATTGGAACTAGGTGAAAAATTGCCATGAAGTTAGGTCAAAATTCTGCCTAACTAGGGTAAAATTTCACTAAGTCTTTTAAGTTTCATGAGCATGTCTTCACAAATTCATAACTTGAAATCCAAGCATTTCTAGGAAACGTTCTGCCATACAATGTTTTATATCTCATTGATATTTTCATGTTGGAAGTTTCCTTTGAATCATCTTGCATCATGGTGGAAATTTGGCTCAAAGTTATGAAAAAATGTGAATTTTCCAACACTTAGAAAAAATTTCTAAGTTTTAAAATTTTGACTTTTCAAAGAAGAATCTTGACTTTTTTTATTTATTGGTGAAAAAGTTTCATATTTTGACATGTCTTGATGAATTGTAATCTTTGAAACTTGACTTTGATCAAAAAGTCAAAGTTTGACTTTTCAGTGTACAATTGACTTTTCATCAGTTGACTGAAATTCAATTATCAATCAATTGATCTTGAGGAATTTTTTGAGCCATGCCATTAGGTTAAAATGATTTATTTGAATCCTTGAGATCATGTATTAAACCAATAAGTAATTGGCTAGGTCAAAAGTCAAAAATTGCACCTTCTCAATCAAAACCATAATTTTGACCATTTTACCCTTTTGATGATCTGATCAAATTTCTTGAGGAATTGTGATCCAAACATGATCAATTGACATATATGAGTTCACCATGTTGATATGGATCAAAAATTATGAAGTTTGACTGTAGGTTGACCACAATTGACCTTTTATCCAATACAACTGATTTTAGGTCATTTGATCAACTGACTGTGCAAAAATGTGATTCAAAGCTTGAAACTTGACATGAGCAATCTTGAGGGTCCAAAATGATCCATGAAAGTCATATGTGGCATTAAAAGTCCATTTGTCTTTGTGCAAACTCAAACCCTAATTTGAGTCATCAGTGCTTAAGGAAGCGTCTTGAGCTGATCAAACCTTCTGTAGTCTTGAATCCATGGAGATCTTATGAGAGATTTATTGAGAGGGAAAATTTTGGGGTACAACATCTGCCCCTGTTCAATCTTCTTAAACCTGAAGAGTTAGATTGGCGGATCCGCCATTCGTGACCTGAAGGTGGAAGATGATTGAACACTAGAGTGCCTAGAAATTTACACTTGATGATGTATTGGGAATGGGCTTATAGATGACATTTGGAAGAAGGATGGTAAATACTGGAAGAAGTATTAGCATAAATCTTGGGTCTAGTTATACTAAAACCTGATGTTTTACCAGTGGGAAAAAGGTTTAGTTAAATGCAGATGTATGCATGATGGTCACAAGATGTGGTATTATGCTAAATGCATTTCGTATGTATATGCTATGATGTATGAATGTGGGATGCATATTTGTACAGGAAAATAAATCCCTGACTATTGCTGAGGAGTTTTAGGAAGATGAATCCTGGATTGCTGTTGGGGATGAAGAATATACATATCTTCAATCTTTATTGAGAGAATGCTTCTTCCGGGGACTATCTCTTGAATGTTAGATGTTATCTGGTCGGATCCAGGCTTCACAACTTGCTGAGGATGAGGAAGTCAACTGCTATCTGGTCCAATCCAGGTTTCACAGAAACTTACTGGGGAAGAATAAATTAACTATTATCTGGTCGGATTCCAGGCTTCATAGAAAATTTCTTGAAATTGAACTGTTATCTGGTCGTTTCCAGGCTTCGTAGATTTCTTGAAGTGGTAACTACTATCTGGTCGGGTCCAAGCTTCATAGTTTTTTTGAAAAGTTATACTATTATCTGGTCAAGTCCAGGCTTCATAGTGTCTCGCTAGGGATTGTAGCTAGTTGTTATCTGGTTGGACCCCAGGCATCACAATAACTTTCTTGAATAGAAAAAGTTGAACTGATATCTGGAGGATCCAGGCTTCACAGATTTTGAGGTAGATAAAGTTAATTGCTATCTTGTCGGGTCCAAGCTTTATAATAAACTTCTTAGAAGAGATATAGTTGAACTGATATCTGGTCGGGTCCAGGCTTTATAGTAACTTTCTTGGAACTTAGTTGTTATCTGGTCGGATTCGAGGTTTCACAATAAACTTCTGAGGGGAATTGCTATCTGGTCGTATCCAGGCTTTACAGTAACTTGTTGGGGTATAGGCAAAATCTTCTGGGAAAAATAAGTTATACCCTGGCCTGGTTAAGTCCGGGTTCTTTAATATCTCGAAGAGTTAAACTATTATCCGATCGGGTCCAGGCTTCTTAGCGTCTTGAGAAGTTACACTATTATCTGGTCGGGTCCAGGTTTCATAGCGGCTGAAAATGGTACTATTATCTGGCTGGGTCCAGGCTTCATAGTATCTTAAAGGTTTCCACTATTATCTGGTCGGGTGCAGGCTCTATAGAGACTTGAGAAGTTGATTATTATCTGGTCGGGTTCAGGCTTCATAGTAGCTTAAAAAAATGTACTATCATCTGGTCGAGTCCAGGCTTCATAGTATCTTTTGGAGATAGTAAAGGTTTTGTTGATGACTTTACTGGGGATTAGGGGTTGTGGCCCTCTGAATTGTAATAGTCTAAAAGGCAAACTAAAACTGGAGAGTATAGACTCAGTCGGGGAAGATAGACTCAACTTGGGAAGATAGACTATGCCGGGGGAATTTTGTTGTTCGTTGATTGTTGTATGTTGTATGTTGGGGAAATAAACCTTGCTGATAAATACTTGATGAACTGCTGACGAGGTGAGATCTTTTAGGAAGAGATCCACAAGGCTTCCTCTTGTAGGATCAACTTAGCTGGAGAGAGAGAGAGAGAGATGTCAAGAGTTTGAGACTCTGGCTGGGAATAAACCTATGAAAAGAGACTTTGTGGGGATAATGCTAATGAAATAACTCTGGGGATATTTCATATACATTAAAGAGATGCTTCCTACTGCTTAGCAGGACACATGTGCCAAATAGTTTTAATTATGTTCACATGCATATGTTCGTTCAATTTTAGTCATTGGACATTTTTGCATTCAAAACAAAAATAGAAAGTTTGCACTTCAAAGTAAGTTTGTATTGATATTTTTCCCATGAATAGGAATTTTGTTTTTTTTGTAGAAAGAGACGGAGATCCTAGTAAGAGGAAATCGTCGAAAGGAAAACAAAAATTGAAAACAAAAACAATTATCCATGTGGAAATGATCTCACTGTATTCCAACTCTACTATTTCCCCAATGTGTTCGAATGCCCCTTTCTGTTGACAGAAGTTGATTGGATTGATCTTGGACCGTTTGAACTCGGACTTTGGTACTAAAGTCAACTGTAGTGATTCCACGGGACATAGTCATACGCTTTCAATCCTTAACTTTTGCCTGGACCTCCCTTTCGGGTTTTCATCCCACCAGGATACCCAATTTTGCCCAAGTGTCCCTTTCGGGTTTTCAACTTGTCGGGTGTACAATCTTTTGCATATATCCCTAATTTTTGCCCAAACCTTTTGGTTTGTCGGGATGCCCTTATTTTTCCTAGGTGTGTCAACCTAGCGGGTCTTTTATGCGTAGTAATTTTTAACTATGTCCGCGTTTACAGGATGTGCGAAGTCTTCACCATCCATGGTAGTCAGCATCATGGCACCGCCAGAGAACACTCTCTTGATAACAAATGGCCCTTCTTAGGTGGGAGTCCACTTGCCTCTGGGGTCGCCTTGTGGCAGAATGATGCCCTTTATCACCAGATCACCAACTTGATATACTCGAGGCTTAATCTTTTTGTTGAAATCCTTGATCATACATTTTTGGTACGTCTGACCATGGAAAATAGCAGTCAGTCGCTTTTCATCGACCAAGTTCAACTGATCCAATCTTGTCTGAATCCACTCATCTTCGCCTAAGCCTGCCTCATTCATAATCCTTAGTGAGGGAATCTTAACTTCCACTGGCAAGACAACTTACATTCCATAGACCAAAGAAAAGGGAGTTTCCCTAGTTAATGTCCTAGCTGAAGTACAGTAGATGTGATACAGTGGGAGAACTAACTTGGTTGTTTTGCGTTTGATCAGAAATGTTGCGGTTAGCAAGAGTCGCCACCAAATTTTCTTTTATCCAAAAGTAAAGGTGAAAAAGCACAGGAAAGACCTTTGATATGTTTTCTTGAGTTCGGGGGGTAGATTATGAAAAAGGAAGGTATTAGCACCCTTTTCATCCATGGTTTTAAATGGGCTCTTTGCTACTTGCTAGATCACTTGCTTTTGTTTGAAAATATGTTTTGTGTGGTTTTTGAAAGTATTTTGTAAAGGTGTCATCGTTTAGGAAAACTTTGTAATGATTCTCATTCGTAATAATGTATACAAAGTGTTTGATCTTTTGAAAATGTTTTCAAGATTTGAAAGATGTTTTGAAAGTGTTGGTGTTTGTTTTGAAAATAGCAAGGATGGTTTTGTTTTGAAGTGGAGCAAGTAACAAGGAACATTCTACCTACTCAAAAGTCGTTCATGTTCATTTCCTTTTTTCCTTTGACATTATTATCTTACCATTGATTTGGTAAGTAACCCTATCTTTGGATGTAAAAGGAACGGACGTGGGTCATCTTTTTTGGAAGAGTATGGAATTGGTCCGGGAGCGGTAATTATTAGAGGAGTAACAATTGGTTCATTTGAAATCCTGATAGGACCTTTGTAGGAGATCCTAAGAGGCTTGTTTGAGATGGTTATGATGCAGAGATCTTCACATTTATTGGTCAAACTTTTGGCTGGTAGAGTCTTCTCAAATAGGATCCCATGGCTATTCATTAGGCATTGAATGCCTTCCTTCATCCCTTTGCATCCATTGAGTTGTTTGGCACAGCAAACACAATCCTTCAAACAGCCAGGGAAAATCACGAATTTCAACAGATTCTCTTTGATGATGATTAACAGATTAGCCAAGTCTTTGACAGAGGCAACGAAAATGGTATCTTCAACAGCATTGACACCCTTGCCATGATTTGGCATAGGCGCGGTGATTACATTCGAATTTTATTCTTCAGTGCCCAGCATTGGTCAGTCTCATGCCCGGGACTACTTGAGTGATATGCACATTTGGCGTTCGGATTATACTTTGGTGAAGAGGTATCTGGATTGGCCGGAGGATCACGCAGTGTCACCAAATTAGCCTTTAGTAAGTTTTGTAAGGATTGTGATAGTGACATGCATATCCTTGTGAATTGTCTACTCGGAGTTTCAAACTGTCGATCATTGGTAGATGGTCTTTGAGCAAGAGTTGGATTGGAAACTCGAATGACATTAATAGACGGACGATCATCCTTCTTGGTACGGGCCCTTGCCCCATACACATCATTGATTTCTTTCTTCGCGGAAAAAGGTTTCTTTACAGGATTGGAAGTGGAGGAAGATGCCATGGGAATCTTCCCACTTTTGATGCCGCTTTCAACTCTTTCACCGGTTAAGATCGGCTCGGTGAAACCAGAAGAAGAACAGCCAACCAATAAGTTAAAGAGTGGACAAGATAAAGTGCCCATAAACATGTCAATGTGTTTTCTATCATTCAAAGGTGGTTGAACCCTACTGGAAAGGTCTCTCCACTTTTGGGTGTACTTTATAAAACCTTCATTCTTCCCCATTGTTATTTCTTGCAACTGAACTCTTGTCGGTGCCAAGTCGGCATTATACTGGTATTGGTGGTAGAAAGTGGTGGCTAAGTCTTCCCATGTATTGATACGGAAACCATCCAACTGGTAAAACCACTCTAATTGGGTCCCAGCCAAACTCTCTTGAAAAAAGTGAACCCAGAGTTTCTTATCAACAGTGTGCGGTTGAATTTTGCGCACAATAAGATTTCAGGTGATGTTTTGGACAGGAAACCCCATCGTGCTTAGCGAACACTGGTATCTTGAATTTATGGGGAACGACAACCCCAGATATCAAACCCAAATCATCCAAATCCAAACCAGGGACGGCTTGAATCTCGACGACCGTCAATTTGTCTTTTAGCTGCTTGTATTTGACATCGGCAGGAGGATACTGCTCATCAAAATAATCATCATCAGATGCTTGATCATTAATACATCCAGCCTGGGTACTCCTAGCTTCTCCAATATGATTCTCGTCTTCCTCAGATGAGTCTTCCACTACCGGGATCTGACGGACCGACTCTTTGAATCTTCTACCCATGTAGACCAGGGCTTTCCTCTTTGGTTTCCTTTTAGCTGCTAACAACGCCATCAAGTCTTGTTGCCCCTTGGCTAGAGTCAGTAGAGTCTCTTGAAACTGAGAGTTTTGTGCTTATAGGTCCTTCACTGTTTTCTCTAGATCCATCTTTCTGAAATAAACAGCAGAAAGATAAGGAAACTTGTTGTGGAAAACTTGTCATGTTATGATGCATGGAAGATGTGTATGCAAATGATTTCAAGGATATATGAAATTTAAATTTGTATAGACAAAGAATGAACAAACGTCGAATTTCATTAATTAGTTAAAAATGATTACATCATGCCTCTTGGGCTTACAAAATAAATCTCTAAGATAAAAAGGTCGAACGCATCCTCTTTGGCGCAATGTAGGCGTTTAAGCTTTGTTCTTCATGTAGCTACTTTGTAAGCTCCAAGACCCTTTTCTCACTAGCATAGAATTGAGCTTCGAAGCTATCTTGTTCTTCCTTTATCTGAATCCAACCCTTTTGCAAGTATTCAAGAGAAGTTGGCATGTCAAGATGGAGGACAGTGTACGGGACATCTCCTTCAACCACAGGTCCCATGATAACTGGTAAGATGGAGGGATAAAGCATCACAAGTTTCTGAGCACGAGCTCTTACCCACCAAAGGTAAGGCTCAAGGGGAATGGAATTCTTGTGTCCCGGTGTCTTAATATCCACTTTTCTTACCATCCTCCAAGCTTGTATAAACCTCTGATGGTATCCTTGATTGTCGCTCTCATAGTCGAATACCACTCCTTGGATGAGCATATCATGAGGACCGTCCCTTCGTGCATAACCAAACTGTTGCAAGGCTAAGTAAGGGTTGTAAGTGATACCTCCTCTAATACCAAGCACAGGGACATTAGGGAATTCTCCACAATGGTCGATGATAGTAACATTCTCCAAGGATCGAGAACACCAATGAATATCTGAATGTCTGGGTGTCATCAACCTATGGACCAGCTCAAACCTTGCTCGTTCTTCAACACAGACCGGGGAAGATACGAAATAAACCATATAGATAAGAGAGGAGTGCAACACACGAGGATCCCCCTATTCCTCATAGTGCAAGAGTGAAAAGAATGTAGGATATCTCCCAACAAAGAAGGCACCGGATTGCGAGATATGAAGATTTTGACAACATTTACATCTATAAGTTGGTCGAGATTTGGAAACAAAACCATCCCATAGATGGGAAGGGCCAATATTTATTCAAAAGCTTGTAAATCCAAAGAGTTCCAACAGTCTTGAGCTTTCTAAAACAAGAACTTGGCTAAGAACCCTCTAACACCACTCCTTGCTTCCCAATTAGTCGTAACATCAGATTGTTGCAAGTGTAGGGCTCGGGAAATCTCTTCAGGTCTTAGATCTCTTTTCGTACTGTTGAAGGTAAGTTGATTGAGAATGGGAATCCTCAAGAGTTGATAGAATTCTTCTAGAGTAGGCATTAGCTGATAATCGGAAAAAGTGAAGCAATGGTGTAGAGGATCAAAGAACTGGAAAAGCACCTTCATCATATCTTCATGAGTGCTAGAGGTAACCAAGTTTAGGAGGCGGCCATGTCTTTCGGTGAATGAAGAATTCTCAGGGACCCTTGATGCTAACTCTTTGAGTTGAGAAGGAATTCTTACGAGATTGACTTGGATAGTATTCCTGCGGATGGAAGCCATGTCCTACAAAACAGAACAAAGATAAATCCCAATAATCCTTGAAATTGTTAGTGAAAATGAGTATTATGTTATGATGTTTATGATGGTATTTACAAGTAAGCATGTACAAACATGGAAAACAAGTCCTTAGGTTTAGGCTTGCAGGGAGTCTCATAGGTAAGTACCCTTTTGAAGTTTAGTTGGCTCAAACTTGTCCTAGAAATAGTAATCGGGTTCTAAGGTATCTCAATATCCCTGATCTTTCTTATCGGGCATTGTTTCAGTGCAAGCCTCTTTCACGGTGACCAAAATATCCCGAGAAGTCTAATCTCAATGAGCGTAGTATCAAGTATCAACCAACTTCGGACTGCACCAAAGCCGGCTATCTCACTACTTACTAATGGCTAAGTTGGTCAAGTAAAGGTTCTAAAGTCAGTTAGTGCTTCATGATACCACGCGGCCCCGTATTCTCCTTGACTACTCAAGGGCTACCGGTACCCACAAATGTGTCACACTAATGTAGCTATTGCTTAGACCATGTCGGTATACCCCACACAGTTTCCACAATGTATTGCTACTTACCTATAAGGTATCCCAAATCCGGGTAGAGGATCAAAACAAGCCCAAACAAGGAACCAGAATGTAAAGCAAGCAAGTCAAACAATGAAATCAAGTAAAGGTGATATAGCCCTAAGGTAACCCCACTTTTAAGTTATTCCACAGCATAGTCGCCAGTTCTGTAATACAGTGGGAGAAATGACTTGGGATGTTTTGCGTTTTATCGCAATTGTTGCGGTTAGCAAGAGTCGCCGCCAACTTTTCTTTTATCCAAAAGGAAAGGTGGAAAAGAAGAGGAAATACCTTTGAGATTATTTCTTGAGTTTGGGGGGTAGATTATGAAAAGGGAAGGTGTTAGTACCCTTTTCATTCGTAGTTATCTATGGGATCTTAGTTGCTTTCTAGATCACTTGCTTTTGTTTGAAGATGTGCTTTGTAGTGTTTTTTGAAAGTATTTTGAAAAGGCGCCTTCGTTTAGGCAAACTTTGTAATGGTTCTCGTTTGTAAGAACGTATACATATTGTTGGACTTTTGAAAATATTTTATGTTTTGAAAGTGTTTGGTGTTTGTTTTGAAAAATGAGCAAGGATGTTTGTTTTGAAAGTGAGCAAGTAACTAGGAACAATCTACCTACTCAAAAGTCTTTTGTTCATTTCTTCCTTTCCTTTGATATTGTTATCTTACCATTGATTGGTAAGAAGCCTTATCTTTGGATGTAAAAGTACGGGCGTGGGTCATCGTATAGTCATGATAACAATTTTGTGAGGTATCTTAGCATTTCTCTTTAGGGACTAAGATCATTTGAAAGGCAACATTTGTAGCGTCATCAAGGGACTATGATCTTGTATTTTTGATTGTTTTTGCTAAGACATCCCACATGCATAACATGACCATTTTTGTAAGGTAACAAGTGGAATTACCTTAAGGGTGCATGTGTGAATAATGTGTTTGATTTGCATGCATTGTTTATCTTGGATTAGGGTTCTCTACTTGTTGGTTTTATCTTTCCATACAAACCCTAATTACTAGCATTTATATGAAAGCGATAAATTGCGTAAAGTAAAATTACTACACTATTACATCATTAGGGGGATGGGGTATACAAATTTACAAATGGGAATTTGCAAGAAATTAAACATAATTTATCTATTCCAACCATATCGAATAATGTACAAGAAAATGAAAAGAATATAATGTGCAAGAATGTAAATGGAAAGGAAATGATTTTGTTTGATTTTTGTTAAGGGTTTAGTTTTGACCTAATTAAGAAAAATGATTAATTAAATAAAATTAAACCTAAACTAATTAAAAAAAGAAATTAAGTTAGAAAGCATTTTTAGGGTTTTTTATGAAAAGGTTTTTAGTTTAATAAAAATAATGTGGAAATTAATTAATTAAAAGAAACCTAAATTCTAAGTTAATTTTAAATAAAAGAAAATAAAATAAACTTGAGTCTAATTATTATTAAAATTTAAGAAAGGAAATTTAATTTGTTAGGAAAATGTTTTTTGGTCTTTTTATCTTTAAAAGAAATAACATAAAATAAGTATTTTAAATATGTAAATCAAAAAATAAAATATTTTTGGATTTTTGATTAATAAAAATAAGAATAATATTATTAATAATAATAAAAATATTAAATAAAAATAAAATGAAATAAAATAAGAAAAAGAACATAAATTAAATTAAAATGATAAAAAAAATGTTTGGGCCAGGTTTGTGAAAGCAGGCAGGGGGGTCAGGAGAAGCAAAAATTACAAAGCCCAATGACTTAAGGCCCAGGAGCTGGTTGCCGCAAAAAATAAAGGAAAATGTGAAAAAATATGAAAAGTGGCAGCGCTGGGGCTTGAACCCACACCCTTGACATGAAACACGCGCTGCCTTACCACTGGGGTGGCTATACAACCGTTAACATAAGTGAAACAATAAATACATAACATAAATCCAGTCTTGAAAATGACTTCATCTTCAACATCCAGCCATGGTTCCTGTAACTTTCTCATTTCTCAACAAAAATGAAAGATGTAATCATGGAAGTTTCTCCATTTTTTCATAAGAATCCAACCATATAAATATCTTAAGTTAAAAATCAAAGATGAATGAGAATTTCTAAAAGTAACAAATTCTGACCTAACTTTTTTCAGATATTCAAACCTAAAATTCTCTAAACTTAATCAATATAAATGAAATTTATGGACATGTACAGTTTCAGGGCAATGATATCTATATTTTATCTTTATAAATGCAAGATTAACAATGCCTAAATGAAAAGATAGAAGTTCAGAAAAGATACCTCAAAACTAGAAATCGTGAAATACAAATGAGCTTGATTCAAGGTGCTGCAATGATCAGGTTAGCTTCCTCAAGTTCCCAGGAAGCTAATGCAATGATTAGCTTGAGCAATGGATGGCTGGAATGGTCTGGAGAAGTCCAGTTGCAGAGCTTTGTTTTTGAGTTTGGAAGATGATGAAGATGGAGTTACATTTATGAAACAGGGATGGAGATGGACTATATTTTGTGTATATAAGCTTTGTGATTGATTTGGAACGAAAACGCATGAGGGAAATGTGAGTTTAGGTTTCAAAGTCAGAATGTGCACATAAATGGAGTTTTGATGCAAGTTCTGATTTGAAGGAGTTTGGGAGAGTTTCAGGGTACTTAAGCTTATTTGTTATCTCACAAATAGTGCCTCTAGTTATAAGCAATGAGTTTGGATGCTTGGAGAATTCAGAAATCAAGAATCACATGTTTGTGGATTTTTGCTTGATTTTGAAGAAATAAAACGTGGCAATGCATTGAATGCTTGGATTAAAGCTTATAACAACTATGTAGACATTTAATTATGGAGTGAAAGGTAAGTTAGAAGCCTTTAAAGTTGGATTTGTACAGCATGTTTGAAGATTGGATCAAGTGTTTATCACAAAATTGACTTGTAATACAAGAATGAAACCCTAACTTCATGTCTTCGATTCTCTTAGCTCAAGTATGATCTCAATGAGTTCTTGTACATTTTGGAAATCTTGTAGCATCCTCTACAACCTTCATGTTGGACATTTTTGAAAATTAAAATTGGAACTAGGTGAAATATTTCCATGAAGTTAGGTCAAAATCCTGCCTAACTAGGGCAAAATTTCACTAAGTCTTTTAAGTTTCATGAGCATGTATTCACAAATTCATAACTTGAAATACAAGAATTTATAGGAAAAGCTTCCCTCTAATGTTTTAGATCTCATTGAGATCTACAAATTTCATGTTGGAAGTTTCCTTTGAATCATCTTGTATCATGGTGGAAATTTGGCTCAAAGTTAAGAAAAAATGTGAATTTTCCAACACATGGAAAAAATTCTAAGTTTTAGAATTTTGACTTTTCAAAGATGAATCTTTAATTTTTGATTTCTTGGTGAAAAAGTTTCATATTTTGACATGTCTTGATGAATTGTAATCTTTGAAACTTGATTTTGATCAAAAAGTCAAAGTTTGACTTTTTAGTGTACAGTTGACTTTTCATCAGTTGACTGAAATTCAACTATCAATCAATTAATCTTGAGAAATGTTTTGAGCCATGCCATTAGGTAAAAATGATGTATTTGAATCTTTGAGATCATGTCTTAAACCAATAATCCATTGGTTAGGTCAAAAGTCAAAAATTGCACCTTCTCAGTCAAAACCCTAATTTTGACCATTTTGCCCTTTTGATAATCTAATCAAATTTCTTAAGGAATTATGATCCAAACTTGATCAATTGACATATATGAGTTTAACATGTTGATATGGATCAAAAATTATGAAGTTTCACTGTAGGTTGACCATATTTGACTTTTTATCCAATACAGCTGATTTTAGGTCATCACCTGATCAACTGACTGAGCAAAAATGTGATCCAAAGCTTGAAACTTGACATGAGAAATCTTGAGGGTCCAAAATGATCCATGAAAGTCATATGGGGCAATAAAAGTCCATTTTTCTTTGTGCAAACTCAAACCCTAATTTGATTCATCAGTGCTTAAGGAGGCGTCTTGAGCTGATCAAACCTTGTGTAGTCTTGAATCCATGGAGATCTTATGAGAGATTTCTTGAGAAGTGAGAGGTAAAATTTTGGGGTACAACAGTATGCAATGTTTTCAGGGATCTCGCGGGGTAAACAAGAAAATGTCAGAATTTTGCAGCTTCGATTGAAGAACTTCGTATCATTGAGTGTCCTTCTACGATAGTCAAGCTCACCATATCAAGTGGGTCATAGCCCCTGACCTAAGTTGTTGATTTTTGATATTTTGACGACATTGGATAGAGGAAATAAATCCCCTTTGCCCCTACTAGACGTCTGATTTACCATAACCTGCATCACAAACCCTTGAGATCCTTGAAATGGTTAAGGAAATGTTGTGGCATGATGTGTATGATTATGTTAAGAAATCACATGTATAGAAAGCACAAGCAAATCACATAAATACCTTAGGTTTAAGGCTTGCATGGGTTTTAAGGTAATACCCTCTTAAAGTTGGATTAATTTAACCTGTCTTATAAATAGTAACCGTGTTCTAAGGGATCTCAATATCATTGACCTTTTCCACAAGCTTCGTTCGATAGGCGAGTGACTCGCAACCAGACAAAACTCAGGAGTCAAGTCTCAATGAGTGTAGCATCGAGTACCTGCCAACTTTGGAAATACACCAAAGACGGCCATCTCACTACGTCCTAATGGCCAAGTTTTCATTTAAAGGTTCTAAGGTCAGTTGACACTTCATGACACCACGTGGCGGCCCCGTATTCTCCTGGATTAACTCAAGGGCTACCGGTACCAACCAAAGTGTCGCATCAACGTAGTCATCGCTTCAACTGTGTCGGTATACCCCACACAGTTTCCACGATCTATTGCTACTTACCTAAAAGGTTTCCCCAGATCCGGGTGTAGGATCTATAACAACCCAAACAAATACCCTTAAAAGTAAAGCAATCAAATAGACAAAGAAAAAAGTTTAAATTGATCTAGACCCTAAGGTAAACCCCACTTTTTATTTTCCTCAACATAGTCGTCAGTTCTGTGATACGGTGGCAGAACCGACTGTTATACTGGTTTGCATTTTGTATTCGAAAATGTCGCGGTAAGCAAGAGTCGCCATCGAATTTTCTTTTATCCAACAAAGGAAAGGGTGAAAAGAACAGAAAAAAAACCTTTTTCGATATTTTCTGAGTAAGGGAGTAGATTATGGAATGGGAAGGTGTTAGCACCCTTTCCATCTGTGGTTTTCCACGGGCTCTTAGGCACTTGCTCATTTTTTGAAAACTGTTTTCGTGTTTGTGTGTTTTGAAAGATCTTGTTAGCTTTATGATAACTCTTGTATCAGTACTCAAGAGTGGGATAAAGCATTTTTTAAAAGAAGTTTTGAAAGTGTGTAAGTGTAAAAAGATTCAGATTTTGAGCAAGTACTTAAGAGTCATCTACCTACTCGAAAAGGGTGTTCTTTTCCTCCTACCCTTTAGATAGTGTTATCCTACTATTAGTGAGTAGGTAGCCCTATCGTCGGATGTTGAGGAACTATCGAAAGGGACGTTACGGTTACTAAGGCAACTGGGCAAGAACTTATAGTAACTATCCTAAAGCCCTAAGATCACTTTTTTAACCGAGGCAACAATCGAGAGGGTCATCGAGAGACTAGTGATCTCTTAGACTCAAGGACATCCACTAAGGATTCTCACGTTTCGAGAATTGTAACCGTATTCGAAGGCAACAAAAGTGGGAGATACCCTAGGGGTGAGCATGTGCAAGTTTGCTTGATTCTGTTCATTTATCTTTCACAATTAGGGTTATCTATGTTCAATTAATTGTTATCTTTTTATACAATCCTATTAGCATACATCTAAGCAGTTTTTCGTACCGAAAGTAAATTGCGAAAAAATAAAGTTCCTAACTATTACAGGGCCATGGGGAAGTTACATAATTATAGACAGGAATTTAAATCTAATTTAATCATTACAAACCAGGAACAATTACATAATTGGAAAATAATATGACAAAAATAATAAATACATGAAGCGTCTAAATCCTAAAGCACGCGTAAGTTAAAAGAAAAGTATTTTTATTGTTTTTTTATTTGAAAAAAGTTAAATGATGAAAAAGTAATTAATTGGACAAATTATGAATTTAAAAAAATTAAATCTGAATAAAAAATATTTTTTTGATAGTTTTTTAAGAAAAAGATTTGAAATTTAAAGCTAGATTCTAATTGATTTTATTTTAAAGAAACCAATCCAAATAATTAAGTCACATCAATTTAAAAAATTAATTTTAATAAAAAAAACCTAAATCCTATTTTTGTGGGATTTTACTGATTTTATGATTAAATAATAAAAATTGATTTTTGAAATTAATTAAATAACAAAGAAATTAAATTAGAAAAAATAGTAAAAAGAAAAGGAGAATGGGCCTGATATTGAAGTATTTTATGGGGTGAAAAGTTGAATTTTCAGAGTCCAAATCAGCCAGCCCAGTTGTCCTTTGCACGTGATTTGGTGTTGCTGCCTCTTGGAGGTCCATGGTGGGGACTGCCTGTTGGGAGCGTTGGATCTGGCGCCATGCATATCTGATTGCATAATTGATGGTGTAAGGTGTACGCGTGGGAAAGCAGGTGCATTGGATCTGAAAGAAACATGTGAGAAAACATAAAATGTTGGACCTGGGACTCGAACCCAGGTCCTTCCCCTTCCAGCGCGCTTTGTTTACCGTTTGAGCCAATATATTCATTCGTTACGTAAACAACAACAAAACAATATAACCCAAAAATAAATGATCAAAATTTATTTAAGAAAAACGCGTGTTGCATTCAAATGGCCTAACCAGATCACTCCACGCCATCATCTTCTTCATCTGTACGTCGTTTTAGCCCAGCACCTTTTACCTACGGACAAATCCGTCACTAAAACACCTGCAAATCTCTAAAATCCACAACAGGCAATACAAATTCAATTCAAATACATGAATCAATCGGGTTTAATCCCCTGAGCATGATGGTATCCATTGTTAGGTCCAATTTTTCCTGAATCTTAAAACCCTAAAACAAAGGTTTAAACCCTAACAATGGAAGTATGTCATATATGTATCAAAACTGGAAATTAAGTATTCAAATACATTCTAAATGCTCATACAAACTGTAATGCATAATCAACCTATTTATAATGTGTGTATGATCAAAATCAAATTTAGAAAAATATGTGCAAATCGTGATGATGTGTGTGGTGATTCTGGATGCTTTGATGCGTGAGAATGGTGTTGTTAGCTTCAGAAAGTCCCCAGGAATGGATTTCAAACATCAAAGCTCCTTGAAACCTCCTGCAAATATCAATCCGATTGTCACTTTTTTTGTCAAAAATTTGGAAATTCTTATGTGTATTCTATGCGGAAAAACCTCTCTTTTTTGGTCTGCCAATGTTGTACATATATATATGAGAATGCATTAAGTTAACAAAATTGGATAGAATCTTGAAGATTTGTGAAAGGAATATTTGATTTGCAATTTGGATATTTTGTTCCTAACTTGGCCAAAACATTCTTTTTTTTCTTCCAATCAACCCTTGCACGAAATCTTGACATGATCATCTGATTCTAGACCTATGATATGATCCTAAAACAAATCTTTGGATTTTATTTCATTATTTCACTGTTTTATTTGATTTATTTTGATTTAAATGAATAAAAATTCAAATAAATAAAAACAAATCTCATAAAAATAAAATAATGGATTTAAATATCCTAAATAAGTTCATGGATATGCTTGAGATCCAAAACCCACGCCCATTAGTCCAAAAGATCCAATTTGCTCACATTGACTTTTGTGCATTTTCATAAAATTGGTCAACTTTAGCAATGCATATCTTTCTTAATTTTAACCATATGAGTGTGTTATTGGACTTTTTAGAGAGCTTAAGAAGTCCTCTAAACAACCCTTTTTGTTTCAACTCAATTGGATCTTCCATGTTCATGTAAGGAGCTTTGACCCAAAAGGTATTTTTGTTGACTTTTTGAAAGGACCTATAATGTCTGAGCTTGTATCTTTTGATTGAGGCATTTCTTGAACTTAAGATCTGAAGAGAAGTTGTAGGGAATTGGATTATATTCAAAATGAGCCTTAGAGGAAAACTTTCTGACAAAGTATGAGAAATTTATGCCTGGTCAAAGTTTGGTTGACTTTTCCTATAGAAACCCTAATTTGCCATTTTTGACTTTTGATGAGTTAAGAGCATTTCTTGAGGAATCATGATCAATTCTTGATCAAATGATGGATATTAATTCAAAATTTTGATCTTGACCAAAAATCTTGAAGTTTGACTGTACTCGGGCCACAATTGACTTTTGACCTAGTACAGTTGATTTCTAGGCATTTGAGCAGTTGACTGACAAACTTATTATTCAAGGCATGAAATTTGGCATGGATGATATTGAGGACATATTAAGACAAATGGAGAACATTTTGGATCCTTAGGACTCACACATATTGCTTAAAATTGAAACCCTAGTTAAGGCTTGTGTCCTTAGGGAGAGAATTTGTCTGGTCCATTCTTAGTCATCCTTGAGCAATTGAGGACCTCTAGAGGCATGTCTTGAGTGACAATGGAAGGGAAAATTTTGGGGTACAACAGGTATCTCCAGGATCAGATTAGATCGAGCGTAGATCTATTCTGATACTTCTTCTAGTTGAAGACGAGCGTAAATATCTTATGGCTCAGTTTAAATCAAGCATAGATATATTCTGATACTTCCTTCAGTTGAAGTCAACAGTTACTTTGGATGGCATCTATAAGCCCATCTCTGACAAATCTCTGTAACCTCTCCAAATGGCATCTATAAGCCCATTTCTGGTACAATTAACCAAATGTGTTACTTCGCGCACAGGCGAGCGCAAATTTCTGGGCACAATCCTCTTTTACCTTCAAGTTGCGAATGTTGGACATGCCAATCTAACCCTTCAGATTTAAGAAGATTGAACAGGGGTAGCTGTTGTACCGAAAAATTTTCCCTCCTATTTTCTTTAAGACATTCTTTTAAGGTTTCTCAAATACTCAAGAATCTCAAGGGTTGACCAGTCAAGATGCTCCTTCTAAGACAAGGGTCTACAACTAGGGTTTTGAGTTTCTCAAGGAAGAATGGGTTTCAAAGGCCTCAAATGGTTTTCATGGTTCATCATAGGTCCTCAACAATGTTCATGTCAAGTTTCAAGTCTTGCATCAATAGTTTGCTCAGTCAAATGGCTCAGATGATGAAAATCGACTGTATTGGGTAAAAAGTCAACTATGGTCAATATACAGTCAAACTTCAAGATTTTGGGTCAACATAAACATTTTAAAGTAAAATTTATCATTTTATCAAGGGTTGATCATGATTCCTCAAGGAAAGCCCTCAAATCATCAAAAGTAAAAAATTGCCAAATTAGGGTTTCCTTAGGAGAAGTTAACTGAACTTTGACCAAGCATAACTTTCACATGCTTCATCAACTTTTCCCAAGTAAAAGCCCATTTTGAAGAAAATTCAATTTTATACAAATTTGTTTTATGCTAAAGTCCAAAAAGTGTCTCATTTCAAAGATATGAGTTAATACATTATAGGTCATTTTCAAAAGTTAACAAAAAGACACTTTTTGTCAAGGCAACTTACATCGAGATAAAATCTCAAAATGCAAAAGTGATCAGTATAGGACATCTTGAGGTTTTCAAAAAATCAAATATCACCTTCAAAAGATGAAAGTTGAGCAAGTTATGAGTTGTACAAGTTGGGAATTTTTTAAGAAATGCATGAAATGCAAAATGTGCAAACTTGACATTTTGGACTTTTGGCCTAACTTTTTGGGTTTCAAACATGTCCATGACCTTATGAGAAACTCCTAAGCTCACTCATATCTTGACTTGTGTTTTATTATTATTTTATTTATATTTATTTTGTTTTTATTCAAATAATTCAAAATAAATAAATAAAATAGAAAACCTTTGGGCAAGCAAATGATGGACTTTCTTAAAGCCCAATGCAGCTCATGCTAGCCTGTTAGAACTTGCCATATTCGTGCCAGGGTTCAAGAAGGAAATAATATCTCAAAAATGGGAAGTTTTCAAAGTGTTTGATTCTTGTTTAATCATGGCTTGATGGCATGATTCCTTGCCATGTTTCGTGAGTTATTTCCCTTCTCTATAAAAGGACAAACATATCAGATGCATACACACGCTGGCCTGCCCAAAGAATAGCCCTAAAGTTTTCAAAAATTCTCAAAATCAGAACAATTTGAAACCCTTACTTCCAGTCATTCCCAAGCAGTGTAGAGCATCACATCACCTTCCTGGAGACTCTAGGAGGCGATTCATATCATTGCTCAAGCTCAAAGCATTCCAGAACCCCTTCATGCAATCCCATTGGCTTGATAAAAGTTCTGGACTTCAAACTCTTTAATCATGTGATTTAAATCAATTTTATGCATACATTCATATTGATATATATGTTTAAAACAGATCGAATGTGTCACATGTAGGGTTTGAGGCAGAAACAAAGATGTGCCATTGTTAGGGAACGATTTGAATTCACCTTTGAATTGCATGATATAGTAATGATTTGTGTGTTTTAAGCCCGGATTTGAACTCAGGGAACGATTTTATGTAGGGTAGGCCTCTTGGTTGGCCATAAATCTTTCAAATTTGCAGGTTTCAAAAACAACCCGTCGGAGAAGACAATTGTTTTATCCACCCACGGTGGCGTGGACTGGCCGGAGGCAGGCGTGGCAGATTCATATCATCTGATTAGCCAGTCAAAAATTATAACACCCTCTCTCTTATGTTGATTGGTTGATACCAGATACAAGGGGTCCACTTGTTTGACTTTTATTTTAAAATTCAAAATTTAATTTGTTTTTATTATATAATTAATTGTTTGCGTTTGTATTACCGGATGAAACAGTCGTCCCAACGGTAAAGTGAAGCGCGTTAATGATTTCGTGTTCCAGGGAAGGGGTTCGATCCCTGCCTCTGGCATTTTATTTTCCAACATTTTTCTTGCAGATCCCATGTCATGCAATCCAACGCGTGCACCATGTATCTCCAACCCTTGGCCATCAGATCTCATCAAAGTCAGATCCAACACATCAAACGTACACACCCATCGTGCACCTTCAGGAATGATCCTCACTGGATCTAGCGCAACAACCTGGGCTCCTTGAAATGGTCCTAGGGATTTCTGGTTTACACCCCTCATTTTTTTTATTCTTGCAGGCCCATTTGTTCTTTTTTTTGTTTTAGTTCACTACTTTCTTTTTTTTATTAATTTCATTTAATCAGAAAAAATCATTAAAAAAATTAGATTTAAGTTTTTTTATTAATAATTTAATTTTTGATAATTTAAATTAATTAACTTAATCATATTTTGTTTTTATTTATTAATTAACTAATAAATTAATTATAATTAGGGTTCATTCTTACACTTCAAATATTTTTCTAAACAAAAAACACCAAAAATATTTTTCTAACACTTAGCATTTTTTAGGTCTTAAATATCTTTCCCTTTTCAATCTTCGCACGTTTATTTATTTTTCGCTTTATTATCATTATGTAGTTGTCAATGGTATGTAATAGATAAATTAGGACTTCTTTACATTTTCCCCCCAATTTAAGGTTTGTAATTCCCCATCCCCGAAGCGTTCTAATAGCGTAGATTGTTTCCCGCATTTTTACTTTCTGCAATTATGTATGAATGCATGTATACGTTTAACTGTATAGTAATTAGGTGTGCATGGCAAGACATAAAAACAAACGTTAGAAAACATAGTCAGAAGACAAATAACTGAAATCAAAACACTTCGCACACGCACACCTCTAGGGTTACCCTCACTTGTTGCCTCGGACTTAAACAGTCATGTCCCTCGAACTTGGGATGATTTATCAAAGATCATTCGGGTAAAAGATTATAGTCCCTCGATGTTCCTTCGATGTTGCCTCGATAAATGATATTAGTCCCTTATGATAATTGCTAAAGCGCCTTACGAGTTTCCTTTATGGTTGTTGATGATCAACGCTTGTCCCTCAAACAACTAATGATAGTGCTTCCTACTAACTAATGGTAGGATATCACTATCTAAGGGAAAGGTGGAAAAGAAAAAAGACCTTTTGAGTAGGTAGATAGCTCGTAGTCGCTTGCTTACAAACAAAACTTGTCTCACATATACACTTTTTTCTAAATTATTTTAAAAGACAAACACATTGTATGCGTTCTGAACGATACGAGAATCATTACAAAGTTTGCCACACGTAGGCATATTTTCAAAATATTTTCAAACACACAAACATTAAGCATTTTCAAAGTGAGCTAGCAATTAAGAGCTTGTAGATAACTATGGATGAAAAGGTTGCTAACACCTTCCCTTTTCATAACCTACCCCCTTTACTCAGAAAAATTCTCAAAAGGTCTTTCATGTTCTTTTCACCCTTTCCTTTATTAGATAAAATAAAAGTCGGTGGCGACTCTTGCTATCCGCATCATTTGTGATAAAACGCAAAACCAAAAGTCAGTTCTCCCACTGTATTACATAAGAACTGGATTTACGATTAGAAAGATCCTAATGGAATTATCATCCACAAATATGTCGATGTTAGGAAACAAGAACAACCAATAGGCCAGCAAAGAAAAGATAGCCTCAAAAGTAGTTGTACTCTTCATCTTGACGAAGTAATGAGCTTTTTCTAATAGAAACTGAGAAGGTAAACCTCTAATTCCTCCTTTAGTAGTCATGTTAGCCTCAATCTCAGATTTCTTCAAGTGAGTTATGGTGGCAATCTCATGAGACTTAGGCTCTCCTTCTAAAACGGTGAATGGAACACAATCAGTAATAGGTAAGCCTAGTAAGTAAGAATACTCCTCCAATATCGACATCAATTGGTAATCAGGAAAAGTAAAACATCGGTATAGCGGATCATAGAACTGGACCAATGTAGAAAGAATACCCTTCTCCATCTCGAGCTTCATAAAAGGGACAATAGCTCCATACATCTTCTGGAAATATGTAAAACTCTGAAGCTCGGGAATCAAGTTCATTAGTTCCTCTATTTTAGGATTCTTGAAATTGTACTTCCGAGTCTTTCTCCTACCAAAATCCATGGTCAAAAGAGTACCTGAGATATTTGCAAAAGTCAACCTTAAGGTCCCTGAAAAAATGTTTAAAGAATGCTCATGGGTGCATGAATGCATGATGATGCAACGATCACACACAAGATCACAAACATGGGGGTTCATAGGTTCAACGTTACGAGCATGAAGTCAAAGGTATTTTCCACAAGGTAAGGACTAATGGTTTATCACATGCTGAACAAGTTTCTAAGAAGTTCCCAGAGTCTACATTCTTCCTTCGGATATTACCAACATCCTGATTAGCTCAGTAATTAGCAATATTCTTTGGAAAAACTCGTTTGAGTGTAGCATCGCGTGACAACTACTTCCGGATTACTCATTTGAGTGATAGTCTCCACACTATACCTAAAAGGCCAAGATGGGTTAAGGTTCTACAGTTTCTCAGCTTCTCGGGCTCCCAGGTCGAAAGCAGCAATGTCTTCCTGATTGCTCGGTAAACAAATACTACAGTCAAAGGTACCTCCACTGAGTGGGGGATCTCATGTCTCCTTTTTTGGGATTCCTTGCTCAAAGTTAACATGACTATACATCCTATTGTAATACTCCAAATTTTTCCTACCCTCTCACTTTTATCTGGCTTATTCATCTCACACTTCTTACATGTACATGACTTTCATTAGGTCACCTAACGCATCATGCTTCATTAATTAATAAAATTAGCATTAGGATCTAAGAGCTTGGTAATTAGGGTTTCTCCTTGGTTTGGAGGCTCTCATCTACACTCAAGAGCAATTCAAGTTGTTTCTTCAACGATCATGGTATGAATTAGGGCATATTTCCCTAGTCATGTGGTATTCAAGGGGGGGGGGGTCCCTTATGAAGTTCATCCTTAGAAGAAAAATAACAAAGACATCATAATAGAATTTCCTAACCAATACTTAACCAATCTCAACCATTTTCCCCAAACAAATTTTCTCTAACAGAAGACATAACTCCCTTAATGCTAACAAACTTTCACAACAAAATCTCAACCAAACTGTCAATCCCTAACTGTTTTACTAACTTCTAACCATTTTTCCTAACTGACTTCCCAATCTTCCTGTAGAATTAACAGGAAACTTTTAACTAACCTTCTAAATAACCTTCTAACCTCTTCTCTAACAGTTTCAAGCTAACAATCTGTGGCTAAATTCCTAATAACCCTTAACTAACTATCAGAACTTTTGTAACTAACCCTGAATATTTTTAACCAATTTCTAACTACTTTCAACCAACAGTCCAAACAGAAACTTAACTATTTTGTAAACCATCTTCTAATTGTATCTAAACATAAATAACAAACATTCAATCCCATCTAACCATAACCTATTTTCCAATTCTTTCTAACTTCCCCTAATCTCCTAATTAACCATAACTGATTCGACCAACTGCCAAAACAGAATAACCCCCTCAAAAACCCCTAATTGTTTTCCCTAGCAGTTTCCAACCTCTCAACAAACTAACCAAAAACCTAATTGACCATAACAGAAAAACCTCCAAATAGAACTCCAACTAACTTTTAACAGTTTTACTAACTAACTGTAACCAATGCTAACATCTTTTTATAACTTCCTAACTTCTCCAAACAGCATGGCTAACAGAAAAACCGGAAACAGAAAATCTCATCCTCTAACTGTTTTCCATAACAGTTTCCAACCTTCTAACAATTTTTAACACCCCATAAAAACCTAACTAACCATAACAGAATTTACCCAACCTCTCTAACTAACCCTAACCGATCCAATCCCTACCATTATTCTTCTAACCAAAACTCTAATCATCCAGTGGCCAAAATCAAATCATGCTCCAACTGAATTCCAAACTACTTTATCTATATAACAAGCTCATCAGCACTCTGTAATATTCACCATTTTTAATTTCTTCTCATCAGTTTCACACGAACCATTCTTCCTCAATATTAACTCTTCTCTCTACAACTCAGAGAACCTTCATTCTCTTCCCTCAACCCTCTACTTTAACCTTCATCCCTCCACTCTCTGAATCTCCGCAAGTTCTCCACCCTCACATCACTTTCGACTTCTGAACCCTTATCTTCATCACCTACTAAACCTTACTCATCAACCTCATAAATTCTTCAAACGCGCTCGACTCAAGAACAACAACAACACCACAATTCAGAACCTGAAGTATAAGAATAAAAGAAGGGGAGAACAGAAGAAGAAGAAGCAAGAAAGAGAAGCAGGAATACCTGTCAATTGAATTCAATCTCTCTAGAAGACTCACCTTCTCTGTCTTTGCTTTCGCCGGTAAGGCTCTTCCTATCTTATGTTCTTTCGCTTTCTTCTGATGTGCTGAGATGTAATCCTGCTTGTATTGCTCGAAATCGATCTTCATTCACCATTTATTTTAAAGATTAGGTTTTTAGGTTTTGTGCACTCAGTGTTAGATTTAGTTGTGCATATGATAAATCGATGAAATATGAGGCCATGATGTGAAAGATAAGGATGAGAGGTTGAGATTTGTGGTAGTACGGTGTAGTTTAGGCTCGCTACGCCGCCAGAGGAGATTTACAGTCGACGAAGCTCTCCTCGGAAAATCGCATGTCACTTTGCGAGAAAGAGAACGAGAAGAGGAACAAATTGAAGAGAGCTGAAAGGCCACCATGACCAAACGACAGCGTTTCGGATCCCGTCCTCAATTTATTTTTTTTAATTTTATTTTTGCTTTTGAATAATCATTAAAAATGATTTAAAAATAGGTTAATTGGAATTATTGTTGGAAATCTAGGCACTATAGCATTAGACTGGACCTTAGCATTGATACTTTATATTATCTATGGATCTAATACACCCCATAGGCCTGTTACTTTTTTGTTTGAAATCTGAGTTGAAGAAGAACAAAAATGCCATTGGACTCTTTACTAAAGGGCTTTCAGCACCTGTTTCTGCACCCTCCTGAAATTCGATTCTCACCCCTTGTTTCTCTTACCTTCTTTTTATGATTTTTTTTGTTCTTTCTTTCATGGTTTTTTCTTCTTTAATAACAAAAATGCATAATAAAAATGATAAAAATATTATAAGATAGTTTAGGAATTAAATAGGAATTAATTTCCCTCTTTGCTAACATTTCAGTTAATTTTACTCATTAGTTTTGTTCATTTTTATGCCATATTTTTCGTTTGCGATTTTTTTGGTATGAGTTGTATGTAATACTTTAATACTTGCTACCTAATTCTACTTGTTTGTATAGTCTTTCATGATCCCTTAGGTGATTTTGGTTCAAATTTAATCTTCGATTTATTTTACTAAAATTAAACATTAGGCTTTTAAATCCAGGCATGCAAACATTAGGTAGAATTCCC
Source organism: Vicia faba (assembly GCA_948472305.1). Classification (NCBI taxonomy): domain Eukaryota; kingdom Viridiplantae; phylum Streptophyta; class Magnoliopsida; order Fabales; family Fabaceae; genus Vicia; species Vicia faba. The sequence goes on from OX451740.1 coordinate 1,114,236,862, forward strand.
TCAAAATTCCAATTTTATGTCCAATGATGCATAATAACATTAAGTTTAGAAATAGGCTAGTCTCCCTTTGACTTTTCTTTCCCCTTTTGCATTTGCGTTAAAATAAAAACATTTTCTTTGCAAACTTCAAAACACTTTAAAACCACTTATGAGAATCATACCTTTTGTTGAGTATGGTAAATGATAAGCGAGTCTCTTCTCGATCTTATTGTTCTTCCATATCCAACCTAGGTGTGGTTCAAGTCTCAAAGACTCCTTTCATGGATAAGTGGAAAAGTGGTTAATATCTCTCTCTTGAGGTCAACTAGTCATTATCTACAACAAAAAATACAAACCGATTCAAATCTTTTTGTGTGCTCAAGCACCTTTTCTCTCAAACCCTTTTCAGGTAAGGACATGATTAATATACTTTTATGCCAACGCGTGAATCTCCAAAGGTTGAGCTGCGGCAGAAGTGGGGATTAACATTTTCCATAAAAACACCAGCAAACAAAAACATGTGAGCCAAACTACGGTAGCTCTGATTCCTCAAAAATTATACGTAGGCATTGGGCTAGGGCCCAAGCGAGTACAACTTTATTTTCCCTATGTTCTTTTCCCCTTTCTTTTGCATGCATTCTCTCTTTAGCAGTAGTAAACATTAAGCATAGATTAAACACACCCATAAGATAGACAACAAGAATGGATACCAAAGAGTACTACGGGCGTGTGGGGTGCTAATACCTTCCCCTCGCGTAACAGACTCCCTTACCTGATCTCTAGATCACAATACCGTGACTTCTCCCATCTCAGGTTTTCTCGATGTTTACCTTTCCCTCCACGTGGGATAAAATATGTTCGATGGCGACTTTATTGTTTGATGATTTTCATCCTGTTGTTTCATTTGGTGACTTCATTGGGGAATCAGGTCGACCAAATGCTGGTTCATCCCGGAGTCGCTCCTAGCTCTTGTTCTCTTCTCTTTGGGTGTTTATTTATATTCTTTGTGGCTTATTAATTTTGTATATACCTGAGCATATGTATGCATTGCATTTTACTGCTTTCCATGTGTTACTACTGTACTGGATTTGCTTCTTGATTGGGTTTGGATGTTACTATTGAGGTAAAAGGCCCAGTACCCAGGCTAGAGTGCACTAGAACACTAGGAATAGAGTGGGGGCATGACAGCTATAGGACGTGGTCTGACTAATGCAGTCATGTCATAAACCACGCTCGGATGAGGTTCAATTGGAGGTACTTTCATCATGCACGTCTGTGTTTTGATGATTTTACTTTCAAGCAAACCCGTGATTTTTGCGTTACCTTTTCCTTACCCTGACATAGTCTTCACCAGTGAGTGGGGAAGGAATTACTATCATAGGTACAAATGCTGACTATGTTCAGATGGTTAGTTATGTTTATATGGTGACTATACTCAGATAGTGACTATTAGTTCTAATGATTATGTTCTAGATTTCTGCCAGTGATTATGAGGTTCTCAGATTTATTTTCTGAGTTCCAAATCTGATGTCCATGAGGTTCTTACAGATGTGTTCCAAACGGTGACCCTGATACTTGAAGACTATGCAGAGACAGTACAACAGAAATAAGTATCATGGAAATAGTAACCCCATGATCATCTGCACTTACATCATAGCATATTTATTTTTCCAAAAGAGGTGTCAGAAAAATGAAACTATATACTAACCTTACATGTGCATGTCCATTCTGGGATATCTCACAAAGTTATAGTTTCTGTGATACGGTGTCTGAACCGACTGTTAATACTGGTTTGCATTTTTTGTTCGCAAATATGCGGTAAGTAAGAGTTGCCACCGACTTTTATTTCATCCAATAAAGGAAAATGAAAAAGAACAGAAAAAACCTTTTTTCGAGATGTTTCTGAGTTCGAGATAAAACACAATAAATAAAATGAAAATAAAAAAGAATAAGAATAAAAGAGCCTAATGTTGTGAAGTATTTGGGGGGTGCATTGCTGAAACTTGTGATATGCCCATTTTTGTTGGCCCTGAGCCTGCGCGAGATCCCATTGGGGTTCCCTTAGATTGTGTATGGTCTACCTTCAGTTCTGGGACGCTAGATCTGCTTGACGGTGGACCTGGTGGGTAGAATCTGTGAGTGTATAGCATGGGCCTGGGTACAAGACACATGTGATCTACAAGCAATATTTAAGAGAAATAAGAAAATGCATAGACCTGGGATCGAACTCAGGTCCCTTCTCTCACCAGCGTTGCCTTTTACCATTTGTGCTACATGACTTGTTTGTTAATATAATAAACAAATAACAACATAAAGTAAACAAGATGGCATGCCAGAAAATGCGCCAACATTCAAACTGGCCAGTGGGACGTTGCCACATCATTGTCTTCTTCCTCAGACTGTCGTTTTAGGACTGAACTTTTACCTACGGATTATGTCTGTAGCTATAACCCTACGTCATTCAAAAATTAAATACAAGAAACATATATTCTAATGGAGACCATGAATCAACTGGCCTTGAAGCGCTAAACACCATGATACCCATGTCTAACCCTAATTTTTCCTGTATCAGGAAGCCCTAAAACGAGTTTGGAAACCCTAAGAATGGCATCCTTTGATTCCTGCACTTAAAACTCAATCAAACAATTCAGAAAGCATCGAAACCTTATGATAAACAAGAATGCATGGTTAAATTTCATTGAGAACGCATGTATGTATGTAATCGAAAATCAAAAAAAGGTTGGAGAACCGAGTTATGGATTTTACGATTCTGAATGTTGTGGTCGCTTGTGAAGGTATGGAAATGATCAGAGGGACTCACTGAAGCTGTTTGTGATCTAGGAGTGGCTTGAATCAGCCTGTGGAGGAATATGTGATCAACACTTTTTTGACAATAATTTGAAGTTAATTCTTGCTATATGTATGTGAATCAACTAGATTAGGGTTCACAATGATCTTCTATATGTATGTGAATCAACTAGATTAATAGTTTTGGCAAGAATCCAAAGATATGAATACATTTCAAATATCTTCAAATCTTTCCAAATTTGGAGATTTCCTTCCTTCTATGGCTTGATGCGATTTTCTCTTCATTTGACAGTTCATGAGATATTCAATCAATGCCAAAACAAATCTTATCCCATTTATTTGATTTATTTTTTATTTTAATTTGATTTTATTTGAATTTTAAATAAATAAAATTGAAATAAATTAAATAAATAAGTAAATGAGACATGGGGTGGTTCATGGGTCGTGGACCAGACTAGGAGTAAGATGCAAGCATAAAAAGTTGGGCCCATTTGAAAAAAAATGCATTTTGGGTATGGTTAACTTTGTGCAAATTTCCAAAAATGGCCAACTTTGACAATGCACATCTCTCTCAATTTTGACCCTAATAGGGTGTTCTTGGAATTTTTAGAAATCTTAGGATGTCCACAAAATAACTCTTTTGTTTCATATCCATTGGGTCTTCCATGTTCATATAAGAAGCTTTGACCCAAAAGGTGTTTTTGTTGACTTTTTGAATTGACCTAAATGTCTGAATTTATATCTCTTCATGAGTACATTTTTTGAACTTGAGGGCTGAAGATGAGTTGTAGGTAATTGGATCATCTTCAAAATGAGCCTTGGATGAGAAATTTCTTATAAATTATGAGAAAGTTATGCCTGGTCAAAGTTATGTTGACTTTTCCTATAGAAACCCTAATTTAGCAACTTTTGAGTTTTGATGAATTTGGGGCATTCCTTGAGGAATCATGATCAACCCTTGATAAAATGATGGATTTTACTTCAAAATGTTGATGTTTACCAAAAAATCTTGAAGTTTGACTGCATGAGGGTCATAGTTGACTTTTGACCTAGTATAGTTAATTTTTAGGCATTTGAGCAGTTGACTGGGAAAACTTCTTGTGCAAGGCATGAAACTTGACATGGATGGTATTGAGAACATATTAGGACCATGGAAAATATTTGAGGCCTTTGCATCTCAAACATCTTGATGAAAATGGAAACCCTAGTTTGAGGCTCATTGTCTTAGGAGGAGGATTTGTCTGGTCAATCCTTAGGCATCCTTGGGCCAGTTGAGGACCTCTAGGAGTATGTTCAATCTTCTTAGACCTGAGGATGTAGATTGGCTTGTCTTCCTTTCGTGATCTGAAGGTGGAAGATGATTGAACACTAGAGTGCCCAGAAATTTTCACTCGCATGAAGTGAATGTCGTTCGATAATATCGGGAATGGGTTACAGATGCCATTTGGAAGGCGACAGAGAATTGTAGGAAATGGGCTTAAAGATGGCATCCAGAAAAGATATCGGTCGCATAAGATGTCCTTTGCGAGAATCCATGTACCTTCCATTCAGGAGGACTTCATTGTGGAATGTTGATTTATATCCTAGGAAATAGAGTCTAGGAGCTTCAATTGTCCATCACTCTACTGGGGAATTAACTCTTGTTGAGGAGGTGGAAGTAAACTGAACGTCTGGTCAGGGTCCAGGCTGTACAACGACTTACTGGGGAAATTTGAAATCGACTGCATCTGGTCGGGTCCAGGTCTTACAGTGTTGTAAATTGTTGTCTGGAGATAAGAGAGAAGGAACATGGCTTGTAGGGTTGCTTCGAGATGAAAGCCTGGGTAGTGGGGCTGTGAGAAGGATCTTGGATAGTAAGTTTGCTTCAAAATGAAAGCCTGGATAGTAGGGCTTATGGGAAGAAACCTTGATAGTAGGGTTACTTCGAGATGAAAGTCTGGATAGTAGGGCTTATGGGAAGGAACCTGGATAGTAGGGTTACTTCAAGATGAATTCGTGTGAAACTGCATCTGAAACAAGAAGGAGCCTGGGTAAGGTTGCTTCGTGAGGAGTTTGGGTAAAACTGCATCTGAACCGAGAAGGAACCTGTGTAAGGTTGCTTCATGCTGAGTTTAGGTAAAACTGCATCTGAACCGAGAAGGAACCTGGGTAAGGTGGCTTCGTGAGGAGATTGGGTAAAACTACATCTAAACCGAGAAGGAACCTGGGTAAGGTTGCTTCGTAAGGAGTTTGGGTAAAACTGCATCTGAACCGGGAAGGAACCTGGGTAAGGTTGCTTCATGCTGAGTTTGGGTAAATTTGCATCTGAACCGAGAAGGAACCTGGGTAAGGTGCCTTCGTGAGGAGTTTGGGTAAAACTGCATCTGAACCGAAAAGGAACATGGGTAAGGTTGCTTCTTGAGGAGTTTGGGTAAAACTACATCTGAACCGAGAAGGAACCTGGGTAAGGTGGCTTCGTGAGGAGTTTGGGTAAAACTGCATCTGAACCGAGAAGGAACCTGGGTAAGGTTTCTTCATGATGAGTTTGGCTAAAACTACATCGGAACCGAGTAGGAACCTGGGTAAGGTTGCTTCGTGCTGAGTTTGGGTGAAACTGCATCTGAACCGAGAAGGAACCTGGATAAGGTTGCTTCGGAATAAATCCGTGTAAAACTTCAGAAGGAACCTGGGTAAGGTTACTTCGGGATAAGTCTGAGTAAAACATCAGAAGGAACCTGGGTAAGGTCATTTCGGCATATATCCGTGTAGGGCTACGAGAAGGAACCTGGATCGTAGGGTTACTTCATGATGAGTTCATGTGAAACTTTATTTATAAATGTATGAGAAGGGACCCGTGTGAGATTTTTCCAAGATAAGCCCTTGTGAAGCTGCATTCAGGAGAAACCCGTGTAAGATTACTTCGTGACGAACTCGTGTAAAGCTGCATTTAGTCGCGAAAATAATTACTCTGTTTAGTTTCCGGAGCTAATCTTGGACCTGCTGGAAATTGTTGATGATAACCATCTTTCCTGAAAAGGTACATGATTAATTATATGTGATTCATGAAATGCATTTTATGATGATGTTCTCAAAATAAATGAGACTATGCCGTATGCAATATGTGTGCGCACGTCATGATGTATGAAGGAGCTTTCCTGGGGAAAGTAGATCCTATTTGGGGAAGCCGGTGTCAAAGATTTAGTTGCCTCTACTCTGTGGGGAGTGTAGATGTCACAGGGTCGTATGCTGAGGATATGGCAATGACTTTGCATCAGTACTTTTCTGCCCCTGTACCTGCTGGAGAAAGTACCTAGGGGGCTTTGTGGATTGAGTGTTATCCCAACTCATGAGGTGCTTAGTAACTGCCGATCAAAATGATAAGTCTTCTAATGATAGGCAAGTGACAAGATGACGGGACATAGTCGTACGCTTTAATCCCTAACTTTTGCCCGACCACCCTTTCGGGTTTTCAGTCCACCGGGATACCCTTTTTTGCCCAAGCCGCCTTTTCAGGTTTTCGACTTGTCGGGTGTACAAATTGTTTTTGTTTTCATCCCTCATTTTTTCCCGAACCATTTTGGTTTGTCGGGATGCCCTTATTTTTGCCTAGGCCAATCAACCTAGCGGGTCTTTGTTCATGGGTAGTATTTTCTGACTATGTCCATGCTCTCAGGATGTAGGGAGTTGTCACTGTCCATAGTGTTGTGTTGTAGTACTGTCAAAAATGTTTTCTTGATGGCATATGATTTATTACTGGAATGCGTGCGTAATGCCCCAAGTGATTCAGATGGAGATCTGCCCCTGGTTATTTGGCACCTTTGGAGAGACTGCCCCAGGTGTGTTAGACATCATGCCATGCCCCTTTCTTATGGAAGACCTATTATTGGAAGTGTCTTTCCCGCTAAGGGGATTCTGTCTATTGAGAGGATGTTTGTTCATTGAATATCCATTGTGCGGATTTCTCTACTGTCAAACAATTAGTCATATGCAAACAATTTCATTTAAAGAATGCAAAACCCATGTATGTCTTGAATTTTTATTTGAAAATGTGTTTTTTGTAGTAAAACAAAATTTGCAAGAATGTGATATCAACTCGGGATTCATAACAAGTCCTTCAAGAGTCAGGATACCTTTGTAACAATATGCTCTCAAACTAACCCATGCTTCAGCTAGGACTTTTAAGGGTTATAACGTGTCCTGGTTCATGGTTTTAGAAACAAAGGATAAAGGCTCAAAATTTATTTGTACCCAATCGTTCTCCGTGATGTCCTTTAGCCATATGCTCAGTTAAGTATGTGTTTAGAATCCCAGTTGAGTCCTGGAGTAGTGTCCTTGATGTTCCGGTGATGGTTTGGATACTGAAAGTTTATTTTGAATAGGAAGTCATTTTTATAATCTTCTTTCTGTTGAGGATTTATAGGACCTCTTTCTTTTTTTGATTTTGTTATCCCTTCTTTTGCCAGAACTGTTTCTTTTGTGATTACAGTCAGCGAGATGCCCCAGTTTTTCTTCTTAATTCTCCTTCATAGGTTTTGACTTAACGGGCTTTTATTTTGAGAGATAATGACTACCTGTCTTGACGATTATACGGAACCATCACCATTTTTTAATTTGGAATGACGTATTTGAGGCCATTCATTGTGCGCAAAGTGGAAGATTGTGACTGAATTCACCTCTGAATTAACTGAGAAAACTACCCTGCCCCAGGTTATGATTAAGGGTTTTAATTTGTGTGAAAAGAAAAACACCTACTTCTTTGGCTCGAATGGGTTGACTAGCGATTATCTTCCTTATAACTTCACTGTTTAGGATTTGAAACAACGCATGCACATCGTCAGCGGGGTTTGTTCAAAAGCATATTGTAGAGATTGTGGTATCATTTTCGTCATCCTCCCTCTAAGGCTTAGAGCTTTTAATCGAGAGTTGAATATCACGAAAAGGAAGTATAAAGCAGTTTAAGCATAGTGAAAACAGATTAATTCAAGATAAACATGTGTAATGCATTAATGAAATAACAAAGTTTTGACATGACAATAATTGTTCGAATAAGCAAAGAAAATACAACTTGAGAATTCAAATGAACAAAAATTATTTCAATCCTAGCCATGTTTTGGCAGAGGAGCAATAATCACGTTGGGAGTCTCACGAGGGTCGAATTCAATCTCCTTGGCGTCAACTATATTCTGAATCTTGTATTTCAGTGCACAATAATCGTTAGTATCGTGCCCCAGGCTGCCAGAATGATAAGCACACCTTGCATCCAGATTATGGTTAGGAGAGGAAGTCTTAGGGTTTGGATGAGGGTCTATCACCATGGTCAGATTCATCTTCAACATGTGTTGCAATTCTTGTGACAATGGCATGTTGATTTGGGTGAACTTCCTTTGAGGTCTTTCCACCCTAGACTGATTACTCCGTTGTTGTGGTCGTTGTGCGCGTGCCAAATTAGAGACCAGCACTGCCCCCACAGATTGGTGGGAGTCTGCCTTATTACGCCCCTTCTGGCCGTGCACAGCATTGGCTTCCCTCTTACCACCAAATGGCTTCTTCTCAGTACTAGAAGATGCAGCCATCGGGATCTTCCCACTCCTGATACCATTTTAGATCCTCTCTCTTGTCAGAACCATCTCTGTGAACCCGGATGAGGAACTCCCAAATAGAAAATTGAAGAATGGTCCTTCCAGAGTGCCTATGAACATGTCTACCATTTCACGATCAATCAGAGGAGGTTGTACTCTGCCATCTAGATCCCTCCATTTTTGTGCATATTCCTTGAACCCTTCTTTCGAGCCCATAGACATATTCTGCAGTTGCACTCGAGTTGGTTCCAGGTCAGCATTGTATTGGTACTGCTTGTAGAAAGTAGTAGCCAAGTCTTCCCAGGTATGAATGTTGGTTCCTTCCAACTGATAGAACCAATTCAGTTGAGTGTCGACCAAACTTTCTTGGAAGAAATGGATCCATAACTTCCGGTCAGCAGTGTGAGGATGGATCTTCCTCACATAGGAACAAAGATGAAGCTTGGGACAAGACACCCCATCATATTTTGCAAATACCAGAGCCTTGAACTTTGGTGGAATAACAACCCCAGATCTCAAACCCAGCTCTTCAAAATCCAGCCCTGGTATTATTTGGATCTCCATTGCGCTCAGACAATCCTCTAGCTGTTTATATCTATCATGGGCCGAAGGATAATGTTCATCATTATAATCAGTGTCATTATCAGAAACCTATGGGCTAGGGTCCTCCTCCCTTGTCTCTCCCTCTTGATTCTCCCCATCTTTAGATGAGGAGGTCAGGTCAACTGGTTGCTTCAACAGTCCCTTGAATATTCTACCCAGATTCAGGACACCAACGGTCTTCTTCTTCTTCTTTTTCTCTTTCAAAATAAGGGCCTTCAGATCTTCCTGCCCTTTAGCTAAGGCTACGCAAATTTTCTGAAATTGGGAATTTTGTGCCTGGAGGTCCTTGATACTTTGTTTAGAAGACATTATTGCTGAAATAAACAGCGAGGAAGATGAGAAACCTGTTATGAAACCTATTTATGCAATTCCATGAATGATATGCGTATGCAATGTTTTCAAGGATCTCGCGGGGTAAACAAGAAATGTCAGAAGTTGAATTTTGCAGCTTTGATTGAAGAACTTTGTATCGTTGTGAGTCCTTCTACGAGAGTCAAGCTCACCATATCAAGTGGGTCATAGCCCATGACTCAAGTTGTCGTGTTTTGGTCTTTTGACGGCATTGTCTAGAGGAAAATAAGTCCCCTTGCCCTTTGCTAGACGTCTGATTCGCCATAACCTGCATCACAAACCCTTGAGATCCTCGAAATGGTTAAGGAAATGTTGTGGCATGATGTTATGTGTTAAGCAAAAATGTAAGGTGACAAACACAACCCTCCAAAGAATTCAACTTGTTAGACAATAAAGGCAAACAAGTCACACAAGAAGCCTTAGGTTTGGGCTTGCATGGGGTTTGTAGTTAAGTATACTCTTGAAGTTTAGTTGGTTTCAAACCTGTCTTAGAAAAGTAATCGGGTTCTAAGGATTCTCAATATCACTGATCATCCTTTATCGGGCGTTGTTTCAGCTCCGACAATCTTTTCTTGCGGCCGAAATATCCTGAAAGTCATATCTCAATAAGTGTAGCATCGAGTATCAACCAATCCTCAGCTTTATATCGAGGCCGACTATCTCACTACTTTCTAATGGCCAAGTTTGTTCAACTAAGGTTCTAAGGTCCGTTAGTGCTTCAGGACACCACACGGCGGGATACCGGTACCAACCAAAGTGTCACACCAACACAGCCATCACTTAAACCATATCGGTCTACGCCATACAGTCTCCACGATCTATTGTTGTTTACCTAAAAAGTGCCCCCCAGATCCGGGTGTAGGATCTTCAACAATACCCAAACAAAACCCTTAAGGATAAAGTAGACAAAGCAAACAAGAAAGCAATTTTTAAAAATGACCTAGATCCTAAGGTATACCCCACTTTATATTAATTCCCCAGCATATTCACCAATTCTGTGATACGGTGGCCGAACCGACTGTTAATACTGGTTTGCGTTTTTTGTTCGCAAATGTGCGGTAAGCAAGAGTCGCCATCGACTTTTATTTCATCCAACAAAGGAAAAGGAAAAAGAACATAAAAAACCTTTTTCGAGATGTTTCTGAGTACGGGGGTAGATTATAGAAAGGGAAGGTGTTATCGCCCTTTCTATCCATGGTTTTCCATGGGATCTTAGGTACTTGCTCATTTTGAAATTTCTTGTGTGTGTTTTGAAAAGTTTTTGTTTAACTTCATGGGAACCCTTGTATCTGTCCTCGAGGGTGTGACGAAGTTGTTTTTGAAAATTGTTTTGAAATTGTTTGTGTGAAAGAATTCTTTGTTGTTTTGAGCAAGTACTTAGGAGTTTCTACCTACTCGAAAAAGACTGTTCTTTTTCTCGTTTCCTTCAGACAGCTCTATCCTACTATTAAGGAGTAGGTAGCCCCACCGTTGGAGTTTAAGGGACATTCGAAGGGACAATTACGGTCACAAAAGCAATGGTTAGGAAACCTTAGTAGTTAGCCTAGAGTCTTAAAGATCTTTCCGAGGCAACATTCGAATGGGTCATTTTTTATCTTTTGGGACTAGAGAGCGACCACTAAAATTCCCTATACTTCATGACCGTTTACTGAAGGCAACCGAAGTGGGGGTAAACATAGGAGTGAGCATGTGCAAGTGTTTGATTTCAGTTCATTTATCTTGCGCATTTAGGGTTATCTACCGTTTTAATCGTTATTCTTTTCATACAAGCCTATTAATCTAAGTAGGTAATAATAGCGGAAAGTAAAGTGCGAGAATAAAAACCTAGCTATTAAAAGGCTTTGGGGAGGGGTTACATAACCAAAAATGGGTGGTAAACAGTAAATAAAGGCAGTAAATAAAATCTAAATTAAAACTATTACAACCTCAAAGCAATTACAATAATTAAGAAAATAAAGTGAAAATAAATAAACGCGTGAAAGTTAAGACAGGGACAACTTAGAAGCCTAAATAATATAATTAATTAAAAAATATTTTTGTATTTTTGTGTTGAGAAAAATAGTTGAAATTTGCAAGTTAAACCTAATTTTTTAATTAATTTTATTTAACAAAATGATCAATGTTGAAATAATTAAAATAATTAATTTTCAAAAATTAATTTTAATTATAAAAAAACCTAATTCTATTGATTTTAATTATGAAAAAAAAGAATTTAAATTTCCCTAATTAAATTAATCTAATTAATTAATGAAATAAAATATTTTGTGAAAAAAATCTGATTTTAATGTTTTTGTGATTTTTTGATTTAATAAAAAAATCATTTTAGAAATAAATATAACACAATAAATAAAATGAAAATAAAAAAAGAATAAGAATAAATGAGCCTGATGTTGTGAAGTATTTGGGGGGTGCATTGCTGAAACTTGTGATAGGGCCATTTTTGTTGGCCCAGAGCCTGCTCGAGATCCCATGGGGGTTCCCTTAGATGATGCATGGTGGTCCTTTAGTTCTGGGACGCTGGATCTGCTTGATGGTGGACCTAGTGGGCAGGATCTGTGAGTGCATAGCATTGGCCTGGGTACGAGACACATGGGATCTAAAAGCAACAATTAAGAAAATAAGAAAATGCTTGGACCTGGGATCGAACCCGTGTCCCTTCTCTCACCAGCATTGCCTTTTACCATCTGTGCTACATGACTTGTTTGTTAATATAATAAACAAATAACAACATAAAGTAAACAAGATGGCATGCCCAGAAAATGCGCCAACATTCAATCTGGCCAGTGGGGCGTTGCCACATCATTAGGCCTGAACTTTTACCTACGGACGATGTCTATAGCTATAACCCTGAGTCATTCAAAAGTTAAACACAAGCAACATAAATTCTAATGGAGATCATGAATCAACTGGGCTTGAAGCCCTGAACACCATGGTACCCATGTCTAACCCTAATTTTTCCTGTATCAGGAAGCCCTAAAACGAGTTTTGAAACCCTAAGAATGGCATCCTTTGATTCCTGCACTTAAAACTCAATCAAACAATTCAGAAAGCATCGAAACCTTATGATAAACAAGAATGCATGGTTAAATTTCATTGAAAACGCATGTATGCATGTAATCGAAAATCAAAAAAGGTTGGAGAACCGAGTTATGGATTTTACGATTCTGAATGTTGTGGTCGCTTATGAAGGTCTGGAATTGATCAGAGGGACTCACTGAAGTTGTTTGTGATCTTGGAGTGGCTTGAACCATCCTGTGGAGGAATATGTGATCAGCACTTTTTTGACAAAAATTTGAAGTTGATTCTTGATGTATGAGGCAGATGCGCAGCTTCTTCGTCTCTTTTAGGGTTCACAATGATCTTTTATATGTATGTGAATCAACTAGGATAATAGTTTTGGCAAGAATCCAAAGATATGAATGCATTTCAAATATCTTCAAATCTTTCCAAATTTGGAGATTTCCTCCCTTCTATGGCTTGATGCGATTTTCTCTTCATTTGACAGTTCATGAGATATTTATTTAATGCCAAAACAAAATCTTATCCCATTTTTTTGATTTATTTTTTATTTTAATTTGATTTTATTTGAATTTTAAATAATTAAAATCGAAATAAATTAAATAAATAAGTAAATGAGACATGGGGTGGTTCATGGGTCGTGGACCAGGCTAGGAGTAAGATGCAAGCATAAAAAGTTGGACCCATTTGAAAAATAATGCATTTTGGGTATGGTTGACTGTGCAAATTTCCAAAAATGGCCAACTTTGACAATGCACATAATTTTGACCCTAAGAGGGTGTTCTTGGAGTTTTTTGAAATCTTAGGGTGTCCTCTAAACAACCCTTTTGGTTTCTTCTCCATTGGTTCATCCATGTTCACATAAGAAGCTTTGACCCAAAAGGTGTTTTTGTTGACTTTTTGAACTGACCTATAATGTCTGAACTTATATCTCTTCATGAGTGCATTTTTTGAACTTGATGGATGAAGATGGGTTTTAGGGAATTGGATTCTCTTCAAAATTAGCCTTTGATTAGAAATTTCTGATAAATTATGAGAAAGTTATGCCTGGTCAAAGTTTGGTTGACTTTTCCTATAGAAACCATAATTTAGCAACTTTTGAGTTTTGATGAATTTGGGGCATTCCTTGAGGAATCATGATCAACCCTTGATCAAATAATGGATGTTACTTCAAAATATTGATGTTGACCAAAAATATTGAAGTTTGACTGCATAAGGGTCATAGTTGACTTTTGACCTAGTACAATTGATTTTTAGGCATTTGAGCAGTTGACTGGGAAAATTTCTTGTGGAAGGAATGAAACTTGACATGGATGGTCTTGAGAACATATTAGGAGCATGTAAAATATTTGAGGCCTTTGGAGCTCAAAAATCTTGATGAAAATGGAAACCCTAGTTTGAGGCTCATTGTCTTAGGAGGAGGATTTGTCTGGTAAATCCTTAGGCATCCTTGGGCCAGTTGAGGACCTCTAGGAGTATGTTTTGAATAAAATGAGAGGGAAAATTTTGGGGTACAATAGTTTCTGTCGGTAACGTCTAGCAACAATGATTTTCTCAAGAGGACCAAATTGTACTTATCAGTGCTGCCCAGGTTTTCCGCTCAAGTTCTTGGCCTTCTTTGAAGAGTTTAAAAGACCGTTTAGTCCGTTCTAATGCAGATATTTCTATTGAAATACATGGTGGTGCTTTGACTCTATTTCAGTTTTACGACTATGAGTTTCACTGTTTCACCTTCCAGGACTATCAGATCGTTCCAACTCCAGAAGAATACTCTCATTTGTTCAAGATTACTGAGCACATACTTGTTGTGTTCTGAATGAGCATGATTTTGAAGCTATTACTAAGGCACTTTATTTGGGCCTTAGTAATGTGAGATAGAGATATAGGAAGAATGGTAGCCTGCCTTCGGACTGATTATTATTGTCTTGATTACTGCCAGACTTGTTGGACGGAATCGCTTACCTTGTATTCTTGCAACTCTCTTGTATTGAATTCTGTGGGAATTTATCCTATTTCTGGATGTTTCCTTTATATGATCGTTCTTATTATCATGCTACTCGATTATTACGGACGTCAATTGAGCTGTGGAAAACCGGAATGGAAAATAATTTCATACATCATGCATATCATGCATTTCATAAATTATAGGTTTTCTGGAAGGAATTCTTATCTGACGATTTTGCCTCTTATTATCAGAATTTACAAGATGGCTTTGTTACATCCTTATCGTACTTGATCCAACAAGTTGAGGATTATGGAACAGATTGAACAGAACTAGGCTGCTCTCCAAAAATACATGGACACCATGGGCGATTGGATGAATCATCTCATGAAAACTCTCCATGCTGTCATCCAAGGGCAGAAGGAGCTCAGACTAAGTGTTTCTAAGCTGGTCGATAGTGCCTCTACGTCCGAGAAGGGTTGACCCAGGAATGGCAATGGGGGAATTACTCAAGAGAACCCACGGCTGATTGTGGATGACCACCATAACGTCATCGATCTCGATGACCCTCTAAAGGATTCTACAGCTTATTTGTATGAAACGGCTAAAATGTAAAAAGATTTGGAAGAACGCCTGAAGGCTATGGAGACTTCCAAGAAACCAGGATTCAATGTTGCTGCTATGTGTTTGGTTCCAGGGGTTGTGATTCCACCGAAGTTTAAGGTATCTGATATCGACAATTATAAGGGGGTTACATGCCCATAGACTCATCTCCGATCTTATTGCAGAAAGATGGTTGTTTATGCTAGCAACGAGTCGTTGCTTATGCATTTCTTTCAGGACAGTCTGGCTGAAGCTCCATTGGAATGGTACATGCAGTTGGAGAAAACTCGTGTTAGTACTTGGGGTGAGATTGTCGATTCTTTCCTAAAACATTACCATTACAACACCGCCATGGCGCCTAGCCGTGCACAGATACAGAGTATCATAAGACTAATGAGTCTTTTAAAGAGTATGCCCAGAGGTGGCGCAGTCTGGCCGCAAGAGTTCAGCCTCCTCTCTTGGATCGTGAACTGGTAGATTTGTTTATGAGTACCCTCCGAGGCCCGTATTTGCAACATATTCTTGGAAGTACTTCTGATTCATTTTCGGATATGGTCATCATCAGGGAGCGGGTTGAAATGTGTATTAGAGTGGGGAATATTACAGGTGCATCTGGCACAAATGGTAATAACAGTTCAGGTGGTGCAAAGAAATCATACTCTAGCAGTTTTGTCAAGATAAAGGAAGGAAAGGTGAGCAATGCCTCTGATGATAAGGGGAAAGCTATTGTACAGGTTCTATATTACCAAACTCCTGTTTCTGCTCCGCAACAACAGTATGCACCACCATGAAACTATCAACAGAATCATAGGCCCCAAGGGAAGAGGGGTCAACAAAGGCAGGAAAGGTATCTCGAGAGGAAGTTGGATCCAATCCCGATGTTGTATGCCCAATTGCTTCCACAATTTCTAGCTGGTCAATTGGTACAACTCCGGGAGATGGGTCCTCCTTCGACTGAACTTCCAATGGGTTATGACGTTAATGCACATTGTGAGTTTCATTCGGGTGCTTCAGGAAACTCTATTGAAAACTGCAGAGCTTTAAAATACAAGGTGAAATCTCTTTTGGATGCCAAGGAGTTAAGCTTCGCTCCTATAGGCCCTAATGTTCATAGTAATCCTATGCCTCCCCACCATGGGGTTGTTGCCAATGCAATCGAGTTTGATGATGATCATGAATTGGTAACTCAGGTTGATGACGTTCGGATGTCCATGACATTTTTGAGAGAGCATCTTTTGCAGCAAGAAGTTCTACAAGAGCTTCATGACCTTTGTTTGAAATGCTCATCCAATTCGGACGAGTGTGATAATTTGAAAAATTCCATTCAGATATTGATGGACGAAGGGGTTGTTAGAGATGAGAAAGTCATCTCCGAAGGTGATGTTGCTATCCTGGAAATTCTGTATTATTCGGCCAACGCTCCGAGGAACACTTCAAGAGTTCCATTGGTTATACAAGTTCCAACGCTCCCTGCGCCAGATCAGAATCCAGTTGCTCCCCTACCAACCCAAGCACCGACACTTCCAAATCTAGTTCCCGTTCCGATAGTTGATAACAGGGCAGTGCCATGGGAATACAATGTTGTTTACATCCGTGGAAAGAAAGTTATTTGTATGCTGATTGAAAATAAGGACATAACCAACATTGTTGGAACTAGCAGAATAACCCGAAGCGGGAGAGTCTTTGCTTCTACTCCATCACCTCCCGAAGAAGTTATCGAAGAGATTCCTATGAAAGATAAAGGGAAACAAAATAGTAAATGATTCCCCTGGGACGTCTTTTGAACAACAAGTGGAGCAGTTAACCAGGGTGATCAAGAATAGCAATTTCAAGGTGGTTGACAAGCTGAATCAGACGCCTGCAAGGATCTCAATCTTATCCCTCATTTTGTACTTTGAAGCTCATCGAACCTCCTTGATGAGTGTTTTACCCCAAAATTTTCCCTCTCATTTCTCAAGAAATCTCTCATAAGATCTCCATTGATTCAAGACTACACAAGATTTGATCAGCTCAAGACACCTCCTCAACACTGACAACTCAAAATTAGGGTTTCAGTTTGTATAAAGATAATTGAAATTATAATTCCTTATATGAATTTCATGGATCATTTTGGATCCCCAAGATTGCTCATGTCAAGTTTCAAGCTTTGGATCATATTGTTGCTCAGTCAGTTGATCAGTTGACCTAAAAATCAATTGTATTAGGGAAAAGTCAATTGTGGTCAATTTGCAGTCAAACTTCATAATTTTTTATCCATATCAACATTATGAACTCATATATGTCAATTGATCAAGTTTGGATAAAAATTCCTCAAAGAAATTTTATCAGAACAACAAAAGGGGAAAATGTTCAAAATTAGGGTTTTGATTGAGAAGGCTCAGTTCTTGACGTTGTACCAAGAAAATGACTTATTGGTTTAAGACATGATCTCAAGGATTCAAATGCACCATCTTGACCTAATTGCATAGTTCAAATCACCTCTCAAGATCATTGGATTGACAGATAAATTTCAGTCAGTTGATGAAAAGTCAATTATGCATTGAAAAGTCAAACTTTGACTTTTTGATCAAAATCAAGTTTCAAAAATCATATTTCATCAAGACATGTCAAAATATTAAATTTGTTCAACAAGAAATTCAAAATTCAAAATTATCTTTGAAAATTCAAAATTCTAGGACTTAGAATTTTTTCCAAGTGTTAGAAAGTTAACATTTTTTCATAACTTTGTGCCAAATTTCCACCATGATACAAGATGATTCAAGGAAAACTTCCAACATGAAAGTTGTAGATATCAATGAGATCTAAAATATTTTAGAGCATAACTTTTTCTATAAATGCTTGTATTTCAAGTTATGAATTTATGAAGACATGTCCATGAAACTAAAATACTTAGTGAAATTTTGAGTATTTTAGTCAGGATTTTGACCTAACTTCATGGCAACATTTCACCTAGTTCCAAATTGAATCTTCAAAAATGTATAACATGAAGGATGTAGGGGATGTTACAAGATTTCCAAAATGTCCAAGAAATCATTGAGATAATGTTTGAGCTAAGAGAATCGAAGCCAAGAAGTTGGACATTCATTCTTGAATTATAGGTCATTTCCATGATGAACAAGAATTCAAATCTATTAGCCATGCCTTGTAATATTGCTTTGCAGGCCTCCAAGTCTATAAATCTCTCCATAATCATAAGATTACACAAAATTTATGTCTATTATCCATTAAATCCAAGCTTTGTATAAGTTAACTTGCCATTTTTGGAAGAAAGGCAAGACTTCCATTTTGGAAAAGTATGCTTTTGCAAATATCAACCCTTCTTGAGCCTCTCAATGGATCCTTCTGCACACACTCCACCTAGAAACTCAAAAGAGGCATGATTAAAGTAATTCAACCACTCTACATAGCTTGTACCATGCATTGGGATTTTGGTTTTCCACTTTACTTCAAAACAAAACAACCTAGCCATAACCATACAACTCAGAAATCCCTTGCGCAAAACATCTCTAACCTTTTCCATACAAATATACAAGTCTTTAGCAAGCAAACACACGAATTATAAGGCCATGAAACTCCCTCAAACACTCACTGTGATACGGTGGGAGAACTGACTTGAGATTTTGCATTTGTGTTCGCAAATGTTTCGGTTTAGCAAGAGTCGCCACTGACTTTTTATTTTATCCAAAGGAAAGGTCAAAAAGCACAGGAAAGACCTTTGAGATGTTTTCTTGAGTTCCGGGGATAGATTATGAAAAGGGAAGGTACTAGCACCCTTTTCATCCATGGTTTTCCATGGACTCTTAGTTACTTGTTTAGATCACTTGCTTTTCTTTTTCAATTGTTTGAAATGGTGCTTTGTGTGGGTTTAAAAGTATTTTGAAAAGAGGCCTTTGTTTAGCCAATCTTTGTAATGATTCTTTTTTGAAGAATGTATACAAAGATGTTTGTCTTTTGAAAAATGTTTCAATGTTTTGTTTGGAAATTATTTTGAAATTATGTGTGTGTTTGAAAATAGCAAGGATTGTTTGCAAATTGATCAAGTAACTAGAAGCTTATCTACCTACTCAAAAGTCTTTCTTTTACATTTTTAACCCTTTGACATTGTTGTTTTACCATTGTATTTGGTAAACAACCCTATCTTTGGATGTTAAATGGGACGGGCGTGGGTCATCGTATGACCATGATAGCAATGGTGCCAAGTATCTTAACAAGTTTTTTAGTGACTTAAGATCATTTTTGTTTAGGCAACCAAGATAGCGTCATCGAGGGACTATGATCTTTTTGTTTTGTTTGATTTTGCCAAGATACCTAGCATGCATACCATGGCCATTTTAAGGCAACAAAGTGGGTGAAACCCTAGAGATGCTTGTGTGCAAGGTGTTGTCATTTTTCATGCATTTTTGTCTTGCATTAAGTCATGCTATTTGTTGGATTTTTGGTCTTTGCATACAAAACCCTAGTTTACTATCATGGTATATGAAAGCAATAAAATGCGTAAAGTAAATATAGACTATTACAACAATATTACGGGAAGGGGGGCACAAGTTTGAATAGGGGGTATTTGCACAAAATAAAACCCTAATTTACTATTACAACCCAATTGGAATTATACAACAATAAATAAATAAACAAGTATTTAAATATGCAATAAAATGTAAATATGCAAGAAATGTTTTTGTATTTATTTTTTTATGTATGTGAAAATAAATTTATTTAATTCTTTAAAAATAAGAAAATAAAATGGTTATTTTTGGAAGGGTGAAAACCCTAATTTTTTTGTTTAATAGAAAATATATTCTAATATTATTCCTTTATTTCATTTATGTATAAGAAAAAGTAATAATAATATATAAAAAATATTAAAAAAATTGAAATATGTATGAAAATATTATTTTAAGTGTATAAATAATAAAAATAAAATTGTATGATATTTTTATATTATTTACAAATTTATTTAAGGAAATGATTTCCATTTAACCTAATAAACTATTTTTTATGCCATAAAAAATAAAAAAATAATTAAAAAAAATGCAAAAATTAAGAAATTATTTTTTGGGATTTTTTAATGTTCATAAAAAATATTAAAGTCAGAAATCACAAAAGAAATAAAAAAAATATGCAAAATGTAACAAATGGGCCAAGGGGGTGCAAAAAGTAAAAGGGGGGTGTGAATAATAGAAACAGCAAACCCAAGCCCACTTCACTTCATTCCTGACCTTTGTAAACTTCCTGCGCGCATTTCTTCCTCAACCTGTATCTCTTGCATACGTGCATAAAAACGAAATCTTGCAACATGAAACTTGTAGCATTTTTAGTCACGATTCCATTAATATAAAAAACATGACCTAACTCTCAAAGATCAAGAAGAATTTTATCACCCCTAATTTCTGACCTAAAATTTTCAGCAACTTCAACTATCAAATACTCCTAGCTCAGTCAATATAAATGGAAGCTATGCATATGTACAACTCAAGCACATTAAAGACTACATTTTTTCTTCACAAACCTAAGCCTAAGGATGTCTAAATAGAGAGATAGAAACTTGACAAATACCTTGTTCAGTTCAGTTTGGATAAGGCAATGTAGCAACTTTGAGTAAGGTCTGAAGGTCGTGTGAGCTTGCTTGAAGTTCCCTCAACCTTTCCCAATGCTCAGCTTGCCTTGAAGTTGCCTCCATCTCCCTGTAGAAGTCAACTTGCAAAGCTTCAAAATGAAAATGGTGATCCTCGAAACTGAGGTTACAGTTGTTGAACAAAGGCTTGGATAGCTTAGGTGTGATGTAGGGAATGTGTTTGAAGTGGTTCCAAGCAAAACGCACGAGGCAATATGGAAATGGCTTGTGATTTGCAGAGATGGCCTGTTTTGGGAAAAAATGGGGTTTTTTTGTGTTTTTGAGTGTTTGAGAGCTTAGCAAATCATCTCTTAGGCTTGCAACAATATTATGAGGTTGGTTCAAATGATGCTTAGACTTGTTTTTATCAGATGGAAGAGTTATGTGGACTTTTGCAAGTTGCTTGCTTTTGAAGAAAATGTGGGAAGTGACAATGCCAAAGCCTTTATAGGCTAGCTCAAGGTCTGATGAGAGTTGGTACAAACTTCCTGATATTTATGGACTTTGTTTGCAGCAAAGGATTAGGTCCATGGCTCAAGATAAACAAAGTTACATAAAGCATGCTTTATCAAAGTAGCATTGTAACCTTTATGCCATTTTTGGAATGATTCTTTGTGCAAAGCTCTAAAGGTCAGAACAAGACCATTGTCCAATGTGTTTGCATTTAATTTTTTAGTGTGGAAAGTATTAGGACCTTTAAACCAAGTACAAGCATGCTTATGACAGATTTTCAAGTTGTAACACTGTGCAAAATGCCTTGGACAAAAGTGATAAAATGCCATTTTCTTTTCTTCGATTCTCCCTAACCATAAATGATCTTGGAGAGTTATTTGACATTTTGGAAAGCTTGTAACATGATCTACAATCCATATTTGAAATGAATTTTGATATTCCACTTGGAACTAGGTGAAAAGTTTCCATGAAGTTAGGTCAAAAATCTGCCTAAACTAGGGCAAAATTTCACTAAGTTAAAAGTTTTATGGACCCTTCTTCACAAAATTATAACTTGAGATCCAAGCATCTTTTAGGAAAACTTTGTTAATAAAAGTTGTATATTTTGTGGAGAACTACAACTTTGATGTTGGAAGTTTTCTTTGAATCCAATTGAATAATGGTGAAAAGGATGGGAAAAGTTGGGAAAAAATAAGAAATTTTCATAACTTAGAAAAATTCTAAGTTATGAAATTTTTCAAACTTAAACCCTAATTTCCAAATTTGAGTTTCTTGGTGAACAAGTTTCATGTTTTGACACATCTTCATGAAATATGACCCGTGGCACTTGATTTTGACCAAAAAGTCAAAGTTTGAGTTTTCAGTGTACAATTGATTTTTGATCAGTTGACTAGAAAATTCATCTGTCAATTCAATGCATTTGAGATCTTTTGAACCTTGTGATTAGATCAAGATGGTGCCATTGAGTCCTTGAAACCATGATTGAACCCAATTTGCAATTGGCTAGGTTAAAAATCAGAAATTGCCCTTCTACAATCAAAACCCTAAAAATGACCATTTTGCCGTTTTGATGATCTGATCAAATTTCTTGAGGAGTTGTGGTCCAAACTTGATCAAATAGTTCATATGAGTCTATAATGTTGATGTGGATAAAAAATTATGAGGTTTGACTGTAAATTGGTCATGGTTGACTTTTTCCCCAATACAGTTGATTTTCAGGTCAACTGTCCAATTGACTGGGCAAAATGTGATTCAGGGCTTGAAACTTGGTATGAACAATCTTAGAGGTACAACATGAAGTATGAAAGTCACATGAGGCATTGGAAGTCCAAAAATCCCTGTGCAAACTCAAACCCTAATTTCAGGTCATCAGTGCAAGGAGATGTCTTGAGCTGAGCAAACCCTAATCTGGTCTTGAGTCCAAGAAGTTTTGTGAGAAGAAATATTGATAATATGAGAGGGAAAATTTTGGGGTACAACACTCACAAACTATAAATTGCTCAAAAAACACCATTGATACACAGTTCTGCCCTTGAACTTGTATCTTTCATTTCCCTCGTGCATTTTCCCTCAAAATCATTTGCAAAGCTTCTATACCTCAAATATAGTCCATCCTTATCCTTGTTTTGGAACTGTAACATCTCCATCACCATCCTCCATAACCAAAAACAGAGGTTTGTAACTTGACTTCTCCAGACCGTTCCAGCCATCCATAGCTCAAGCTAAGCATTGCATTAGCTTCTTGGGAACTTGAGAAAGCTTACCTGATCAACACAACAATTTGAAAGTAGCTCAAACTCATTTCACGATTTTCGATTCTTGAGGTATTTTTCTAAACTTTCATCTCTTCATTTAGGAATTATTAGGCTTTCGTTTTCAAAGACAAAATGTAGATATCATTGCCCTGAAGCTGTACATATCCATAGTTTTCATTTGTTTTTCCTGAGCTTAGAGAATTTTTAGTTTGAATCTCTAAAAAAATTTAGGTCATGATTTGGTACTTTTAGAAATACATGCTCATCTTTGATTGTTAGTCTAAATGGTTTACATTTCTGAAACCCTGGTAAAATTTCTAACAAGTTTGATGTTGGAAGTTTTGAGAATGGATGAGAAATGAATGAGATACAGGGAACCTAGCTCGAGGTTGAAGATGAAGTTCATTTCTAGGATTGGTTTTGTATTATATATTTATGGTTTTGTTTAAGTTAACAGATGTATAGCCACCCCAGTGGTAAGGAAACACGCGTATTATGTGAACGGCGTGGGTTCAAGCCCCATCGCTACCAGTTTTTTTCATTCTTTTCCAACATTTCCTTTCTTTTTGTTTCAAACAATAGCGCGCCTGGGCCTCCTTTGATGGGCCTGCTCCACTTTACTGCACAACACCCCTATTTTACTTGCTCCAGCGCAGGCTTAATGTTTTATTTTCTTTTCTTTTGCTGACCAACAAAAACAACATTAATGGGCCAGGCTTCAAACAAAAACTGTTTTTTCCTAACAAACACCCTAAATTCCATTTTTATCTCCTGACTTTATTTTTCATATTTTGTTTTATTTTCTTTATTTTCTTTATTTATTATTATTATTATTTATTAAATCAAAAAATCCAAAAATATATTTTTATTTAGTATTTGCATACTATATACTTATTTTATTTTTCAATACAAAAAAGACAAAACATTTTTCTTATAAAAAACTTAATTTCTTTTTCTTAATAAATTAATAATTAGATTTAGGTTTAGTTATTTTCTTTTTTAATTAAATTAACTTAGAATTTAGGTTTTCTTTTAATTAATTAATTTCCATACTATTTTGATTAAACTTAAAACCTATTTTATATAAAAATACCTAAAAATGCTTTCTTGATTAGTTTTATTTCTTTTAAACTAGGGTTTAATTTTACTTATTTTAATTAATTATTTTCTTTTAGATAATTAGGTTAAAACCAAACCCTTTCCTCAAAATCCAGACAAATTCCATTTCTTTTTATCATTTCCTATCCATGTACATTATATTCCTTTCAATTCTTATACATTATTCAATTTTCAATATGGTTGTAATAGATAATTAGGTTTAATTTCTTGCAATCCCCATTTGTAAATTTGTATACCCCATCCCCAAATGATGTAATAGCGTAGTAAATTTACTTTCTGCAATTTATCGCTTTCATATCAATTGCTAGTAAATTAGGGTTTGTATGGGAAGATAAAAATCAACAAGTAGATAACCCTAATCAAAGATTAAATGCATGCAAATCAAACATACTATTCACACATGCACCCATAGGGTTAACTCCACTTGTTGCCTAAAAATGGTCATGTTATACATGTGAGATGTCTTAGCAAAAACAATCAAAAATACAAGATCATAATCCCTCGATGACACTGTGAATGTTGCCTTACAAATAATCTTAGTCCCTCAAGAGAAATGCTAAGATATCTGACAACATTGCTATCGTGACTATACGATGACCCACGCCCGTCCGTTTACATCCAAAGATAAGGCTTCTTACCAATCAATGGTAAGATAGCAATATCAAAGGAAAGGAGAGAAAATAACAAAAGACTTTTGAGTAGGTAGAAATGTTCTTAGTTTCTTGCTCACTTTCAAAACAAACACACACCAAACACTTTCAAAACAAACACATTCCAAACACTTTCAAAATAAACACACTCCAAACACTTTTAAAACATGAAATATTTTCAAAAGTCCAACACTTTGTATACGTTCTTACGAAATGAGAACCATTACAAAGTTTGCCTAAACGAAGGCACCTTTTCAAAAATACTTTCAAGAACCAACACAAAGCACATTTTCAAACAAAGAAAATGATCTAGCAAGCAACTAAGAGCTCATAGATAACTATGGATGAAAAGGGTGCTAACACCTTTCGTTGTCATAATCTACCCCCCGAACTCAAGAGATAATCTCAAAGGTCTTTCCTGTTCTTTTCAGCCTTTCCTTATTGGATAAAAGAAAAGTCGGTGGCGACTCTTACTAACCGCAACAATTGCGATCAAACGCAAAACATCTGAAGTCAGTTCTCCCACCATATCACAATGAGAATTCTGCACGGTTCTCATGTGAATCCTGAAATATTTATGGCCCAATTTGAAGGGGTTGTTACAAATATTTCCATAGGGAACTGTCTGGGTTTCAGTGATGACGATCTTCCTACTGAGGGCCGAGCTCATAATAAAGCATTGCATATTTACATCAGATGTTTAGACACTGTGACGTCTCGAGTCCTGGTAGACACTGGGTCTTGTTTGAACGTGATTCCTAAACATACTATGTTTAAGTTGAACATGGACGGGATTATGATGAAACCTAGCACGCTGATAGTCAAAGTCTTTGTTTGGTCTAGAAGATCTGTAGAAGGGGGAGTTGACCTACCCATCAAAATCGGCCCCCACATTTTCTACCTATCATTCTATGTCATGGATATTCTTCCATCTTATACTTGTCTGTTGGGACACCCGTGGATACATATGGCAGGAGTTGTGACCTCAACTCTGCACCAACGCTTGAAATTCATCATCCAAGACAAGGTCATCGTTATTGGTGGAGAAGAAGATGTCGTGATCAACAATGTTACTTCCTTCCATTATGTCGAAGTGGACGGGGAAATACATGAAACCCCTTTCCAGGCCTTGGAAATCATTTATGTTGACATAGTCCCTGCCATGCTGGAAACTACAAAGAATTCTAAAGTTCCAATGGTTTCCTTGAGGGATTCTGAAGCCATTATGGAGTCTGGGATTCCCAATGAAGACTGGGGAAAAG
The DNA here is from genome assembly GCA_948472305.1 of Vicia faba. NCBI lineage: Eukaryota > Viridiplantae > Streptophyta > Magnoliopsida > Fabales > Fabaceae > Vicia > Vicia faba. Next base: position 1,114,262,573 of record OX451740.1, read on the forward strand.
TGATAGAGGTGCGCAAAAAGTAGGACAAGTTTGGACTCGGGTTTGGATCCTCTTTTTCAGATCGTGTTGGTACGGGTCCAACTGTGCTAAAAGGAAAACAGGTTCCCTCGCTTTCAGAAGTGTTTGTTAATGCTAGTCCAAGTGTTCAAGGACAAACCCATGCAGTGGATGATGAAGATGATGCAGATGTGGCTCAATATATCTACCAGATTGCACCTGATCAAGAGCTCGGAAATTGGACTGCTATTGATATTCCTGAAGTGGTTTTCTTTGACATGTAATGTTCTTGTTTTGAATAAGTCGCATGTTTTCACCCGAAGCATGTTGACAGCTTGTGAAAAGGGCCCCCTCATGTTTCTATGTTTGTTTCAAATTGAATAAAATGGCATTTTGCATACAATTTTTACTCTTTGTCTTTTCTTATTTTCTTAAAATAAAAATGGAAATGCTTTTCCTTCTAACTCTTTAACCATTTTCCAATTTGCATATATATTCTAAAATGAGGCATGATTCATCAACCATGCAGGTCTGCCTCGAATTCCATTAAAAATGATGATGTTACAGTTCCTTGCACTAATATCCTTGGAAATCCGAATGACCAAGTCGATGAAGATAATGGGGAAGATTGTGAAATTCCAGAGGAATTGGCAAGACTGTTGAGACAAGAAGAGAGAACCATCCTGCCTCATCAAGAAGCTATTGAGATCGTCAATCTCGGTACCTACACAACAAAAAGAGAGGTCAATATAGGGGTCTCTTTGTAAGATGATGTAAAGAAGGGGTTGATTGAGCTTCTCAGAGAGTACTCTGACATCTTTTCCTAGTCGTATGAAGACATGCCTGGTTTGGATACGGATATAGTCATGCATCATTTTCCACTCGAACCAGAATGTCCTCCGGTAAAGCAAAAGCTGCGGAGAACTCGTTCAGATATGTCTCTCAAGATAAAATAAGAGGATGAAAAGCAGTTGAACGCAGACTTCTTGTCAGTATGTGAATACTCAGATTGGATTGCCAATATTGTACCCGTCCCTAAGAAATATGGAAAGGTGCACATGTGTGTGGAATATCAGGATTTGAATAAAGCAAGCCCAAAGGATGACTTCCCATTACCTCACATCGACGTACTGGTTGATAATACGGCTCAGTCTTTGGTTTTCTCCTTCATGGATGGTTTTTCAGGATACAATCAAATAAAGATGGCCCCGGAAGACATGACAAAGATGACATTCACTACTCCATGGGGTACTTACTATTATAAGGTCATGCCTTTTGGCCTCAAAAATGTTGGTGCAACATATCAATGCGCCATGGTGACGCTCTTCCATGATATGATTCATAAGGAAATCGAAGTATATGTTGATGATATGATTGCAAAATCACATATCGAGGAGGAACACTTGGTCCATTTGTAAAAGTTATTTGCACGTCTGCAAAAGTTTAGGCTAAGGCTTAATCCGAATAAGTGTACCTTCGGGGTGCGATCTAGAAAACTACTTGGTTTTATCGTGAGTCAGCGAGGAATTGAAGTAGATCCTGACAAAGTAAAAGCAATACAAAATATGCCAGCACAGAAAATGAAAAATAAGTAAGAGGGTTCCTTGGAAGATTAAACTACATAGCCAGGTTCATCTCTCAAATCACAGCTACTTGTGAACCCATATTTTAAATTGCTGCGCAAGAATCAAGATGTCAAATGGGATGATAATTATCAGAAAGCCTTTGAAAAGATCAAACAGTATAACCAAGAGCCACCAATCCTTATTCCTCCAGTGCCTGGGAGGCCACTCATCATGTACTTGATGGTGCTGAAAGGATCCATGGGTTGTGTGCTTGGACAACAGGACGAAATAGGACGTAAAGAGCAGGCCATTTATTATCTGATTAAAAAGTTTACCGATTGCGAATCCAGGTATTATTTACTTGAAAAAACATGTTGTACGCTTGCTTGGGCTGCTCGACGTCTGAGGCAGTATATGCTGACATACACGACTCTTCTAATATCAAAGATGGATCTGATAAAGTATAACTTTGAAAAACCAGCACTCACAGGCAGGCTTACTTGACCGCAAATGCTTTTATTTAAATACGACATTCAGTATGTTACACAAAAGGCTATCAAGGGTAGCATTCTTGCAGATCATCTTGCTCATCAGTCGTTGGAAGAGTACCAATCAATGAAATTTGACTTCCCCGATGAAGATGTTATGAAGCTTGAGGATTATGATGGGGTCGATTCAGAAGAGTGATGGACTCTTATGTTCGATGGTGCCTCGAATGTTGCAGGTCATAGCATTCGGGCAATACTTACTTCTATACGTAATACTCATACACCATTTACAGCTCGGTTATGCATCGATTGTACGAACAACGTGGCAGAATACTAAGCATGCGTAATGGGACTCGAGGCGGCCATTGACCTTAAAATCAAAATCCTTGAAGTCTATGGAGACTCTGCTTTGGTCATACATCAAGCACAAGGTGATTGGGAGGCGAAGCACCCCAGTTTGATTCCGTACAAAGACTACATCTTGCAGCTAATACCGGCTTTTGATGAAATCACCTTCGAACATATTCCCAGGGACGAAAACTAGATGGCCGATGCTTTATCCATTTTAGCATCGACGTTCTCGGTGAGCTTCCCGAATCAGGCGCCTAACATACGCATCCTCCAGTACAAAGAGCCCACACATGTCTTTCCTGCTCATTGCCTTTCGACCGAGGATGTGTCTGATGAGAAGTCGTGGTATTACGACATCAAGCGGTACCTCGAGAAGCAAGAGTATCCCGGAAATGCTATAATTTGTGATAAGCGCGCGCTTAGAAGGTTAGCATCCAAGTTCCTCTTATCAGGAGACATCCTGTATAAGAGAAATTATGGCTCGGTTCTGCTCAGATGCGTGGATAGACACGAAGAAGAGTCGGTCATAAAATAAATCCATGAGGGTTCTTTCGGGACTCACTCGAGTGGACATTCTATGGTAAAGAAAATCCTACGAGCATGATACTTCTGGATGACAATGGAAAGCGATTGTTGTGTATATGCAAAATTGTGCCATAAATGCCAAGTGTATGCAGACAAAATTCATGTTCCTCCAACCCCTTTGAATGTTATGACTTCCCCATGGCCGTCTGTGATGTGGGGAATCGATATGATTGGGAGGATTGAACCAAGTTCTTCTAATGGTTATAAATTCATCTAGTGGCTATTAATTATTTCACCAAATGGGTGGAAAAGGCATCTTACAAGAATGTAACCAAACGCGTCGTTACCAACTTCATCAGGAAAGAAATCATATGTCGTTACGGAGTTCCTCACAGAATCATCACTGAAAATGGTTCTAATATTAACAACAACATGATGAAGGATCTATGTGAAGAGTTCAAAATTGAACATCACAATTCATCGTCGTATCGACCAAAGATGAACGGTGCAGTCGAAGCTGCTAACAAGAACATAAAGAAGATCGTCCAAAAGTTGGTCAGAACATACAAAGATTGGCATGAAATGTTACCTTTCGCTCCGCATGGTTACTGAACTTTTATGCATACTTCAACAGGGGTAACTCCATTTTCTCTTGTGTACGGTATAGATGCAGTGCTTCCTGTCGAAGTAGAGATTCCTTGATTGAGGGTTCTGATGGCAACCAAGCTTGATGAGGCAGAGTGGGTTCAGACAAGATTCGACCAACTCAACCTGATTGATGAAAAGCTCCTGGAAGCCATTTGTCATGGCCAGTTGTACCAATAAAGGATGAAGAGAGCACTCGACAAAAAGATCCGTCCTCGGAATTTTTATCCTGGTGATTTGGTATTGAGAAGGGTCATCGTGCAAAGCCATTACGATCCAAGGGTCAAATGGATGGGGAAGAAATTCCACTCCCAGTCAATTCAGACTCAGTCAAAAAATACTACGCATAAAGAGCTCCGCTAAGTCGAAAACTCGGAAGGGCGACTTAGGCAAAAATGGGCATCCCGGTGGACATGAAAGTCCAATAAAAAATTAGAGAGAAAATGAAAAAATATAATAACCCGCTAAGTTGAAAACCCGAAAGAGCGACTTAGGCAAAAAAATGGGTATCCCGTTGGGTCGAAAACCCGAAAGGGCGATCCAAGAAAAAGTTAGGGATCTTAAGCGATAGGCTGTAGTCTGAATTCTCTTCACGAATGACACATGCACATCTATGGCACCTTGGAAGCAAATTGATCGGTCCAACTGCTACTCTTCAGAGGCAAGGCATTGAGACTACTGAGGATATGGGAACTGTAGTAATACCGATTTTAATGGAAATTCGAGCATCTCTCATTGCCATTTATACTTGTTGTATTTTCCGTTTCTATTTCGCAGCTAACTCATATAGGAGTTGCATCCTTGTACAAATGCCTATTCACGGGCCTATCAATAAAGTTTATTTTCATAAATTTTTTGTCTCTTACTATCATAAAATGTTTTACGTATGCATAATGTGTTTTATTTGTTATTAAACATTGCATTAGAAACATGGGGAATAAAAATTCTCAAGCCGAGATAAAAGTTGACTTTACATCGATATATAACCATGAGGGAGTGTCGTATGCATTCCAAGTGTTATTTCTCTTTGCAGGTGGAAATTTATAATGGTCACCCTGACCTGGATAGTGCCCAGAGCTGCCTTCATCTACTACAGACAATTTCAAACCTGATTCTCCAAGTGAATTCAGAAATTTCAGAGTCGACGTTTGGCTCGGCACGCGCAAGTGCGTCCCCAGTAGAGTTAATCAAGTGCATCCCCAGTGGAGCTAAACCGGGGCATTCGCATGTATCCATGCCCATTTATTGTCCCCGAGTGATTTAAGAGATGATCCCCCAGTGTGGCGTAAACTTGGGGCATATATTCAGAGAGATTCACATGGTTTTTGGTGTCCATTCTTCGGCATATTTAGTTCTACCATCCTCTCAAACGGTTCAGGAGGTATGGAAGTCTAGCCGGATTATCTCTTCCCCGATAGTACGATTCAGAATTCAGCAGCCTACCTGAAGACTCGCTTCGTCAGCAATTCAATCTTCAGCAGAGTCGTCAATAATCTGCGTTATTATGAGCTCCCCATTTCAAATTCTTCCTAGTATCCCCAGCAATCTTTGGTACTGCGGGTTTCCAGCACCAATATGTATTAGCATCCCCAGTGGTGAGCTACAGTTCTCAATGAGCCTTCGCTTATCCCCATGAAGTATATTTCTTTGCATTGCATATAGTTATCATTGCATAACATTTCTTCCTCAAAAGCGCATAGCTGGTTCATCAAAATGGATCTTTGCGGGAAAAGAAATTCAAACATGCATATGAAGCATAAGCCAGATTGGGTTCCTTACACAAAAGACTTGAATCATTCAAGGACAAAAATACGTCCCCACAAGAGGATATCACTCCTAAACCCCCAGCTGATGACCTCCACCTATTCCCAATAAAATCAATACACCTTGTCATTCTAAACCCAATTCTCGTCTGGTAGTCAGTTCCCATCTGACAAATAATTAAGTCTTCCAACACTCGTCCATGTCAATTCCAAAACACTCGCATGTGTCAACTCCTAAACACTCATATGTGTCAGTCTCCCAAACACTCGTCCGTATTTAACCTTTCCTTGATACTCTTTCGTATCTTCTTTTGATACTCGTCCGTATCGGATCAAGCACTCGTCTGTGTTATACCTTCCTTGTATTGACATCATGCTACGTTACAAGTTCGATCTCTTCCTTGTATTGGCATCGTGCTATGTTACAAATAAAATCCCTTCCTTGTATTGGCATCAGTCTATGTTACAAGTTCGATATCTTCCTTGTATTGGCATCACACCACGTTACAAGTTTGGTCCCTCCCTTGTATTGGCATCACACTACGTTAAAGTCCGATCTCTTCCTTGTATTGCCATCACGCTATGTTACAATTTTGATCTCTTCCTTGTATTGGCATCATGCTACGTTACAAGTCCTATCTCTTCCTTGTATTGGAATCACGCTACGTTACAAGTCAAATCCCTTCCTTGTAGTGGTATCATGCTATGTTACAAGTTCGATCTCTTCCTTGTATTGGCATCACGCTATGTTACAAGTCCGATCTCTTCCTTGTATTGGCATCATGCTATGTTACAAGTCAAATCTCTTCCTTGTATTGACATCACACTACGTTACAAGTTTGATCTCTTCCTTGTATTGGCATCGTGCTACATTACAAGTCCGATCTCTTCCTTGTATTGGCATCACGCGACATTACAAGTCAAATCCTTTCCTTGTGTTGGCATCACGCTATGTTACAAGTCTGATCTCTTCCTTGTATTAGCATCGCGCTAGATTACAAGGATGATATCTTTCTTGTATTGGCATCGCGCTACATTACAAGTCTGATATCTTCCTTGTATTGGCATCACTCCATGTTACAAGTCTTCTCTGCCCTTGTGTTTACATCATGCTACCTTCCAACACTCATCATGTCAGCTTCTAAACATTCATTGTTTCAACTTCTAAGCATTTGTTGTGTCAATTTCTAAACACCTGTCGTGTCCTGATCGACATCTTTCTTTGGTCATTATGTCCCGATTAATGTACTCTAATGTCGTCGTGTTCTGGTCGATGTATGCTTTCGTTTTAGTCCCACCTCTTTTAATTCCCCAGTGGATGGTGCAAAAATAAAAATACTCACACTTCCTCTCAGAACAAATTTTTGGCATTGATATTTAATTATCTTCTACCTCAAACTTCCAAAAGGCATGTGTCAATCGTACTTTCAGGTTTAAGACGATTAAATAGGGGTAGCTGTAATACTCCAAATTTGTCATACCCTCTCACTTTTATCTGGCTTATTCATCTCGCACTTCTCACATGCACATGACTTTCCTTAGGTCACCTAACGCATCATGCTTCATTAATTAATAAAATTAGCATTAGGATCTAGGAGCTTGGTAATTAGGGTTTCTCCTTGGTTTGGAGGCTCTCATCTACATTCAAGATCAATTCAAGTTGTTTCTTCAACGATCATGGTATGAATTAGGGTCTATTTCCCTAGTCTTCTTGTATTCAAGGGGGGGGGGGGGGGGTCCCTTATGAAGTTCATCCTTAGCAAATTCCATCATTCAATGGGATTATGTCCTTACTTAAGGTGAAAGTTGTAGAATTAATGTTGGTGTTCATGGATGTTAGGGTTAGCTTCGAGAAGATTCATTATATAATGCAAGAAGACCTCATCCTTAAGGATCTCATCCTTGGAGATAGGGTCCCATCTGATCTATTTTTGTCTAATGAAGTGGTGTTCATTGCTTGGGTCATAAGGCATATGGAGATGGCTTCATAAGAAAACACACTTGGATTTCGTCAAGTAAAGTTTGTCGATATCTTAAGGTAAAATGTTTCACATGATCATTTGGATTTCTTTTGAGACAAAGTTCTTTTAATTATTTGAAGGACTTTGAAACATGGTGATAAATTCAAACTTAAAGAAGAGATTAGTTGTTCAAGGTGCAACTAAAGAACAATGGCCATAGTTAATTCAAGAGTAAAAGGAATTAGTCAAAATATTGAGATTTCAAAATCTACTCACCATTTCATCAAGAGTTTCCTACAAAGAGTCATCTAAGGGTTTTCAAACAAAAAGAGTTTTCAAGCATTCAAGATATCATTTACATGTTCAAATTAACCATTACAAAATTCATTACACAAACTTTTATTCTAAGCCTGAATCCTAATATCCTAAACATCTTCATGCTTGATGCCCTTATGTCTTGGATTTATTCACCATGTTTATATGTGGTATCCGCATCTATGACCAAACTTGCTGTTAAAGCCATCTTCAATACACCTTTTCATTCACCATGCCAAGCTGCACCACTGAACCTGCACCACACACCTTCATTATCATGATCAAAAAACCCAAAAATATGGCATACAACTGACATGTTCATGCACACATCAAATCACCCTGCTATTACAAGAATATAACCATGACATTACATCAACCTGCCTAACCAAGAACGGCATCAGGTCAAAATACATGTAACAAGTTCAGCATAAAACATTGAATACACTACTTTAGTTCAGCATACTTGAATTAGACCTGCATAGCATAAGCTAAAAACATGCATCACATTTCAGTATAGGGGAAATCATCCATGTGTTGTATATTTACAGTCCAAAATCATTCATCATTATTACTATTCTTATGTGTACGGAATACACCAAACATCACACGCTCTACATTGTTCTAGTACAACAGAAGATCCAGTGAAATGGCACAAGCATCATGGTGTTCCTAAGGTCCAAGTCATTTCAACATTTTGTCAAACACTTAAACTTTAAGTTTCTACTAACCTATACCCACTCACCAACTAATCACAAAAATCAGAAAAAACCATAACCCTGCAAACTCTCGCTAACAGAATCTGAAATATATGACCAAACCTAAACAAAATTCCCAAACTCTCTCCTAACTGTCATAACCAACTCCAACCAATTCCAAACAGCCCTGCAAACTGTCAGCTGAATTCCTTAACCGCCTCATAATAGATTTAACAGAAAACCCACTAACATAAATGAATAATATATCCAAAATTGTTTAATAAGATTTTTCCTGCTTAGTATAACTATCCTAGAAGAAAAATAACAAAGACAACATAATAGAATTTCCTAACCAATACTTAACCACTCTCAACCATTTTCCCCAAACAAATTTTCTCTAACAGAAGACATAACTCCCTTAATGCTAACAAACTTTCACAACAGAATCTCAACCAAACAGTCAATCCCTATCTATTTTACTAACTTCTAACCATTTTTCCTAACTGACTTCCCAATCTTCCTGCAGAATTAATAGGAAACTTTTAACTAACCTTCCTAAATAACCGTGTAACCTCTTCTCTAACAGTTTCCAGCTAACAACCTAAGGCTAACTTCATAATAACCCTTAACTAACTATCATAATTTTTGTAACTAACCCTGACTATTTTTAACCAATTTCTAACTACTTCCAACAAACAGTCCAAACAGGAACTTAACTGTTTTCTAAATCATCTTCTAATTGTTTCTAAACAAAACTAACAAATAGTAAATCCCAACTAACCATAACAGATTTTCCAATTGTTTCTAACTTCCCTTAATCTCCTAATTAACCATAACTGATTCGACCAACTGCCAAAACAGAATAACCCCCTCAAGAACCCCTAATTATTTTCCCTAACAGTTTCCAACCTCTCAACAAACTAACCAAAACCCTAATTGACCATAACAGAAAAACCTCAAAATAGAACTCCAACTAACTTTTAACAATTTTTCTAACTAACTATAACCAATGCTAACAGCTTTTTATAACTTCCTAACTTCTACAAATAGCATGGCTAAAAGAAAAACCAGAAACAGAAAATCTCATCCTCTAACCATATTCTAACCTCCTAACTGTCATAACCCCTCTCATCCTTCTAACTGTTTTCCCTAACGGTTTCCAACCTTCTAATAGTTTTTAACATCCCATAAAAACCTAACTAACCATAACAAAATTTACCCAACCTCCCTAACTAACCCTAACCGATCCAATCCCTACCATTAATCTTCTAACGAACTCTCTAATCATCCAATGAACAAAAATAAATCAAGCTCCAACTGAATTCCAAATTGCTTCATCTATATAGCAAGCTCATCAGCACTCTGTAATCTTCACCATTTTTCATTTCCTCTCATCAGTTTCACATGAACGATTCTTCTTCAATATTCAATCTTCTCTCTACAACTCAGAGAACCTTCATTCTTTTCCTTTAACCCTCTACTTCAACCTTCTTCCCTCTACTCTCTGAATCTCCGTAAGTTCTCCACCCTCACATCACTTTCGACTTCTGAATCATTATCTTCATCACCTACTCAACCTCACTCTTCAACCTCATAGATTCTTCAAACGCGCTCGACTCAAGAACAACAATAACAACACCGCAATTCAGAACCAAAAGTATAAGAAGAAAAGAAAGGGAGAACAGAAGAAGAAGAAGAAGAAGAAGAAGCAAGAAAGAGAAGTAGGAATACCTGTCAATTGAATTCAATCTCGCCAGAAGATTCACCTTCTATGTCGTAGCTTTCGTTGGTAGGTATCTTCCTATCTCACATTCTTTCGCTTTCTTCCGATGTGCTGAGATGTAATTCTGTGTATATTGCTCGAAATCGATCTTCATTCACCGTTTATTTTGAAGATTAGGCTGTTAGGTTTTGTGCACTCAGTGTTAGATTTAGTTATGCATATGATAAATAGATGAAATATGAGGCCAAGATGTGAAAGAGAAGGATGAGAGGTTGAGATTTATGGTGGTACAATGTAGTTTAGGCTCGCTCCTCCGCCAGAGGAGATTTACAGTCGACGGAGCTCTCTTCGGAAATTGCATGTCATTTTGAGAGAAAGAGAACGAGAAGAGGAACAAATTGAAGAGAGCTGAAAGGCCACCATGACCAAATGACAGTGTTTCGGAGCCCGTCCTCAATTTCTTTTTTTTAATTTTATTTTTTTCTTTTGAATAATCATTAAAAATGATTTAAAAATGGATTAATTGGAATAATTGCTGGAAATCTGGGCACTATAGCATTAGACTGGGCCTTAGCATTGATACTTTATATTCTCTATGGATCCAATACATCCCATAGGCATGTTAATTTTTTGTTTGAAATCTGAGTTGAAGAAGAACAAAAATGCCATTGGACTCTTTACTAAAGGGCTTTCTGCACCCTCCTGAAACTCAATTCTCACCCTTGTTTCTCTTACCTTCTTTTTATGATTTTTTTTAGTTCTTTCTTTCATGGTTTTTTTTCTTTAATAAAAAAATTCATAATAAAAATGATAAAAATATTATAAGATATTTTAGGAATTAAATAGGAATTAATTTCCCCCTTTACTAACTTTTCAGTCAATTTTACCATTAGTTTTGTTCATTTTTATACCATATTTTTCGTTTGCGATTTTTTTGGTATGAGTTGTATGCAATACTTTAATACTTGCTGCCTAATTCTATTTGTTTGTATAGTATTTTATGATCCCTTAGGTGATTTTGGTTCAAATTTAATCTTCGATTTAATTGGACTAAAATTAAACATTAGGCTTTTAAATCCAGGCATGCAAACATTAGGTAGAATTCCCTGAAAATTCCAATTTTAGGTCCAATGATGCATAATAACATTAGGTTTAGAAATAGGCTAGTCTCCCTTTGACTTTTATTTCCCCTTTTGCATTTGTGTTAAAACAAAAACTTCATTTTCTTTGCAAATTTCAAACTACTTTAAAATCACTGATGAGAATCATACCTTTTGTTGAGTATGGGAAATCATAAGCGGGTCTCTTCTAGATCTTATTGTTCTTCTATCTCCAACCTAGGTGTAGTTCAAGTCTCAAAGACTCCTTTCATGGATAAGTGGAAAAGTGGTTAATATCTCTCTCTTAAGGTCAACTAGTCACTATCTACAACAAAAAATACAAACTGATTCAAATCTTTTTGTACGCTCAAGCACCTTTTCTCTCAAACCCTTTTCAGGTAAGGACATGATTAATTTTCTTTTATGCCAACGCGTGAGTCTCCAAAGATCGAGTTGTGGCAGAAGGCGGGATTAACATACTCCATAAAAAACCCCAACAAAAAAAACATGTGAGCCGAACTACAGTAGCTCTGATTCTACAAAAAGGATACGTAGGCATTGGGGTAGGGCCCAAGCAAGTACAACTTTATTTTCCTATATTCTTTTCCCCTTCATTTTGCATGCATTCTCCCTTTAGCAGTAGTAAACAGTAAGCATAGATTAAACACACCCATAAGATAGACAACAAGAGTAGATATCATAGAGTACTACGGGCGTGTGGGGTGCTAGTACCTTCCCCTCGCGTAACAGACTCCCTTACCCAATCTATCGGTCGTAAGACCGTGACTTCTCCCTTCTCAGGTTTTCTCGATGTTTACCTTTCCCTCCATGTGGGATAAAAGACGTTCGATGGAGACTTTATTGTTTGATGATATTCAGCCTGTTGTTTCACCCGTCCTATCTTAAGTTTTCCCAAGTCTGGGTATAGGACTTATAAGAGATCACCAAGAACCCAGAAACCAGGAAATTCAGACAAACACATACACAACACATAATATACAAAAAATAATAGCACATACATGGATAAATAAAGATAGGCTCAACCCACTTAGAGATGAGTCACCAGTCAAGTCGCTAATTTTATGTAGAGGTAGAAATGTTGAGACTAAGTCATTTGATTGACTTACCTTGCACAGATCAAATAAAAATCGCCACCACGCTTTATTTTTTCCAAAGGAAATGGGAAAAGAGCGAATAAACCCCAAAAAGTAGGAGAGAATCTAGGTACGGGAGTTGGTTATGCAAAGGGAAGGTATTAGCACCCTAAACATCTATGGTACTCTGCGGGAACCTCTTTGAAAATCTGTGTATTTTGAATATAAAAAGTGTATATAAGAATAGATGGTGGAGATGAGGAAAGAAATATTTTTTACAATTTTTTCACCCGTCGCGGTTGTGAACCTTTAGTTCCTACGTACCATCTTCCTTGCAATAGGGGATCAGAGTACTCGTAGTTCACATCAAAATTTTAAAACACACGTGTGTTGGTTAATTTTAAGAGAAGAGACATCATCGTTATATCCGATTGGAAGCCATATTTACTACCCACGATTATGATAAAGGAGCATTTGCATCATCTCAAAGTAGAGGATATAAATCGGACTTTAAAATCAACAAAGTCTCACTCAACACCCAAGTGGAAAATATCTCATTTTACTACATATCATAGAAGTATAGCAGCTCACATCACTACAAGAATCGACAAGAGTCTAATATTTTGAGAAAAAGGTTTTTAAAGTAAAAAGCCAAAGTGGAAAAATGGTTTGAATGAGGTTAATTGACTTTTAGTCTTTCAAAAAGATGTCAAAGTATGGTTAAGTTTATTAAAGTTTGATTGAGAAAATATTTTTGAAAATACATGGACTTAAGTCCAAGTTTATTATGAAAGTGGTTCAAGTTAGAAAGACAAGAAAAGTTTTAAAAAAGAGGGAGAAGATTTTTGAAATTAAAGAAGATATGAGGAGATGAAGGGATTATCCTAAAGCATAAGGTAAAAGACTAGGAAAAGAATGTTCTAACCAACAAGAAGCCAACACTTGATATAAGAAGTCAATGTAGAATTCCTATCCTTTGGATTAAAACCAAGCAAGAAAAAATACTAATCCTTTATGGAATACCAAGCTTCAGATGAATTAAGTCTTTACAAAAATTGGGCATAGTAATGACTGTATACAAAGAAATTCTCAATCACAGACAAAGCATAAAATCATAATAACATGCACGCAAAGAAAATCAACACAATATCTTGGAGTAAACCCCAAGAACTTCAGACAAAATAACAGCAGAGCAACAAGGTCCTCAAGTATCAAGGCTTATAATCCTAAGTCGAAGAGATCCACAACTCCACAATGCCAAGGATAGTAACCGAATAGTCCAAGTAACCTTAAAGCTTTTTTAATGTTCAAGTTAATTATTAAGTGTCTTCAAATAAAAAATAAAAGCTCAAATGAGCAAAGATAAAATGACATAAAGATAAATGCTCAAGTGAACAAAAGGAAAATAGCATGAGATGTAAATGCTAAAATAAATGGTACATAAAAGTAAAGGCACAAAATAAAGGTATAAAGTAAAGTTAATTGTTAGTGAATTATAAGTTAGAAGGTTAGTTGAATGAGAATCTTGAAGCTTGCATTTGAAAACTCATTAGAAGATTGATAAAAAAGCTTCTCAACAACAAGTCTCATTTGCTTTTTGTCAAGTATATTATTCATTTCAAGTGCTCAAAGCAACCACATGTGATCATCGATGTTCAAATGATTCACTTAGACCGAAATTCATGATGTTCATTAGAGGATTGATAGAATCAAAGCCTCCTAACAATGAACTTCAAAGTTATTGGACCTAAGATTTCAAATTAAACATACTTGGGCTTGTAAACATAGGTTTGGGCCACGAATGGTCACTTTTCGAATCGGGACAAATGTAGCGTTATGTTAAGCAATCGTAAGTGGGCTTATGTAGAAGCCATACATATTTTGAGGTCGGTCAATAGCAATCTATGTACCAATATATTTGAGAAATGATATGTAGATCATTCTCTAAAAATATGTAGCACAAGTAAAAACAAGAAAGGGATAAGATGAAAAGGGAGGGGAATGATAGTGTAGCCAATGTATTAGATGAAATTAAGGTTTCAAATATCATCAACATCATTCATCTATTTTGGTGGATTTGGTTTTTTAACCTATCAACACCCAAGATCTAATGAGGTTGAGGAAATTATCCCAAAATAAACACTCAAGTGTCTCTAAATCAGGACCAATCAAAAAAATAATAAAATATATTTAATATAAAACAAAATTTAAATGATTTAAAAAGGAAATAATTGGTAAAATACACATGTATTAAAACACCAAATAAAAATCCTAAAAAAATATCAAAAGTCAAACATGAGTCAACAAGTGTTGACAAAAAATTTTAGAATTTTTTAAAGTCAGAAACTATTTTTAAAATTTATAGAAATAAGAAAAATAAACTAAAATTTATAAAAAATAATAAAAATTAAAAATAAAAATAAAATGAGGTCACCAATATTTGTCAAGAGGTCATTAGATCCTTCCATAGTTTTTCCAAAATTTTAATGTCAAGAAGAGTATTTTTAGACAATTAAAACAAGTCAAATAAAGTGTAAAATCTTAAAAGTTACCAAATCACAAAATAAAATTGTGAAAAAATAAAAATCAGAAAGAGAAAAATCAAAAGTACTTTTGGAAATTTTTTCAAAATTTTAGAAGTTGAAATGAATTTTTTATGAATTTTTGAAGTTTAAAACAATTAAATCTAAAATCAGAAAATAAAAATAATATCAAAATAATATGGTGCGTTGGATTCAACTCACTTATCCATCGTGTCATATCCAAAGGAGCTGAATCTAGGGTGTATGGTGATCACCACTGAAACGCGCGCATGCAACACAAAAAGTTTCAACCAATCAGATTAAAACGTTTGGCTGCATATCATTTGAAGAAGTGAAAAACACAAGAAGGTGGGGGTTGAATTGAAAACTTGAAATCAAAAGCGCAGTAGACACAATATTTTTATCCTGGTTCGTTTGACTCAAACTACTCCAGTCCACCCGCCAAGGTGATTTCGCCTCTCTTTAACGAGGACTTAATTCACTAATAAAAACTTGATTACAATTCTACTTTAACAATTGTTAGAGTCTTCTTGAATCCAAAACCATAACCCGGTTTTCTCAAGGAAATTCACTAAACAGATAATTGAATAAATGTGTATAGTATGTTTTTCTTTACAAAAACAGTATCACAACTTGTGATGTTTTACACAGTTTAATATTGAATGTTGATGATGAAGATTGTTTGCAGCTTTATTGACTTTTCACGTTTTGTGCGTAGTTGTTCATTCATAGTAATTCTTCTTTATGTGTGCTTTATATATTCCATGTAATAGTGACAGGAGAAGATACTTTTGGTATGTCCATAACGTGAGTTAATGACTTTCCAAACCAATAGATCTTTGTCTTCTTGTAGCCTTTACTCATGATATTGTATTGAGAGTTTGTAACGCTTCAGAGCTTCTCACATCAGAGGATGGATGTTACCGTTGAGATTCCTTTACAGCTTCTATCAGAACATTGCAGATCAGAATATCAGAGGTCCTATTTCAGTGTTGGTGCATTCAGAAGTTGTAACATAACTTCTTCATATAAGTGTGTCACACAGATCTGATCCGTCTGAGTCTTTCATGGTACCCTTAACTTATGTGCTCGCATCATCGGAACTTCTAGTGATGTTCTGGAAAACTTCCAGTTGCATCAGAACATCTTTTTCACATCAGAACTTCCTGCATGTAAAGACACTTTTATTAGCGAGCATATATGTTCTTTATATCATGTGTTTGTTATCATCAAAACTCTTACTGGGATGTAAAACCAGAGTATGTTCTAACATCATTGGTTGAAGAACGACACATATGTCATCTTCAACCTCTAGGCTCCTGCAACTAGGGCAAAATGGTTATTCACATATTTGTAAATTTATGCATTCATCGTGGTACCATTAGATGCGTATACTTGAGACAATCACAACCACATGCTCGCGAAAATTTTCTTTAAAGTGTAACTCACTCGATTTGAGAAAAACCAGAGAGTTTTGAAAAATTTTGAAACCAAAAACAGGTGCATCAAATGCATCAATTAATCAAAATTAAACCATCAGTAAGCATCAACGAACATCATAGACCATTCCAGTTATTTTAGTTAGAAGAATTGATGCCTTAAACTACCTGAACAAAGTCTGAAGAAATTTCTCTAAAACTTGAGTTGGCTAGCACGATTTAGAGCACCTCAAGGTTTAATTCTTCTTCTGTTAGCTTCAGTGAAGCTCAAGGATGAGTAATGAACAAAGAAATTGGAGCTAGAAGTGCTTTAAAACCAAATTCGAAGTTGCAGAATTGAGGGGTATGGAGGAAGTTCGACAGAGGTTTTCTGGCTCTCTAAAGCTTGGCAAATGAATGAAATATCATCCTCTATTTATAGGGAAGTGAATGATGATGAGAAATGAGAGGAATTGTTTGCAAATCGTGCAAACCAAGTCAAATGTGATAATGCCAAACGTGTGACTTGAAATGCATCAAAACAAACTCATACCAAGGCAATTCTTATCAAAATGCATCTGGGAAATTAGTTAAACATGTTTAGCAACTAAACTTTGAGTAATTTGACCTGTAATCCAAGTTTACTCATGGTAAAAATTCTGACTCGAGGCAAAAACAGATTCCATGGAGCCAACTTCAATAATGCATAGCTCACTACTCATAGGCCTTTATGGGATGATTCTTGAAGAATTTGAAAGATCTCACAACAAGCTTCATAATGTGCCAAGAAAGGTAGAATTTGGATGCTTGAGCAAAAAGTTATAATCAATTAAAATCGTGAAAACAATTGATTTTTGTACTTAGAAATATTTCTAAGTGTTGAACATCAAAATGACCTATAATGTTCTTTAAAATTAAATGACCTTCCACTCAAAATTAGCTCTTGATACTTGAATATGAAATAAAGTAGACCTCTTGAATTGAATTATGGTATTGACATCACTCAAAAATCATAAAAATTGAAATATTTATAGTCTTTGGAAGATGATGAATAAATTTGGGGAAACTCACAAAAGAATTATAATCTTTTAAATTTTTAAACAAATTTCCAAGAATTTTCAAGTCTTGCATATTGAACCAAAGTTATAGTAGACATCCCAAAGATTATTATGGAAAAATAATGAGCTCAAAGAGATAAAATATGACCAAGTTATGATCCTTTGAAGTCAAACCCTAAGATTTAAAGACTTACCAAAGAGACTTGTAATCTCCTTCAAACTTAAATGGTCTTCCATGATAAATTAGCCTTTGATCCTTGAAGTAACTTGTTAAAGACTCTTGTTTTAGAATCAATCAAATATATCAAAAAATGAGAAAGACATGGTTCTTGGAATTCAATAAACCCTAGCTCAGAGAGTGCCAAAATGACTTGAAACCCCTTTCAAATTTTGATGATTTTCCTTGCACAATTGGATCTTGTCATTTAAAGAGAAGTTGTTGTATATGATGATAATAACCCATAGAAAATAGAACCAACTCAACATATTGAAAATTGAGAGAGTTATGCACTTGTGAATACTGAATCAAGCACTTGCTCAATTAGGTCAAACTTGTTAAATCAACCTTGAATCTTTTTAATTTGCTTTGCAAAATAGAGCATGATGGATCACATTAGCCCTTGAAATGGTGTTGTCTTAAAGCACACTCAAATATGGAGCTTAAGTCTCAATTAAGCTTGTTGAAGAAGACATGGAAATAAACACATGAACCTATGAATCTTCTTGATGAATACCACCACCATACTTGAGGAAAACTTCACCTAAATAATGTGAGAGAGATCTTTGAACCAAAAACTTTGATATCATAGACATAGCCTTGAAGCTTGAGCTCTTTTCATCAATTGAAGAACCATTTGACTGTGGACCAACCCTCAAACCCTAGGTTAGATGGTGATATGGATGCAATTGTGTCATCACCTACAATATGAACATTCAAAGAAACATATATACATATTTTTATGTTATTTAAAAGAAAATATGTACAAGATACACAATTCAAAGTGTTTAGTGATCCCTAGAGAGAAAAATTAAGGATAGGATGAAGTATAAGGGAGAATCAACCCTAGTGTGTGATCTCGATGTATTGATAATATGAGATGATGAGAGATCTTATGGGAAAAAATTAGGGTATAACACATAGCATAATCGGCTTATACTTCAATGCATGTTTAAAATTTTGCAGCGTAATGCTCCATACAATGGAAATGTTATGTGTTTTGGTAGATGCAATATAATGATGCATGTTCAGTGATGTATGTTTAGTGTTTCATTGTTGAAAACACATTAATAATTGACTTTTGGGGAGACAGAGAACAACTGAACAATCATTTGTGCACATCTGATCTTCTATAGAGAATAATCAATCTGAACTTCATTGAGAGATTGTAAATCTTAAACAACAACTTCCAAGGATCAATTTCACTGGGGAAGTAAACTCTTGGGAGGAATATTGTAAAAATAAATTGCAGTCTAGAGAAAATTTTGAACTCTGGTTAAATTCTCAACTTCCTGGGGAACAAATCCCTTTTTTCCTATCAGGATGAGGATAACTTCGTTGGGAATAGAAATTTTCTCTCGCGTAGAGTTTCTTGATAAAGATAACTTCTAATGGGGATAATGAGAATTCTTGAATCAAAATAAAACCAATATTAGACTACACTGGGGATTTTACCACTAGGGTATAAATATTTACTTGGGGAAGAGGAAAGAAACTTTGAACCGGAAACTCGAGGTTCCAAAACTCCACTGGGGAATATCTCAACAATCTTCTATCACTGGGGGAAAAAGTTCTGACCAGCACTCCCATGTATACGCCACACTGGGGAAGCATGATTTTGTACGATTTTCACACCACCAGGATTTACTGGAGAAAACAAAACTTGCTCTGTTGGGGATAAGAGGAAAATTGACTAAGAAAATCCTCGAAACTCGACTCTAACGAGGGAGACTGCCACACCTTCTACTAGGGAATATAAAAGCTCTTAATAGTAATTTGACGGTGTAAACCACATTGGGGAAGCCATCCTTGCAGAACTTACATCAACACTGTACTTCACTAGGAAAAGAGATTGTTCTGCCCAGAATCTCCCACAAATAAAAAGAAGTCTCTTCAAGAAACCTTGACAGTAACAGGCTTCACTAGGGGGAAAGATGCAAACTTCATGGGGAATACGAGTTTCAACCTCACTAGGGAAGTATATGTCAACTTCACGGGGATATATCAAAACTCTCTTGTCGACAAATAAAGTGATTCTGCCATAAATATTTGAAAGGAGCAGACTGCGTTGGGGAGAAAGATTACATAGCATCCTGCTTCACTAGGGATAAGTAATTGTGCATGCAAAAAGCATAAACCTTTAATACTTATCATGTTGGTAAAAACGAACCAACCTTGCCTTATTCTCAGGCCATAAACGGACAAAGGTACCTGCAATAATATGACCATGCTTGGGCAGATGAACAATGGCGCCAAACATCACTGGGGAAGGAGATGCAAACATCATTTAGGGTATAGATCTCTGAAGATAAACCTCTTAGCATAAAAATTTCTATTGAGTCAAAGTGCAGACTACACTGAGAAAAAACATCTGATTTGGGGAACCAATCGTCCCACTAAGAACTTCAAATTGATAACAAATTTGACATCTTTTGGAACGTACAAGTTGTTTAGCTTGCGCTTGGACTTAACCCGATCAACTTTAAAGAGGAGGGAATTCCCCTACATGATGCCTTGCCCCAGCCTGTAGGGCTTTTGAAGGAACTTGCCTCGAGAGGACTTCCTGAGATCTATATCGTCAAGATAATCTACCCCAGTATTATGAATTTTGAACATTATCTCTGGCTAACCAAAGTTAGAGATGGTTTCAACCACGCTTGTGCAAATTCCCCTGATTACTCAACACTTTGAGAGATTCTTTGAATCTTGACATAACTGTCCAAAATTTCTTGAACTCTTACATCAACAGAGTATTCACCATCAATCTATACTTTTACTTTTGCTTATCGGAGTACTGCCATTGAAATACCTGTCCCTGCTCAATGGAGTCTTGGAAAACCATTTCCTCACCTCATGCTTATGGAGGAATGAGAAGTTCATGGAGTCTTGGATGACAACATGTCCTTATGGTGGTTAACTTACACCCTGAAAGTATACTAGTACACAATCGTACTTCTCAACTTGAACTGCTTCGTGATCAAACAGATACTTGAAGCATTATATCCCTTAGGACCAACTGAACAAGATACACCATTTCTCAACAGAGACCTCAGGATAATCAAAACTTCCACACCATCAGCTTTCGATCGTTTCTCAGATTGGCATTCTTTTACTCAAAGAAGTTATTAGAAAGTATACCCTAGATTGGCTGAATTTAGAGGGATTGAATCTCGACTTAAATGCCCCGGATCAGATGAGCCTTCAAACTCTACCCTTCTTAAGGGTGAACAAAGCTAGGGAAACAACCTTTACGATCATCTGAAAATGGCATGACTCTGCTCCACATAGTCTTTGGGATAATCTGTCTCAGCTTGTTCAGATCTTTTAGAGAAGTTGGTTGAATATTAACGCCACTGCCCCAGATTGGGTGAACTTAACACATCTTTGCTCAACAGAGACTTCAAACTCTACCCTTTCTCGGGTGGTCAGATTACGAAAGCAAACTTTCTTATGCTGAAAAACGTTTCTAGGAAACATGCCCCTTGGTATGTGTTTACCGTGGAAATTGGTAAACAACCGCTGATCTTCCAAAAGGTTACTTATTTGGTGACTCGCAGGATCGATCAAATTGATCCTAAGACATGGTTGATTTTCTGGGGTTTGACTAAATCTAATGATGATTAATGCTAGTAAAGTAAAGACACTTTATGTAAATTGCATGAAGAAAAGCTTGATAGAATAAATGAAAGCGTTAAATAAAAGGCTTCGACGGAGATGAGTAAATGAAAGGCAATAAAGTGCTTGAATATAAAAGACTTTGATTAATTTAAATGGTGTTTCACACATACATTCTCAACAATTCTTTCGCTCACACTGGGTACTTGAATCTAGATGAGTGACTTGTATATAATGATGAACACACGCTAAAAATACGTGAACAACTAGTATTTATACTAAAACACATCTTAAGTAACCGTTGGGCAGTTACGTTGCTTCGAGATGACGCCACATGGCACGCTCACAGCATTCGACGCTCCTGATCTTGGCACGTTGCGTTTGGTAACGGCTGGGAACTGTTTTCCCTCCAAACATTCGAATCTCAAACCGTTCCACCCTGGGCATCAGATACCTTTGTCGAGAAGTTCCTTCGACGTTGAAGGTAACAAGATTCCCACTTAAAAGAAACTCTCTAAGTACCTTGCCATTTTCTGATGAGCATTCAACAGGATCAGCTGGTCGAAACCTAGAAACTCTTCAAACTCATAATCAATGGTTTATATTGATAACAAACAAGGGTGTCGAATTTAGGAGCCAACAAATTGCCCCCCAAGAATGCCTTATTTCGACACTGAAAAGAAAAAGGCATTCTTTGAGATTCCACCCGACACCTGTCCTTCATTCTTAGCCACAGATTAGCTGGTGCGCTTTTCTTCTCCTACCAACCAACTGACAATCCCAAAAAGCCATCATTCCAACTGTTCCTAAGACGTCACTTCAGTAAGGCGTTTGGCATGCCCAATGTCTTTTCACAGATTGTCATCATGACAATTCCCCGAAATCGAGGATGCATGTTGCACCGTTTCCGTTCTTCAGAACAACTACATCAGCAAATGAGCGCCACGTGCCCCACTATTGTCTGAAACATTAAATGACCTCGAGTTTTGTGATTTTCCAATCACTATAAATAGCGCTAAGTTCCCCTCGTGGGACTTTTCACGCTTTCTTCATCCAAGCCTTAATATTGAACTGAAATTTCTGCAAAAAACTTTGTTCTTCATCCATCTTCATCTCAACCCAAAAAGTGGCTTCAGGTTCTCGTTCTTCCAATGTCCCCAGTTCTAACACTCCCTCTAAAACTGCCCAACCAAAAATCTTTTCAATTGTTCCAACAGTTAACTCCAAAGGAATGTGAAGGGTTCCCGAACCCTTGGGAACTACTGAGCGTGAGACTTACTCTTCTCAATTGCTGATTCATGTTGGATACTCCAACCAGGTTTTCGCCATGTCTGGTCCTCTATCTGCATGCATTGCTGACCCAATGAAGATCAAGAGCTTCTTCCCAGTGCTTGAGGCACTCAAGCCCGTTGGGTGCTCCAAAAAGGCTACAGACGACAACGAAGATCCTACAAAAGAAAAGATAGATCTTCGTTTCTTCAACAGAGGGGTTAGGGCTTTTAGGTCTAGCCCTAGCCTTACACCAGACTACAACGCTTGGCTCGACAAGATGGAAAAAAGCCAGGCTTAGATTTGGAAGAACATGGGGATTTATGACCTAGTCATGCTGTCGAAGACTGGTCTCAACTACTCCCCTGAAATGCTGGTAGCTTCTTTGCTATTTTGGGATTATACTCACTTCACCTTCCACCTGCCTTGTGGAATGGTAACACCCACTCTCTTCGACGTGGCTGCCATTACCGGTCTTCGACCAACTGGGGATTACTTTGACCCAGAGGAAATGTCTAAAGACCAGATTGGGTTTTCAGCTACCAAACCCACTTACACCACCTACATCAACCACTATCATGACAAATCGACAGTTAAGGTGATGGACGTGGAGCACATTGCGTTTCTAGCCCTTTGGCTGTCACGCTTCGTGTTCTACACAAAATCTCTACAGGTGACGAAGAAAATGGTCACCCTTGCTACCCAGCTTCACCACGGTGAAAACATCTGTTTGGCCGAATTAATACTGGCGAACCTATATGAATCGATAAGCAGTGGGGCGACTCTATTAAAGGTAATAGAAAATAGAGCCAGCTTGCTGCTTGCAGGACCCTTCTGGCTGCTACAACTATGCCTAAACGCCACTTTTGAGTCTTTTTTACCTCAGAAAACTCAGATAAACGAACAAGCTCCTGAGATAGCCAAAAGGCGTATCGAAGGTACCAGGCTGGCTTTACTGACTCCCACTGAGGATGGGCTGGAACTCCAACAGACCTTTGCAAACTTCGTTTTGATGTTTGCAGGGAGGAAAGAATTTACCTCGACCATGGCTTCTTTCGCCCGTCGAAAGTTTGGTCCAGGGTGGTTCACCAGGCCCCATCCCAAGTCATTAGAGGATCCTCATCTCGAAGAGCACACAACACTGTGGGAAGAATTTATCACTCCCAGGATAATGCCATTGCGCTTTAAGAGTTCCAAGAATCATCTGAGCCTGATTGCTTATTAGCCAAATTTGGTCTCTTGACAGTTTGGTATCATCCAATCACTTCCTTCTCCCATTTTCCCTAGGGAGAAATCAATGTTGTATTTTTGTAATGATTACACTGAGGATGCTGCTACCAAGCACATTGGTAGGTACGCTGGTCGGACAGTACTTTCATTGTTCGACTACCAACTCAACTTCTTCTGTTCACTATCTTTTGAAGACTGGTGGAAGAGTTATTATGCTGAAGAATTCTTCGATGAAAAAGATTTTATGGATGAACTCCAGAAGTCCTTCGTTTTGGTCCTTGACAAAATAAAGAAATGTATGTTCACTCTTCAAATTATATTTGTCTTTCCATTTCGACTTATAAATTGTCAATTATAATTTGTGAACGCGTCTTCTTTCAGTTGTTCGAAAACCTGCAGCAAAGAAAACCACAGAAAGCCATCAGGGAGGAGGTCCCTCTACAAAACCTTCAGCACCGATAACAAAATTTTTATTATTTCCTGCTGGTTTTAACATCCTGATTTTCGATGTGGCGTCCTAAATCAACTCCATTTGGGGTTTCAGGAACCTGCACCTAAGAAACGACCTGCATTAACGGTCGAATCTGCGAGTGACGATGAGGATGAATCTCCCCCTGTTCCTCTCAAACGGAGAAAGCTGAAGAAAGATGCCCCTGCTCCTGAGCCTCGACCTATGATCAGAATCAAGGTTGTAGGGAGAAAATCCAGGCCACCTCCTGTGATCATTGAAGAGCCCATGGAGGAGGAGCTGAACGTCTTGCTCAGCAAACCCGTTGAAAGTGATAATTCTAGCCCTGGGGCTGAAATTCCTCTACAGGTAGTACCTCCGACCATTTTTAACTTAGGTGTCGACGATCACGTTTGATTGTGTATCTCTATAAACCAGAATATTCTTCCTCTTCTATTTTCAGGAGACCATCGAAAGTTCAGCACCAAAAACTTCAGAGACACAAGACTCTGCTGAACATAGTAGACAACAAGAGGAGGAACTGGCGAACGATGAAGCCCTTGCCGAAGCAGAGGAACAACAACCAAAGGAAGCTCAAGTGGTCGATTTGACAGAGGAGTAGCATGACGAAGAGGACCATGTTGATGCTGATACTACTGAACAACATGTCGAAGAGGGTCATGTTGATGCTGACGCTACTGAACAACCTCAACCCCAAGCCACCGCTGCTGTAGGAACGACCAATTCGACAAAGCCCAAGTCTAAAGAAGACTTGGCCCTTTTGAAGCAAACTGATCCAATTGGCTACCTGAATTCCATCATTGAGAGTAGGGAGAATTCATCTGACCTTAGTCATGATGCTTCTACTGCATCGGGGAAGTCTACTTCGACTTCTCCTCTTGATGAGGCTTTGAAGAAGGTCGAGGCTCAGTTCTTTAAAAGGGATCTAATGAAGGCTTTGGAGGGGGATCCTACTGCTCCGTCTTGTCTGGGAGCTGTTCTGAGTGCAGTCGATTTGCTTGTTGTATCTCCAGAGGTTTCCAGCTTTATCTTGGAGTTATACTAATTGTTGACCAATTCTCTCTGGACTATAAACGTCAAAGGGGGTTCAACAGCCAGCTCGAAGCACTACATGGCAAGAGTTCTTCTGCCTGGACCGAGGTAGCTGAAACAACTTCTCGAATTGCAGAATTGTCGAAACAGAAGACACCCAAGCAGGAGGAAATCGACGCCATAGATCGAGATAACGCCTCTATAAAGGCGCAGATCGAGGAGTTGGAGGCCAAGTTAAATGTTAACACCAAGCGCAAAGAGGAGCTCCTTTTGACTGTTTCGGACGCAGAGAGCCAAGCTGAAGTTACACGAGGCTTAGAGTTCACTGAGAAGGCCCAAGCCTTTGATGACCAGATTGCCAAACTTTCTTAGGCGACTGCCTTGTGTAACAAACGGCTGGAGTTACAGCAGGCCAAGTATCTTCGACTTAAAGCTTCTATCCCTTTCTAATTTGCTCAGCAACTTATTAACCATGTACTGTAATATTTGTAAGACAATGCAACCATTTTGGCTAATCACTATATAATTTTCCATTTTGGCTTTTTATGGTTAATTTGGTCATTAATTGCTATTTATTTTGATCTGTTGGAGCATAGGTTTATATTTTTTCAAATATTTGCCGTTTACTCTCAAGAGTCTTTTATCTTCGCCTAACTCTTCAACCTCATAAGCTCCACCAGAAAAAATTTGGATAATTCTGAATGGTCCTTCCCATTTGGGTGACCATTTTCCCATGCTTCAATCCCTTCGATCCATGGGGAGAATCACCTTCCAAACTAATTCTCCAGGCGAGAATGCCTTAGGTTTTACTTTTTTATTGTAAGAGTCTTCCACTCTTTTCTTCTGAATTCTCAGTAGGTCGAGAGCGCATAGTCTTTCCTCGTCTAAATCTACTAGTTCGTCTAACATCATATCCCAATAAACCTCAGAGGGAATATCATGATGTCTCTGAACCCTTGCTGATTGAAGACAAATTTCTGCTGCCAGTACTGCGTCATGACCGAAAGTTAGCCGATATGGTGTTGTACCTATGGCTTCTTTTGGGGACGTTCGACAGGCCCACAAGATCTGGTCTAACGTCTTATGCCAATTTTTTGGCTTCTTTCCTACATGCTTTTTTATCAGGCCGATCACTATTTTATTCGCTGCTTCGACTTGACCATTTTCCTGTGCATAATAAGGTGTTGATGTTAGAAGTCTAAAGCATGTTTCTTGAGCGAATTCCTGCATCTTTCAACCAGTAAACATTGATCCTTGATCAGTCGTTATAGTCTCAGGGATTCCAAATCTGAAGATAATGTTCTTTTGAATAAATTCAATGACATTTTCTTGGTCTGCATTGACTAAAGGAATAGCTTATATCCATTTAGTGAAATAATCAATGCCTACCAGTATATACTTCTGGCTCTTTGATGATGCTGGTCGAATCTCTCCAATAAGATCCAACGCCCATCCTCTAAAAGGCCAAGGTTTCACTATTGAGTGAAGTTCGCTTGCTGGTACATGTTGGATGCCCGTATCGACTTGACATTCCTGGCAACCCTTCGCGAACTCAACACAATCTTTCAAGATGGTGGGCCAGTATAGTCCTTGTCGAAACAACAACCATTTCATCTTATGGCCTACTTGGTGAGCCCCACATGCTCCAGCGTGCGTAGTCGAAAGGGCTATGTATGCTTTGGTTTCGCTTAAGCACTTTAGCAATACCCCTTCAGGCGTCTTTTTAAATAACTCATTACCCATGAGTACGTAACTCAACGCCCTATATTTTATTTTTCGTTCTGTCAAAGCTGTTGGATTTTGTAGATAATCTACAATGGGTTTCCTCCAATCTTGCTCTGACAAATTGTCTATGAACGATATTTCAAAGTTCCTTTGATCAGCATACCCTAGTCTTGTCGATTTCAAATCTGTTGGGGACAAGCTAGTTTCTTTTATTTTTTCTCGAACTTTGATTGCTCTTTGTAATCTCATTTTTGAAATTTTGTACCCAGATGCAATTTGTGCCAAATCATTGGCTACTTGATTTTCCAATCTAGGTATGTTTCGAATGTTGACCACTTCTAATTTTTTCAATAAACGATTTGCTATCACAAAGTACATAATAAGATTTTCTCTTATGCACTTATATTCTTTTGTGACTTGCTTAATGACTAACTCTGAGTCTCCCATTATTTCGACTCGAGTTGCCCCCAATTCCAACAATATCTCAAGGCCAGTAATTAGAGCTTCGTACTCAGCCTCATTGTTCGAACAAGTACCTGATATCTTGTACTTGAATGTTGTTGGAATTTTTTCTGGAGAAATAATCAAGACCCCTACTCCTGTTCCATCTTTATGGCTGGAACCATCGAAGTAGAATTTCCAAGGCTCTATCTCCACGTAATTTATATTCTCAATCTGAATTGAGTGGTCGACTATAAAGTCTGCTACCACTTGCCCTTTTACTACCCTAAGAGGCATAAAGGTCAATGAGTACTCAGTTAATGCTAGCGCCCACTTGCCAATTCGGCTGTGCAGGATGGGTTTCGACAACATGTATTTGAAAACATCAAAATGAGACGAAACGTACACATCAACTGGTTTTATATATTGTTTGAGCTTTGTACAAGAGAAATAAAGACATAGACATAATTTTTCAACTTCGCTATATCTAGTTTCTGCATCGTTCAAAACTCTACTAAGATAGTAAATGGGTCTTTCGACTACATTTTAATCTTCTTGGGCTAACATGCTTCCCAAAGTTTTGTCGGATGCAGCTATGTACAATCTCATGCTCCTGTTGCCGCAAGGAGGCACCAAGATAGGTGGCTTGGTGAGATATCCTTTGATTTTGTCGAAGGCTTCTTGTTGCTCTTTCCCCCACTCGAATCTTTCCTTATTCAATCGAAGTAAGGGTGAGAAGGCTTGAGCTTTTCCACTTAGGTTAGATATGAATCTCCTTAAGAAATTTATCTTGCCCAGCAGAGATTGCAGTTCCTTTTTGTTTGCTGGCGCTTTTGCTTCCAAGATTTCCTTCGTCTTGTTCTGGTTGATTTCGATTCCTTTCTTGTGGACGACGAAGCCCAAGAAATCTCCAGCTTTTACACAGAACGAACACTTCAAAGGGTTCATTTTCAGACCATGTTCTCTCATTCTTTCAAATGATTGTCGAAGGTGGTCCATATGGTTCTTCCTGGAAACAGATTTTACAACAATATCATCAATATACACTTGCATGAAAGTGTTAATAAAATCATGGAAGATAGAATTCATTGCTCGCTGATATGTTGCCCCAGCGTTCTTTAGGCCAAAAGGCATCACTACCCATTCGTAAGTGACTAAAGCCCCGGGGCATCGAAAAGCTGTTTTCGACACATCTTCTTCGGTAATGAAAATTTGATTATATTCTGAATAACCATCGAGCATGCTCAGGTACTCATGGCCAGCGGCAGAATCGACTAGCATTTCCGTCACAGGCATAGGATATTCATCTTTGGGTGTAGCAGCATTCAAATCTCTGAAATCTATGCATACCCTCAACGTGCCGTTTTTCTTAATCACGGACACAATGTTTGCAATCCATTCGACATACCTCGTAGCTCGTATGAATTTGCACTTCAGCAGTCTTTCGACTTCTGTTTTGATCTTCGACAGTATTTTTGGAGCGAAGCGTCTTGGACTTTGCTTGACTGGCTTCTTCCCAGGTTTGATTGGCAACTGAAGTTCTACCAATCCTCTGTTGAGACCAGGCATCTCGTCGTAATCCCATGCAAAGCAGTCCTTGAACTCCTTTAACAAATGGATCACTTCAAACCTGAGCTTTGGGTCTATTTTTACGCTAATGTAAGTTGGCTTTTTCTCTAACCCTTCGCCCAAGTTGATTTCTTCTAAAGGATCCTGTGCTAACATTTTGATGTTGTTCGCCAGGGGGTCCTTTTCGAATCCCAAAGGCTCATCGTCGTAGATGGCGTCGAGCCTTTGCTCCTGCATTCCTTCTGGCATGATATCAGGAGGTTCTGGGTCGAAATCCTTTCCAGGACCTGTAGAAGGTAGCTCTTGATCATTGGCCTGAGTGGCCATATACTTTACATCGGCTTCGAGAGCAGTTATCATCCTTGTTTCGGCTACATAAGCCGAAATTCGCTGTAGTGATTGTGACTCAGTCATTATCACTGAATTCGCTTCCCCAACCAGTTGGCTGGATGTCAGTTAGCCCACTGAAATCAATGTGGGACAAGTCTTCTCTGTCCCATTGAAAACCATGCTCAGGGTGCAGATACAAGGAACAAAAAGCATTTGGCGCTGGCGCCAAGTCGAAGTCAGGTGCTGGGCATGGCCCAATGTGAGCCAAATTTTTGTCGAAGTCAGCTCTCCCTAGGTGATTTACTTCGCCCAAGTAATAGCTCTAATCCGCTTCTATATTTTCGACAATTCCATCAGGACGCCATAGTATCAACCTTTGGTGCATTGATGATGGTACTGCTCCAACACCATGTATCCATTCTCGGCCCAACAAAAGATTGTAATTTGGTTTGGCCGATATGACCATAAATATAGTTGGTTGAAGGATGGATCCTACTTTGAGGTCTAGTTGGATCACATCCATAGTGGTCCATATTCCGCCTTCATAATTCGACAGGACCATGTTGTGAGGCTTGATGTTTTCATCACTCTTGCCTATTTTTCTCAGCATAGAGTGAGGGATGATGTTGATGGTTGCCCCACAGTCCACCAAGATCTTATTTATGGTGGCTTCTTCGAGTTTTGCCCTTATGAATAAAGGCTTGAGGTGATTTTTCATCGCCTCAGTAGGTGGTTCGAAGAAACCATTTTTCTCTTCAGTACCGCCATTGTCCATGACGAAGTAGCATACTGGCCTATGCTTGGCCATTTCTTGTTCGACTTCCCAATCGTTTGATTCGACCTCCACCTGGCGGTTGAACTCTCTTGGCAAAACTGAGACTATGTTCACCATGATATCTAGGGTGTCATCAGACTCAGAGCCATCTTCGTCATCAACTTCGCCCTGGTTAGGCCATACCAGTCTATTGGTCACTGGTTGCCTTTCCAGAGGCTTTCTCTGCTTTCTTTGAGGGACATTTGAACTCGATTCTGGCTTTGGTTCATTGGTAGCTTCCCTCTCAGCCTTTCGCCGCCTCTGGTATCTTCTCCATTGGGATCGAGACATGGGATTCTTTCCCTTGTAGTTACTTGATACCTGGGTCACTTTAGAGGCGACAACCTGAGGTTCTTTCCTGTGTGTCAAAGATGAACCTCTTGGCACTTCAAAGGAGTGCCACCTTTCTCCGCTCGGTCTCTTTCGACCTGATGTTTTATACCACGTATCAACTGGCACATTGGTTGGAGGCCTGAAAGTCAGTGGCCTCTTCTCTTGATTTGAACCCTTTTGGTAGGTTCTTCTGGGGTCATGTCGAATATCAACACCTTCCCTTCTTTTGTTTGCTGCTCTTACACCTTGGATGTGTTCAGCAGCTTTCTTGTCGAAAATCGAGCTGCATCGAGGACAAAACATCACTTCTGACTTCTCCTTCTGGCATCTTTGTAGGAAATCTGCCAGATTTTCGTTTTCCCGAGGGAAAGCCGTTTTGTTTGCCTGCTCTTGCCTAATGGCCTCCTCTGATGCTTTTGATTCAGAGATTTCGACCATGTTGACATTCATGGTGTCTTTGGTGGCAAGAGTCATTTGCTTCATCTGGGCCTCCAGGTCCTCTGTCTGGCCTTGGACTGCAGCCAAGTAGGAATTGGGTTTTGCTCCAGATTTTGGCGCTCCAACTGTCTCCAGTTTTGGGCCTTCAACAACTTTTTGGACTGCTTCGATTGTTTTTCTAGAAAGATTCCCAGAAAAACTGCCAAAGATTGGCATGTTGACATGATCCTTGGTGACTTCGACCATAGTTATTCCTGGCCTTTTCACCTGACTTCTGGACGCCTCGATCACATTCACCTCTGAAGGTTCAGCATAATGGGCTTCAGCCTGCAAAGGGTTAGATTCCACAGTCATGGGGGTCTTATCGGCAAATTTCAACCTCCCTTCTTCGATAGCATCTTTCACGAGATTCCTGAAAAGAAAACATTGAGATGTTTTATGGCCCAGAAAATTATGATATTTACAAAAGCCTCTTTTCTTTCTTTGATCAAGAGGAGGCACTTTTACCCATGGGGGTACTATCATTTGGCCATCTTTTACAAGTAAGTCAAAAATTTCATCGCATTTTGTAATATCGGAACTGTAAGTCTTTTTGGGGAACCTATCGTTGGCCCTTTCAGGACCAGTGGGGTTTTTTCCACTTGAGGGGAGTAGTAGTTTGCAAGAGTATGGTGGCCCTTGTTTTAACTCCGCTAAATCGACCTCGCTTTCTTCGACGGTTATAGTTTCGTCGAAGGTCTCTGGATCTTCATCGTCCATTTCGACATATGTTATCCTTTCTCTTTTATGAGTTTTTGTCGCCTTGGCTTTTTCAGCTTTAAGGCGTTCTACCTGTCGAACCCTATCGGCCAATTGGGCCATGTCTCTCAGGTATTGAGTGTCTAACTTCTTCCTAATGGAATAATCTAAACCTCCTGCGGCTATTTCGACTAACTCATGTTCTGGCACTTGTGTAAAGCATCTTGCTTTGAGCAACCTAAACCTATTTAGATGTTCGTCTATAGGTTCAGTGAATCGCCTCTTTACACTGGCCAATTCTTTCAGGCTTATCTTGGTTTGTCCCATGTACAATTGCTCATGGAACAATCTCTCCAACTGGGTCCAATGGTGGATCGAATTGGGGGGAAGAGTTGTGAACCAAGTAAACGCGTTCTTAGTTAGGGAACTTGGGAAATACTTAATCCTCAGGTTTTCGTTGTTTGAAATCTCTCCTGCTTCAATCAAGTATCTCGCCACATGTTCGACAGTGGATTCTGTCGTGTCCCCTAAAAATTTAGTGAACTTAGGGACTTTACATCTAGGAGGTAAGTCTGTTTGTAACACATATTCTGACAGTGGGGATGTAAAGTTGGGCCTACGGAAGCCCGTATTCATCCCATTTTGCGTCATGATTCTTTCGATCATGGCTGTCAAGTTATTTTCCAAACCCATATTCTGGTATTGGATATGCTGAACTACATCGTCAGCATTTTGGTTTCTATTGACTATCCTTACTTCCGGGGCTATGACCCTAGGTTCTTCGACCCCGGGTTGTTCCAATCGCGTCCTAAGGTTTTCTTCGACAGGCTGCTGGACTTGGTTAATAGTGGTTTCTTCCTCTAGAAGTATACCTTGGTTTCCCCTCATCTGTGCCCTTTGGGGCTGTCGAATAGGTTGGGGTACCCCAAAAAAATCGGCCAGACGCGCCATTTGCGCTGTCATCTGGTGATTCGATTGGGTGGTATTTTGTATTAGAGGATTTAGCACTGTGCTTAAAGTTTGTGCCAACATTTGAACCATATCGTGGTTGCTTTTGTCCATTTGCTGCCTCAAGACTGCTGTCGAGGCATTCGTAAGGCCATGCGCTACTTGGGACGTTCCTCCTAAGAGTTGGGTCCTACCCCTGTTCGCCATACCAACTCCGGAACCTTGGAGTGGCGAAGAGGCGCTCACTAAAGGGTCTGAAAAAGTGGACGCAGCATTTGTCAGGCTAGCCAATTCAGAAGTTGGCATGCCATAGAGTGGTTCTCGATTTAGACCGACTGTCGAAAATCCTGGGGGAACATAAGTCCTAGTTACTGGGTTTCCCCTTGGTGGGGGAGTTCCCAAAGGCATTCTGGGGCCAGTGAATGGAGGTAATGGCCCCGTTTGTGTGATCGTTACTGCTGGTGTTGAACCAGCGGTTACCGTTTCACTTGCGGTTGGGATAACCGTTGTTCCCGCATTTGTTTGTGGGATTTCGCTATTGTTTGGCGGATTCGCCATCGCTTCTCTTCCTCTCCTAGTATTGGTATCGTTAGTGTATATTCTACCACTTCTCAATAACATGCAATACTTCTCGAAAAAGATGATATTTTGTATAAATACGGTTAACCTTAAAAATCAACACAAGGTCCCACCAGGTGTGCCAATTTGTTTACCGTGGAAATTGGTAAACAACCACTGATCTTCCAAAAGGTTACTTATTTGGTGACTCGCAGGATCGATCAGATTGATCCTAAGACATGGTTGATTTTCTGGGGTTTGACTAAATCTAATGATGATTAATGCCAGTAAAGTAAAGACACTTTATGTAAATTGCATGAAGAAAAGCTTGATAGAATAAATGAAAGCGTTAAATAAAGGGCTTCGACGGAGATGAGTAAATGAAAGGCAATAAAGTGATTGAATATAAAAGACTTTGATTAATTTAAATGGTGTTTCACACATACATTCTCAACAATTCTTTCGCTCACACTGGGTACTTGAATCTAGATGAGTGACTTGTATATAATGATGAACACACGCTAAAAATACGTGAACAACTAGTATTTATACTAAAACACATCTTAAGTAACCGTTGGGCAGTTACGTCGCTTTGAGATGACGCCACATGGCACGCTCACAGCATTCGACGCTCCTGATCTTGGCACGTTGCGTTTGGTAACGGCTGGGAACTGTTTTCCCTCCAAACATTCGAATCTCAAACCGTTCCACCCTGGGCATCAGATACCTTTGTCGAGAAGTTCCTTCGACGTCGAAGGTAACAAGATTCCCACTTAAAAGAAACTCTCTAAGTACCTTGCCATTTTCTGATGAGCATTCGACAGGATCAGCTGGTCGAAACCTGGAAACTCTTCAAACTCATAATCAATGGTCTATATTGATAACAAACAAGGGTGTCGAATTTAGGAGCCAACAGTATGACCATTCTCTCCAAATGATTGTCCTTTTTACTCCACGAAGTTCAAGTACTTTTACTTTGACCTGATCATGTCCTTCACTGATTTCCATCATGGAAACTTTCCTTGTTGTTGAGAAACTGTTTGCAAACAGAATCAAGTTTTTTCTGAGAATGACAATTCTAATGCAAATCATATGTTAGTCTTGAAGTTTGGAAAAACTTTTTAATGAAATGATGTCACAACTCTATTGTGAACGAATCACTAGCTAGAGAGCAACATTTGAAAATATTTTTTTATGGAAGATAAAACAAGCATATGATACCAATTATATATTTTTAAGCATAGCTTATGAGTCAGTTAAACGCTATCTCATTTATTATGCTTTTGAAATAAACCATGCTTCAATTAGGACTTTTGAGGGTTGTAATGTTGTCTGGTTCACGGTTTTTAGAAAAAAGTATTTAAGGCTAAAAAGTATTTGGTACCCACCCATTCTCTGTGATGTTCTTTATTCCTATGTTCACTTAACTCTATATGAGCACTCATCTATCACAAAGGGTTTATGATGATTGAAGAACCACTGAGGTTTCTTGGACAAGACAGTCACTTCACCTTTTTTGTTTTGGTATCTGATCACACAACTTTATTCCTTTAAGGATTTTTTCTTGTAAACCTTTTCTGCCTTTCAGACTTCTCATTTCTCATTTCGTTTTCCCTAACTTTTGCCTGGAAAAATTCTTTTGAATTTTGATTTTGAAGTCCAGCGAGATACCCTAACTTTTGCCTAAGTCACTTGTTTTCAAGTTTTCGACTTAGCGGGCTTTCTTTCTTTTCTTTTTTAACCATTTCTTTCTTTTCTTTGAACGGGTCGTGTAATCCTGAGTCTTTTGACTTTTTGGGAGGTGGCGACTACCTCATTTCTTGGTCTATGAGGGATAACCATTGTTGTATCTTCGTCTTTTGTACTCTTGACGGGTGAAGGATAACCAATGGGGTTGATCCTTAGATGCACACTCCTGATGAGATTTGAATGATCGATCGGATTAACTAAACACTACCGTGCCCCTGGGTTAAAAATAAGGGTTTTTTTTAATATAAAAGAAACTCCTACAAGGCTTAAAGGGGGTTAATGAGGGTTTCACTCCCTTATATCTCCGGTGTTCGGAGTTGAAACAATGCATGTACATCATCAACAAATTAACAACCTTCAGTTGAATGGCCAGGTGCCCCAGCATGGTAATCAAAAAGGATTCCCTCAAAAGATGTAATGAATGCTTTATCAAGCGAACTTGCATAAATCGAACCACAAAGCATCTTCTACTACGTTGAAGAAATGCAAACCATCTTCTACTACATAGAAGAGAAAACCAGCCGTTGAATTCCTGGGCATCTCCTACTACACAAAAGAAGCATCGTCTTCTACTACACATAAGCAATATTTAAAAACCGTAACAAAGGATCTTCTACTACCCAGAATAAAATAAAATTCATCTCTTACTTCACAAAAGAATATCCGTCTTCTACTAGACAGAAGAAAAATCATGAAACTATACCAAAGGATCTTTTACTACACAAAATAAAATAAACTCTAAATGTAGAACTCGACCTTTAAGGCGTTTATCTTCTACATAGTAGCAAATGTCCAAGAACTAGACATCTTATACTTCTTCATCACAGAAGCATCACCCCATCTTCTACTTCACAGAAGAAGCACTCAGCTAAGGAGAAAGAGTCTGAAACGGTTTGCCAAATAGGGGATGAACTTTGGAAAAGAAGCCAGACAAGTACGGGACTTTATACTTCAACCTCTTGCGGTCTTCAATATCATAACTAGGTTCCCTAGAACGGGAGAGACATATAGCATTTGCATTAAAATCAGGAGAGAGGTTTGTGGTAGGAGGACCCAAAGAACAGAGCTTTACCAATTGAATTTCCAACATAAGAGGAAGTAACTGGATGTAAGACATTGGGATTGTATCAACATGCTTCTCAGGCTTCTTTTGTTTCTGTTGATAAGCTTTGCCCCATGGATTCACTTGGAGACCAGAAACTAGATGCTGACGAGAAAATTCGGGAACACAAAGTTTTGGATGAGACCCACAAAGTATTTCATGATTTGAAAAAGGTCCCAGAGGATAGGGATGAATGACAGCTTCTGTTTCAACAACATATATAGGATCACTTTCCATTGCTGACACTGTCTTCAGAACTTTCATACCTGACTCAACTGGGTCTCCAACTGGTTATTTTCATCTTTTAGAAATTCTTGACCATGGACCATGGCTTTGCATGTCTACCACAAACAACCCACTCTTTCCTTTCATCTCGGTCAATCCCCCTAATAGTTGTTCCATACCCGGGCTTTGAACGCGTAACAGTAAGGATTCAAGCGTGTAATTCTGAAGAGAATACCAAGTCCGAATGAGAATTCCCCCCAGCTTCGAGTACCTATTGTGAATGCATGGTGATGCATGAGGTGAATGAGTTTATGCAACTTCATGTTTGATCATTTCCAATGAACCCTCATGCTTTGATTTTTTCACAAGAGATGGAAAAGCACAAAACAAGGCTTACAAGCACGGTTCCTTGGAAATGAAAAGAACATGTGTGTTAACTTTTTTCCATGTATACATTTTTTTATAAAAAAAAATTTGTAAAAATAAATATGCTATGATACAAGTGCACTACCATGGAATCAAGGTTTCCATAACACCGAAAAATTTGATGTGTTGTTTCTGAATATGCCGAGAATACCAAGATCAAAGGTCCGGAACATAAACCAAAGAAACCCAAGTTACCAATATAAAATATAGTCTCCATCAGTACAAATAGTCACCATCAGAACATATAGTCACCATCTATACTTGTAAAAGCATTACCTCTCTACTCACGGGTAAAGACTATGTCAGAGTAAGGTCAATGGTAACTCAAAATCATGGGTTCGCTTGAAAGCACTACCCTCAAAACCACATACGTGGATGATGATAACACCTCATTTGAACCTCATTTGAGCGTGAACGACATGACCTCACTAGTAAGACCTTCTTCCAGTAGCCGTCATGTTCCACTTTATTCCTAGGTTTCCTAGATAGTGCACTTTGGCCTGGGTATTGGGCCTTTTACCTCAATAGTAACACCCAGCCAACATGAAAAACCAACAGAGCCAGCACAGCAGAAAACCAGTATATGGAAAGCGATAAAAACGCAATTCATACATATGCTTAAACATATACAAAAGAATAGGCTATAAAGAATAAATATAAATACCCAAAGAAAGAAAAACAACAAAATCTAGGAGCGACTCCGGGATGGACCAGCATTTGGTCAATTTGTCCCCAGTGAAGTCGCCAGGTGAAACAACCGACCAAACAAATCATCGAGAAAAAACCAATGAAGTTGTCATCGAACATTTTTATCCCACGGGAAGGGAAAGGTAAACATCGACTAAACCTGAGAGGGGTGAAATCAAGGTCTTGCGACCGAGAGATATGGGTGAGGGAGTTGATTATACAAGGGGAAGGTATCACACCCCTCACGTTTGTGGTACTCCACGGGATCCACTCTTGTTGCTCTAATCAAAGGGTGTGTTCTAATATAAAGCTTACGAGCTAAAGGAAAAAATGCAAAGATGGAATGCATGAAAAAGAAAACACGAGGAAAAGAAGGAATATTTACAAAGTTTCGCTCGCCTGGGCCCTGCGACCAAATGCCTACATATCCCTTTTAAGGAATTAGAGCATCGCAGTTCGGCTCAAAAGTTTTGGTTGGTTGCATGTTTTTTATGAACTATGCTATCGGATCATATCCTTTTTGAAAAGATTTAAAAAGAAAAAGTCCAAAGACAAAAAGGTTTGTGTTGGTTGATGTTTTTTACCTTGAAAAAGGGTTTAAAAAATGTTAAATGTTTTGTGCATTTGCCAAAGAAAAAGGTTTTAGTATTAATCATGCAAAAGGGAAATAAAAAACATCTAAGGGAAACTATCTATCTCTATCCCTAATGTCATCATACAATGATTGATCCTATAGTTTAAGTTTTAAAGCGGAACTTCTACCTATGTTAGCATTCATGGATTACTATTCTAATGTCTAACTTGCATTGGAAACGAAACAAGCAAATCCTAAAGGAACATAGAAAAGGTGTAAAGAAGAGCGCAAGCACAAGTGAAATCAAACAAAGTCGAGCCAAAGCCAAAACAAGAATAAAGTGTGAGCTAATAGAAAACAAATAGTCCAATGGATCTCAAAGTGGGAGTAAGGAACTCTTTTCACTTGATTTTCTCGAGAACCGACATGGAATAACAACTCCGAGCGTCAACGTTTAAAGAAACATGAGCTAACATCATCGAAACAAATGACAAAGTGTGGGGGTTGATTATGAACCCTTTTACACTTTATTTGACTCAATGGACAAGAATAGGCACGGTTTAATGCGTCAATATATAACGCGAGCTAAGAACGACATGGACTAGAATGTGTGAGGGACCATTGCGGGCCCTTTGTTCCACTTATTGACTCGATAGCAAACACGAAGTAAAAAGGGGGAGTTTCCTTCTTAGAGGTCTTTTGCATACAAGCAACCACAAACATTGCCTCATTTTGAGGTCTTTGAACAAAATATACATCGCCTCTTTTGAGGACTTTAAACAGATTTTCTCACCTAAAGTAGGGATCCCCAGTCATGCATCTCTATTCCTACTTCTCATGGAAAGAAACATAAAAGACAATGTGGAAAATTAAACCAGAATTGAATTAATACCAAACAAACAAGAGTTTGTAGCAAGCAAGCAAAGCTAAGAAATTCGAAAAACTTCGTGCAAGCTAGCATCAACAACAAAATAGTCAAAATATGTGTCGAAGCATCAATAAAGCACAAGGAGAGAGTGTGTCTGGAACATCCTAATATCAATCAATGAACCTGCATGAAATACAAATCCAAACAAACAAAAACAATATATGTATCTCATGGAATGAGAATAAACAATCAAACGCGTCGGAAGCGTAATTGATTTTCAAATAAAGTGGAATAACATGCTTTAATTGAATAATCAAAACATTAATTAAGCGATTGAAAGCTCTCTTGAAATTCCTTGCACAAGTCAGTAAACGCGTTAGTAATAAAAAAGAGGCATAATCGGAATCAAGTATCTGCATCACAAATTAAATCAAGATTAAATTGTAAAGAAAAATAATTCAAACAAGCATTGGAACACCAATATCAAAAACCGGGCATCATTGGCACTATCACATGATCCGCACATAGTATCGATCTGAAATCATCAAAAATTGAACAAATGTCATCTAAGTACCAAAACAAACTCTCTTGAGCATTAACCATCAAATAAATCATGCCTTAAGCTCAACTTATCAAAATCGGGTGGCATTGCTTCGTACCATAATATTGCCCAAAAATTGTGTCGGAAACGGTAAATCTCAACATTAAATAATCAATAAACGC
Organism: Vicia faba; assembly: GCA_948472305.1. Taxonomy (NCBI): domain Eukaryota; kingdom Viridiplantae; phylum Streptophyta; class Magnoliopsida; order Fabales; family Fabaceae; genus Vicia; species Vicia faba. The sequence continues at coordinate 1,114,301,894 of OX451740.1, forward strand.
ATAATTATGCATAAGTGAGTGTGAAACAACATTTGAAAATCCATTTGCAACATGTTTGTATTTTTTTAGGAAGCAACATATACATGTATCAGAATCGGATAAAAATGAGTTTAAAGCTCACAAACGGATGCACAACAACATTCACCGATTCATGTATCGTTTCTTAGAAATTACAAGCACTTTGAAAACAAATAATTCCACAATAAAGTGTCAATTCCAAGCCAAAACAATCAATGTTCACGTGTTAATGCAATTTATCGGATTTGAGGTTTTTAACATCGGAAAAGTGAATTCATCAACAAATCAATTAAAAATTGCATTAACTCGTGAAAACAAGATTAATTCTCCATAAAATTCCATAATCGACACTTAGATCTGAAATCTGGCATTCAAAATCAACATCAATTTTACCAATTAAAATCAAGATCTACAATGATTAAATCATCATTCAACCAATTCCACACTTATTCATCATTATCAACTCATGAACAAATTAATTCACAATTCAATTAACTCAAAACTCAATTCAATTCAAGATGTCATCAATTAAACACTTATCTCAATAATTCAAATTATATTCAACTCATGAATTCATTTAAGCACGTATCCTAAAATCAATTAACAAATGAGCACTTAATCAACTAAATCAAGAAGAAGTAGTTACCGGAATTGAAGAACAAATCGAAGAGGATGAAGATGTTGGCAGGAAAATGCGTGAAGAATGGAGGAGTTAGCACCGGAAAATAGCAAGCTGACGAGAGGAAGAAGCTCGTCGGTGTTGTGCAATAGCGAGAAGCAGATCGGCTGGAGGAATCACGCCGGAGGGATTGCGACGGAGGGAGGATCACGAGGAAGAGGCGGTGGTCCGACAAGAGATTAGAGGCAGTAAGGAGAGAGCTCGCGGAGTTTGAGAGTGAGGGAGATTAAGTTTGTTCTTGAATTTCCCTTTTGTGTTCTTGAGAAAATTTAGAGAGAATTAAGATTGATTTAAGTGAGGTTTTGAATAATGAGTGAAAATTTATATGAAATTTTAATTTCAAATTTATATAGATTCCAAGGCTTGTTTGGCAAGTGTAAATGTTGATTTTTCAACTTATTTCATGTACCAGTCGAGATCGAACCATAATCTCATGACATACGGTGCATAATCCTGACGCTTGACCTGAAACAAAATCGTCGGTGACGAAATTTGTGACGTGGTGCTGAAAGAATCATCTCATTACGGTAAAAATTGAGAAAATTACGATGCTAGGAACAGTGAGAACTCGGTGTAAAAATTCACAGTGCATATTTTTACAGCTTATTTTGTGTACTGTGTGCAAATAAACCACAAGCTCATGACTTTCGTTGCATAATCCTAACACGCAACCTGAAACGAAATCGTCGGCGACAAAATTTGTGACACTGTGCCGAAAGAATCACCCTGGTACGATAAAAATCGAGAGAGTTGTGATTTTTTGAATGGCGAGAAACAATAGACTTATTTTGTTGTCTTGAAAATTTTAGCTTATTTTCATGCGCACTTTAAGAAGCGAGCCATAAACTGAAGCCTTTGAAGCACAATCAGAACTCAGGACCTGAAGCAAAGTTGTAGCTAACAAAATTTGTGATCTGACGCTTCAAGAATAGTTTTGATACAATAAAAATTGAGAGAGTTACAATTTTTACAATATCAAGAAACAGACCGGTAGAAAACCATTTCGGGGTTTAATTTTCTCTAGTAATTCTCACTTTCAGAGATCTTCTGTAAAGAATTAACTTCTGACCCAAACATATAAATCGAAGATAAACTCAAGACGAATTTTATGCCCAATGAACCACTAAAAACGTCGAATCGAGCAAAAGTTATGAATTTTTGAACATATGAAAAATAGCGGTTCAGCACATTATTTTCATTGTATATCTTCAAAGTATTTGCACATTCGGAAATCCTCCTCAATAAATTGGCATCCAAGCCAAACACAAAACTCGAAGGAAATAACAAGACGGTTCAAATGCTCCAAGAACCACACAAAGATGATTTTCCGGTCAGAAGTTATGAATTTTTAAGCATCTGATACCAATGAACCAGCAAATCCATTGTATAATGTGATTTCAGGTATTTGGTGCTTTTAAAAATCTTCTTCACAAAATTAGCCTTCGATCTGAACAGGTGAATTGGAGAAGACCTGAAGACGGTTCTGAGGACGGTAGAACCATTCCCAAACCATTTTCTAATCTCAAGTTATGGATGTCTAAGCTCAAACCGCGAAATACTGGATTTTTGTCTATACTGTCTCAAATCGATTGAAACGCTTGACTTTTTGTGAAATTCAAAGCATGCCAAGACACATAAAAGCCAAAAAATATTTTTGCATACCCAAGCAGTTTCATACTTTCCATTTTAATCCATTTTCACAAAGTTCATACCATGTACACTTCCACCCTTATCCAACTATGATCAACTAGCAAGATTCTTGATACTCTCAAGCGAACTCAAAGCATGTCCCAAGAAGCCATGGAGGAACTCAAAAGAGGCCAAGAACTATTGAAGGAGGAGATCCACCAGTTGAAGACTCAAATGAACTTGATCATGCAATTATTACTGAGGAGAGAAGGTAACCTTTCGTCATCCTAGCCACATGCCTATTTAACACCACAAATGCCACCACCATGGGAAGTTCCCCCACCTCAACAACAACTACAACAACCCTATCAACAGAATGGATATTCCTAACAAAAGGTAAGACAAAAACTACCACCAAGAATATTTGATCCACTTCCCGTACCTAAATGTCAGCTACTACACCATTTACTCAAGTCATCTTTGGTAGAGAGGAAGTCACTGAATCCTTCAAATGGGACACCCCCGCCTAAGCATGATGCAAATTCCATGTGTGAGTATCATGCCAACTCTCCAGGACATACCCTTGAAATATGTTGGATTTTCAGACACAAGGTCCAAGATTTGATCGACAATAAGCAGTTGACTTTTGAAGAAAGGATCCCATTGGTGAACGGTCTCACTTTGCTTTGAACAAATCCAAAGACTGAGAAGAATCCCCTAAACTCAGTGGATCAACAAGTGGGCTTATCTCTGGATCATTAGGCCTTTATCATTTCAATTTGTGATTTCTTAGTTGTTAGATTTTATTTTCTATAAACTTGTACCTTTGGATCAGTAATTCTAATGAAATAATCATGCATGTTTTTGAAATTCGTGTTCACTTTTCCTTTACTATCACTTCTCATAAATATCAATTGTTCACTTCCATCTTCCATTTCACATATTTAACAAACTTCGAGGAAGAATGATGAAAATACAAAATAATCGAATTTTGCTGACGTATACTTTTTAATAGTAAGGCTTGGCTGATGATGTAAGGCATTGTTTCAATTCCTAAACAGTGGAGAAATAAGGAGTTAATTCGTAGTTAACCCCCTCGAGCCAAAAATTGGAGTTCTTTCGATTTTCTTAAAAAAAAACTTAATTTCAACCAGGGGCAGGGTAGTCTTTCAATTAATTCAATGGCGTATTATATTATCATGATAAGTGATTTATCTAAACAAAAGGTTAAAGCATATCTCTTTCCTAGATACATCATTGAGAGAATGGTCTAAGCAAAGATTCGAGCACATCATCTTCCCCGCATTCATCATCCAAGATTATGGAATCAACAAAGACAAAGTCCACGATGTCTTATTCCTCAATACATCAATTAAGATCGAGGAAGCGATGAAGACGAAGCTTACAACAATCAGCATGACAGTCACAAGTGTCAAAATTGAAAAGCTAAAAGAAGTTCAAAAGAAAAAAATAAAATAAAAAGTTGTCTAAGTCAAAAAGAAAAAAAAAACTTGACTTAAACAAAAGGTAGGGCATCCTGATGGATCGCAAATTCAAAAGGAATTGGTCCATGAAAAATAAGGGATTAAAAACGAATAAATTGGAGAACAATCTTGTGACTTCCACCTCAAGAATCATTGAAGCTTATCATCAACGCTTGGATCTTATCAGTGCTTAGATCTTATTAATTCTTTGATCTTATCAATGCTTTTGGTTGGTGCTTCGATCTTTATCTATGATTCTCATCATCTGCGCGACTACGAATTTTCTCTTGGGGATTAAACATATATGTTGCATTAATTGAAATTAGGAATGGAGAACATCAAGGATAATGCAGTGGGCTAAATAAACTTTGAGCCTTATATCTTTTCTATTTTTTAACCATGAACTAGGCACGTTACAACCTTCAAAACTCCTAATTTAAGCTAGGTTCATTATGAAATCATACTTGGTAAAATTTGTGTTAAACGGACTCCTGTTTTTATTTAAATTATTTCTAACTACTTCATTTATTCGAATATTCATCTCTAAATCATCCATTTCTATTCAAACTTCGATTTCAAGAACTTGCATGTGCATCAAACGGAATTAATTTTTCAAAATGTACAATTTTATCTATGAATCAATACTTAGCATCAAGGAGATTTCAAAAGAAGGTCTGATCAAAGGCAATATTTCTAAGAAGCTTCTAACTAGGGTAAAACATCTAAGGAAGGACCCTATAAACAGGGGCAAATACTAATGATCGTATGGGTATATCACATTAAAATATTATTGACAAGGGGTAATCATTCCGAGATTCAATCAACTTGGATCAAATTTCAATGCATTGTTTAATGCGGGGCATACCCTTCGAAAGAGCATTTCTTAATCAAGTCATATCACAACAGGACATGACTTGATTTCCTTGTTTCAACAAACCTCCCAAGGCCTTGATAATCAGGAGAAACCTTCCAAGATTCAAATGTTGAGGAAATACGTACCACTTTCATCCTATTGCACGTAGGGTCCAAATTCCCCTTCAAGAAACTTCAAGTAAGAACTTTTAGAACTTCGAATACTTGGGGAAATTTATGTCAAGTTCATGGTGAGGTCTAAGTTCTTTCTGAGGGTACTTCCTTCAGATCCAGGAGATTGAGGGGCACCTCTTTCAAAATTCGAATGGTGGGGCAAACCATTACAAGTCTCGATCAAATGGAGTTGATTCAAAATGGTTCATCAAAGCCAAGCATTTTCAAGAGTCTTTTAATCAGGGGCATAATACAAAATAGTGGGGTCATTCACATTATGATCAAATTATTTCCAAGCTCATATCAAATATAATCTCCTCCAATACCCTTCCAACAAATTAGGGAAAGACAATCCACATAGAGGCAAGCTCTCCGCGTACTTTCATAATCTCTAGTGGATCTTTCTCCTACATCAGCAGTCTTCAAGTTCAAATCGAGTATCGAGAAATCACGATAGCATAACATTCAAACATCATCTGACAAGCAACCTTGTTTCATAGGAAAACCTTTGCGCTTTAATCATCCATAGCCCATCATAGAGGCACCATTAAAAAAATCCACTTTAAGTCATAATCATAAAGTATAAGGCTGCATAAATCATGCACTAGGGCTTTTCGATCCAGAATCGATCTATACTTATCATCTCATCCATCTGACGAATTCCGACAGCATGGATCGAGCATATCTCAAAATAAGCCCAATTATGTGTTCGCAAAATCCAAACATCCATTAATACATATCCAAGTCACTCATTACATACATCAGTCAATCATTACATTTCATGCATCAATCAAATATGCATGCATAGCATAAACCATGTTTCATGTGAAGACAATCATCATTGTCGATAAAGCTACCTAATTCTACGTTGAATCTCGACAGTAGATTCCCCTGGTTAATCTTGACATATGATTTTCCAGAAGACCTCGGTAGAAGGTAATTCTACATTGAATCTCAGCAGAAAATTCCCCTGGTTGATCTCGACAGATGATTTTCCTGAAGATCTCGGCAGAAGGTAATTCTACATCGAATCTCGGCAGAAGATTCCCTTGGTTGATCCCAGCAGATGATTTTCTAGAAGACCTCAACAAAAGGTAGTTCACAATCGAATCTCGATAGTAGATTCCCTTGGTTAATCACAGAGTTTGATTATCCATAAGACCTCTGTAGAAGGTAATTCTCAATGGAATCTCGACAGAAGATTCCCCTGGTTGATCTCGGCAGATGATTAACCAGAAGACCTCGATAGAAGGTAATTCTACATTGAATCTCGACAGTAGATTCCTCAGGTTAATCTCGGCAGATGATCATCTAAAAGACCTCAGTAGAAGGTAGTACTCAACAAAATCTCGACAATAGATTCTCTAAATAATCTCGGTAGATGGTTATCTATAAGACCTCAGCAGAAGGTATTTTCTTAATAGAATCTCGGCAGTGGATTCTCCTGGTTAATCTTAGCAAATGATTTTCTAGAAGCTCCCGATAGTATGTAGTCCTTAATTGAATCTCGGTAGTAGATTCCTTGGAAATATTGGCAGTATATTTCCCGTTAAAAATCCTCATATAAAGCATGACGTACACATAACCATATCAAAATCTCAAGGTCATTCACAACATTTGGTGCATCTAACATACAAAAATACCAAAAAGGCATTTGATAAAACATCAAAAAACATTTTGGTTTGAAAAAAATTGAAAGAAAATCCACTCCTATTTTACGCATACGCCTACGTTCATGTCTACACATGTGTCCATGTATACATCCACACCTACGCTTACGCCTACGATAGAATTATCAAGACACTCTTCATCATGTTCACACCAATTCATCAAGTTGTGGGAATTGATAACTCAAAACCAATGGTTTAAAAGGAGAGAATACCAAAAACATTTTTCATAACATTTTGGGGCATTACAAAGTGACCAATATGTGACTTTGAGGAGAATTTTTGTGATGATCCATATGTCCTTTCAATTTACTTTCAACTACAAAAATGCTATATCATGAATGTTCTCTCTTTTTATTGGGTCATTAATCACTAAGTTAGAGGCCAAAGAAATCAGTGACTTGAAACTGTTGAGATGACAAGTAACTTAGAGATTTTGCTAAAGTTGAAGTCAGTAAAAATGAGTCGCTTTCAAGGCCAATTTCAATGAGCTTTTAGGTGGCTTTTAAAAAAGGGTTTAATGAAAAGATTGTTAACCTACCTTCCTTCTTTCATATGATCTAAAGCTTGTAGCAAACGGAGCATCATAGCTCAAGATGTGAGATCATGAATCTAGCTGCATGGAAACTGGTACAAGGCAGGGTATTTGGTCATGTTTAACACTTTAAGGCATAATTGTGTATATTGATTGAGGACTAACATTACAGCCATGCATACATCATTTAATTTCTCCGTTTATTCAAGCAATGCATGGCATGCATGCATAATGGAAACAAAATGCCTTTAATAGGAAGATTCTTTACACCACTTGGTGACCAAGGTATTTTGGCAAGTCCTGCATTCACTTTATTACTGATTTTTATTCAGTTGAGACAACTACAACACCAATCTTTCATGAAAAAACGTGTGGCTTCACAATCCTTTCTCTCTCCATTCAAAAAACCCAATAAAACTTAGAGAGTAAAGTGCGAGCACGCGCCTGGGATTTTAGCTTCCACTATATAAAGCCATTTTCATCTTCCAGTAAGGCGGTTACAATCTAGTTAGAAAAATCTCAACAAACTCTCTCACTCTCTCTCTCTCTCTCCCTCGTTCATCATCTTCACCCCCTCTCTCTCGTTCTTCACCTTCATGATTCATGAATCTTCAGCATTTTCTCATAACTCTCTAAACTAAAGAGATATCATCTCCCTCTTCTTCTTTGTAAGCAAGGAGATTCTCGCATCTGGTTTCTCTATTCATCGAAGCTATCTCAGTTATTATTCTGATCGAGTTATCCTTTAAAAATTCAAGCGTCTTCTGAGTTTATTTCTCAGCAACCTGAAGAATCTTCAACCTCTCATCTTTATAATCTTCAAGATTCAAGGAGCAGCTTGTAGAGTTTTCTGAATAAATTCTTGTTTGTACGATCTTCTATAGGTGAGTTCTTGAAATTCTTTTCTCATCATGTTAGGGCTTCGTGTATAGGCTCATGCTTGCATCTGTGAGCTCTAAATAGTGGAGGCTGAAGCTAGGCTCACATGTTTTTGTAGTCATCATAATATGGTTGAAAAAATTCTCTGATCTGCTTATTTTTGTAATTTTTCTTAATGTTTGAGTCAGATTCAAGGAAAATAGAGGTTAGATTTGGAACCAGCGTACAAAAACGATTAGGTTAGGGTGCTCCTGAAAGATTTTGAAGAAGATTCATCAACTCCGGCCACGTGAGGCACCGGAGAAGATGACTGGAAGTTCTTTGCTCCAGCGGATTGTCTCTCTCCAATTTCACCTTAGCCCTAGGCGTGTCTCAATCCTTTTGGACCATGTTAATCCCTGCTGACCAATCAGATTGAATTCTTAATTTTGTTATATTTTCCTCTTTTAATTATTAACATAGAGATAGAACGTGACATAGCCTGATATGAAAAATCTAAGTTATTGTTTATCTTTAGGTTAAAACAATGCTCCTAAAAATTGCGCTTTTAATCCTAGTATCCTTGTGAACAATGTAGATGAGGGGTGCCTAACACGTTCCCTTCGTCTAAGACCGAGTCCAACAACCTAGAATCTCTGAACTTTATAGGGTTATCCTTTATATTCCCTTCCTTAGGATAAAAATTAAGGGTGGCGACTATGTATTTAAAACTAGTTACAACAGTTGGCGACTCTGTTGTAGACTCAACCCTAGGTTTAGAAGCCTCCTCTTTTGGTTTTAGGGTTTTTAGGGTTTTTCTAATTTATTGGGTTTTTATTTCTTGCTCATTTAATTATTTATTTATTTTCTACTTATTTTTTATTATTCATTATATTATTATATCTGTGGTGGGATTTAAAATTTGCAAAATTATTTTCAAAAACCCTTAGAAAGAAGGTCCGTCTATTAGCCAAAGGGATACATCATCCCTATGAGTTTATGTGACGAATTCGCCTAGAGTCGTTGGAATTCCGTGAAAGGAATACCTCTCAAGAGACATCCTCTTGGGAAGCAGGACTTTGGAATAACACCTATGACTCTTTGTACGGCCTTTAAACCAAAAACTCATGATGAGACCTTTCATAATCTAGAGACGAAAGTTTCAGTATATAAAGAGGCTCCGCTTAAGGGAGGCTCTTGTGCATTTCCCTCTAGTGTTAATCATGATACCCTTAAGGAAGTCATCTTATGGGGAGGGTAGAATATCCGTAGGCCAAAACTAGGAGCCTACCTTCTAAGGGTACCTTTCAAAAATTCCACTACAATTTGTAAACCCACGAGGGTTATCTTTTCTTCCACTACTATCTTTAGCCCGTAGGGCTTCCGCCTATGTTATAATCCCTAGCTTGTAGGGATTTCACGTCGTCTTTCATTGGAAATAATCCTTAAGGAATTCCTGCCTGTCTCAACCTCTAAGACAATATAGGATATCCTCAAACCCCTGTCTATTATTTTCTTCTACCTTAAGAGTTTCTGCATGTCTCAATCTCTGATTCAGTGTAGGATATCATCATATCTATCATTAAACCTGTATAGGATACCCCTACATCTACCCTCATACTACATCTACATCATATTGCAAACCCTTGAAAATGTTTTGCATACCTAAAAGTCAAAAACTATTTTTGTATACCCAAGCATTTTCATACACTTTCATTTTCATCCATTTGCATAAAGTTCATACCATTTACACTTCCACCCTTATCCAACTGTAATCAGCTAGCAAGATTCTCGATACTCTCAAGTAACTCAAAGCGTGTCCCAAGAAGCCATGGAGGAACACAAAAGAGGACAAGAACTGTTGAAGGAGGAGATCCACAAGCTGAAGACTCAAATGAACTTGATTATGCAATTATTACTGAGGAGCAAAGGTAACCCTTCGTTATCCCAGCCACAGGCCTATTCAACACCACAGATGCCACCATCATGGGAAGTTCCCCCACCTCAACAGCAACTACAACAACCCTATCAACATATGGGATATGCACAACAAAAATTAAGACGAAAACTACCACCATGAAGATTTGATCCACTTCCTATACCTCATAGTCATCTACTACAACATTTACTCAAGGCATCTCTTGTTGAGCGGAAGTCATTAAATCCTTCAAAAGGGACACTCCCTCCTAAGTATGATGCAAATTCCAGGTGCGATTATAATGCTAACTCTCCAAGACATACCCTTGAAAGATGTTGGAGTTTCAGACAAAAGGTCCGAGATTTGATCGACAATAATCAGTTGACTTTTGAAGAAAGGATCCCATTAGTAAATGGTCACCCCTTTGCTTTGAACAAATCCAAAGACTAAGAAGAATCCCCTAAAGTCAGTGGATCAAGAATGGGGCTTATCTCCGGATCATTAGGCCTTTATCATTTCAATTTGTGATTTCTTAGTTGTTAGATTTCATTTTCTATAAACTTGTATCTTTGGATCAGTAATTCTAATGAAATAATCATGCATATTTTTGAAATTCGTGTTCACTCTTCCTTTACTATCACTTGTCATAAATATCATTTGTTCACTTCCATCTTCCATTTCACATATTTAACAAACTTCGAGGGAGAATGATGAAAATACAAAATAATCGAATTTTGCTGATGTATGATTTTTAATAGTAAGGCTTAGCTGACGATGTAAGGCATTGTTTCAATTCCTAAATAGTGGAGAAATAAGGAGTTAATCCATAGTTAACCCCCACGAGCCAAAAGTCAGAGTTCTTTCTATTTTCGAAAAAAACCTTAATTTCAACCAGGGGCAGGGTAGTCTTTCAATTAATTCAATGGCGTATTATATTCTCAAGATAAGTGATTTATCTATACAAAAGGTTAAAGCATATCTCTTTCCTCGATACATCATTTAGAGAATGATCTAAGCAAATATTCGAGCACAACATCTTCCCCACATTCATCATCCAAGATTGAGGAATCAACGAAGACAAAGTCCACGATGTCTTCTTCCTCAATACACCAATCAAGATCGAGGAAACGATGAAGACGAAGCTTACAACAATCAGCATGACAGTCACAAGTGTCAAAATAAAAAAGCAAAAAGAAGTTAGAAATAAAAAAATAAATAAAAATCTCGCTAAGTCAAAAAGAAAAAATAAAATAAAAACTTGACTTAAGCAAAAGGTAGGGAATCCTGATGGACCGCAAATTCAAAAGGAATTGGTCCATGCAAAATAATGGATTAAAAACGAATAAATTGGAGAACAATCTTGTGACTTCCACCTCAAGAATCATCAAGGCTTCTCATTAAAGATTTGATCTTATCAGTGCTTGGATCTTATTAATTCTTGGATCTGATCAATGCTTTGCGTTGGCGCTTGGATCTTTATCTATGCTTCTCATCATCTGCGCGACTACTAAATTTCTCTTGGGGATTAAACGTATATGTTGCATTAATTGAAATTAGGAATGGATAACATCAAGGAGAATGGGATAAGCTAAATAAACTTTGAGCCTTACATATTTTGTTTTTTTAAACCATGAACCAGGTTACGCTACAACCTTCAAAAGTCCTAATTGAAGCTAGGTTCACTATGAAAGCATACTCGGTAAAGTTTGTGTTAAACTGACTTCTATGTTTGTTAAAATTATTTCTAACTACTTCGCTTCTTTGAATATCCATCTCTAAATAATCCATTTCTATTCAAACTTTGATTTCAAGAACTTGCATGTGCAACAAACGGAATTACTTTTTCAAAATGTACAATTTTATCTACGAGTCAATACTTAGCATCAAGGAGATTTCAAAAGAGGATCTGATCAAAGGCAGCATTTCCAAGAAGCTTCTAACTAGGGGAAAAAATCTAAGGAAGAACCCTATAAACAGGGGAAAATACTAATGATTGTATGGGTATATCACATGAAGATATTATTGACAAGGGGTGATCATTCTGAGATTCAATCAACTTGGATCAAATTTCAAAGCACTGTTCAATCAGGGGCATACCTTTAAAAAGAGCATTTCTTAATCAAGTCATATCATAACAGGATATGACTCGGTTTCCTCGTTTCAACAAACCTCTCAAGGCCTTGATAATCAGTAGCAACCTTCCAAGATTCAAATGTTGGGGCAGTACGTACCAAGTTCATCCTACTGCACGTAGGGTCCAAATTCCCCTTCAAGAAACTTCAAGTACAAACTTTTAGAACTTCGAATACTTGGGGAAATTTATGTCAAGTTCATGGTGAGGTCTAAGTTCTTTCTGAGGGTACTTCCTTCAGATCCAGGAGATTGAGGGGCACCTCTTTCAAAATTCTAATGGTGGGCAAACCACTGTAAGTCTCAATCAAAAGCAGTTGATTTAAAATGGTTCATCAAAGCCAAGCATTTTCAAGAGTCTTTTAATCAGGTGCATAATACAAAATAGTTGGGTCATTCACATTATGATCAAACTGTTTCCAAGATCATATCAAAGAGAATCTCCTCCATGACCCTACCAATAAATTAGGGAAAGACAGTCCACATAGAGGCAAGCTCTCCGCGTACTTTCATAATCTCCAGTAGATCTTTCTCCTACATCAGCAATCTTCGAGTTCAAATCGAGTATCAGGAAATCATGATAGTAAAACATTCAACCATCATCATGAAGCATAAGGCTGCATAAGTCATGCATTCGGGCTTTTCGATCCAAAATCGAGCTATACTTATCATCTCATCCATCTGACGAATTCCGACAGCATGGATCGAGCATATCTAAAAAGATCCCAAGTACGTGTTTGCAAAATCCAAACATCCATTAATACATATCCAAGTCACTCACTACATACATCAGTCAATCATTACATTTCATGCATCAATCAAATATATGCATGCATAGCATAAACCATGTTTCATGTGAAGACAATCATCATTATCGATCAAGCTATCTAATTCTATGTTGAATCTCAACAATAGATTCCCTTGGTTAATCTAGGTATATGATTTTCCAAAAGACCTCGGCAGAGGGTAATTCTACATTGAATATCGGCAGAAAATTCCCCTGGTTGATATCGGCAGATGATTTTTCTGAAGATCTCGGCAAAAGGTAATTCTACATCGAATCTTGGCAGAAGATTCCCCTGGTTGATCCTGACAGACGATTTTCCAGAAGACCTCAGTAGAAGGTAGTTCACAATCTAATATTGGCAGTAGATTCCCCTGGTTAATTTCAGAGTTTAATTATCTAGAAGACCTCTAAATTTAATCTCGGCAGTAGATTCCCCTGGTTAATCTCGGCAAATGATCATCTGTAAGACATAGGTAGAAGTTAGTACTCAATAGAATCTCGGTAGTAGATTCCCCTGGTTAATCTCGGCAGATGGTTATCCAGAAGACCTCCGCAGAAGGTATTTTCTCAATAGAATCTCGGTATTAGATTCTCCTGGTTAATCTCAGCAGATAATTTTCCAGAAGCTCCCGACAGTAGGTAGTCTTTAATTGAATCTCGGTAGTAGATTCTTTGGAAAACTTGGCAGTAGATTTTCCATTAAAAAGCCTCATATCAAGCATGACGTATACATAACCATATCAAAATCTCAAAGTCATTCACAACATTTGGTGCATCTAACATACAGAAACACCAAAAAGGCACTTGAGAAAACATCAAAAAGCATTTTGGTTAGAAAAACATCGAAAGAAAATTCACTCCTATTTTATGCATACGCCTATGTTCACATCTACACATATGTCCATGTATACATCCACACCTACGCTTACGCCTACGATACAAATATCAAGACCCTATTCATCAAGTTCACACCAATTCATCATGTTAGGGAATTGATAACTCAAAACCAATGGTTTAAAAGTAGAGAATACCAAAAACATTTTTCACAATATTTTGGGGCATATACACACATTTTGCACATATATAAATATTCGGGGCATACACACACATTCATATAGCCATCTTTGCAGCCTTATATATTAGACATATGTGTACTAAACTGGGCAAACTCGGGATCATTGGAAAGAGAATACCTCATACTTCATTTTTATCCTTGAGGACCTATCTTCAAGAGGTCCATAGATTGTGAGATATTTGAGAGAGAAGTTGTTGATCCATTCAGATGTGTGCTTTAGCACTTTATGAAAATTCTGATCAACTTTAACATAACCTAGTGACATTCTTTAAGTTCAAAATACTCATGAATCAAGGTTTTGTTTTAAGTTGAGCTCAACTACAAAATTGTACATATCACTTTTGTCTATATTTTGTAAAAATAAGTTATTCAAGAGCATTCTCCTATAAAAATATATAAATGGGAGAAGTCATGAGTTTGTCAGGTTTAAAATCCTGAGTACTTGGAGAAAATTCTGAAACATTACAAAGTGACCAAGTATGTGACTTTGAGGAGAATTTTTGTGATGATCCAGTTGTCCTGAACTACAAAATTACTCTATCATGAATGCTCTGTCTCAAGATTGTATCATTAATCACTAAGCTAGAGGCCAAAGAAATCAGTGACTTGAAACTTTTGACATGACAAGTAACTCAGAGGTTTTGCTAAAGTTGAAGTCGGTATGAATGAGTGGTCTTCAAGGCCAATTTAAATGAGCTTGTAAGTGGCTTTTAAAATAGGGTTTAATGCAAAGATTGTTCACCTACCTTCCTTCTTTCATATGATCCAAAGCTTGTAGCAAATGGATCATCATAGCTCAAGATGTGAGATCATGAATCTAGTTGCATAGAAATGGGTACAAAGTAGGGTATCTGGTCATGTTTAACACTTTAAGGCATAATTAGGCATTTTCCTTGAGCACTAACATTATAGCCACGCATACATCATCTAATTTCTCCATTTATCCAAGCAATGCATGGCATGCATGTATAATGGAAAGAAAATGCCTTTAATAGGAAGAGTCTTTACACCACTTAGTGACCAAGGCATTTTGACATGTCCTGCATTCACTTTGTTACTTATTTTTATTCAGTTGAGACAACAACAACACAAATCTTTCATGAAAAACGTATGGCTTCATAATCCTTTCTCTCTCCATTCAAAAATCTGAATAAAACTTGGAGAGTAAAGTGAGAACACGCGTCTGGGATTTTAGCTTCCACTATATAAAGCTGTGTTCATCTTCCTGTAAGCTGGTTACGATCCAGTTAGAAAAATCTCAACAAACTCTCTCACTCAGTCTCCCTCGTTTATCATCTTCACGCCCTATCTCTCGTTCTTCATCTTCACGATTCATGAATCTTCAGCATCTTCTCATAACTCTCTGAACTGAAGAGATGTCATCTCCCTCTTCTTCTTCGTAAGCAAGGAGATTCTCACATCTGGTTCCTCTATTCATCGAAGCTAGCTCAGTTATGATTCTGATTGAGTTATCATTCAAAAATTCAAGCGTCTTCTGAGTTTATTTCTCAGCAACATGAAGAATCTTCAACCTATCATCTTTATCATCTTCAAGATTCAAGGAGCAGCTTGTAGAGTTTTTTGAAGAAATTCTTGTTTGTACTATCATCTACATGTGAGTTCTAGAAATTCTCTTCTCATCATCTTAGGGCTTGGTGTATAGACTCATGCTTGCATCTGTGTGATCTAAACACTAGAGGATGAAGCTAGCCTCATATTTTTTTGTAGTCATCATAATATGGTTGAAAAAATTCTCTGATCTGCTCATATTCGTAATTTTTCTTAATGTTTGAGTCATATTCAAGGAAAATAGACGTTAGATTAGGAATCAGTGTGTGAAAACGATTAGGTTAGGGTGCTCCTGAAAGATTTTGATGAAGATTCATCAACTCCGGCCACCTGAGGCACCGGAGAAGATGACCGGAAGTTCTTTGCTCCGGCGGGTTATCTCTATCCAATTTCACCTTTGCCCTAGGCGTGTCTCAATCCTGTTGGACCATGTTAATCCCTGCTGACCAATCAGATTGAATTTTTAATTTTGTTATATTTTCCTCTTTTAATTATTAACTACGCTCCTAGATATTTAATTTATAATGAATGATGATTTCTGATTAGACATGGAATAATATTTGTTTTTTTCCAGTTAATTGAGACATTGCCTGATTGATGAATGTTAGAGGAACATAGAGATAGAACTTGACATAGCATGATATGAAAAATCTAAGTTTTTGTTTATCTTTGCGTTAAAACAATGGGCCTAGTGTGTTTCTGTTTCACACCCCCACGCATTTTGGGCCTTAGCGCCACCCAACATGATTTAGTTTAATTTAGAATTTGCTAATACACCTTTTGGTTTCATGTTTCACAATTTTTTATACTTATACAATTTTTCTTATAATTAGGGATGGCAGACATATCCAAATCTGTGGGGCTCAACTCAAGTTGACTGGATTCGGGTTCGGGTGCCACCCGATATTTCGGGTGCGGGTTTGGATTCACTCAAACCCGCACCCGAAACCCGAAACCACACCCGCTTAGACATTAAATTACATAAGTACCTCTAAATATATATAAGTATAAAAATTTAAGACCTTAATTTTAACTGTAATGTTACCAAACTTGATGTAAAGTTGTAATTTAATTCTTTAATTTCTTTGAGAGACTTTGATGAAATTCTTGTGTTTCGAATTTCAATGTTGTTGTTGTATTTTTGTGTATTTATTGCACGTGTAGACGTGGGTGTTATTTTGCCACTAGAATAACCTTGGTGTTTGGGTTTGGGTTCGGGTGGTGATTTCAGGTGCGGGTTTGGGTAGTGTAAAACCCGCACCCGATTCGACCCGTTGTCATCCCTACTTGTAATTTCCATTTTTATGACTCATAAAAAATCTATAAAAAATACATTCCTGACTCTTTAGTGTCTTAGGAACTTTATCATGATTTTTGTGTATATTTTATAATTGGTTCTCATTTTCCTTTAATTGGTTTTTGTCAATGTGCTTCGAAGTGATGTTCATATAATACCTTGCATGTTTTGGTGCAATCTTTTATCACTTCTTGGCAATTAAAATCCTCACAAATATGATTCTGATTCTTTCATGCCTTAGGGGTTTTTAGATGAATTTTCCCTATTTTTTAATTTGATTTTCAATTTCTTTTAATTTCCTTTTGTGAAGGTATGCTATTTGACTATCTTTTGATCAAGGCTTGTGTTTGATGATTGTTGCTCACTATTTTGAACCACTCTTTTTGCCATGGTGTCATACCCCAAATTTTCTCTACCGATTTCTATCTCTTATTCTCCAGAGTTATCATTAAAAATTCATGGGCCTTTCTAAATCAGAGAAGGCCCATGTGAATTATTAAAATCCATTCGTTCCGCAAGGGGGTATATTTGTTAGAGTATAATAGCCCATTTCAAAACTTGAAGATTCTATCTCATCAAGACTTTTTGGGTCTTTCTAAATCAGAAAGGTCCATATAAAGATTATATCCCAATTCCAATACTGAAAAGGGGGTGCGCGCTATTAAAAACATCTTGGGTCATTTCTAAATCAGAATTGCTCATTTAGATGGAAAGGTGTATAAAACAATCCTTTTTGTTTAAAGCCTAATAATAACATACGGCCCACTTTAATTTTTTGTAGAGACTGTGTTTGTTTTATTGATTATTGATTTGAATTATTATTATTAAGGTGTTTATTTTATTAATGTTGAAAAAAGATTGAACTGGAAAGCCCAAAGCAGTATGGGTCATTTTAGTTTTTTTGGATTTGTTTTGGAAAAATGTTTCGTTATATTATTATTATTTATTATTATTAGTATTATTATATTTATTATGTTAATCTGATAAATGTTGGATTAAGAGGCCAAGGACTTAAAACCCTTAAACGAGCAACAAGCCCAAAATAAATGCTTGGCCCAAAACCAAATCACAGAAACGTGTATTGTTTTGATCCAAAAAAAAGTTTAACCAAAAACAAGTATTGTTCAAATCAAATCATGTATTCATAAACTTTCCAGAACAAAAGCAAACCAATTATAGAAACAGAATCAAACTAATACATAAGCAAATCGAGCCAATTAAATAACTAATCAATACAGAAATCAAAGCTTTATGTTAATACGGAAACAGATTAATACTACTCAAAACCAAATCAAAACCTTCTACAAACAATTACAGACAGATTAAAAAACTTCCTAAAATACCTAACTCTATGAACACTGTAAAACCTAAAACTAAAAATAGAGAGAGGGGAGGAAAATATTTATAGATAACGGAGGAATTTACGGAGAAAAGATACAAGTCTCAGGGAGAAAATCGTTACAAAAAGTTGACAGAGGGAGATAAGAAGGATAGTGAAGCTCAGCCACTATTGCTGCCATTCCAATTTAGGATTTTGACATCTGAAAATCTCGTTCTCCTTTGTTCCGCTGCTGCCACCTTCATTGTCACACTGCCGCTACCACCTTCTTCATCACACCGCTGCTACCTCCATCTTCATCACCATCCGCCGCCGCACCTGCAAACAACAGAAAGAAAAGATTAGTTAAGAAGAGATTGGAATAGAGAAGCGAAGAAACATGACGATCTAGGGATCACCCAACTTCTTTTTTTCTTTTTTTTATGTTGTTGTATTTGATTTAAGGGTTGAGGTGCATGAGTTTTTTGTGGCATCAGAGAGAGAGAAGGAGCGTTATTGTCGCCGCTGCATAGGTATATTAGGTTTTTGGTTGTGAGAAGAGAGGATTAGGTCTAAGGCAGAGAGAAAGAAAACGATGAAATGAAATAATTCTAAAAAATGAAATATAGTATGTCTCATAATCACACCTTGTTATCCCCCGGTTATTACCGTGTACCTTCAAGCATCACCACATGATAACCATCTGAACATCCAAAATGTGTGTCCATTGTGTCACTATGTGCTCCCCCTACACCTGATCCAAATGGATCAAAGGTGTATTCCCTGGGCCAGACCCATTTACTATCTGCACACCCTTTTAGTTTATTTTGCTATTACGTTAAAAAACAGCACCCCCCAGTCTTATGGACCAAGTCCAAAATCTGGACTTTGGACCTTATTGCTCACACCCCCTACTTTACTGCATAGCTTAAAAATACGCCCCCCTGCATTTTGGGCCTGAATTCAATATTTGAATTCAGACCCACGCTTTTAACACTTCCTTATTTTATTACCTTAACCAAATTCGCACCCCCTACATTTTTTATTTATTTTCTTTATTATTTTATTTTATTATTTTTATATTTCCTATTTTTATATATTTATAATTTTAATATATTTATTATAATAAATCAAATATATTATTTTCCAATCCATAAAAATTATTATTTATTTTATTTGCATTAAATTATCTTTTAATCATGTATTTTACATAAGATAGTTTTTTTACAATTAATACTTAAAAATATTCAACCAAACACCAAATCATTTTTCATAAATAAATTAATTCAACAATTAATTTTCGAAAAGGAGTACGAAGCATATTTTAATTAACTGCACGTTTGGTCTAAAATTTCTGCTATTCACACACACGGGCTAAGTATAAAGGGGAATTAAAATACCTGCATAATCCCTAAAAAGCACAAACCCTACGAACTACGAATTGAGACTCTAATTCCTCATAAGAGGATACATAGTCATACGATAAAAATCTTGGCAAGTTCCTCTAATAAACATAAAAAACCCTATTTCCTAAAAATTATGCTTCTAATCCTAGTATCCTTGTGAACAATGTAGATGAGGGGTGCCTAACACGTTCCCTTCGTCTAAGACCGAGTCCAACAACCTAGAATCTCTTAACTTTATAGGGTTATCCTTTATATTCTCTTCCTTAGGATAAAAATTAAGGGTGGCGACTATGTATTTAAAACTAGTTGCAACAGTTGGCGACTCTGCTGTAGACTCAACCCTAGGTTTAGAAGCCTCCTCTTTTGGTTTTAGGGTTTTTCTTATTTATTGGGTTTTTATTTCTTGCTCATTTGATTATTTATTTATTTTATGCTTATTTTTTATTATTCATTATATTATTATATCTGTGGTGGGATTTAAAATATGCAAAATTATTTTCAAAAACCCTTAGAAAGAAGGTTCGTCTATTAGCCAAAGGGATACATCATCCCTAAGAGTTTATGTGATGACTTCGCCTAGAGTCGGTGGAATTCCGTGAAAGGAATGCCTCTCAAGAGACATCCTCTTGGGAATAGGAATTTGGAATAAAACCTATGACTCTTTGTACGACCTTTAAACCAAAAACTCATGATGAGACCTTTCATAATCTAGAGACGAAAGTTTCAGTCTATAAAGAGGCTCCACTTAAGGGAGGCCCTTGTGCATTTCCCTCTAGTGTTATTCATGATACCCTTAAGGAAGTCATCTTATGGGGAGGGTAGAATATCCGTAGGCCAAAACTAGGAGCCTACCTTCTAAGGGTACCTTTCACAAATTCCACTATAATTTGTAAACCCACGAGGGTTATCTTTTCTTCCACTACTATCTTTAGCCCGTAGGGCTTCCGCCTATGTCATAATCCCTAGCTTGTAGGGATTTTACGTCGTCTTTCATTGGAAATAATCCTTAAGGAATTCCTGCCTGTCTCAACCTCTTAGACAGTGTAGGATATCCTTAAACCCCTGTCTATTATTTTCTTCGTCCTTAAGGAGTTTATGCATGTCTGAATCTCTGATTCAGTGTAGGATATCATCATATCTATCATTAAACTTGTATAGGATACCCCTACGTCTACCCTCATAATACATCTACATCATATTGAAAACCCATGAAAATGTTTTGCATACCAAAAAGCCAAAAACTATTTTTGTATACCCAAGCATTTTCATACATTTTCATTTTCATCCATTTGCACAAAGTTCATACCATTTACACTTCCACCCTTATCCAACTGTAATCAGCTAGCAACATTCTCGATAATCTCAAGCAAACTCAAAGCATGTCCCAAGAAGCAATGGAGGAACACAAAAGAGGACAAGAACGGTTTAAGGAGGAGGTCCACCAGCTGGAGACTCAAATAAACTTAAACATGCAATTATTATTGAGGAGCAAAGGTAACCCTTCGTCATCCCAGCCACAGGCCTATTCAACACCATAGATGCCACCATCATGGGAAGTTCCCCCACCTCAACAGCAACTACAACAACCCTATTAACATAAGGGATATACCCAACAAAAGGTAAGACGAAAACTACCACCATGAAGATTTGATCCACTTCCCATACCTCACAGTCAGCTACTACAACATTTACTCAAGGCATCTCTTGTTGAGCGGAAGTCACTGAATCCTTCAAATGGGACACTCTCTCCTAAGTATGATGCATATTCCAGGTGCGAGTATCATGCCAACTCTCATGGAACATACCCTTGAAGGATGTTGTAGTTTCAGACACAAGGTCCGAGATTTGATCGACAATAAGCAGTTGACTTTTGAAGAAAGGATCCCATTAGTAAACGGTCACCCTTTGCTTTGAAAAAATCCAAAGACTAAGAAGAATCCCCTAAAGTCAGTGGATCAACAAGGGGGCTTATCTCTGGATCATTAGGCCTTTATCATTTCAGTTTGTGGTTTCTTAGTTGTTAGATTTCATATTCTATAAACTTGTATCTTTGGATCAGTAATTCTAATGAAATAATCATGCATATTTTTGAAATTCGTGTTCACTCTTCCTTTACTATCACTTGTCATAAATATCATTTGTTCACTTCCATCTTCCATTTCACATATTTAACAAACTTCGATGGAGAATGATGAAAATACAATCGAATTTTGTTGATGTATGCTTTTTAATAGTAAGGCTTAGCTGACGATGTAAGGCATTGTTTCAATTCCTAAACAATGGAGAAATAAGGAGTTAATCTGTAGTTAACCCCCTCGAGCCAAAAGTCAGAGTTCTTTCTATTTTTGAAAAAAAACCTTAATTTCAACCAGGGGCAGGGTAGTCTTTCAATTAATTCAATGGCGTATTATATTCTCAAGATAAGTGATTTATCTAAACAAAAGGTTAAAGCATATCGCTTTCCTCGATACATCATTTAGAGAATGATCTAAGAAAATATTCGAGCGCATCATCTTCCCCACATTCATCATCCAAGATTGAGGAATCAACAAAGACAAAGTCCACGACGTCTTCTTCCTCAATACATCAATCAAGATTGAGGAAACAATGAAGACGGAGCTTACAACAATCAGCATGACAGTCACAAGTGTCAAAATCAAAAAGAAAAAAGAAGTTTGAAAGAAAAAAATAAATAAAAATCTCGCTAAGTCAAAAAAAAAAAAAAACTTGACTTAAGCAAAAGGTAGGGCATCCCGATGGACTGCAAATTCAAAAGGAATTGGTCCATGCAAAATAAGGGATTAAAAACTAATAAATTAGAGAACAATCTTGTGACTTCCACTTCAAGAATCATCAAGGCTTCTCATTAACGCTTGGATCTTATCAGTGCTTGAATCTTATTAATTCTTGGATCTGATCAATGCTTTGCTTTGGCGCTTGGATCTTTATATATGTTTCTCATCATCTGCGCGACTACTAAATTTCTCTTGGGGATTAAACGTATATGTTGCATTAATTGAAATTAGGAATGGAGAACATCAAGGAGAATGGGATAAGCTAAATAAAATTTGAGCCTTAGATATTTTTGTTTTTTTAAACCATGAACCAGGCCACGTTACAACCTTCAAAAGTCCTAATTGAAGCTAGGTTCACTATGAAATCATACTCGGTAAAATTTGTGTTAAACTGACTCCTATATTTGTTAAAACTATTTCTAACTACTTCGCTTCTTCGAATATCCATCTCTAAATAATCCATTTCTATTCAAACTTTGATTTCAAGAACTTGCATGTGCATCAAGTGGAATTACTTTTTCAAAATGTACAATTTTATCTACGAATCAATAATTAGCATCAAGGAGATTTCAAAAGAGGGTCTGATCAAAGGCAGCATTTCCAAGAAGCTTCTAACTAGGGGAAAACATCTATGGAAGAACCCTATAAACAGGGGCAAAAAATAATGATTGTATGGGTATATCACATGAAGATATTATTGACAAGGGTGATCATTCTAAGATTCAATCAACTTGGATCAAATTTCAAAGCACTGTTCAATCAGGGGCATACCTTTAAAAAGAGAATTTCTTAATCAAGTCATATCACAACAGGATATGACACAGTTTTCTCGTTTCAACAAACCTCCCAAGGCCTTGATAATCAGGAGCAACCTTCCAAGATTCAAATGTTGGGGAAGTACGTACCAAGTTCATCCTACTGCACGTAGGGTGAAAATTCCCCTTTAAGAAACTTCAAGTACAAACTTTTAGAACTTCGAATACTTGGGGAAATTTATGTCAAGTTCATGGTGAGGTCTAAGTTCTTTCTGAGGGTACTTCCTTCAGATCCAGGAGATTGAGGGGCACCTCTTTCAAAATTCAAATGGTGGGGCAAACCACTGCAAGTCTCAATCAAAAGCAGTTGATTCAAAATGGTTCATTAAAGCCAAGCATTTTCAAGAGTCTTTTAATAAGGGGCATAATACAAAATAGTTGGGTCATTCACATTATGATCAAACTGTTTCTAAGATCATATCAAAGAGAATCTCCTCCAAGACCCTACCAACAAATTAGGGAAAGACAGTCCACATAGAGGCAAGCTCTCCGCGTACTTTCATAATCTCCAGTAGATCTTTCTCCTACATCATCAATCTTCGAGTTCAAATCGAGTATCGGGAAATCATGATAGTAAAACATTCAACCATCATGTGAGAAGCAACCTTGTCGTATAGGCAAACCTCTATGCTTTAATCATCCACGACCCATCACGGGGGCACCATTAAAAAAACCATTCAAGTCATAATCATGAAGCATAAGGCTGCATAAATCATGCATTAGGGCTTTTCTATCCAAAATCGAGCTATACTTATCATCTCATCCATCTGACGAATTCTGACAGCATGGATCAAGCATATCTAAAAAGAGCCCAAGTACGCGTTTGCAAAATCCAAACATCCATTAATACATATCCAAGTCACTCACTACATACATCAGTCAATCATTACATTTCATGCATCAATCAAATATGCATTCATAGCATAAACCATGTTTCATGTGAAGACAATCATCATTATCGATCAAGCTACCTAATTCTATGTTGAATCTCAACAGTAGATTCCCTTGGTTAATCTCGGTATATGATTTTCTAAAAGACCTCGGCAGAGGGTAATTCTACATTGAATCTCGGCAGAAAATTCCCCTGGTTGATATCGGCAGATGATTTTTCTGAAGATCTCGGCGAAAGGTAATTCTACATCGAATCTCGGCAGAAGATTCCCCTGGTTGATCCCGACAGATGATTTTCCAGAAGACCTCAGCAGAAGGTAGTTCATAATCGAATCACGGCAGTAGATTCCCCTGGTTAATCTCAGAGTTTAATTATCTAGAAGACCTCGACAGAAGCAAATTCTCAATCGAATCTCGGCAAATGATTATCACGAAGACCTCGACAGAAGGTAATTCTACATTTAATCTCGGCAGTAGATTCCCCTGGTTAATCTCGGCAAATGATCATCTAGAAGACATCGGTAGAAGTTAGTACTCAATAGAATCTCGGCAGTAGATTCCCCTAGTTAATCTCGGCAGATGGTTATCCAGAAGATCTCCGTAGAAGATATTTTCTCAACAGAATCTCTGTAGTAGATTCTCCTGGTTAATCTCAGCAGATGATTTTCCAGAAGCTCCCGACAGTAGGTAGTCCTTAATTGAATATCGATAGTAGATTCCTTGGAAATCTTGGCAGTAGATTATTGTGATACGGTGGAAGAACTGACTCTTTTTGGAATGTTGGTTTGCGTTTTGCGTTTGTTTACGCAAAATCTCGCGGTAAGGAAGAGTCGTCACCGAATTTTATTTTATCCAACAAGGAAAGGAAAAAAGCACAGAAAAATTCCTTTTTTGAGATGTTTCTCGGGTTCGGGGGGTAGATTATAGAAAGGGAAGTTGTTAGCACCCTTTATATCTGCGGTTATCCACGGGCTCTTAGGTACTTGCTCAATTGTTTTCAAAATTGTTTTCTTTGTGCTTGTGGGTTTGAAAAAGTTTTTGTTTTGAAACTTCGATTTAACTCTTGTTTCTATCCTCAAGAGAGTATGAAGTGTTTTTGAAAACTTTGTTCGAAAAGTGTAAGTGTGAAAAAGATTTTGTTTTTAAAAGAGCAAGCATCTAAGAACCATCTACCTACTCAAAACAGGAATCGTTCTATGCTAATGTCCTTTAGACAATTCTATCCCACTATTGATGAGTAGGTAGCACCGTCGTTGGAGTTAGAGGGTCAATTCGAATTAGGGACTTACGGTCACTAAAGCAATGTTAGAACGCCTTAGCGGTAACCCTAATGTCTTAGATCATTTGTTTTGAGGCAACAATATCTGAGGCAACCGTTTCGAGGCGACTATGATCTTTTAGACCATAGGGCAACCTCTAAAACGACCTATACTTAATGACCGCGTACGAAGGCAACCAAGTGGAGTGTACCCTAAGAGTGTGCATGTGCGAGTGTGTTGTTTTCAGTTTATTTTTATCTGTCTACATGTTAAGGGTGATCTAATTTGATTTTAGGTTAAAACATTCAGTCTTGTCATGCATCCCTATTATCAAACATCTAACAATTATAATTTGCGGAAATAAAATGCGGAATTTAAATTACAAGGCGTCGGGTATTAACATCGCCAAAGACAAACCCTTTAAAAATAAATAAAACGATAAAAATAAATAAAAGTCCTATTTACTATTACAATCCGGAAGAAAGTACATTAATATGATAAAAATAAATAAATCGCGCGGGAAATTAGATCGAGTGCGAGTTTAGGGTTTTGACCCTTTTTGAAAGAAAATATCTTTTTTTTTGGTTTTTTGTTATTTTTATTTAAGGAAAAGAAATTAAATCTAAATTAATCACTAAATTAAATTAATAAACTAATTAAATGAAAAATTATTTTTGTAGTTTTTGATTATTATAAGAAAGAAAAATGGAATTAATTAAATTAATGGTTAGTGCCTAATTAAGTCTAATTAATTATTTATTTACAAAATAAGTCAAAGTTATTCTAGAATTAAAACCTAAATTAATTAATTAGTATTTATTAAAAAATGAAAGTTAAAATTTGATAGAATAAAAATATTTTTGTGATTTTATTTTATAAAAAAAAGAATTTTGTGATTGGTTAGAAGTTAAATAAAAATAATAAAACAATTAAAATAAATAAACAAAATAAATACGAAGAAGGAGTTTGGGCCTGAATTTTGTGGTATAGATAACAATTGGGAGGCCCAAAAACGCTGGCCTTTGTTGACTCTTGGTGATCTGGTGCCTACGCATTGACTGGCGCCTTGGTGGACCATCAGCTTGGAACCATCAGATTTGGCCTTTGGCCATCTGGCCATTGGATGAATGAGGATGCATGGTAGGCTGCACGCTTGAGTATGCACGTGATCATCTGAAAAACAAAATTATTAAGGAAAGTGGGGGACCTGGGATTCGAACCCAGGTCCTGAAGGAAATTGCTTCGCTTGCCTTGCCACTATGCTGTGTTGGTCTGTTTGTTAATAATATACAAAGAAAACATAATATAATAAAAAACCAATCATATGCCAGCAAAACAAAAAAGGGCGCGCTTGGTTTGAATGGACGTATGGGAGAACGACAACTCATCATCTCCTTCCTAAAAAACCTGCAAATATTACCTGTGGATTTTTGTCCGCAGCTAAAAACGCAGCATCATCCAAAAATCCTCCTCAGGCCTTGAAAAGAGAATCTAAGGCTAGGGTTGAGTTCGTCTCAACCCCCTGGACACAACCATGTCCATCTTGTAGCTTAATTTCACCTGAAAAGAAAATCCCCAAAAACGTCCAAGAAACCCTAGCTATGGCATTTTGCAGTACAGGTTACATAAACAAAATTGAATGATGCAAATAGCTTGGAAATGTTGTGAGGATTACAAATATGCCAATATTTTTCATTATAGATGAAAGAATGATAAGCTTCGATTTCAAGAACATGGGTGGTTATCGTGACACTTACAGCGCGTTTGGATGTCTGAGTAAGCTTGCTTTGGATTGGTTTAGCTTGAGTGAATGCCCAGGAAGCGATTGGGACAGGTCTCAGCCCTTGAAAACACCTTTAAACACGATTTCGATCTCAAGCTTTTTGTGACTTTTTGGAAATCTTGTTCTGCCTCTCTCTGCAATTGCCAACCCTTGTTTCGTTTTTTTCTGGCTTGCTTATGTATTGCTCATTGTATTAGGTCAACAAAACGGATCCAAATCTTCTCCTATCAATGCTTGCATATTTGATTTTATCTCCCTTTACAAACTTGCCAATTTTGCCTAATTTCAATCTTTTTGCACATGATTTGGTGTGATTCGAATTTGATGATGATAAAGATTGCAATCAAATCCTGAAATATCCAAAAAAAACTTGTGTTATCAAAGCATTGGATTTTATATGATTTTATTTGATTAAAAATGAATAAATTCAATTAAAAATCAAATTAAATAATAAAAATAAAATATGGGCTCATGGCTGGAGCTAGGACACGTGGACAATGATGAAAACCCAAATCAAGTGGAAAATAGTGGGCCCATTTGACAAAATTTGAAGTTTTGGGGATAGTTGACTTTTGGCAATTTTGCAAAAATGTCCAACTTCAACAATGTATAACTTCTTCAATTTTGAACTTTTGGAAGTGTTCTTGGACTTTTTAGAAATCTTGAGATGTCCTATAACCAACCCTTTTTGTATAATCTCATTTTGATATTCCATTCTCAAGTTATAAGCTTTGGAAAAAAAGGTGTTTTGTTGACTTTCAAAAATGACCTATAATGTCCAAATTTACAACTTCTTGTGAGTGAATTTTTTTATCTTGGGGTATGAATATGGATTGTAAGAAATTTCATCCTCTTCAAAATGAGCTTTGGATGGGTCATTTCGCATAAAGTATGAGAAAGTTATGCTTGGTCAAAGTTGGGTTGACTTTTCCTGCAAAACCCTAATTTAGCAACTTTTGAGTCTTGATGAATTTTGAGCAATCCTTGATGAATCATGATAAACCCTCGATAAAATGATGAAATATACTTCAAAATGAGAATGTTGTCAAAAAAATCTTGAAGTTTGACTTTTCATAGGTCACAATTGACTTTTGCCCTAGCACATTCGATTTTTGGACCTTTGAGCAATTGACTGAGCAAACTTCCTCTGCAAGGCTTGAAATTTGACATGGATGATCTTGAGAACATATTAGGACATTAGTGAGCAATTGAGGTCATTTGGATTTAAAGATATTGATGCAACACAAAACCCTAATTTGGGGTTGACTACCTTAGGAGATAGCTTCTCTGTCCAACTCTTGAGCAACCTTGAGCCACTTGGAGATTTTCCTTGCAATGTTTTGAGAAATATGAGAGGGCAAATTTTGGTTACAACAATTATCCTTTAAAAATCCTCATATCAAGTATGACGTACACATAACCATATCAAAATCTCAAGGTCATTCACAACATTTGGTGCATCTAACATACAAAAAAACCAAAAAGGCATTTGATAAAACATCAAAAAGCATTTTGGTTAGAAAAACATCGAAATAAATCCACTTATATTTTACGCATAAGCCTATGTTCACATCTACACCTACGCCCATGTATACGTCTACACCTACGCTTACGCCTACGATACAAATATCAAAACCCTATTCATCATGTTCACACCAATTCATCATGTTGGGGAATCGATAACTCAAAACCAATGGTTTAAAAGGATAGAATACCAAAAATACTTTTCACAACATTTTGGGGCATATACACACATTTTTCACATATAAAAATATTCGGGGCATACACACATTCATATAGCCATCTTTGCAGCCTTATATATCAGTCATATGTGTACTAAAATGGGAAAACTCAGGATCATTGGAAAGAGAATACCTCATACTTCATTTTTGTCCTTGAGGACATATCTTCAAGAGGTCCATAGATTGTGAGATATTTGAGAGAGAATTTATTAATCCATTTAGATTTGAGCTTTAGCACTTTATAAAAATTCTGATCAACTTTAACATAACCTAGTGACATTCTTTAAGTTCAAAATACTTATGAATCAAGGTTTTGTTTTAAGTTGAGCTCAACTACAAAATTGTACATCTCACTTTTGTCTACAATTTTGTAAAAAGAAGTTATTCAAGAGAATTCTCCTATCAAAAGATATAAATGGGAGAATTCGTGAGTTTGTCAGGTTTGAAATCCTGAGTACTTGGAGAAAATTCTGAAACATTACAAAGTGACCAAGTTTGTGACTTTGAGGAGAATTTTTATGATGATCCAATATTCCTTTCAATTTACTTTGAACAACAAAGTTACTCTATCATGAATGATCTCTCTCATGACTGGATCATTAATCACTAAGCTAGAGGCCAAAGAAATCAGTGACTTGAAACTTTTGACATGACAAGTAACTCAGAGGTTTTGCTAAAGTTGAAGTCAGTATGAATGAGTGGTTTTCAAGGCCAATTTCAATGAGCTTGTAAGTGGCTTTTCAAATAGAGTTTAATGCCAAGATTGTTCACCTACCTTCCTTATTTCATATGATCTATAGCTTGTAGCAAATGGAGCATCATAGCTCAAGATGTGAGATCATGAATCTAGCTGCATAGAAGCGGGTACAAAGTAGGGTATCTGGTCATGTTTAACACTTTAAGGCATAATTATGCATATTCCTTGAGCACTAACATTATAGCCACGCATACATCATCTAATTTCTCCATTTATCCAAGCAATGCATGGCATGCATGTATAATGGAAAGAAAATGCCTTTAATAGGAAGAGTCTTTACACCACTTAGTGACCAAGGCATTTTGGCATGTCCTGCATTCACTTTGTTACTTATTTTTATTCAGTTGAGACAACAACAACACAAATCTTTCATGAAAAACGTATGGCTTCATAATCCTTTCTCTCTCCATTCAAAAAATCTGAATAAAACTTGGAGAGTAAA
Source organism: Vicia faba (assembly GCA_948472305.1). Lineage (NCBI taxonomy): Eukaryota > Viridiplantae > Streptophyta > Magnoliopsida > Fabales > Fabaceae > Vicia > Vicia faba. Next base: position 1,114,331,774 of record OX451740.1, read on the forward strand.
GTGAGAACACGCGCCTGGGATTTTAGCTTCCACTATATAAAGCCATGTTCATCTTCCTGTAAGCTGGTTACGATCCAGTTAGAAAAATCTCAACAAACTCTCTCACTCAGTCTCCCTCATTTATCATCTTCACGCCCTATCTCTCGTTCTTCATCTTCACGATTCATGAATCTTCAGCATCTTCTCATAACTCTATGAACTGAAGAGATATCATCTCCCTCTTCTTCTTCGTAAGCAAGGAGATTCTCACATCTGGTTCCTCTATTCATCGAAGCTAGCTCAGTTATGATTCTGATCGAGTTATCATTCAAAAATTCAAGCGTCTTCTGAGTTTATTTCTCAGCAACATGAAGAATCTTCAACCTCTCATCTTTATCATCTTCAAGATTCAAGGAGCAGCTTGTAGAGTTTTTTGAAGAAATTCTTGTTTGTACTATCATCTACATGTGAGTTCTAGAAATTCTCTTCTCATCATCTTAGGGCTTAGTGTATAGACTCATGCTTGCATCTGTGTGATCTAAACACTGGAGGATGAAGCTAGCCTCATATTTTTTTGTAGTCATCATAATATGGTTGAAAAAATTCTCTGATCTTCTCATTTTCGTAATTTTTCTTAATGTTTGAGTCATATTCAAGGAAAATAGAGGTTAGATTAGGAATCAGCGTGTGAAAACGATTAGGTTAGGGTGCTCCTAAAATATTTTGATGAAGATTCATCAACTCCGGCCACCTGAGGCGCCGGAGAAGATGACCAGAAGTTCTTTGCTCCGGCGGATCATCTCTATCCAATTTCACCTTTGCTCTAGGCGTGTCTCAATCCTGTTGGACCATGTTAATCCCTACTGAATTTTTAATTTTGTTATATTTTCCTCTTTTAATTATTAACTACGCTCCTAGATATTTAATTTATAATGAATGATGATTTCTGATTAGACATGGAATAATATTTGTTTTTTTTCCAGTTAATTGAGACATTGCCTGATTGATGAATGTTAGAGGAACATAGAGATAGAACTTGACATAGCATGATATGAAAAATCTAAGTTTTTGTTTATCTTTGCGTTAAAACAATGGGCCTAGTGTGTTTCTGTTTCACACCCCCACGCATTTTGGGCCTTAGCGCCACCCAACATGATTTAGTTTAATTTAGAATTTGTTAATACAACCTTTTGGTTTCATGTTTCACAATTTTTTATACTTATACAATTTTTCTTATAATTAGGGATGGCAGACATATCCAAATCTGTGGGGCTCAACTCAAGTTGACTGGATTCGGGTTCGGGTGCCACCCGATATTTCGGGTGCGGGTTTGGATTCACTCAAACCCGCACCCGAAACCCGAAACCACACCCGCTTAGACATTAAATTACATAAGTACCTCTAAATATATATAAGTATAAAAATTTAAGACCTTAATTTTAACTGTAATGTTACCAAACTTGATGTAAAGTTGTAATTTAATTCTTTAATTTCTTTGAGAGACTTTGATGAAATTCTTGTGTTTCGAATTTCAATGTTGTTGTTGTATTTTTGTGTATTTATTGCACGTGTAGACGTGGGTGTTATTTTGCCACTAGAATAACCTTGGTGTTTGGGTTCGGGTTCGGGTGGTGATTTCAGGTGCGGGTTTGGGTAGTGTAAAACCCGCACCCGATCCGACCCGTTGTCATCCCTACTTGTAATTTCCATTTTTATGACTCATAAAAAATCTATAAAAAATACATTCCTGACTCTTTAGTGTCTTAGGAACTTTATCATGATTTTTGTGTATATTTTATAATTGGTTCTCATTTTCCTTTAATTGGTTTTTGTCAATGTGCTTCGAAGTGATGTTCATCCTTGCATGTTTTGGTGCAATCTTTTATCACTTCTTGGCAATTAAAATCCACACAAATATGATTCTGATTCTTTCATGCCTTAGGGATTTTTAGATGAATTTTCCCCATTTTTTAATTTGATTTTCAGGTTGTTTTAATTCCTTTTTGTGAAGGTATGCTATTTGACTATCTTTTGATCAAGGCTTGTGTTTGATGATTGTTGCTCACTATTTTGAACCACTCTTTTTGCCATGGTGTCATACCCCAAATTTTCTCTACGGACTTCTATCTCTTATTCTCCAGAGTTATCATTAAAAATTCACGGGCCTTTCTAAATCAGAGAAGGCCCATGTGAATTATTAAAATCCATTCGTCCCGCAAGGGGGTATATTTGTTAGAGTATAATAGCCCATTTCAAAACTTGAAGATTCTATCTCATCAAGAATTTTTGGGTCTTTCTAAATCAGAAAGGTCCATATAAAGATTATATCCCAATTCCAATACTAAAAAGGGGGTGCGCGCTATTAAAAACATCTTGGGTCATTTCTAAATCAGAATTGCTCATTTAGATGGAAAGGTGTATAAAACAATCCTTTTTGTTTAAAGCCTAATAATTAACATACGGCCCACTTTTGTTTTTTTGTAGAGACTGTGTTTGTTTTATTGATTATTGATTTGAATTATTATTATTAAGGTGTTTATTTTATTAATGTTGAAAAAAGATTGAACTGGCAGGCCCAAAGCAGTATGGGTCATTTTAGTTTTTTTGGATTTGTTTTGGAAAAAATGTTTCGTTATATTATTATTATTTATTATTATTATTAGTATTATTATATTTATTATGTTAATATGATAAATGTTGGATTAAGAGGCCAAGGACTTAAAACCCTTAAACGTGCAACAGGCCCAAAATAAATGCTTGGCCCAAAACCAAATCACAGAAACGTGTACTGTTTTGATCCAAAAAAAAGTTTTAACCAAAAACAACTATTGTTCAAATCAAATCATGTATTCATAAACTTTCCAGAACAAAAGCAAACCAATTATAGAAACAGAATCAAACTAATACATAAGCAAATCGATCCAATTAAATAACTAATCAATACAAAAATCAAAGCTTTATGTTAATACAGAAACAGATTAATACTACTCAAAACCAAATTAAAACCTTGTACAAACAATTACAGACAGATTAAAAAACTTCCTAAAATACCTAACTCTAAGAAAACTGTAAAACCTAAAACTAAAAATAGAGAGAGGGGAGGAAAAGATTTATAGATAACGGAGGAATTTACGGAGAAAAGATACAAGTCTCAGGGAGAAAATCGTTACAAAAAAGTTGACAGAGGGAGATAAGAAGGATAGTGAAGCTCAGCAACTGTTGCTGCCATTACAATTTAGGATTTTGACATCTGAAAAACTTGTTCTCCTTTGTTCCACTGCTGCCACCTTTATTGTCACACTGCCGCTACCACCTTCTTCATCACACCGCTGCTACCTCCATCTTCATCACCATCCGCCGCCGCACCTGCAAACAACAGAAAGAAAAGATTAGTGAAGAAGAGATTTGAATAGAGAAGCGAAGAAACATGACGATCTAGGGATCACCCAACTTCTTTTTTTCTTTTTTTTATGTTGTTGTATTTGATTTAAGGGTTGAGGTGCATGAGTTTGTTATGGCATCAGAGAGGGAGAAGGAGCGTTATCGCCGCCGCTGCTTAGGTATATTAGGTTTTTGGTTGTGAGAAGAGAGGATTAGGTCTAAGGCAGAGAGAAAGAAAACGATGAAATGAAATAATTCTAAAAAATGAAATATAGTATGTCTCATAATCACACGCTTGTTATCCCACGGTTATTACCGTGTACCTTCAAGCATCACCACATGATAACCATCTGAACATCCAAAATGTGTGTCCATTGTGTCACCATGTGCTTCCCCTACACCTGATCCAAATGGATCAAAGGTGTATTCCCTGGGCCAGACCCATTTACTATCTGCACACCCTTTTAGTTTATTTTGCCATTACGTTAAAAAACAGCACCCGCCAGTCTTATGGACCAAGTCCAAAATCTGGACTTTAGACCCTATTGCTCACACCCCATACTTTACTGCATAGCTTAAAAATACACCCCCATGCATTTTGGGCCTGAATTCAATATTTGAATTCAGACCCACGCTTTTAACACTTCCTTATTTTATTACCTTAACCAAATTCGCACCCCCTACATTTTTTATTTATTTTCTTTATTATTTTATTTTATTATTTTTATATTTCCTATTTTTATATATTTATAATTTTAATATATTTATTATTATAAATCAAATATATTATTTTCCAATCCATAACAATTATTATTTATTTTATTTGCATTAAATTATCTTTTAATCATGTATTTTACATAAGATAGTTTTTTTACAATTAATACTTAAAAATATTCAACCAAACACCAAATCATTTTTCAAAAATAAATTAATTCAACAATTAATTTTCGAAAAGGAGTACGAAGCATATTTTAATTAACTGCACGTTTGGTCTAAAATTTCTGTTATTCACACACACGGGCTAAGTATAAAGGGGAATTAAAATACCTGCATAATCTCTAAAAAGCACAAACCCTATGAACTACGAATTGAGACTTTAATTCCTCATAAGAGGATACATAGTCATACAATAAAAATCGTGGCAAGTTCCTCTAATAAACATAAAAAACCCTATTTCCTAAAAATTATGCTTCTAATCCTAGTATCCTTGTGAACCATGTAGATGAGGGGTGCCTAAAACGTTCCCTTCGTCTAAGACCGAGTCCAACAACCTAGAATATCTGAACTTTATAGGGTTATCCTTTATATTCTCTTCCTTAGGATAAAAATTAAGGGTGGCGACTATGTATTTAAAACTAGTTGCAACAGTTGGCGACTCTGCTGTAGACTCAACCCTAGGTTTAGAAGCCTCCTCTTTTGGTTTTAGGGTTTTTCTTATTTATTGGGTTTTTATTTCTTGCTCATTTGATTATTTATTTATTTTATGCTTATTTTTTATTATTCATTATATTATTATATCTGTGGTGGGATTTAAAATTTGCAAAATTATTTTCAAAAACCCTTAGAAAGAAGGTTCGTCTATTAGCCAAAGGGATACATCATCCCTAAGAGTTTATGTGACGACTTCGCCTAGAGTCGGTGGAATTCCGTGAAAGGAATGCCTCTCAAGAGACATCCTCTTGGGAATAGGACTTTGGAATAACACCTATGACTCTTTGTACGGCCTTTAAACCAAAAACTCATGATGAGACCTTTCATAATCTAGAGACGAAAGTTTCAGTCTATAAAGAGGCTCCACTTAAGGGAGGCCCTTGTGCATTTCCCTCTAGTGTTATTCATGATACCCTTAAGGAAGTCATCTTATGGGGAGGGTAGAATATCCGTAGGCCAAAACTAGGAGCCTACCTTCTAAGGGTACCTTTCACAAATTCCACTATAATTTGTAAACCCACGAGGGTTATCTTTTCTTCCACTACTATCTTTAGCCCGTAGGGCTTCCGCCTATGTCATAATCCCTAGCTTGTAGGGATTTTACGTCGTCTTTCATTGGAAATAATCCTTAAGGAATTCCTACCTGTCTCAACCTCTTAGACAGTGTAGGATATCCTTAAACCCCTGTCTATTATTTTCTTCGTCCTTAAGGAGTTTCTGCATGTCTGAATCTCTGATTCAGTGTAGGATATCATCATATCTATCATTAAACTTGTATAGGATACCCCTACGTCTACCCTCATAATACATCTACATCATATTGAAAACCCATGAAAATGTTTTGCATACCTAAAAGACAAAAACTATTTTTGTATACCCAAGCATTTTCATACATTCTCATTTTCATCCATTTGCACAAAGTTCATACCATTTACACTTCCACCCTTATCCAACTGTAATCAGCTAGCAACATTCTCGATAATCTCAAGCAAACTCAAAGCATGTCCCAAGAAGCCATGGAGGAACACAAAAGAGGACAAGAACGGTTTAAGGAGGAGGTCCACCAGCTGAAGACTCAAATAAACTTGATTATGCAATTATTACTGAGGAGCAAAGGTAACCCTTCGTCATCCCAGCCACAGGCCTATTCAACACCATAGATGCCACCATCATGGGAAGTTCCCCCACTCAACAACAACTACAACAACCCTATTAACATAAGGGATATTCCCAACAAAAGGTAAGACGAAAACTACCACCATAAAGATTTGATCCACTTCTCATACCTCACAGTCAGCTACTACAACATTTACTCAAGGCATCTCTTGTTGAGCGGAAGTCACTGAATCCTTCAAATGGGACACTCCCTCCTAAGTATGATTCAAATTCCAGGTGCGAGTATCATGCCAACTCTCCAGGACATACCCTTGAAAGATGTTGTAGTTTCAGACACAAGGTCCGAGATTTGATCGACAATAAGCAGTTTACTTTTGAAGAAAGGATCCCATTAGTAAACGGTCACCCCTTTGCTTTGAAAAAATCCAAAGACCAAGAAGAATCCCCTAAAGTCAGTGGATCAACAAGGGGGCTTATCTCTGGATCATTAGGCCTTTATCATTTCAATTTGTGGTTTCTTAGTTGTTAGATTTCATATTCTATAAACTTGTATCTTTGGATCAGTAATTCTAATGAAATAATCACGCATATTTTTGAAATTCGTGTTCACTCTTCCTTTACTATCACTTGTCATAAATATCATTTGTTCACTTCCATCTTCCATTTCACATATTTAACAAACTTCGAGGGAGAATGATGAAAATACAAAATAATCGAATTTTGCTGATGATGTAAGGCATTGTTTCAATTCCTAAACAGTGGAGAGATAAGGAGTTAATCTGTAGTTAACCCCCTCGAGCCAAAAGTCAGAGTTCTTTCTATTTTCGAAAAAAACCTTAATTTCAACCAGGGGCAGGGTAGTCTTTCAATTAATTCAATGGCGTATTATATTCTCAAGATAAGTGATTTATCTAAACAAAAGGTTAAAGCATATCACTTTCCTCGATACATCATTTAGAGAATGATCTAAGAAAATATTCGAGCGCATCATCTTCCCCACATTCATCATCCAAGATTGAGGAATCAACGAAGACAAAGTCCACGACGTCTTCTTCCTCAATACATCAATCAAGATCGAGGAAACAATGAAGACGAAGCTTACAACAATCAGCATGACAGTCACAAGTGTCAAAATCAAAATGCAAAAAGAAGTTTGAAAGAAAAAAATAAATAAAAATCTCGCTAAGTCAAAAAGAAAAAATCAAAAAAAAAACTTGACTTAAGCAAAAGGTAGGGCATCCCGATGGACTGCAAATTCAAAAGGAATTGGTCCATGCAAAATAAGGGATTAAAAACTAATAAATTGGAGAAAAATCTTGTGACTTCCACTTCAAGAATCATCAAGGCTTCTCATTAACGCTTGGATATTATCAGTGCTTGAATCTTATTAATTCTTGGACCTGATAAATGCTTTGCTTTGGCGCTTAGATCTTTATCTATGTTTCTCATCATCTGCGCGACTACTAAATTTCTCTTGGGGATTAAACGTATATGTTACATTAATTGAAATTAGGAATCGAGAACATCAAGGAGAATGGGATAAGCTAAATAAAATTTGAGCCTTAGATATTTTGTTTTTTTAAACCATGAACCAGACCACGTTACAACCTTCAAAAGTCCTAATTGAAGCTAGGTTCACTATGAAAGCATACTCGGTAAAATTTGTGTTAAACTGACTCCTATATTTGTTAAAACTATTTCTAACTACTTCGCTTCTTTGAATATCCATCTCTAAATAATCCATTTCTATTCAAACTTTGATTTCAAGAACTTGAATGTGCATCAAACGGAATTACTTTTTCAAAATGTACAATTTTATCTACGAATCAATACTTAACATCAAGGAGATTTCAAAAGAGGGTCTGATCAAAGGCAGCATTTCCAAGAAGCTTCTAACTAGGGGAAAACATCTATGGAAGAACCCTATAAACAGGGGCAAATACTAATGATTGTATGGGTATATCACATGAAGATAACTCTCTGACTCAGTCTCCCTCGTTTATCATCTTCAAGCCTTATCTCTAGTTCTTCATCTTCATTATTCATGAATCTTCAGCATCTTCTCATAACTCTCTGATCTGAAGAGATATCATCTCCCTCTTCTTCTTCGTAAGCAAGGAGATTCTCACATCTGGTTCCTCTATTCATCGAAGCTAGCTCAGTTATGATTCTGATCGAGTTATCATTCAAAAATTCAAGCGTCTTCTGAGTTTATTTCTTAGCAACTTGAAGAATCTTCAACCTCTCATCTTTATCATCTTCAAGATTCAAGGAGAAGCTTGTAGAGTTTTTTGAAGAAATTCTTGTTTGTACGATCTTCTACATGTGAGTTCTCGAAATTCTCTTGTCATCATCTTTGGACTTGGAGTATAGACTCGTGCTTGCATCTGTGTTATCTAAACACTGGAGGATGAAGCTAGGCTTACATTGTTTTGTAGTCATCATAATTTGGTTGAAAAAATTCTCTGATCTGCTCATTTTCGTAATTTTTCTTAATGTTTGAGTCATATTCAAGGAAAATAGAGGTTAGATTAGGAATCAGCGTGTGAAAACGATTAGGTTAGGGTGCTCCTGAAATATTTTGATGAAGATTCATCAACTCCGGCCACCTGAGACGGCGGAAAAGATGACCGGAAGTTCTTTGCTCCGGCGGATTATCTCTCTCCAATTTCACCTTTGCCCTAGGCGTGTCTCAATCCTGTTGGACCATGTTAATCCCTGCTGACCAATCAGATTGAATTTTTAATTTTGTTATATTTTCCTCTTTTAATTATTAACTATGCTCTTAAATATTTAATTTATAATGAATGATGAGTTCTGATTAGACATGGAATAATATTTGTTTTTTTCCAGTTAATTGAGACATTGCCTGATTGATGAATGTTAGAGGAATATAGAGATAGAACGTGACATAGCATGATATGAAAAATCTAAGTTTTTGTTTATCTTTGGGTTAAAACAATGGGCCTAGTGTGTTTCTGTTTCACACCCCCACGCATTTTGGGCCTTAGCGCCACCCAACATGATTTAGTTCAATTCAGAATTTGCTAATACACCTTTTGGTTTCATGTTTCACAATTTTTGATACTTATACAATTTTGATTATAATTAGGGATGGCAAATATATCCAAACCTGTGAGGCTCACCCGCACCTGAATCCGAGTCAACGGGTGAAAACTCGAGTTGACTGGGTTCGGGTTTGGGTGTCACCCGATATTTTGGGTGCGGGTTTGGGTTCACTCAAACCCGCACCCGAAACTAGAAACCACACCCGCTTAGACATTAAATTACATAAGTACCTCTAAATACATATAAGTGTAGAAATTTAACACCTTAATTTTAACTGTAATGTTACCAAACTTGATGTAAAGTTGTAATTTAATTCTTTAATTTCTTTGAGAGACTTTGATGGAATTCTTGTGTTTCAAATTTCAATGTTTTTGTTGTATTTTTGTGTTTTTGTTGCGGGTGTGGGCGTGAGTGTTATTTTTCAACCTAAATAGCCTTTGGGTTGGGGTTCGGGTTCGGGTGGTGATTTTGGGTGCGGGTTTGGATAGTGTAAAATTCGCACCCGACCCATTGTCATCCCTACTTGTAATTTCCATTTTTATGACTCATAAAAAAACTGGAAAAAAATACATTCCTGACTCATTGTTGTCTTAAGAATTTTATCATAATATTTGTGCATTTTTTATAATTGACTCTCATTTTCCTTTAATTGGTTTTTGTCAATGTTCTTAGAAGTGATGTTCATATAATACCTTGCATGTTTTGGTGCAATTTTTTATCACTTCTTGGCAATTAAAATCCACACAAATATGATTCTGATTCTTTCATGCCTTAGGGATTGTTAGATGAATTTTCCCTATTTTTTAATTTGATTTTCAGTTTCTTTGAATTCCTTTTTGTGAAGGTATGCTATTTGACTATCTTTTGATCAAGACTTGTGTTTGATGATTGTTTCTCACTATTTTGAACCACTCTTTTTGCCATGGTGTCATACCTCAAATTTGCCCTACCGATTTCTATCTCTTATTCTACAAAGTTATCATTAAAAAGTCATGGGCCTTTCTAAAGCAGAGAAGGCCCATGTGAATTATTAAAATCCATTCGTTCCACAAGGGGGTATATTTGTTAGAGTATAATAGCCCATTTCGAAACTTGAAGATTCTATCTCATCAGGAATTTTTGAACCTTTCTAAATTAGAAAGGTCCATATAAAGATTCCAGCCTATTCAAATACTGAAAAGGCGGCGTGCGCTATTAAAAAATATCTTGGGCCATTTCTAAATTAGAATGGCCCTTTTAGATGGAAAGGTGTATAAAACAATCCTTTTTGTTTAAAGCTCAATAATTAACATCTAGCCCACTTCTATTTTTTTTTGAGAGACTGTGTTTGTTTTATTGATTATTGATTTGAATTATTATTAAGATGTTTGTTTTATTAATGTTGATAAAAGATTGAACTGGCAGGCCCAAAGCAGTATGGCCCATTTCAGTTTTTTTTTGGATTTGTTTTTGAAAAAATGTTTCATTATAACATTATTATTATATTTATTGTGTTAATCTGATAAACGTTGGATTAAGAGGCCAAGGACTTAAAACCTTTAAATGTGCAACAGGCCCAAAATAAATGCATGGCCCAAAACCAAATCACACAAACGCGTACTGTTTTGATCAAAGAAAAACACATGTTTTAACCAAAAACAAGTACTGTTCAAATCAGATCTTGTATTCTTAAACTTTCAAAGAAAAAAAGCAAACCAATTACAGAAACAGGATCAGACCAATACAGAAGCAAATCGAGCTAATTTAATAACAAATCAATAAAGAAATCAAAGCTTTATGTTAATACTGAAAAAGATTAATACTAATCAAAACCTTGTACAAACAATTAGAGACGGATTAAAAAACTTCCTAAAATACCTAACTCTAAGAACACTATAAAACCTAAAACTAAAAACAGAGAGGGGAGGAAAAGATTTATAGAGAACGGAGGAATTTACAGAGAAAAGATACAAGTCTCAGGGAGCAAGTCGTTACAAAAAAGTTGACAGAGGGAGAGAATAAGGGTAATGAAGCTCAACCACCATTGTTGCCGTTCCAATTTAGGATTTTGACAATCGAAACCCTTGTTATCATTTGTTCTGCCGCTTCCACCTTCTTTGTCACACTACCGCTACCACCTTCTTTGTCACACCTCCGCTACCTCCATCTTCATCACCACTCGCCGCCGCACCTACAAACAACGGAAAGAAAAGATTAGTGAAGAAGAGATCAAAATAGAGAAGTGAAGAAACACGACGATCTAGGGATCACCCAACTTCTTTTTTTCTTTTTTAATGTTGTTGTATTTCATTTAAGGGTTGAGGTGCATGGGTTTATTGTGGCATCAGAGAGGGAGAAGGAGCGTCGCGCTGCCGCCGCTTAGTTATATTAGGTTTTTGGTTGTGAGAAGAGAAGCGAGGATTAGGTCTAAGGCAGAGAGAAAGAAAATGATGAAATGAAATAATTGTAAAAAATGAAATATAATATGTCTCATAATTACACGCTTGTTATCCTATGGTTAATACCGTGTACCTTCAAGCATCACCGCATGATCACCGTTTGAGCATCCAAAATGCATGTCCATTGTGTCACCATGTGCTCCCCTCGCCCTACACCTGATCCAAACGGATCAAAGGTGTACTCTTTGGGCCAGACATATTTACTATCCGCACACCCTTTTAGTTTATTTTGCAATTACGTTAAAAAATAACACCTCCAGTTTTATGGCCCAAGTCCAAAATCTAGACTTGGGCCCATATTGTTCACTCCTCCATTTTACTGTGTAGCTTAAAAATACACCTCCCTGCCTTTTGGGCTTGAATGTAATATCTAAATTCAGGCCCACGCTTTTAACACCTCCCTATTTTACTACCTTAACCAAATTCGCGCCCCCTACATTATTTATTTATTTTCTTTATTATTTTATATTTCCTATTTTTATATATTTAGAATTTTTATATATTTATTATTATTATAAATCAAATATATTATTTTCTAACCCATAAAAAATATTATTTATTTTATTTGCATTAAATCATCTTTTAATCATGCATTTTAAATAAGATAGTTTTTTACAATTAATACTTAAAAATATTCAACCAAACACCAAATCATTTTTCATAAATAAATTAATTCAACAATTAATTTTTGAAAAGGAGTACGAAACATATTTAAATTAACTGCGCATTTGGTCCAAATTTTTTGCTATTCACACACACGAACTAAGTGCAAAGGGGAATTAAAATATATGTGTAATCCGTAAAAAGCACAAACCCTATGAACTACGAATTGGGACTCTGATTCCTCATAAGAGGATAAGTAGGCATACGATAAAAATCGTGGAGAGTTCCCCTAATAAACATAAAAAATCCTATTTCCTAAAAATTGTGCTTCTAACCCTAGTATCCTTGTGAACAAGGTAGATGAGGGGTGCCTAACACCTTCCCTTCATCTAAGACCGAGTCCAACAACCTAGAATCTCTGAACTTTTTAGGATTATCCTTTATATTCTCTTCCTTAGGATAAAAATTAAGGGTGGCGACTCTGTATTTAAAACCAGTTGTAACACATGGTTAAAGGTTTATTTGTCCATTGTTTATATGTTGATTTTATTTAGTTGAGAATTGAATCATTTTTAAATTAATTTTAGGAGCCTAGATGCATGCCTAATTAAAAACACATGTTTGTGTAATTGTTTGATCTTGAAGCTTGCATTTATGCAATAGCTTAGGATTTTTTTTTGTGACATGATAGTTCACATAATAACATGCCTTGGGTATTGATGCCATGATTTTTGAGGTCTCTTTAGACCTTTGTTTGAACTTTTCTTTTGTGATCACACAAAAATGAATAATTATCCACTTGTTTTCCTAGTTAGGAGTTGATCTTTGGTGTATGATGCCGAATGCTTGGTTTTATGTTTAATTGAGTTCTTGATTAACATGTTAACATGTTTAGGTACCTCTTATCTTGGTTTTGATTTCATAATGGAGTCCTATTCTTAGTATATCATGATGTTTGACCTCTAAGTTGTTAATTGACTAGTTTTGACCTAAATTTGGCGCATAGTTTGCTTTAATCATGATATTTCTTGTAAACTTTTTTGTGATAAATTATTATAGTTTATCTAATTACTTGTGATGTTCTCTATCTTGTTTAATATTAAATTTACTTATCGTATAAGTTTGATTACTTTGTAAAAGTTTGAAAGCATGTTTCTCCTTTATCACTTATATTAACTAATTGTTTGAAATTTGTTGAGATGTGATGTCATGTGATTCTTTTCAACTTTAAGGAATGACTTATAACTTAATTATTTCTTAAATATATCTTTGACTTGTTTCCATAAGTAATCCTTAAGTCCATAACCTTTAGTGGTATAGTTTCTAGGAACTAGTTTGATCATCGATATAGTTTCTTTAGCCTTTACTTGCATGATTACTTTGAAATTCTTTCCCCACTTTTGGGATATGTTTGTGTGAGTTCTAGAATGTATACTTGCTGCCTTTGTTAGGCTTACACCTTACCTAAGTCCTATCATATTTGTATGTTACGCATTAGTATTATCCTTATACTCTAAGCCTTTAGTACTAGTGAAATTGTTGATTGCTTTTAACTTGGTTTGTAATTCCTTAGGGTAGAAGCACTTATGCATGACCCATAGGGTAACATCAGTGTTTTTGGTGTGACACATTCATGATATTTGATTAGTGACTTGAAATGCACATTAAATATTAGGCTTGTTTGACCATTGATTGCTTATTAGGTGACATACTTAGGTGTTGGATAGGCTTGTAAGATATCTTGTTTTATTGTTTGTATTCTTGCTTATGCCTCGGTATGTTCCCTTAGGTTAAATTGGTTCAATTTTGAATCAAGATAGACATTAGGCTTCTAAACCATGCATGCTAACATTAGGTAGATTTCCCTTTTTGTTAATCCAAACTTTAGGACCACCATTTTATGATAACATTAGGAATAGAAGTTCCCTTAGACTTTTCATTCCCCTTTTGCATCCATCAAGACAAAAACTTTCTTTTCCTCAATCAAATTTTGAAAACACTTAACAATAATGATGCAAACCATGTGGCACGAGCCTTAATTATTGAGGGGCATTATGAGGGGATGCGTTAGCTAACCTTGTACTTTATTTCAATCATAGTATTTAATGTGGTTAAATTCACCAAATCCATTCTCAAGGTAAAAAGACTAAACCAATTCAAACCTTTTTGCCTTCGGGATGCCCCCGGGCCCTTTCTTTTATGAAAACCTTTCCAGGTTAGAACATGTTAATTCCTTTCTACGACAACGTGTGACTTTCCAAAGTTCGAGCTGCAGTAGAATGTGAAGCTTAACATCATTAATTAAAAAACGCAAACAAACCAAAACTTATGAGCTGAACTATGATGCTCTAATTCCTTAAAAGGGATACGTAGGAATTAAGTTGCAGGGCCTAAGCGAGCACAACTATTTAAAACCTTTGTTTTCCTTGTATTTTTATTTTGCATTCATTCGTTCCTTTAACTTGTAAGTTTAGATAGACACACCCTTTGATTAAAACATCTAGAGTGGATCCGTGGAGTACCACAACCATGAGGGATGCTAATACCTTCCCATCGTGTGATACAGTGGGAGAACTGACTTGGGGTTTTGCGTTTGTGTTCGCAAATGTTTCGATTTAGCAAGAATCGCCGCCGACTTTTTATTTTATCCTAAGGAAAGATCAAAAAGCACAAGAAAGACCTTGGCGATGTTTTCTTGGGTTCGGGGAGTAGATTATAAAAAGGGAAGGTGCAAGCACCCTTTTCATCCATGGTTATCCATGGGCTCTTAGTTACTTGTTTAGATCACTTGCTTTTGCTTTTCAATTGTTTGAAATGGTGCTTTGTGTGTGGTTTGGAAAATGTTTTGAAAAGAGGCCATTGTTGTGGCAATCTTTGTAATGATTCTTGTTTGAATGTATACAAAGATGTATGTCTTTTAAAAGTTTGATTTGGGAAATGTTTTGAAATTGTGTTGTGAGGTGTGTTTGAAAATAGCAAGGGTGTTTTGCAAGTTTAATCAAGTAACTAAGAGTTATCTACCCTATTTTACTCAAAGATCTTTCCTATATTTTTTAACCCTTTTGACAGTGTTGTTTTACCATTTCATTTGGTAAATAACCTTGTATTAGGATGTTAAACGGGACAGGCGCGGGTCATCGTATAGACCATGATAGCAATTGTGTTAAGTATTTTTAGCAAATTTTTGAGGGACTAGATCATTTTTTTAGGCAACCAAGATAGCGTCATCGAGGGACTATGATCTTTTGTTTTGTTTTTGTTTTGCCAAAGTACTCAACATGCATAACATTACCCATTTTAAGGCAACAAGTGGATGAAACCCTAGGGGTACAAGTGTGCATTGTGTTGTCATTTTCATGCATTTTTGTCTTTGTATTAGTCAAGCTATTTGTTTGATTTTGGATTTTTTGCATACAAACCCTAATCTCTAACCATGGCATAATTGAAAGCATAAATGCGTAAAATAAATCTATACTATTACAACATTTGATATGGGAACTGGATACAATTTTTGAATGGGGATTATTTGACAAGAAATTAAAACCCTAATTTTACTATTACATTCAAATTGAATCAATGGCATAAATAATAAATGAACAATATTTAAATAAACAAATTAAATAAATATACAAAATATTATGAATTATGCAAAAATGTTTATGTTTATTTTTTATGTATGTAAAAAATATTTAATGCAGAAAAGAAAGAAATAAATAAAAAGATTATTTTTTAATAAGGGTAAAACCCTAATTTTCTTTTTAAGAAAGTAAATATATTAAATATACTATTTATATACAATAAAATAAATGTATATACAAAAAATAAAATATATTTAGAAAAAGTATTATTTTAGTATAAATAATAATAAAAATAAAAGTATAATATTTTCATGTTTTTATTCTCAAGTATTTATTAAATAAAATAAAAGTATGTATATATATTAATTATATTAGTTATGTCCAATAAAAATAAAATATATACAAGACAAAAATATATTTAGAACAAAGTATTATTTAAGTATAAATAATAATAAAAAATATATAATTTTTAATGTTTTATTTTTAAATTCTCATTAAAATAAAATAAAGGTATATATTCATTAAATTACTTTTATGTTTAGAAAAATTAAAATAAAATACAAAAATAAATGTGAGAATTTATAAAAAATATTTTGGTATTTTTTATGTTTGAAAAATAAGAAAACAAAATAAGAAATGAAAATAAAATGGAAAAATACAAAAGTATGAAGAAATGGGCCAGGGGGTGCAATCAGTAATGAGGGGGGTGTCAAAAATAAAAGAAGTCAAAGCCCAGCCCAAAGACAGACTTCATCTTCAACCTTGGTTCAAAATGCGCGCGCCCTGTACCAAACATGAACAACCTGCATACGTGCTCTAATGCAAAAACACATAACATCAAAGTTGTAGAGTTTTCCAAGACAAATTCAACCATATAAAAAACTTGTCCTAACTCTCAAAGACCAAAGAGAATTTCTCTGGCCCTAAATCTTAACCTATTTTTTTCAGGATATTCATGGACCAAATTCTCTTAGCATGCTTAACTAAAATGGAAACTGAGCATATGTACAGCTTCATGGCTATGAATACTACATTTTTTATTCACAACCCTAAGCCTAACTATTCCTAAATAGAGAGATAGGAAGTTGATAAAAACCTGTTTTAGTTGAGATCGTGTCTGACAATGTGGAGCTTTTCAATGAGGCCTGAGATGTTTGGGAGCTTGCTTGAACTTCCCCTGACCTTCTCCAATGCCTAGCTTGCCTTGAATGTGCTTGAACAAGCCTACAGAACTCAACCTGCACAAGCTGAAATCAAAATTGGCAAACCTTGTAAATGGAGTTACAGTTAGTGTTTAAGGGTTGGGATAGCTTGGATAGGTTGTATGGAAGGTGTTTGAACCAATTTGAGGCAAAACGCACGAGGGATTTGAGCTGTGGAAATCAAACTGCAGGGAGTGCCCTGTTTTGCCAAATGAAGAAGATTTTGTGCTATGGGAGGTTTGAGGGCTCAAAGGGTCGTGTTTCTGACTCAAGGGGATGTGAGAAAAATGTTCCAAATGTTTTCCAAGGCTGGTTTTCACAGATGTTCAAGTTATGTGATATTGGACATGTTTCTTGTATATGAAGCAAAAGTGGACAAGTGATGCAAAGTAGGCCTGTACAGGCTATCCATCAGCTTGCATACTATGCTATTGGCCCCTCAAGTTGGTGGATTTGATTTTCTGCACAAGATATGGCTCAATGCTCGAGGATGCTGTTTTGACATAAAGCAAGATTTAAGCAAAAATGGCAATGTTGCTTTTTCTATTTCGGGATTAATCTTGTGTGCAATGCTCTAATGACCAAAACAAAGCCTTATACCAATGGATTTGCATTTAATTATTGAGTATGGAATGGTTTTGAGGCCTGTAATCTAGTGCAAAGCAAGCTGATTAGAGTTTGCAACTTGTATCACTATGAACATGCCATGGATAAAAAGTGAGTTTTTTCCAACTTCAAGCCTTCGATTCTCCCTAACCACAAATGATTTTGGAGAGTTATTGAACATTTCGGAAAGCTTGAAACATTATCTACAATCTATCTTTGAAATTCAATTTGAGATTCCAAGTGGAACTATGTGAAAAATGGCCATGAAGATGGGTCAAAATCCTGCCTAAACTAGGGCAAAATTTCACTAAGTTAAAAGTTTCAAGGATCCTTGTTCCAAAAATTATAACTTGAGATCCAAGCTTCTTTTGGGAAAACTTTGTGAATCAAAGTTGTAGACTTTGTGGAGGACTACAACTTTCATGTTGGAAGTTTTTTTTAATCCAATTGCATCATGATGAAAATGTTGGGCAAAGTTGGGGAAAATTAAGAAAATTTCATAACTTAGAAAAATTCTAAGTTATGAAATTTTTCAACTTTAAACCCTAATTTGCAAAACTGGGTTTCCTGATGGAAAAGTTTCATGCTTTGACACATCTTGATGAAAAATGACCCTTGGCACTTGATTTTAACCAAAAAGTCAAAGTTTGACTTTTCAGTGTACAGTCAAATTTTGATCAGTTGACTGAAAAATTCATCTGTCAATCCAATGCAATTGAGATCTTTTGAACTTTGTGAATAGGTCAAGATGATTCCATTGAGTCCTTGAGTCTATGATTGAACCCAATTTTCCATTGGCTAGGTGAAAAATCCGAAATTGCCCTTGTGCAGTCAAAAACCCTAAAAATGACCATTTTGCCCTTTTGATGATCTGATCAAATATCTTGAGGAGTTGTGGTCCAAACTTGATCAAATGTTTCATGTGAGTCTATGATGTTGATGTGGATAAAAAATTATGAGGTTTGACTGTATATTGGCCATAGTTGACTTTTCCCCAATACAGCTGATTTCTAGGTCAATTGTCCAATTGACTGGGCAAAAATTTGATTCAAGGCTTGAAACTTGGTATGGACAAACTTATGAGTCCAAAATGAAGTATGAAAGTCACTTTGAGCATTGAAAGTCCAAAATTCTCTGTGCAAACTCAAACCCTAATTTAGGTCATCAGTGCGAGGAGATGTCTTAAGCAGTGCAAAACCCTAATCCTGTCTGGAGTTAAAAAAGTCTTGTGAAGGGGAAATCTTGATAAAATGAGAGGGAAAATTTTAGGGTACAACAGCTTCCCTTGTTCAATCTTCTTGAACCTGAAGAGTTAGATTGGCGAGTTTTCCTTTCGTGACGCGAAGGTAAAAGAGGATTGGACACTAGAGTGATTGTAAATTTGCACTCGTTAAAAATGTAGCTGAGGGAATGGGCTTAAAGATGCCATTTAGAGATGGTAGAATCTTGCGGGAGATGGGCTTAAAGATGCCATCCAAGATTTGTTTGTTGAGAATTAGGAGAGTGAATGTCAGAATGGTATCCGTATCTGGAACGTATCTGAGTTGTATCTGGAGATTGGATCTGTATGAGCAAGGGAATGGCGTCCGTGTCTGGAGCGTATCCAAGTTGTAACTGTATTTGATTCTTGAATGAATATCAGAATGATTGTCGTGTCTAGAGTGTATCTGTATTGTATCCGAAATCTGAAATCTGAATAAGTGATAGAAAGACATCCGTGTCTGGAGTATCTCTGGGCTGGGGAATAGATTTGAATGAGTGACAGAATGGCTACCGTGTCTGGAGCGTATCTGGAAGGTATCTGAAGTTGATATCTGTATGAATAGCAGAATTACTTCCGTGTCTGAAATGTATCCGTACTGTAACTGGGATCTGGACAAGTGACAGAATGACTTCCGTGACTGGAGTGTATTTGAACCTGAAGTTGATAGTTGAATCTGAATGAGAAATAAAATGGCTTCCGTGTCTGGAGCGTATCTAGTCTGTATCTGATTGCTGATGTCTGAATGAGTAGTAGAATGACCGTCGTGTCTGGGGTGTATCCATACTGTATCTGAAATAAGAGACCTGAAAGAGTAGCATAATGACTTCCATGTCTTGGAGTGTATCCGTACTGTATTTGAAATCTTTGAACATTTGTTAAAGGTAGCTTTTAATCTTATCCTAAAAAGGGTAAAATATTAGCTAAAACACAAAGTTATGTTACATGATATGTATGATGCAATAAAATGTGTTTTTATCAATGTTTAGGATATATGAATGTAATGGATGCGCATGTAAGCTGATTAGCTGTCTTGCCGAGGAAAATAAATCCTTGATAGCTGGAGATAATGAAATCTTTGACTGCTGTCGAGGATAATAAACCCTTGACCGTTGTTGGAGATTCAAGATCTTTGATTGCTGAGAATGGGAAATCCTTTGGACTACTGTTGGGGATTGAAAATCCTTGGTGACTTGTGGTGATTAACAAGAACTTTGACAACTTATGTGGGGAGTTGAGAATCCTTCATGACTTTCCTGGGGAATAAGGAAAACTCTGACGATCTCTACAAGGGAATTAAAACCTGGGAGGCTTGAACTGGAGAAATGAGAACAAGAATCTTTGTTCTTCTGGGAAATAACTCTGTGGGGAGAATGCTTATTCCGTCGAAGAGTTATCAAGAGCTTGGGTTGTATGCCAATCTACTGGGGATTTATGGAGGAAATTGGATGGTACTCCACCGGGGTTTAAGATTTGATGCTTTAGACTCCGTCGGGGAAGAAAGTTTTATCTTCGCCGAGGGTTTGTAGTTCAAAGTCTTCTGGCTCCGCTGGGGATCGGGAGTTTAGAAACTTAGCTCTGATGGGGATTTTGAAACTTAACTTCACTGGGGATGTGTATTTCAAGGTTTTAGCTCTGATGAAGAACTGAACGACATACTGCAGGGGATTTCCTCCGGAAGAGCTTAAAGACATTCTCCTATACTCTCAACCTATCGGTAATTATTATTTCTCATTTCGTTCTATTTGTAAGTAGTGATTATATTCAAATGCATATGCTCATTTAATAAATCATTGGACGTTTTCAAATAAAACACAAGTGTAAAAAAGAAAGAAAAACAAAACAAATTTCTGCACTTTGAAATATCTTTGTATTAACTTTGTGTAAGTATTTTGTATAAAGGAAACAGACATCCTAGTAAGAGAATGTTAGCATAAAAAATGATAAAAATTTATACAAAGAGAGATGGATATGTGTAACAATTCCATGGGGTTCCCATTCTGCTATAGCCTTCACAACTCTGAGTATCTTGTTCATTCGTTGCTTCGTCTGCAGATGATTGGATTGATCAGAAGCTTGGAGCTTGTCCGTGAAGAGATTGTCCTTAAAGTGATCCGACGAGACATATCATACGCTTTAATTCCCTAACTTTTGCCTGGATCGCCCTTTCGGGTTTTCGATCCACCGGGAAACCCTTTTTTGCCCAAGTCGCCCTTTCGGGTTTTCAACTTGTCGGGTGTACAGATTTTTTTGTTTATCCCTAATTTTTGCCTGAACCGCCCTTTCGGGTTTTCGATTCATCAGGATGTCCATTTTTTCCCAAGTCGCCCTTTTGGGTTTTCAACTTGTCGGGTCGTTTATGCGTAATATCTTTTGACTATGTCTGCATTCGCAGGGTGCGGCAGGTCATCACCGTCCATGGTGGTTAGAATCATTTCCCCACCAGAAAAGATGTTTTTGATCACAAATGGTCCTCCATAAGTAGGAGTCCATTTTCCCATGGGATCACTTTGCGGAAAGATGATCCGCTTGATTACAAGGTCCCCGACTTGATATACCTGTCTCTTGACTTTTTTGTTGAAGGCCTTGATCATACGTTTCTGATACGCCTGGCCATGGCAAACAGTAGTAAGTCGCTTCTCGTCAATCAAGTTGAGTTGATCAAGTCGGGTATGAATCCAATCATCTTCACTCAAACCAGCATCCTTCATGATTCTCAAGGAAGGGATCTGAACTTCCATAGGCAAAACAGCTTCCATGCCATATACCAAAGAAAATGGGGTTTCCCTAGTCGAAGTGCGTGCCATGGTACGATACCCGTGCAGAGAAAACGGTAACATCTCATGCCAGTCCTTGTAAGTGACTGTCATCTTTTGAACGATCTTCTTGATATTTTTGTTCGCAACTTCGACAACACCGTTCATCTTAGGCCGATAGGGAGATGAATTGTGATGTTGAATCTTGAACTGCTCGCACAGAGCGGTGATCATAGTATTGTTCAAATTTGTACCATTGTCAGTGATGATCCTGTCGGGGATACCATATCGGCATATGAGGTTCTGCTTGATGAAGCAGGCAACCACATTCTTTGTAACGGAGGCGAAGGAAGCTGCTTCGACCCACTTAGTAAAGTAATCAATGGCCACCAGGATGAAACGGTGTCCATTGGATGATGTAGGCTTGATCTCTCCAATCATGTCGATTCCCCACATCGTGAATGGCCAAGGAGCTGTTAAGACCTTGAGAGGAACTGGAGGAATATGTACCTTGTCAGCATAGATTTGGCATTTGTGACAAGTACGAGAATGTTGATGACAATCAGCTTCCATGGTAGACCAGTAGTAGCCTGCCCGTAGAATCTTCTTAGCCATCGTATGACCGCTTGAGTGGGTGCCAAAGGTTCCATTATGTAGTTCAGCCATGATCTTCTCAGCTTCAAACTTGTCCACACAACGGAGTAGGACACAATCAAGATTGCGCTTCTATAGGATACCATTGCTCAGAAAGAATTTGGCAGCGAACCTCCTTAAGAACTTTTTGTCGTTGACTGAAGCTCCTTCAGGGTATTCTTGTGCTTTGAGATACCTCTTGACGTCATGAAACCAAGGTCGGTCCACCACTTCTTCGGTATTAATCTCGTGACAATGTGCAGGTTCGTCCATTCGTTTAATGGTGATTTGAGGTGCCTCATTATCCTAGTTAAGTTTAAACATGGATGACATTGTAGCTAGCGCATCTGCTAGCTGATTCTCTTCTCGCGGGAAGTGCTCGAAGGTGATCTGCTCGAAATGTGGTAACAATGTCAGGACATGTTCTTTGTAAGGGATGAGGTTAGGGTGCTTAGTATCCCACTCTCCTTTGATTTGACTGATAACCAAAGCTGAGTCCCCAAATATAACCAAAGATTTGATTCCCAAGTCAATAGCAGCCTTGAGACCAAAGATACAAGCTTCATATTCGGCCATGTTGTTGGTGCAGATGAAGCAGAGTCTAGCAGTGAAAGGTGTATGGCAACCTTCTGGAGAGATAAGTACCGCGCCGATACCGTTCCCAAGTGCGTTGGAGGCACCATCAAAGTAAAGAGTCCATCGGGATCCTTGTTCAGGTCCGTCATATGGTCTGTTACCTTTAATGTTGTCCAATGTCATAATATCCTCGTCAGGGAAGTCGAACCTCATAGATTGGTAATCTTTGACGGCTTGATGAGCTAGATGGTCAGCTAGTACACTCCCCTTTATAGCTTTTTGGGTTGTGTACTGGATATCATACTCAGTCAGGATTATCTGCCATCTAACGATTCTTCTGGATAAAGCAGGCTTCTCGAAGATATACTTGATCAGATCCATTTTGGCAATCAGCCAAGTGGTATGTGTCAACATATACTACCTTAGCCGGAGAGCAGCCCATACAAAAGCGCAATAAGTTTTCTCGAGCAGTGAGTAGCGAGTCTCACAGTCGGTAAACTTTTTGCTAAGGTAATAAATGGCATGCTCTTTTCGGCCAGACTCGTCATGTTGGCCCAGTACGCACCCCATTGAATTATCCAAAACAGTTAGATACATGATTAGCGACCTTCCTTCGACGGGTGGCATCAAGATGGGAGGTTCCAGTAAATACTCCTTGATCTTATCGAAAGCAACTTGACAGTCATTGTTCCATTCAACCACCTGATCTTTCTTCAAAAGGTTGAAGATTGGTTCACAAGTAGATGTTAGGTGAGAGATGAACCTTGCAATATAATTTAGGTTTCCCAAGAAACCTCTGACCTCCTTCTCAGTGCGAGGGGCAGACATTTCTTGTATAGCTTTGACTTTAGCAGGATCAACTTCTTTGCCTTTGTTACTGACGATGAATCCCAAAAGTTTACCAGACCTGACTCCGAAAGTGCACTTTCCAGGGTTCAGTCCGAGCTTGTATTCTTTTAACCTGACAAACAGCTTTTGCAGATGGTCGAGGTGTTCTTCTTCTGTCTGTGAACGGGCTATCATGTCGTCTACGTAGACTTTAATCTCATGATGTATCATGTCATAAAAAAAGCTACCATGGCTCGCTGATAGGTTGCTCCGACATTCTTCAGTCCGAATGGAATCACTTTATAGCAGAAGGTACCCCACTGCATAACAAACGTAGTCTTCTCCATGTCTTCGGGGGCCATTTTGATCTGGTTGTACCCTGAAAATCCTTCCATGAAAGAGAATACCTTGTGTTGAGTTGTGTTGTCAACCAAGATGTCAATGTGTGGTAGTGGAAAATCATCTTTAGGGCTAGCCATGTTTAAGTCTCTGTAGTCCACACACATTCTGACTTTGCCGTCTTTCTTAGGCACGGGCACAATGTTAGCAACCCATTGTGGATAGGAAGTAACAGCCAGAAAGCCAGCATTGAACTGCTTCATCACTTCAGCTTTGATCTTTTCGGACATGTCGAGCCTCATTCGGCGGACTTTCTGTTTGATTGGTGGACAGTCTTCTCTTGTAGGGAGATGGTGAACCACAATATTTGTATCCAGTTCCGGCATGTCTTCATAGGACCAGGCGAAGATCTCAACATATTCATTCAACAGCTGAACTAAGCGCTCTTTGACACTTGGCTCCAGGTTGGCACCCACTTTAACCTCTTTTCTGTATTCGGAAGTACCCAAATTGATAGTCTCTAACAACTCTTCATGGGGCAGAATAACCCTTTCTTCTTGTTGCAAAAGTCTAGCTAACTCTCCAGGCACTTCACAGTCTTCATCACCTTCGTACTCGGCATGATTGACAAGATCTTCAGAGTCACTGAAGGCCGTAGCAGAATTGTTACCCATGGAATCCGGAGTGGATGGGTACTTGCATTTTGTGAGTGTGGGTGTGTGTAAGGGATAACCACCTTTAAACAAAATAAAATGTAAAAAGAAATAAAATGAACACAAAAGTTTATATATGAAAACATCCATGATTCATTAAAAATTGCATATGAAAATGAAGAATCAAAACCCTTACAAATGGACCTATATGCCCCAGGTAAGGCATAAGGCAAAAAGAGTGTACGAATTGTTTAATAATTATTATAGACCAAACAGGAAATGTTCAAAAGATAAATTACTAATTGATGAAAGTAATGGGAATGAAGTCTTTCGCCTCGCAGTTGTTTAGTCCTCCTTCAATGGTTGGAAAGATCCAGTATTCAAAATTTCTTTCTTCTTTATCATCCTCTAAAGCATGGATTCCATGATGAGTGATTTTCAATGGAGGTCCTCCAGCCCGGGAGCGACGCACAACTTTCTGACCAGCAGCAGTGAAACCCAAACCGAACTTATATGTCTTGTAAGGAAAATCTGGCAATTGACCCCATATTGCGCTTCCTCCTTCCTTGACTACAGACTCCGCATCTCTAAGGGATGACATCCGGGATACAGGCTTGGTAATGATGGGCACATCAATCATTGTCTTGGCTACCGCGACCTTAGGAGAAACCTCTTCAAAGTGTTGGAAAGATGTTTCTATGAATTCACCATCTAACTCCACGTAGCGGAAAGAGTTAAGGTGGATTATCATATACTCCTCCTCACCATGAACTGTTATGATCTTACCCTGGACTGGGTATTTGAGCATCTGGTGTAGAGAAAAAGTTATTGCCCCAGCGTTGTGGATCCATGGCCTTCCCAACAAGCATGAATATGAAGGACGGATATCCATCACATAAAATGTAGAGTTGAAAATTTCTGTTCCCACCTTAATTGGGATGTCCACTTCTCCGTGAACCATCCGCTTAGAACCGTCAAAGGCTCTAACAATGATATTACTGGGCTTTAGGGTCAAACCTTCACGGTCCAATCTGTCCAATGCTTTCTTTGGTAGGACATTTAAAGATGAACCGGTATCAACAAGAACATGAGCAAGTGTGGTCCCTCTGCACTCTACCGAAACATGCATCGCATCATTATGCTTTCTTCCCTTAGATGTTAGATCGGCATCAGAAAAGCCAAGACCATTGTCGGCTGTAAGGCTAGCTACACACTCTTGAAACTGATCCGTATAAGTTTCTTGAGGCACATGTGCCGTTTTCAGAATTTTGATCAAGGCTTTAGCATGAGCCTCGGAACAGAGTAATAGAGCCAGCATAGAGATTTTTGAAGGGGTTTGCCCCAGCTGCTCTACGACATCATAATCGCTCTTCTTAATTATCTTTAAAATCTCCTCCATTTCCTTTTGGGTGGTGTCGGGGATAACCAAAGTCTGAGCCCTCGTCCTGACGGGCGCTTCTTGGATCCCCTTACCTTTATCAGCAGTAACAACAGAGGGTACAACTTCGAGAGTAACAATTTCTTCAATCACTGGACTTTGCACAGATATCTTGAAAGGCACAGGAGCACTTGAGGGTCCGAAGACTGCCCGTGGAGGAGCAATCTCCGGAGAGAAGATTCTTCCTCTATGAGTGATCTTACTTGTCCCTGCAATATTACCTATGTCAGGAGTTTCTTCATCGGAATTCTCTTCCACTGATTCGATCTGCTTAACACCGTGGTAGAAGATCTCTCCTCCATAATTCCACGGTATCGTATTGTTGGACTTATATGGGATAGGCCCCGGCATGGTAATCTTCAGTGGTACAAACTTTAGATCAGGTTTAATCTTAACAGGCCTTTTACAGGTCTTGGAAAGATTGTCGAAAATGGTGATTATAGCAACATCATTGATTGGAGTAACAGGAGTAACATGAGTAATAGTAGCAACAAGAGTTTTCTGAAAGAGGATCTCTTGAGTATCCATCAGGCGTTGGATGCCTGACTTCAATAGTGGACAGTCAGATTGCAAGGTCGAACAAAGGTAACAATCTTTTTCACAGCCTGGGAAAATCCCGGCTTTCAATAGATTCATCTTGATCAATGGCACCGGAGTCATTAAGTCATCAATAGCGGTAACATGAAGATCTTCTACAATGGCATGGACATTATGACCATGTTTCGACATAGGAGCGGATATCACATTAGGTTTTTCGGGGGAATGAAACTCTACCTCCTTGGCATCTATTAAATCTTGGATCTTGTTTTTAAGGGCCCAAAAGTTGTTGGTGTCGTGCCCCACACTGTTCGAATGATATGCACATTTTGCATTTGAATGATAATAGGGGGAAGAGGTATTTGGGTTTTTCGGCGCTTCTTTCAAGTTGGTAAGGTTTAAATTTAACAGATGAGGGAGGACCTGAGCAGGTGTCATATTGATCCGGGTGAACTGCCGTTGTGGCCTTTCTACCCTTTGTTGGTTGGCTCTGGGTTGACTGCTTCGAGGTTGATCGGCCGAAGAGTTCTGGATTATCACAGCCCCTACCGCTGGTCGGCGCTCCATTCTCCCTTGATTTCTCTGGGTGTGAACAGCAGAAACTTCCTTCTTGGCTGGGAAGGTCTTCTTGATAGCAGTGGAAGCAGAGGTATCCTTCTGAAATTACCACTCTTAATGCCAGCTTCGACCCTTTCACCTGTCAGAATTAATTCGGTGAACCCTGTAGATGAGCTTCCGATCAAGTGATTGAAGAATGGACCTGACAGGGTCCCTAAAAACATGTCAACCAGCTCTCTATCCGACAATGGTGGCTGCACCCTTCCAGCCAAATCCCGCCACTTCTGGGCATACTCCTTAAATCCCTCATTAGAGACCATACCCATACTCTATAGTTGAGTACGAGTAGGTGCTAAATCTGTGTTATATTGGTATTGCCGATAGAAAGCAGTAGCCAAATCCTCCCAGTTATGAACATCAGATCTCTCAAGTTGATAGAACCAATCCAATTGCGTACCCGATAAACTATCTTGAAAAAAGTGGACCCATAGATCCTTATCAGAAGAGTGAGGTTGGATATTTCTGATGTAGGACCGCAGATGCATCTTCAGACAGGACAAACCGTCATATTTAGCAAATGTAGGTACTTTGAACTTTGTGGGAATGACGATCCCAACAACCAACCCTAGTTCTTCGAAATCCAGCCCAGGTACCCTTTGTACCTCCATGGCTGCCAACTGATCTTCAAGATTCTTATACTTATCGTCTGCTTGAGGGTACTGCTGTTCGGAATAATCTTCATCCTCTTCCTCTTCTTCTTCTTCAGCTTCAGACTCGGGAGGCATTACAACTCCCTTTCCCTTACCAACCCCTTTGTCAGACGTCGAGGGGAAATCAAGGACCCTTCTAGCCTGGTTCTCAAACCTTCTTCCCATAGTGGCCACACCAATTATTTTCTTTTTCTTATTTTCCTTTTCCTTATCTTTCTCTAACAGTGCTTTAAGGTCCTCTTAACCCTTTGCCAAAGTCATGAGGAGTTGCTGGAATTGCGAATTTTGTGCTTGCAGATCTTTGACCGTCTGCTCTATATCCATCTTGCTGAAATAAACAGCAGAAAGATAAGGAAACCTGGTGTGAAGACCTGTTTATGCATATGATGAATGATGTGTATTCATGTACTACATTCAAGGATTCAGAAATTCAAAGTTGTTGCAAACAAAAAGAACACACGTCATATTAATAAGAAGAAATTTGTTAGTACATAAATGCCCCATGGGCAAAATATTACAAAATTCTTAATGTAAAAAGACGTTGCGCATCCTCTTTGGTGCGATGTAAGTGTTGAGATTCTTCTCTTCATGGAGTTGACGGGTAAGTTCCAAAACCTTCTTCTCACTGGCATAGAAGCTGGCTTCAAAAGTGTTCCGTTCTTCCTTGAGTTGTATCCAACTTTTTTGCAAATCTTCCAATGATGTTGGCATGTCTGGATGTAGGAGGGTGTATGGAACCTCTCCTTCCATAACAGGCTCTTTGATCACGGGGAGAATGTGGGGGTAAGGCATGATAAGACTCTGGGCGCGGGTTCGTACCCACTTGAGATAAGGCTCAAGAGGGATGGAATTCTTGTGTCCCAGTGTCTTACTATCCACTTTGTTGGGCATCCTCCAAGCTCGGATAAACCTTTGTCGAAGTTCTTGAGCGTCGTTGTCGAAGTCAAAAACCTAGTCAGGAATCAGCATGTCATGAGGGTCATCCCTTTGGGCATACCCAAATTGTCTCAGAGCTAAGCAGAGGTTGTAGGTAATGCCTCCCCTAATGCCAAGTAGTGGGACATTAGGGAATTCCCCACAACGATCAATGATGATGACATTTTCTCTGGACCGAGAACACAAATGAACATCAGAATGTGTAAGGGTCTTAAATCGTTGTGACCACCTCAAGCCTTGTTCATTTTTCAAGACTGACTAGGGAAGGTGAGAAATAAACCACCTTTCTAGAAGAGGAGTACAACACATGAGAACACCTCTTTTCCTCATTGTTCGTGTGTGAAATGAGTGTAAGATGTCCCCAAGCAATATAGGCACATGATTCCGAGATATGAAAATCTTGACAGCATTCACATCTATAAGTTGATCAGGGTTTGGGAACAAGACCAACCCATAGATGAGGAGTGCTACAATCTCCTCAAAAGCTTGCAGATCTAGAGAATTCCAGCAGTCTTGTGCCTTCTCAAACAGAAACTTTTCCAAGAAACCCTTGACACCACTTCTGGTTTCCAAATGACCTTTGATATCAGATGGTTGCAAGTGTAAGGCTTGAGCAACATCTTCAAGCTTTGGTTCTCTTTCCGTACCGTTGTAGGGTAGTTGATGGAGAATAGGAATCCTTAGGAGTTGATAAAATTCCTCCAAAGTAGGTACTAGTTGGTAATCAGGGAATGTAAAGCAATGGTGTAGGGGGTCAAAGAACTGGAAGAGGACTTTCACCATGTCTTCTTCAATGTTGGAGTTGACCAAGTTGAGAAGTCTATCATGTATTTCACTGAAGAGAGAATTCTCTGGAATCTTGGAAGTGAGCTCCTTGAGTTGAGGAGGGATCCTCACAAGGTTAACCTGAATAGTTTTCATGCGAAGTGATTCCAAAACCTACAAAACAAGAACAAAGATGAAGATCCAAACCCTTGAAATGGTTAGTGAATGCATATGATTCTTTATGATGTTCATGATGTATGCACAAGTATATGTATACGCAAATCACACAAGATCCTAATTTCAGGCTTGCATGGGGTTTCATAGGTAAGTACCATCTTGAAGTTAGTTGGCTCAACCTATCCTATAAATAGTAACTGGGTTCTAAGGAGCTCAATATCACTGGATTATTTTCTGTGTTCATTGTTTCAGTTTAGCCACTTAACTGGTGACCAAAATATTCCAAGAAAACAAACCTCAATGAGTGTAGTATCGAGTATCTACCAACTTCGGACTGCATCAAAGCCGGTCATCTCACTACCCCTAATAAGGCCAAGATGGTCAAGTAAGGTTCTAAGAGTTCATTAGTGCTTCATGGCATCACTCAGCGGCCCCGTATTCTCTTTGATTGACTCAAAGGCTACCGGTACCCACAAATATGCCGCACTAATATAGCTATTGCTTCAACCATGTCGGTTTACCCCGCACAATTTCCACAACGTATTGCTATTTACCTATGAATGTTTCCCAAATCCGGGTGGAGGATTCAAACCCAAACAAGAGAACCAAATGTAAAGCAATCAAAGCAAACAAGATAAGTATGTAAAGGTGATCTAAACCCTAAGGTTACTCCACTTTTCAAATAGTCCCTAGTAGAGTCGCCAGTTCTGTGATACGGTGGGAGAACTGACTTGGGGTTTTGCGTTTGTGTTCGCAAATGTTTCGGTTTAGCAAGAGTCGCCACCGACTTTTTATTTTATCCTAAGGAAAGGTCAAAAAGCACAGGAAAGACCTTTGAGATGTTTTCTTGGGTTCGGGGAGTAGATTATGAAAAGGGAAGGTGCAAGCATGCTTTTCATCCATGGTTATCCATGGGCTTTTAGTTACTTGTTTAGATCACTTGCTTTTGCTTTTCAATTGTTTGAAATGGTGCTTTGTGTGTGGTTTTGAAAATGTTTTGAAAAGAGACAATTGTTGTGGCAATCTTTGTAATGATTCTTGTTTGAATTTATACAAAGATGTATATCTTTTAAAAGTTTGATTTGGGAAATGTTTTGAAATTGTGTTGTGAGGTGTGTTTGAAAATAGCAAGGTTTGTTTGCAAGTTTAATCAAGTAACTAAGAGTTATCTACCCTATTTTACTCAAAGATCTTTCCTATATGTTTTTAACCCTTTTGACAGTGTTGTTTTACCATTGCATTTGGTAAACAACCTTGTATTAGGATGTTAAACGGGACAGGAGCGGGTCATCGTATAGACCATGATAGCAATTGTGTTAAGTATTTTTAGCAAATTTTTGAGGGACTAGATCATTTTGTTTAGGCAACCAAGATAGCGTCATCTAGGGACTATGATCTTTTGTTTTGTTTTTGTTTTGTCAAAGTACTCAACATGCATAACATGACCCGTTTTAAGGCAACAAGTGGATGAAACCCCAGGGGTGCAAGTGTGTATTGTGTTGTCACTTTCATGCATTTTTGTCTTTGTATTAGTCAAGCTATTTGTTTGATTTTGGATTTTTGCATACAAACCCTAATCTCTAACCATGGCATAATTGAAAGCATAAATGCGTAAAATAAATCTATACTATTACAACATTTGATATGGGAAGGGGATACAATTTTTGAATAGGGATTATTTGACAAGAAATTAAAACCCTAATTTTACTATTACATCCAAATTGAATCAATGAAATAAATAATAAATGAACAATATTTAAATAAACAAATTAAATAAATATACAAAATATTATAAATTATGCAAAAATGTTTATGTTTATTTTTTATGTATGTAAAAAATATTTAATGCAAAAAAGAAAGAAATAAATAAAAAGATTATTTTTTAATAAGGGTAAATCCCTAATTTTCTTTTTAAGAAAGTAAATATATTAAATATACTATTTATATACAATAAAATAAAATAATGTATATACAAAAAATAAAATAAATTTAGAAAAAGTATTATTTTAGTATAAATAATAATAAAAATAAAAGTATAATATTTTCATGTTTTTATTCTCAAGTATTTATTAAATAAAATAAAAGTATGTATATATATTAATTATATTAGTTATGTACAATAAAAATAAAATATATACAAGACAAAAATATATTTAGAACAAAGTATTATTCAAGTATAAATAATAATAAAATAAAAAAAATTTAATGTTTTATTTTTAAATTCTCATTAAAATAAAATACAGGTATATATTCATTAAATTACTTTTATGTTTAGAAAAATTAAAATAAAATACAAAAATAAATGTGAGAATTTATAAAAAAATATTTTGGTATTTTTTATGTTTGAAAAATAAGAAAACAAAATCAGAAATGAAAATAAAATGGAAAAATACAAAAGTATGAAGAAATGGGCCAGGGGGTGCAATCAGTAATGAGGGGGTGTCAAAAATAAAAGAAGCCAAAGCCCAGCCCAAAACCAGACTTCATCTTCAACCTTGGTTCAAAATGCGCGCGCCCTGTACCAAACATGAACAACCTGCATACATGCTCTAATGCAAAAACACATAACATCAAAGTTATAGAGTTTTCCAAGACGAATTCAACCATATAAAAAACATGTCCTAACTCTCAAAGACCAGAGAGAATTTCTCTGGCCCTAAATCTTAACCTATTTTTTTCAGGATATTCATGGACCAAATTCTCTTAGCATGCTTAACTAAAATGGAAACTGAGCATATGTACGACTTCATGGCTATGAATACTACATTTTTTATTCACAAACCTAAGCCTAACTATTCCTAAATAGAGAGATAGGAAGTTGACAAAAACATGTTTCAGTTGAGATCGTGTCTGACAATGTGGAGCTTTTCAATGAGGCCTGAGATGTTTGGGAGCTTGCTTGAACTTCCCCTGACCTTCTCCAATGCCTAGCTTGCCTTGAATGTGCTTGAACAAGCCTACAGAACTCAACCTGCACAAGCTGAAATCAAAAATGGAAAACCTTGTAAATGGAGTTACAGTTAGTGTTTAAGGGTTGGGATAGCTTGGATAGGTTGTATGGAAGGTGTTTGAACCAATTTGAGGCAAAACGCACGAGGGATTTAAACTGTGGAAATCAAACTGCAGGGAGTGCCCTGTTTTGCCAAATGAAGATGATTTTGTGCTATGGGAGGTTTGAGGGCTCAAAGGGCCGTGTTTCTGACTCAAGGAGATGTGACAAAAATGTTCCAAATGTTTTCCAAGGCTGGTTTTCACAGATGTTCAAGTTATGTGATATTGGACATGTTTCTTGTATATGAAGCAAAAGTGGACAAGTGATGCAAAGCAGGCCTGTAAAGGCTATCCATCAGCTTGCATACTATGCTCTTGGCCCCTCAATTTGGTGGATTTGATTTGCTGCACAAGATATGGCTCAATGCTCAAGGATGTTGTTTTGACATAAAGTAAGATTTAAGCAAAAATGGCAATGTTGCTTTTTCTATTTAGGGATTAATCTTGTGTGCAATGCTCTAATGACCAAAACAAAGCCTTAGACCAATGGATTTGCATTTAATTATTGAGTATGGAATGGTTTTGAGGCCTGTAATCTAATGCAAAGCAAGCTGATTAGAGTTTGCAACTTGTATCACTATGAACATGCCATGGATAAAAAGTGAGTTTTTGCCAACTTCAAGCCTTCGATTCTCCCTAACCACAAATGAGTTTGGAGAGTTCTTGGACATTTTGGAAATCTTGAAACATGCTCTACAATCTATATTTGAGATGAAATTTGAGATTCCAAGTGTAACTATGTGAAAAATGGCCATGAAGATGGGTCAAATTTCTGCCTAAATTAGGGCAAAATTTCACTAAGTTAAAAGTTTAATGGACCCTTGTTCCAAAAATCATAACTTGAGATCCAAGATTCTTTTGGGAAAACTTTGTGAATAAAAGTTGTAAACTTTGTGTAGGACTACAACTTTCATGTTGTAAGTTTTGTTTGAATCCAATTGCATCATGATTAAAATGTTGGGCAAAGTTGGGAAAAATTAAGAAAATTTCATAACTTAGAAAAATTCTAAGTGATGAAATTTTTCAACTTTAAACCCTAATTTGCAAAATTGGGTTTCCTGATGGACAAGTTTCATGTTTTGACACATATTGATGAAAAATGACCCTTGGCACTTGATTTTGACCAAAAAGTCAAAGTTTGACTTTTCAGTGTACAATCAAATTTTGATTAGTTGACTGAAAAATTCATCTGTCAATCCAATGCAATTGAGATCTTTTGAACTTTGTGAATAGGTCAAGATGATGCCATTGAGTCATTGAGTGTATGCTTAAACCCAATTTGCCATTGGCTAGGTGAAAAATTAGAAATTTCCCTTCTGCAGTCAAAAACTCTAAAAATGACCATTTTGCCCTTTTGATGATCTGATCAAATTTCTTGAGGAGTTGTGGTACAAACTTGATAAAATGGTTCATGTGAGTCTATGATGTTGATGTGGATAAAAAATTATGAGGTTTGATTGTATATTGGCCATAGTTGACTTTTTCCCCAATACAGCTGATTTCTAGGTCAACTGTCCAATTGACTGGGCAAAAATTTGATTCAAGGCTTGAAACTTGGTATGGACAAACTTATGAGTCCAACATGAAGTATGAATGTAACTTTGAGCATTGAAAGTCCAAAAATCTATGTGCAAACTCAAACCCTAATTTAGGTCATAAGTGCGAGGAGATGTCTTGAGCAGTGCAAAACTCTAATCCTGTCTGGAGTTCAAAGAGTCTTGTGAAGGGGAAATCTTGATAAAATGAGAGGGAAAATTTTGGGATGCAACACATCTCAGAATCGAATCTTGTACCCTTCTCTTGGTTGCAAGACCTTGTTTTCTATCAAGTTTACTTGATGTTTTCCTTTCCCTTCCTTGGGATAAATAATATTTGATGGAGACTTTATTGTTCATCTTCCTAGTTTTATCACTTACTAACACCCCCCCCCCCCCCCCCACATTACTCTTTCCTTATCACTCAATTAGGCCCAATTACCAATTATGTTGTTATTTCTATATAATTATCAATAATAAAATAATTATTTACTAACCGACACCAAACTAACTATAATTCTATGGTTATCCATATTAAACTGACAACCCATCACATACAACATACATAAAGTAATCATGTATTAACAAAAATCAAGATAATAATTAATTAATCAAATATATTCTAAATAGAAAACTGGGGTATTACAACTCTCCCCCACTAAAAAGGATTTTTTCCTTTGAAAATTACCTCAAACGAATAGATCAGGATATGACTCCTTCATCTGACTCTTTAGCTCCCATGTCAAGTTCCCACCTATTGGTACTCCCAAAGCTACCTTCACTAAGGCAATCTCTTTACCTCAAATCTACTTCAACTCCCGATCCTCTATCCACACAGGTAATGTCTCCACAGTCAGGTTATCTCTCACCTACACATCATCTATTTGGACCATATGAGATGGATCCGCAATGTATTTCCTCAGTTGAGATACATGGAACACATCATGGAGATTAGTAAGCAGCGATGGAAAAGTAATTTTATGGGCCACGTCTCTTATCTTCTCACAAATCTGGTATGGACCAATAAAATACGACGTTAACTTACATGAATTTAATACTCGACCAACACCAGTTGCCGGAGTAACTCTCAAAAACACGTGATAGTCCTTTTGGAATTCAAGTGCTTTCCTCCTCTTGTCATGATAACTCTTATGAAGACTCTGAGAAGTATTCATCTTCTCCTAATTCATCTTAATCTTGTCGGTAGTCTGCTGGACTCTCTCAGGTCCAACCATATCACTCTCTCTTGACTCATACCAATACAATGGTGTTCTACACCTCCTACCATAGAATGCTTGAAATGGTGTCATTCCGATACTCGAATGGAAATTGTTGTTGTAGGTAAACTCAATTAAAGGAAAATAGTTATCCTAAGCACCTCCTTTTTCCAACACACAAGATGTCAAAAGATCCTCAAGTGACTAAATCGTCCTCTCAGTATGACTATCTATCTACAGATGATAAGCAGAACTCAAACGCAACTTCATACCCAAACCATTTTGCAAAATTTACCAAAATCTCGAAGTAAATCTCTGAACCCTATCTAATACAATACTAGATGGAATGTTGTGCAAACAGACAATCCTCTCAATGTACAACTTTGCTATTTTCTCCAATGGATAATTTATTCTCATTGGAATAAAGTGAGTACACTTCATCAATTTATCCACAATAACCCAAATACCCTCAAAATTCTTCGGTGTTCGGGGTAACCCGAACAAGAAATCCATCAATATACTATCTCATTTCCATTCAGGAATAGATAATGGTTGTATCAAACCTGACAGATTCTGATGTTCGATCTTCGACTTCTGACAAGTAAAACAAGAATACACAAGCTCTACAATATCTTTCTTCATATCGGACCACCAAAATCTTTTCCTTAAGTCCTGATACATCTTCGTAGCACCCGGATGAATAATCAATCCCCTACGATGCCCTTTCTCCAGGATAATCTTTTTCAGTTCATCTATATCTGGAACACAAACTCTATCACGACATCTCATGATACCATTTTCATTAATTTGAAATTCACCACCTCAACCTTGATTGATCAACGTCAATCGATCTACCAAACTCAAATCATATTTCTAACCTTCCTTAATCTCATCAAGTATACCACTAGTTATATTCATCATACCAAGCTTAAATCCATAAGAGGTCTTCTCACAAACCAAACTCATATCTTGAAATTGTTCAATCATTTCCAACTTTCTTACCATCATCATCGACATATGTGAAGATTTCCTACTCAATGTGTCAACTAACACGTTTGCTTTACCCTGTGGTAATTCAAACCAAATCATAATATTTTAGTAATTCCAACCATCTCTTCTACCCTGTATTCAACTCTCTCTGATCAAAGAGATATTTCAAACTCTTATGATCACTAAACACCTTGAATCTCGATCGAAATAAATAATTCCTCTAAAGCTTTAACACAAACACAACAACAACCAACTCCAAGTCATGTGTCGGATAATTCCTCTCATGCACCTTAAGTTATCTTGAAGCATAAGCTAAAAAATGATGATTTTTCTTCAACGGACCTCCCAATTCCATCAATGAAGCATCACTATACACAACAAATGGTTCTGCCGGATTAGGTTAATCAAAACAAGAGTTATCGTTAATCTCCTCTTAAGTTCTTGAAAACTTGCCTCGCATTTTGCATTCTGAACAAAGCTTAACCTTTCCTAGTCAATTGCGTCAACGACAAAGCTAACTAGGAAAATCCTTCAATAAATTTCCGATAATAACCTGCCAACCCAAGAAAAATTTTAATCTCAGAGACAGATTTCGGAGCTTCCCACTGAGGCACAACTTCAATCTTCGACGGATCAACTGCAATACCTCCACTCGAAATCACATGACCAAGGAAACTCACTTCCTTCAACCAAAACTCACACTTAGAAAGTTTGGCATACAACTGCTTCTCCTTCAACACTATTAACACAATTCTCAGATGCTCGGCATGATCGTCTTCACTCTACAAATAGATTAATATATCATTAATGAATACAACCAAAAACTTGTCCAAATACAGATGGAAAATCATGTTCATATACTCCACGAATACAGCCGGTGCATTGGTCACTCCGAACGACATCACATAATATTCATATTGACCATGCCTCGTTCTAAAAGCAGTCTTCTGAATATATTCAACCTTCACACAAATTTGGTGATACCCAAATTTCAAATCTATCTTACTGAACAAACTTGCACCAACCAACTGATCCATCAAATTATTAATTCTCATAAGTGGATACTTATCCTTGTTCAGTTGTCTATAATCAACACAAAGTCGCATAGATCCTTCCTTTTTCTTAACCAATAAGACTGGTGGACCCCATGGTGACACACTCAGATGAATAAATCTCTTCTCAAGCAGATATTTGAGTTGATTCTTCAACTCTTTCAATTCCAATGGTGACATACGATATGGAGCCATCGATACCGGACTAGTACCAGGAACTAAGTCAATCACAAACTCCACTTCACCCTCTGGTGGTAAATCATTTATCTCTTCTAGAAATACCTCTAGAAAATCATGAACAATCGATAAATTACCAAATGCTCCATTTTCACAAATACTCAAATTCTCCATCAACATAAACATCTCAGCACCATCCTACACTGACTGATTCACTTGTTTAGCAGACATAAACAAGTCTCCTTCCTTCTCAGGTTTAATAAAAATAATTGTCTTAGGAAAACAGTTGAAATAAACATGGTTGACTTCTAACCAGTTTATCCCAAGGATAACATCAAGTTGATCCAATGAAAGACACAATAAATAAACTTCAAAATACCTATCATAAATACTCAATGGATAATTCAAACACACATATGAAGTAGTCACTGAACTCATAGCATGAGTATCAATAACAGTACTTCCACTCATATTAAATAACTTTAGATTTAATCTCTTAACAAAATCCAAAGAAATGAAAGAATGTGTAGCTCCAGTATCAATTATAGCAATT
Source organism: Vicia faba (assembly GCA_948472305.1). Lineage (NCBI taxonomy): Eukaryota > Viridiplantae > Streptophyta > Magnoliopsida > Fabales > Fabaceae > Vicia > Vicia faba. Next base: position 1,114,369,919 of record OX451740.1, read on the forward strand.
AAATGTGTACCATTAATGAAGCACATGCCTCTGATTAACCTCTCTTCAGCAATAGTCTTAGAAACTGGTATAGAAAATGCCTCTCCTCTAGCTTCCTCCTTCTTCAGTTTATCATACTTGGTATTAATGTGTCCTTGCTTACCACAGTTGTAGCAAGTCACATCCGCACCACTCTTGCACTCAAAAGCCTTGTGGCCTAACTTGCAACCCTTGAAACACTTCAGTTCAGCACTTGTGCACTTCGAAGCACGATGTCCTTCGACACCACACTTAACACACTTAATCGGAGCAGGAGCTCCTCCCCCACTTGGCTTCTTGTAATAACCAGCTTTTTGTTTCCCCTTATCAGCAGGAGTCGCATACGGATTTCCTATGAATTGACCTTTTCCTTTCTTCTCATTCAAACACTTATAGTGAGTAGAACGAGCTATACTGTCTTCATCATAAATCCTACTATTGTTAACAAACTTAGAAAATCGTGTAGTCTGCTGGTAACTCATGGCTTGCTTGATCTTATGCCTCAAACCATTCAAAAACTTAAGACATTCGGATCTCTCAACATTAGCTGTGTTATAATGAGGAAATAAATTAATCAGTTCTTCAAACTTTTCTGCATACTCTGCTATAGTTCCATTACCCTGCTTCAGCTCAAGGAAATCTATTTCCTTCTTCCCACGAACATCTTCTGGAAAATACTTCTCTTGAAATGCTTCTTTGAAAACAGCCCAAGTAACCTCAGCTCCCTCTTCTTCAAACCTCTGAATAATGTTATTCCACCAGTCCTCAACTTCCTTCGTAAGCATATGGGTGCCAAACTGCACCTTTTGTGCATCTCAACAACTCATGACTCGAAGATCTTCTCTATCGCTTTCAGCCATAGCTGTGCCTCGTCAGGTTCATATGATCCCTCAAAGATTAGCGGATTCTTCCTCTTAAACTTTCCCAAAGCATGAAACTCATCATCATTGTTGTTCCCAGCATTCACATTGACGTGCGGCCACTTCCCAATTGCGCCAGCCAGCATTGCTAAAGCTTAAGCAATAACATCGTCATTCCATCCTCCAACCATTGTTCTAGGAATTTCCAACAAAAAATCCTCGTTAGAGCAAACAATATCGATAGTGTCACATACACATATCGAATATAAATGGGAATAAATACATTAACAACTTGGTCAACTGACCGATTATGCTCTAATACCACTAATGTAACACCCTCTAAAACCCTGCAGAATATTATGATATAAATTAGACTAAATTAATCATGCTTCTCAAATAAGGGTGTCACACATAATTCAAAACATATAAAACACATGTCATGCTCCATTAACACTTATTTAAATTCCTGCTTATCTTACACTTTCATATAGCATGTAGCAGCGGAATAATTCTCATTCAAACAATTTATAATGAAGTATCATAATCAAATCCCTTTATTGAAATATCTTAGGCATAAAAGTCATTTCTCCATATAACTCACAATATCAAAACAAATAAATAGAGTATACATAAAGCATCTCCCAAAACATGAATCTAAAACGTTTCCCCAGTGTTACATGACCAGAGCACGAGTCAACCAATTACAAAAATAAAGTAAAGATAGCTTCTTCAGCTTCACTCTTGCCAAAGCAACTCTAATCTTCGGTACCTGAGCGATATCGTATAAAACAGCATTCCAACAGAAGAGTGAGAATTCACGTAATTATCGAAATCGTATAATAATACATAATGTATAACATACATTCATACAGATGAAAATTCTCACACTTCATTGCTTTATAAAACAAACATCCTCCAATTCTCATACTATCATAAGTATTCAATCATGATTCACAATCTCACAGTTCACATTAATTCCACACATTTTACATAACTTCATATTGCAAGGATAGACACAATATGACTCAATGTAAATTAATTGCAATACTCATGAATATTGTACCAATATCTTGTTATTATTCTTCAGTTTTTACTTTAAATCGGGTTTATTCTTTAAACTGATAACATACCAAAAGCCCATTCTCTAAGCTTTCAAACTCCTCTCTAGGTTTGGAACAAGCCACTAGCTCCCACAGAACTAACAAGCATTATCTCTTGACAACAAATGATACATGTGCAATTACAACAACCATATGAAAATTAAGACCATTCTCTAATTTTAACATACATGCATATCTTCAATAATTCATCACACTTGAATTACCACACACTTGCACTTATAACCACATACTCATGAATTATTCACACACAATTCATATTCATAGTATCGCTGATCCAAAACATCATCACAACACATATCAAGCAATACAAAAAGTATCATTCCATTCTAACATCAAATTCACAAAACTCATGTTTCACACATAAATGAAGTTTCATGTCATTAACAAAAAGCATTCCAATATACATCAAACGAGTAGTTTCAAAATTATAAATTTAAGTATTAATTACTATAAAACATAAGGACACATAATCTCATATCAAATTAAGAAAAATATAAATTTAAATCTCCTAGATCATGCTAAGTGTGCTCCTAGCGCCGACTTACAGAATTGTCTGCGCTAAGTGCACCATCTCGCGCTAAGTGGGTTCATTACAGACCCAAGCATGCTAAGCGAGCTAATCTCGCATTGAGCGGGTTCTACGATTCTTCCACAAAAACCTGTGATGACAGCACAATCCCAATGTTATTTTCTTCACCCAAAACATGTTTTAACATCCAATTTGTCACGATTTAAGACATATTAACACATATCTAACATCTATTGATTAATCAAAACATCATAACATAATCACATATCAATTCCATATATTCTCAATCAAAATCTAAGCAATTCAAAACATGGAAAACTAAAGAAATCAATCTTAATACCTGCTACTACCCATCATGCACTATCAACAATCCCAATAACCAAATGAAAACCCACTCTTACCTTGTTTTAGGTATATTTGACAACTTTTGTGTTCTTTCCCTTTTCTCCTTGTGATACGGTGGGAGAACTGACTTGGGATTTTGCGTTTGTGTTCGCAAGTGTTTCGGTTTAGCAAGAGTCGCCACCGACTTTTTATTTTATCCTAAGGAAGGGTCAAAAAGCATAGGAAAGACCTTTGGGATGTTTTCTTGGGTTCGGGGAGTAGATTATAGAAAGGGAAGGTATTAGCACCCTCTCTATCCATGGTTATCCATGGGCTCTTAGTTACTTGCTTAGATCACTTGCTTTGCTTTTCAATTATTTGAAATGGTGCTTTTCAATTGTTTGAAATGGTGCCTTGTGTGTGATTTTGAAAGATGTTTTGAAAAGAGGCCATCGTTGTGGCAACCTTTGTAATGATTCTTGTTTGAATGTATACAAAGGTGTTTTGTCTTTTGAAAAGTTTTCAATGTTTGAAAGTAGGGTTTTGAAATTTGTGTTGTGAAGTGTGTTTTGAAGATAGCAAGGATGTTTTTGCAAGCTTGATCAAGTAACTAAGAGTTGTCTACCCTATTTTACTCAAAGATCTTTCTTATGTTTTTAACGCTTTTAACAGTGTTGTTTCACCATTGTATTTGGTGAACAACCTTGTGTTAGGATGTTTAAACGGGACAGGCGCGGGTCATTGTATAGACCATGATAGCAATTGTGTCAAGTATTTTTGGCAATTTTTATTGAGGGACTTGATCATTTTGTTTAGGCAACACAGATAGCGTCATCGAGGGACTATGATCTTTTGTTTTGTTTTTGTTTTGCCAAAGTACTTGACATGCATACCATGGCCCATTTTTGAAGGCAACAAGTGGATTGTAACCCTAGGGGTGCAAGTGTGCATTGTGTTTGTTTCCATGCATTGTTATCTTGGATTAGGTCAAACTAATTGTTAATTTGATTTTTGCATACAAAACCCTAAGTCTAATCATGGCATAATTGAAAGCCTAAAGGTGCGAGAATTTAAATTCTACACTATTACAACATGATATAGGGAGGGGGGTACAAATTTGAATTGGGGATTATTTTGCAAGAAATTAAATCCTAAATTATTACAACCAAATTGAATGTACAAGATACAATATTTAAATGTGCAATAATTAAATACAATAAATAAATGTCAAATAAAATGTATTATGCAAAAAATGTTTTTTTTTTATGTATGAAAAAAAGTTTTTTTAATGTGAAATGCAAATAAATAAAAATTTAATTTCAGTTATTTTATTTTTTAGGGCAAAACCCTAATTTCTTAAATAAATAGTATTATTCATTATTTATATACAATAATGTATTAACTTGTACAAAAATATAAGTATATTAAAAAAATGGTATTTTTAGTATAAAATATTAATAAAAATAAAAATGTATTATTTTTGTATTTTTGTCCTAATTATTTAATAAAATATGTATGTATATGTATTAAATATATTAAATATATTAAATATACTAAGTGTGTATAAAAATAAAATAAATTATTTACAAAATGTATATATTTCAAGAAAATATTTTCAAATGTGAATAAAAATAATAAATGAAAATAAAACATATTTTTTCATTATTTTTAAGTTTAAACAAAAATAAATATAAAGTATTTAATGTATTAATACAAGAAATAATTAAAATAAATACCAAATAAATATAAAAATTTATGAAAATATTTTTTAGTATTTTTTTATATTAGAAAATAAAATATCAAAATCAGAAATGAAATAAAAATGCAAAAATAACAAATATGCAAGAAATGGGCCAGGGGGTGTAAAAAGAAAAGAGGGGGGTGCCAAAAGCAAGCATGTACATGCCCAGCCCAGAAACAACTTCATCTTCTTCCTTTGAACAAGAACACGCGCGCTTCTGTACCCAAATGCTATCTCCTGATTCCTTGCATTTTTGACAAAACTCATAACATGAAACTTGTAGAGCATCAAACCACGAATCTAACCATATAAAAAACCTAAGCTAACTCTCAAAGACCAGAGAGAATTTCTCTGGCCCTAATTCTTAACCTAGTTTTTTCAGAAAGTTCATGAACAAAATTCTCCTAGCACGATTAATATAAATGAAAACTAAGCACATGTATGGTTTCAGGGCTATGAATACAACAACTTTCATTCACAAACCTAAGTCTAACTATTCCTAAATAGAGAGATAGAAGTTCATGAAATACCTGTTTCAGTTGATTTCGAGCTGGACAATGTAGCAACTTCCAAGGGTGCTTGAGGTTCTTTTGAGCTTGCCTGAGGTCCACTAAAGCTTTCCCAATGCTTGGCTTGTTTTGAAGTAGCCTGAATCGTGCTACAGAACTCAACCTGCAAAGCTTTGAAACAAAAATGGCAATGTATGTTAATGGTGTTACAGCTAGCAATGGAGGTCTGGGATAGTTCAGGTGAGTTGAGTGGAAGGTATTGGAACAAGTTTGAGGCAAAACGCACGAGGGAAAGTAGAGATGGAGGTGGTTCTGTAGGGCTTGCCCTGTTTTGCAGAAAAATGGGGTTTTGGAGTATGAGGGTGCTTTAGGGGTGAAAGGCTCGTGCTTTTGACTTGTGAGGATATGCAAAACTTGTTTGACAACTTTGTTCTTGTTGGTTTTATCAGATATGAGAGATACAAGCTTTTGGCTCCTTTACTTGTTTTGAAAGCAAAGTTGGAAGTGAAGTGTGATAGGCCTGTACAGGCTATCTCCAAGCATGCACCAACTCCTTGTATCTTTGCCTAAGTTTGTGGAACCTGTTTGCTGCAAAGAAAGAAGTTCAAAGCTCAAGAAAGACAACTTCGCAAAAGTTCATGCTTTATGAAAATGGAAGTGTGGCCTTTATGCTTAAAATGGCAATGTTCATTGTACAAACCTCTCTTGATCAGAACAATTCCAATATCCAATATATTTGCATTCAATTTTAGAGTGTAAATTGGTTTAGAGGCCTGTAATCATGTACTAAGCTAGTTTGGTCAGATTTGCAACTTGGTATGAACATGTATTGGCCATGGTTTCAAAGTAAGTTTTTGCCAACTTCAAGCATTCGATTCTCCCTAACCACAAAGGTGTTTGAGGAGTTATTGGACAATTTGGAAAGCTTGCAACATGTACTATAATCCATATTTGAAATGCAACTTGAAACTCCAAGTGGAACTATGTGAAAATGGCCAAGAAGATGGGTCAAAATCCTGCCTAAACTAGGGCAAAATTTCTCTAAATTAAAAGTTTTAGGTACCCTTGTTCCAAAAATCATAACTTGAGATACAAGCTTCTTTTGAGAAAACTTTGTGAATCAAAGTTGTATACTTTGTGATGGACTACAACTTTCATGTTGCAAGTTTTGTTTGAATCCATTTGCATCTTGGTGAAAAAAAGGGACAAAGTTAGGAAATAAGAATCCATTTTAAACCCTAATTTGCATTTTTGGGTTTCTTCATGAACAACTTTCATAATTTGACATGTCTTGATGAAAAATGACCCTTGGCACTTAATTTTGACCAAAAAGTCAAAGTTTGACTTTTCTGTGTACAGTCAAATTTTGATCAGTTGACTGAAAAATTCATCTGTCAATCCTATGCATTTGAGATCTTTTGAACTTGTTGAATGGATCAAGATAATGTCATTGAGTCCTTGAGTCCATGGTTGAGCTTGATTTGCCATTGGTTAGGTCAAACAGTCAAAAATTGCCTTTGTGCAGTCAAAACCCTAAAAATGACCATTTTGCCCTTTTGGTGATCTGATCAAATTTCTTGTGGAGTTGTAATCCAGACTTGATCAAATGGTTCATATGAGTTCATAATGTTGATGTGGGTCAAAATTCATGAGGTTTGACTGTCAATTGGCCACAGTTGACTTTTTCCCCAATACAACTGATTTCTAGGTCAACTGTCCAACTGACTGGGCAAAAATTTGAATCAAGGCTTGAAACTTGGTATGGACAAACTTGTGAGTCCAACATGAAGCATGAAAGTCATTTTAGGAATTGCAGGTCAAAACATCCCTGTGCAAACTCAAACCCTAATTTAGGTCAACAATGCAAGGAGGTATCTTGAGCAGAGCAAACCCTAGCCTGATCCTGAGTTCCAAGAGTCTTGTGATGAGAAATGTTGATGAAATGAGATGGATAATTTTAGGGTGCAACAGTTTCCCCTGTCCAATCTTCTTGAACCTGAAGAGTTAGATTGGCAAGTTTTCCTTTCGCGACTCGAAGGTAAAAGAGGGTTGGACACTAGAGTGCCCGTAAATTTGCACTCGTCAAAATATTGTTGAGGGAATGGGCTTAAATATGCCATTTTGAGATGGTAGAACCTTGCTGGAGATGGGCTTAAAGATGCCATCCAAGAGTGTTTGTTGAATTGCAATGTGGTAGGTCAGAAGAATGAGCATTAAAATGGTATCCGCGTCTGGAATGCATTTGAACTGTATCTGGAGACTGAGTTTGTATGAGCAAAAGAATGGCGTCCGTGTCTGGGGCATATCTGAGTTGTAACTGTATTTGAATTTTGAATGAATATCAGAATGACTGCCGTGTCTAGAGTGTATCTGTATTGTATCTGAATTCTGAATGGGCAACAGAGAAACATCTGTGTATGGAGCATCTCTGGGCTGAGGATAAATTCTGAATGAGTGACAGAATGGCAACCGTGTCTGGAGTGTATCTGGACTGTATATGAAATTGAGATCTGTATGAGTAACAGAATGACTTCCGTGTCTGGAGTGTATCTGAGACTGTAACTGGAATCTGAATAAGTGACAGGATGACTTCCGTGGCGACTGCATTGGGGAGAATCAGGCTGCTGGTGTAAGAGCCAGAATGGCATCCGTGTCTGGAGCATATCTGAACTTGAATTTGATATTTGAATCTGAATGAGAGATAGAATGGCCGCCGTGTCTGGAGCGTATCTAGTCTGTATCAGATTGTTAAAGTCTGAATGAGTAGTAGAATGACCGCCGTGTCTGGGGTGTATCTGTACTGTATTTGACTTGAAATTATGAATGAGTAATAGAATGACCGCCGTGTCTGGGGTGTATCCATGATGTATCTGAATAATTGTTAACGATAGCCTTTTAGTCTTATCCTGAAATGGGTAAAATGTTAGCTAAAACACAAAGTTATGTTGCATGATATGTATGATGCAATGAACTGTATTTCATCGGTGTTTATGATATATGAATGTAATGGATGTGCATGTAAGCTGAGTAGCTGTCTTGCTGAGGAAAATAAATATTTGAGAACTGGAGATAATGAAATCTTTGATTGCTGTCGGGGAAAGTAAATCCTTGACCAATGCTGGGGATTCCAAAAAATCTTTGAATACTGAAGATGAGAAATCCTTGCTGACTGCTTGGGGATTTAAAGATCTCTGATTGTTTGAGAATGAGAAATCCTGGGACCACTGCTGGAGATTGAAAATCCTCGGCGATTTGTGGGGATTCACAAGGCTTTTGACAATTTCTGCATTGAATAAAAATCATTCATGACTTTCCTGGGATGTAGGGAAAACTCTGAAAATCTCTATTGGGGAGTTAAGAACTAGGAGGCTTCTGCTTGGAGAAATGAGACCGAGAATCTTCGATCTTGCTGGGAGATAACTCTGGGGGAAAGGTTCACTATTCTGGCTCCGCTGCGGATAAGATTTTTAGGGTTTTCGGGCTCCACTGGGGATCTTGAAGCTCAACTCTGATGGGAATTTTGAAACTTAAATTAGCCGGGGAATCAAGTTTTAGACTGTACTGCCTCCGCTGCGGATCTTGAAGCTTAACTTCGCTGGGGAAATATACTCCAAATTTAGCCTTGTTGAGGATCTGATGTATCGCAGGGGATTTCTTCTGGAATGGCATAAAGATTTCTTCCTACTCCTTCAACCTATCAGTAATTATTCTTTTTCAATTTCGTTTTATTTGTAAGCAGTGATTATATTCAAATGCATATGCCTATTTAACAAAACATTGGACGTTTTCAAATAAAACAATAAGTGTAAAAAGAAAAGAAAGGCAAGCAAATTTCTGCACTTTGAAGTATCTTTGTATTTAACTTTCGAGAGTATCTTTGTACAAAGAAGACAGACACCCTAGTAAGAGAATGTTGTCGTAAAAAAATTAAAATTTTTTATACAAAAGAAAGATGGCTATGTGTAACAATTCCATGGGATTCCCATTCTTCTATAGCCTTCAAAACTCTGAATATCTTGTCCATTCGCTGCTTCATCCGCCGATGACTGGATTGATCAGAAGCTTGGAGCTTGTTGGTGAAAAGATTGTTCTTAAAGTGATCCGACGAGACATAGTCATACGCTTTAATTCCCTAACTTTTGCCTGGACCGCCCTTTCGGGTTTTCGATCCACCGGGAAACCCTTTTTTTTGCCCAAGTCGCCCTTTCAGGTTTTCAACTTGCCGGGTGTACAGATTTTTGTTTTATCCCTAATTTTTGCCTGAACCTCCCTTTCGGGTTTTCGATTCACCGGGATGCCCATTTTCGCCCAAGCCGCCCTTTCGGGTTTTCAACTTGCCGGGTCGTTTTTATGCGTAGTATCTTTTGACTATGTCTGCGTTCGCAGGGTGCGGCAAGTCGTCACCGTCCATGGTGGTCAGAATCATTGCCCCACCAGAAAAGATGCTTTTGATCACAAATGGTCCTTCGTAAGTAGGAGTCGACTTGCCCCTGGGATCACTTTGCGGTAAGATGATCCGCTTGATTACAAGATCTCCGACTTGATATACTTGATGTCTGACTTTCTTGTTGAAAGCCTTGATCATCCGCCTTTGATACATCTGACCATGACAAACAGCAGTAAGTCGCTTCTCGTCGATCAAATTAAGTTGATCAAGCCGAGTCTGAATCCAATCGTCTTCACTCAAACCAGCGTCCTTCATAATCCTTAAGGAAGGGATCTGAACTTCCATGGGTAGAACAGCTTCCATGCCATACACCAAAGAAAATGGGGTTTCCCCTGTTGAAGTACGTGCCGTAGTACGATATCCATGCAGAGCAAATGGTAGCATCTCATGCCAGTCCTTGTAGGTGACTGTCATCTTTTGAATGATCTTCTTGATATTTTTGTTCGTAACTTCAACATCACCGTTCATCTTCGGACGATAGGGAGATGAATTGTGATGATAAATCTTGAACTGTTCGCATAGAGCAGTGATCATAGTGTTATTCAAATTCGTACTGTTGTCTGTGATGATCTTGTCGGGGACACCATACCGGCATATGAGGTTCTTCTTGATAAAGCGGGCAACCACATTCTTTGTAACTGAGGCATAGGAAGTTGCTTCGACCCACTTGGTGAAGTAATCAATAGCGACCAAGATGAAGCAATTCCCATTGGATGCCGTAGGCTTGATCTCTCCAATCATGTCAATGCCCCACATCGCAAATGCCAAGGAGCTGTCAGAGTGTTGAGAGGAACATGAGGAATATGTACCTTGTCGGTGTAGACTTGGCATTTGTGGCAAGTACGGGAATGTTGATGACAATCAGCTTCCATGGTAGACCAGTAGTAGCCTGCCCTTAGAATCTTCTTAGTCATCGTATGTCCGCTCAAGTGGGTACCAAATGTGCCATTGTGTATCTCAGTCATGATCAACTCTGCTTCAGCTTTGTCCACACAACGAAGTAGAACACAATCATGGCTGCGCTTATAAAGAATGCCATTGCTTAGGAAGAACTTGGCAGCAAATCTCCTTAAGAACTTTTTGTCATTGACGGAAGCTCCTTCAGGGTATTCTCTAGTCTGGAGATACCTTTTGATTTCATGAAACCAGGGTTGTTCCACTACTTCTTCGGTATTAATCTCATGACAGTGTGCAGGTTCGTCCATTCGCTCGATGTTAATTTAGGGAGCTTCGTTATCCCAGTTGAGTTTAAACATGGAAGACATTGTAGCCAGAGCATCTGCTAGCTGATTTTCTTCTCGCGGGAAGTGCTCGAAGGTAATCTGCTCAAAATGAGGCAACAACATCAGGACATGTTCTTTGTATGGGATAAGATTAGGATGCTTGGTGTCCCACTCTCCTTTGACTTGACTGATAACCAAAGCCGAGTCCCCAAATACGACCAAATATTTGATTCCCAAGTCTATAGCAGCCTTGAGACCAAAGATGCAAGCTTCATATTCAGCCATGTTGTTGGTACAGCTGAAGCAAAGTCGGGCAGTGAAGGATGTATGGAAACCTTCCGGAGAAATGAGTACCGCACCAATACCGTTGCCAAGTGCATTCGAAGCACCATCAAATTACAGGGTCCATCGGGATCCTTGTTGAGGTCCGTCATACGGTCTGTTACCTTCAATGTTGTCCAATGTCATGATGTCCTCGTCAGTGAATTCAAATCTCATAGATTGGTAATCTTCGACGGCTTGATGAGCTAGATGGTTAGCTAGTACACTTTCATTTATAGATTTTTGGGCAGTATACTGGATATCATACTCAGTCAGGATCATTTGCCATCTAGCGATTCTTCCAGATAGAGCAGGCTTCTCAAAGATATACTTGATCGGGTCCATTTTGGAAATCAGCAAAGTGGTATGAGTCAACATATACTGACTTAGCCGGCGAGCAGCCCATACCAAAGCGCAGCAAGTTTTCTCGAGCAGTGAGTAGCGAGTCTCACAGTCGGTAAACTTTTTGCTAAGGTAATAAATGGCATGCTCTTTTCGGCTAGACTCGTCATGTTGGCCTAGTACACACTCCATTGAATTATCCAAAACAGTCAGATACATGATTAACAACCTTCCTTCGACGGGTGGCTTCAAAATAGGAGGTTCTAGTAAATACTCCTTGATCTTATCAAAAGCAACTTGACAATCATTGTTCAATTCAACTACCTGATCTTTATTCAACAGTTTGAAAATTGGCTCACAGGTAGATGTCAGGTGAGAGATGAACCTCGCGATATAGTTTAAGCGTCCCAAGAATCCTCTAACCTCCTTTTCAGTACGGGGGGCATGCATTTCTTGTATATCCTTCACTTTAGCTGGATCAACCTCAATGCCTTTATTACTGACAATAAATCCTAAAAGTTTACCAGACCTAACCCCAAAAGTGCACTTGCTTGGGTTCAGTCTGAGCTTATACTCCTTCAACCTGGCAAACAACTTTTGCAAATGACCAAGGTGTTCTTATTATGTCTGTGATCGGGCTATCATGTCGTCTACGTAAACTTCGATCTCATGATGTATCATATCATGAAACAAAGCTACCATGGTGCATTGATAGGTTGCCCCTTCATTCTTTAGTCTGAATGGCATCACTTTGTAGCAGAAGGTACCCCATTGCGTGACAAAGGTAGTTTTCTCCATGTCCTCGGGGGCCATTTTGATATGGTTGTATCCCGAGAATCCATCCATGAAGGAAAAAACCTTGTGTTGAGCTGTGTTGTCAACCAAGATGTCGATGTGTGGTAGTGGAAAATCGTCTTTAGGGCTAGCCCTGTTCAAATCCCGATAGTCCACACACATTCTGACTTTGCCGTCCTTCTTAGGCACGGGCACAATGTTATCAACCCATTGTGGATAAGAAGTAACAACCAGAAAGCCAGCATTGAATTGCTTCATAACCTCAGCCTTGATCTTTTCAGACATGTCGGGCCTCATTCGGCAGACCTTTTTCTTGACCGGTGGACAGTCTTCTCTTGTAGCGAGACGGTGAACCACGATATCTGTGTCTAACCCTGGCATGTCTTCATAAGACCAGGCGAAGATTTCAACATATTCATTCAACAACTGCACTAAGCGCTCCTTGACACTTGGTTCCAGGTTGGCACCCACTTTTACCTCTTTCTTGTCTTCCTCTGTCCCCAAGTTGATGGTTTCTAGCAACTCTTCATGAGGCAGAATGGCCCTTTCTTCTTGTTGTAGAAGTCTGGATAACTCGCCCGGCACTTCACAGTCTTCGTCAACTTCGTACTCAGCATGATTGACCAAATCTTCATAGTTATCGAAGGCTAAAGCAGAATAGTCACCCATGGAATCCGGAGTGGATGGGTACCTGCATTTGTGAGTGTGGGTGTGTGTAAGGGATAGCCATCCTTAAACAAACAAAATACAAAAGGAAAGAAAATGAACACAACAGTTTATAGATGAAAAACGTCCAATGATTCATTAAAACATGGCATATGATAATGAAGAAAATCAAGCCCTTACAAATGGACCTACATGCCCCGGGCAGGAGGTGAAAATAGTGTGCAAATTATTTAGTTATTACAGACCATAAATGGGAAATTGTTCAAAGATAAAATTACTGGTTGATTAAGGTGATGGGAACAAAATCCTTTGCTTCCCAGTTTCTTAAACCCCCTTCGACGGTCGGAAAAATCCAATCTTCAAAGTGGCTCTCTTCATCTTCATCTTCTACAACATTGATTCCATGGTGAGAGATCTTGACGGGTGGTCCTCCAACCTTAGAGCGACGCATAGCCTTTTGTCCTGCATCAGTAAATCTTAACCCAAACTTGTCTGTCTTATGGGGAAAATCAGGAAGTTACCCCCATACTGTGCTCTTCCCTTCTTTAATTACAACCTCTGCGTCCTTAAGAGATGCCATCCTAGATACATGCTTGGGAACGATAGGCACCTCAACCATTGTCTTCGTAACTGCTACCTCAGGAGAAACTTCCTCAAAATGTTGGAAAGGCGTTTCGATGAACTCGCCATCCAACTCCACATAGCGGAAGGAATTGAGATGACTTATCATGTACTCTTCCTCGCCGTGCACTGTTATAATCTTACGCTTAACAGGATATTTCAGCATTTGGTGCAAAGAGGAGGTAACTGCTCCGGCATAATGGATCCACGGTGTTCCTAACAAACACGAATATGACGGATGGATGTCCATCATGTAAAAGGTGGAGTTGAAAACCTCTGTGCCTACTTTGATAGGAATATCAACCTCCCCATGAACCATTCTTTTGGAACCATCAAAATCCCTAACAACGATGTTGCTAGGTTTGATGGTCAATCCTTCGCAGTCCAAACGGTCTAAGGCTTTCTTCGGCAGCACATTCAAGGAAGAACCAGTATCAACTAAGACATGGGCGAGGGTGGTTCCCCGGCATTCAACTGAGACATGTAATGCGTCGTTGTGTTTCCTTCCTTTGGGAGTCAAGTCAGCGTCAGAAAAGCCCAGGCCATTATCAGTAGTAAGACTGGCCACACACTCCTGAAACTGGTCAGCCGAAGTCTCTTGGGGTACATGTGCAGCCTTCAAGAATTTAACTAGGGCCTTAGCATGGGCCTTAGAGCAGAGCAGGAGAGCTAACATTGAAATTTTAGAAGGGGTCTGCCCTAGTTGTTCCACAACGTCGTAGTCACTTTTTCTGATTATTCCCAATATTTCATCCATTTCTTTCTGAGTGGTTTCAGGGATAACCACAATACGAGCCTTCATCCTGACAGGCACTTCTAGTATCCCCTTATCTTTGTTGGTAGCATCAGCAGATGGTCTTACTTCAGGAGTATCCAATTCTTCAATCATTGGGCCTTGCACAGATGGCCTAACAGGTACATTAGCTTTCAAGGGTCCAAAAACTGCTCGAGGGGGAGCAATCTCCGGAGAAAAGATCCGACCGCTGCGGGTTATCTTGCTTGTACCCGCAATGTTCCCTATATCAGGGTTTTCTTCTTCAGAAATCTCTTGGACTGCCTCAATTTGTTTGATACCATGGTAGAAGATTTCTCCCCTATAGTTCCATGGTATTGTTTTGTTGGATTGGTACCGGACAGGTCCCGGCATGGTGATCTTTAATGGTACACATTTAAAGCTGGGTGTAATCCTGACAGGCCTTTTGCAAGCCTTGGGAGGATTGTCGAAAATGGTTATGATTGCAATATCGTTGGTTGAAGTAGCAAAAGTATCAGGAGTAACAGGGTTGAAGGTATCCACAGGGGTTTTCTGGAAAAGTATCTCTTGGGTATCCATCAGGCGCTGGACACCTGATTTCAACATTGGGCAGTCAGCTCGTATGTTCAAACAAAAATAACAGTCCTTCTCGCAACCTGGGAATATCCCGGCTCTCATCAACTTCTCTTTAATCACTAACAATGGAGTCAATAGTTCGGCAACATCAGTAACATGGAGGTCTTCTATAATGGCATGAACATTGTGACCGTGCTTGGGCATCCGAGCAGATATCACATTGGGCTTCTCAGGCGCATCAAATTCTACTTCTTTGGCATCAATAAAGTCCTAGATTTTGTTCTTAAGCGCCCAACAATTATTGGTATCGTGCCCAACACTGTCGGAATGGTAAGCACATTTGGCATTGGAGTGGTAGTATGGAGAGGAGGTGTTAGGGTTCTTTGGCACTTCCTTCAAACTGGTAAGATTCAGCTTCAATAAATGAGGGAGTACTTGAGCTGGCGTCATGTTGATGCGGGTGAACTGCCGTTGTGGCCTTTCTACCCGTTGTTGATTTGGTCTTGACTGATTGTTACGAGGTTGATCATTTGACGAGTTTTGAATCATCACAGCCCCTACAGTCGGCCGACGCTCGATTCTTCACTGTCCCTTCTGAGAATACACAACAGATGCTTCCTTCTTAGCTGGGAAGGGTTTCTTAACAACTGTGGATGCGGAAGCATCCTTTTGAATCTTTCCACTTTTAATACCGGCCTCGACCCTTTCGCCGGTCAAAATTAGTTCAGTAAATCCCGTGGAAGAACTCCCGATTAGATGATTGAAGAAGGGGCCAGATAGGGTCCCTAGAAACATTTCAACTAACTCCTTATCTGACAACGGTGGCTGCACCCTTCCAGCCAGATCACGCCACTTCTGGGCGTACTCTTTAAACCCTTCATTGGAAGCCATCCCCATACTTTGTAGCTGAGTACGAGTGGGTGCCAAATCAGCATTGTATTGATATTGACGATAAAGAGCGGCAGCTAAGTCTTCCCAATTGTGAACCTCTAATCTCTCGAGCTGGTAGAACCAGTCCAAATGCGTTCCTGACAAGTTGTCTTGAAAAAAGTGCACCTAAAGGTCTTTATCAGATGAGTGGGGTTGGATTTTTCTGACATACGATCTCAGGTGCACTTTTGGGCAAGACATACCGTCGTACTTGGCGAATGTTGGCACCTTGAACTTGGGAGGGATAACAATCCCAGCTACCAGTCCTAGTTCTTCAAAATCCAAGCCAGGGACCCTCTGCAACTCCATGGCTGCCAGTCTATCCTCAAGATTCTTATATTTATCATCCGCTGGAGGATACTGTTGTTCGGAGTAGTCTTCGTCTTCTTCCTCTCCCTCCTCTTCAACCTCAGATTCAGAAGGTACAACAGTCCCTTTCCCTTTACCGGCCCCTTCGTCAGACGTTGAGGGGAACTCAAGAACCTTCCTAGCATTGCTCACGAACCTTCTTCCAAAAGTGGCCACTCCAGGTCTCTTTTTCTTTTTCTCTTTATTCTTCTCCAACAAAGCTTTGAGGTCCTCTTGACCCTTTGCCAAGGTCATGAGAAGTTGCTGGAATTGTGAATTTTGTGCCTGCAGATCCTTTACCATCTGCTCCAAATCCATCTTGCTGAAATAAACAGCAGAAAGATAAGGAAACCTGGTGTGAATAATTGTTTATGCATATGATGAATGGTATGTTATTCATGTAATGCATTAAAGGATTCAGAAATTCAAATTTGTTGCAAACAAAAAGGAACGCACGTCATATTAAGAAGAAATTGTTAGTACATAAGTGCCCCATGGGCCAAATATTACAAAATCTTTAATGTAAAAAGACATTGCGCATCCTCTTTGGTGTGATGTAGGTGTTGAGAGTTTCCTCCAAATGAAGTCGGCGGGTAAGCTCCAAAACCTTCTTCTCACTGGCATAGAAGCTGGCTTCAAAAGTATTTCGTTCTTCCTTGAGTTGGATCCAACTCTTTTGCATTTCTTCCCATGATGTTGGCATGTCAGGATGTAGGATGGTGTATGGAACCTCTCCTTCCATAACAGGCTCTTTGATCACGGGGAGAATGTGAGGGTATGGCATCATAAGTTTCTGGGCGCGGGCTCGTACCCACTTGAGGTAAGGCTCAAGGGGGATGGAATTTTTGTGCGTCAGTGTCTTACTATCCACCTTGTTGGGCATCCTCCAAGCTCTGATGAACCTTTGTCGAAGTCCTTGCACATCGTTGTCGAAGTCAAAAACTAGGTCAGGAATCAGCATGTCATGAGGGCCATCCCTCCGAGCATATCCAAATTGTCTCAAAGCTAGACAGGCGTTGTAGGTAATGCCTCCCCTAATGCCAAGTAGTGGGACATTAGGGAATTCTCCACAACGATCAATGAGGATGACATTTTCTCTAGACCGAGAACACCAATGTACATCAGAATGTGTGAGGGCCATCAACCGTTGTGACCACCTCAAACCCTGCTCGTTCTTCAAAACTGATTATGGAAGGTAAGAAATAAACCACCTTACTAGGAGAGGAGTACAACACATGAGAACACCTCTTTTCCTCATTGTTCGTGTGTAAAATGAGTGTAGGATGTCCCAAAGTAATATGGGTATAGGATTCCTGGATATGAAAATCTTGACAGCATTCACAACTATAAGTTGGTCAGGGTTTGGGAACAAGACCAACCCATAGATTAGGAGTGCCACAATCTCTTCAAAGGCTTGTAGGTCAAGAGAATTCCAACAGTCTTGTGCCTTCTCAAAAAGAAATTTTTCCAAGAAGCCCTTGACACCACTTCTGGTTTCCCAATGCCCCTTGATGTCAGATGGTTGCAAGTGTAATTCTTGAGCAACATCTTCAGGCTTTGGTTCTTTTTCCGTACCGTTGTAGGGTAGTTGATAAAGAATAGGAATTCTCAAGAGTTGAGAAAATTCCTCCAAAGTGGGTACTAGCTGGTAATTAGGAAATGTGAAACAGTGGTGGAGGGGGTCAAAGAACTGGAAAAGAACTTTCACCATGTCTTCTTCAATGTTGGAGTTGACCGAGTTGAGAAGTCTACCATGTCTTTCACTAAAGAGAGAATTCTCTGGAATTCTGGAAGTAAGCTCCTTGAGTTGAGGAGGGATTCTCACAAGGTTGACTTTAATTGTTTTCCTGCGAAGAGATTCCATGACCTGTAAAACAAGAACAAAGATGAATATCCAAACCCTTGAAATGGTTAGTGGATGCATATGATGCTTTATGATGTTTATGATGTATGCACAAGCACATGTACAAGCAAGTCACACAAAACCCTAGTTTCAGGCTTGCATGAGGTTTCATAGGTAAGTACCCTCTTAAGTTTAGTTGGCTCAAAACCTGTCCTATAAATAGTAATCGAGTTCTAAGGAGCTCAATATCACTGGATTGTTTTCTATGTTCATTGTTTTGGTTTAGCCACTTAACTAGCGACCAAAATATTCCAAGAAAACAACCCTCAATGAGTGTAGTATCGAGTACCTACCACCTTCGGACTGCACCAAAGCCGGTCATCTCACTACCCCTAATAAAAGGCCAAGATGGTCAAGTAAGGTTCTAAGAGTTCATTAGTGCTTCATGACATCACTCAGCGGCCTCGTATTCTCTTTGATTGACTCAAAGGCTACCGGTACTCACAAATATGTCGCACTAATATAGCTATTGCTTCAACCGTGTCGGTATACCCCGCACAGTTTCCACAATGTATTGCTATTTACCTATGAATGTTTCCCAAATCCGGGTGGAGGATTTCAAGCCCAAACAAGAGAACCAAAATGTAAAGCAATCAAAGCAAACAATAATCATGCAAAGGGTGATCTAAGCCCTAAGGTTACTCTACTTTTCAAATATGTCCCCAGTAGAGTCGCCAGTTCTATGATACGGTGGGAGAAATGACTTGGGATTTTGCGTTTGTGTTCACAAATGTTTCGGTTTAGCAAGAGTCGCCACCGACTTTTCATTTTATCCTAAGGAAAGGTCAAAAAGCAAAGGAAAGACCTTTGAGATGTTTTCTTGGGTTCGGGGAGTAGATTATAGAAAGGGAAGTATTGTACCCCAAAATTTGCCCTCTCATTTCATTAACATTTTTCATCACAAGACTTTTAGAACTCAAGATCAAGCTAGGGTTTGCTCTGCTCAAGACACCTCTTTGCACTATTGACCTAAATTATGGTTTGAGTTTGCACAAGGATGTTTTGACCTACAATGCCCAAAGTGACTTTCGTACTTCATATTGGACTCACAAGTTTGTCCATACCAAGTTTCAAGCCTTGATTAAAATTTTTGCCCAGTCAATTGGACAATTGACCTATAAATCAGGTGTATTGGGGAAAAAGTCAACTGTGGCCAATTGACAGTCAAACCTCATGAAATTTGATTCACATCAACATTATGAACTCATATGAACCATTTGATCAAGTTTGGATCACAATTCCACAAGAAATTTGATCAGATCACCAAAAGGGCAAAATGGTCATTTTTAGGGTTTTGACTGTACAAAGGCAATTTTTGACTGTTTGACCTAGACAATGACAAATCAAGCTCAACCATGGACTCAAGGACTCAATGAAATTGTCTTGACCCATTCAACAAGTTCAAAATATCTCAAATGCCTAGGATTGACAGATGAATTTTTCAGTCAACTGATCAAAATTTGACTGTATACTGAAAATTCAAATTTTGACTTTTTGGTCAAAATCAAGTGCCAAAAGTCATTTTTCATCATGACATGTCAAATTATGAAACTTTTTCATCAAGAAACCCAAAAATGAAAATTAGGGTTTAAAATGGAAAAATTTCATTACTTAGAATTTTTCTAAGTTATAAAATTTTCTTATTTTTTCCTAACTTTGTCCCATTTTTTCACCAAGATGCAAATGGATTAAAACAAAACTTACAACATAAAAGTTGTATTCCATCGCAAAGTCTACAACTTTGATTCACAAAGTTTTCTCAAAAGAAGCTTGTATCTCAAGTTATGATTTTTGGAACATGGGTACCTAAAACTTTTAACTTAGAGAAATTTTGCCCTAGTTTAGGAAGGATTTTAACCCATCTTCTTGGCCATTTTTCACATAGTTCCACTTGGAGTTTCAATTTGTATTTCAAATATGGACTATATTACATGTTTCAAGCTTTCCAAATTGTCCAAGAACTCCTCAAATACCTTTCTGGTTAGGGAGAATCAAATGTTTGAAGTTGGCAAAAACTCACTTTGATCCATGGCCAATACATGTTCATACCACTTGTCAAATATGATCTAGATAGCTTGGTTCACAATTACATGCCTCTAAACTAGTTTGTACTCCATAATTTAATGCATATCCATTGATCCAAGGCATTGTCTTGGTTATTATGGTATTGTACACTAGATTAAGCCTTAAATGGAAAAAGTAACAATGCCATTTTTGCTTGAACTTTGCTTTATGTCAAAACAACATCCTAGAGCATTGAACCAGATCTTATGATGCAAACAAAATCCATTAATTAGAGGGGCCAAGAGGGTTGTGTGTAGGGTGATAGGATGGCCTGTACAAGTCTATAACCTCACTTCCATTCTTTTGCTTCAAGAGGAGAAAACTTGCAAAACACAAGGCATCTCTCACATCTGATAAAACCAACTAAAACAAAGTTGTCAAACAAGTTTCATACACCCTGAAAATTATCTTCAATCTTCGTCTCTCCGGATAACTCTAATCTTCATCTTTCTCTACAACATCATTACTACGTTAAAATCCTCCCAGTCTTCATTGCGTAACCAAAGAAATATCACTGAAACCTCATCATCATCGCATCTTCGCAATGGGTCCATAATTGTGCAAGCAGAAACAGAGGTTGAGTCGAAGCGAGATATCAAAACCATGGTGTTGAATCGCGACGTATAAATAGGCTAAGGATGAGATGGATGGATGCACGAACAGACATCACAATTAAGAACGGAGTGGTATCAAAACTGAGATAAATCGAAGACGAATCATTGACGATTAGGTAATCTGTAGATTGAGACAGAGGCTAATGGAAGAGGAAGACGACGGAAGGGGTTGTGCATGGCGTTGTTTGTTAAAATAAGAGAAGGCCACCACACGCCACTGTGAGAAGAGAGACAGGAGCAAAGAAGATGATCTCTTGGAAGCAGCTGGAACGTCTTAACTTGAAACCCTATGCATTTGGACCATACGACACTGTATCCTCCCATTTCTTTTTAACTTTAATTTTCACTTTATATTTTTATTTTTTTTCCTTTTAGATAATGCTGAAATAATACATAAAGTAAATATGAGTTTTTGTTTTGAGATGGGTTTGGTGTTGCGATGGACCGAACCTCACTCTCTTCAGGTGCATCACCAACTTTTTTGGTACACCTCTTTGTTTGTGAAAAAAAAGAAAAGATTTGGACCCTTGCTATTGGGATATGCATCATATCGCTTCAGCACCCATATTTCCAAACTTGCACCCCTGACTCTTTCGACTTTGTATTTTTATTTATTTCGGTTTTTTATTCTAGTTTAATTTTTCTCTTAATTGATAATGAAAATGATTTAGAATAATATAACATTTTTAGAATTTTACGTTATTTCTTTAGAATTTTATTAGAGTTTTCTATTATTTTTGTGTTTAATAATCATTTTCATTGTCATTTTTAGCTAAGATTTTGTGGTAGTATGTTGATGCAACTTTCGCAATATAGAATGCTTGGAGATTAATTATTGGATCACTCGTGCGGAGAAGCTTCTGTAGATTTTTCTTATCGCTTGCATGGTTTCTAAGAAGCAATGGACCTTCTCTGTTCGGTATCATCATAACTTCATTTTATTCCTCATTTTCGCGCTTTATTGCATTTCTTTACTGCTTTTCTAGAGATCATGAGAAGTAGGGCTTTACTGCTTTCTGATACCATGAGAAGTAGGGTAGAGATGTATGACGGGGGTCTCCGTTGCTGATCATTTCAGGAACCCCTCTTGTTTATTTAAAGAGTCGTTTAGGGAAATTCCGCATTGTGTGCATTCTGTTTTCTATTTGTAGTTGTTTAAAACCCTACCTTTGAGTAGGTATTCTGCACGTGTGTTTATATTTGTGGCTGCATATATAAATATGATAAGTCCTCAAAAGGAGGCGAGCGGGGAGGGTTCGTAATCAATCCTCGCAATTTCATCCATATCATCCTTAGCTCGTGACACACCATGATGCATCGGAGTTGTTCCTGCTCTTGTGTATCGATTCGTCAAGTGGGGAAGGGTTCCGCAATCGAACTCGCACGCTTTGTCAAGAGTTTGCATTGGCCGATGCTGATACTCCCTGATTGTTCATATTTCCTTTTGTCGCCTACCTCGATCTTTTATATCTTTATTAGGTGTTCAGTCACTTTGGACATCACATTTTATTTTTTTCATCTCACTTCTGCTTGTTTATCTCGGGCGATACACTCCCCTAGGCTAAAGCATTTAGATTATATTCCTTACTCTTTTATGTGTATGCTCTTACGAGCTTGCTTGTTTTATCTTTGTTCATATCATGTCCCCTTAGGATGCGCTTGTTCCCTTCAGACGGAAGTTAGACCTTAGGTTGCAAACGTTGCATGCTAACATTAGATGGACATTTTCCTTTCATCCTTGACGTAGAACTACCATTGTATGATAACACTAGGTTAGAAATAGGCTAGTCCCCCTTAGACTCTTTTCTTCCCCTTTTTCATATGCATCTAAGACTAAAACTTTTTTCTTTAGCAAATCATAAAACATGCTAATCTCACTTAAACCCTTTTACAAGGTAACAAAGCACAAACCAATCAAATGTGGCATCTTGCCTCGAGGGCGTAAATCAAAACCATTTTTAAAAAGGACATGATAAATTTACTTTTGTGCCAATGCGTAAGTCTACAAGGGTCGAGTTGCGGCAGAAGGCAAAATTAACATTGTTCATAAAAAACATAAAACACACAAAAACATGTTAGCCCAACTATGATAGCTCTGATTCCTCAAAAAGGATATGTAGGCCTTGGGGTAGGGCCCAAGCAAGTACAAATTTATTTTCCCTACATTCTTTTCTCCTATCTTTTGCATGCATTCTTCCTCAGTAGTAAACAGTAAGCATAGTTTAAACACACCCATAAGATAGATAACAAGAGTGGATACCATAAAGTAATACATGCATGTGGGGTGCTAATACCTTCCCCTCGCGTAACAGGTTCCCTTACCAAATCTCTCGGTCGCAAGACCGTGACTTCTCTCTTCTTAGTTTTTCTCGATGTTTACCTTTCCTTCCATGTGGGATAAAATACGTTCCGTGGCGACTTCATTGTTTGATGATTTTCAGCCGGTTGTTCCAGCTGGCGACTTGACTGGGGACAGGTCGACCAAATGCTGGTCCATACCGGAGTCACTTCTAGCTCTTATTTTCTTCTCTTTGGGTGTTTATTTTTATGCTTTCATTTTATTCATTCATACGTGATTACCTAAGCATATGTATGCATTGCATTTTACTGTTTTCCATATACTACTATTGTATTGGATCTGCTTCTTGTTGGGTGGGTGTTACAAGAGGTAAAAGGCCTAATACCCAGGCCAAGTGACAACCACAAGAACACTAGGAATAGAGTGAAACAGGACAGATAGGGTATGTAGATTTCCCTAGACGTCTATGAAGGGGTAAGAAAACACTTAGAAGAGGGGGTTGAATAAGTGACTCTTTTCGTTTCCAAAACAAAGCTCAAAAAATAATGGAAGAACACTGTTATTTTTATCCTGGTTCGTTTGAACTCAAACTACTCCAGTCCACCCGCCAAGGTGATTTCTCCTTTCTCAGCAAGGACTTAATCCACTATAATCAATTTATTACAAACACACAACAACTGTTGTGACTAACAATGCACAAGTAATCTTACAAGTGACTAATACCACTAAGACTTAAATCTAGTCCTAGTCAGCTTGAGAAATCTGACCAAACTTGGTCTCTCAAGGAACAAATACAGGAGTTTAATCTTTACATATAATGAAATAGAGTTTGCTTCTAATCAAGCTATATCACAACTATGATTTTTTTACTTAGAATATAATGCACAAAATTGTATGAACAATGAGTTTGTGAGCTTAGAATCTTTCACGTGGTTTCTTGCTTCTAA
Source organism: Vicia faba (assembly GCA_948472305.1). Lineage (NCBI taxonomy): Eukaryota > Viridiplantae > Streptophyta > Magnoliopsida > Fabales > Fabaceae > Vicia > Vicia faba. The sequence continues at coordinate 1,114,393,871 of OX451740.1, forward strand.
TTTGAAAATTGATTGGTTCACTTAGTTGTTAGCTTGCAATAAATGCCCTTCTATTTATAGTAGGAAAAATAAGACCATTGCTGCCTTCAGAAAAGTTGGAGAGCATTAAATGCTTGCGTATTTCCTTGCAGTATTCCATTTTCCAAGAAACTAGTTGTAGACACTTGAGTGCTTTCAGCCGTCTTTGCATCAATGAGCAAACGTCAGAATGTAAGAACACGTTTCCTACGCTTTGACAAGACAAGTTGGTTTTAACATTATTTCATAATTTGCTCCAATGTATTTAAGTCAGAACATGCTTCACTGATCTTCTAGGCAGTGCTTTGCTTGCTAAGAACTTGGTCAGCGCTTGCTTTCAAGTAATCTTATGAGAAAGAAACCTGCTAAATGTTAGAAGATATATTTAAAAAATAAAATATCTTACCAGAGTCAGCAGATGCGCTTGAAGAAAAGGTTCTTTCTTCAAAGAACTTCTTCATAATTTTTGCTTAGCACTTCAGAATGTTTTCTGTCAAAACATTAACTGAAACATTCAAACACATTCATCAGAGTATAAATTATCTTAAATGTAATTTATTGTTATCATCAAAACTCTGAGATAGGTCAGAACTAATCTTGTTCTTACAATCTCCCCCTTTTTGATGATGACAAAAATTATTTTAGATAAAGAAAAGAAAAGGATAAGAGATAAGAATCTCCCCCTGAAATGAATATTTCTATGTATAAAACATCCTGAGATTATTTTATCAGAGCAATACAAAGTCTTCTTGGATTTCTTCAGAACTTCTTCAAGAAGATAATATTCAGCTGGAATATTCTTTCAGAGTTAAAGTGATACCTGCAAAAAAAATCTTTTGCACAGAAGGGAATTTTTCAATTTGTTAGAATGTCTGAGACTTAGTCCCAAAACTGTTAAACAGTGATTAGTTCAAGAATGCACATTTTCTCCCCGTTTTTGGCATAATCAAAAAGTGTAAAAATAAATATAAAAAATTGAGAAATTTTTAAAATATTTCATAAAAAAAATTAAAAGAAATATCCAGAAGTACAAACAAAACATCCAAACAAAAGACAAGAGACAAAAAGAAACTAGGATTTCTTAGTAACAAGAGCCATCAGAAGATTCTTAATCTCAGAGGCAGATTCTTCTTGTTTCATCATCAAGTTCTTGATTTCTTGATTTGTTTGGTCTTGCTTATCCAAGCGTTCATTTATGACTTCATTCTCCCTCTTGAGCTCTTTCAGAGTGTCCATGATGAGTGAAGTAGGAGAAGAGGATGACAAAGCTTCAGTAGAAACAGGCTTAGAAGCAGCAATCGTTGAGTCAGAATTTACGAAGGTGGAAAGTAGAGTGCCCAGATCCATTGCAAGAGTTTGCACTGGTTCAGGTCCAGCCTTAATAGAAGGTTGATTCAATAGAACAATAGCCATAGGATTTGAATCTTCAGAGGATTCTTTAGATTCATCTTCTGATATGTCCATCTTATCAGATGGTGTATCAGCAATCATTAACGAAGACTTCTTATTCCAAATGTCAGCAGCTTCTGTCTTGAAAGCATGCAGAAGTTTGGAAAAGTTGTCCATCACCTGAAAGTGGCATAAGTCCTGTAACTTCAGTGATTCGGCATCCAAATTTCTTCTGAAGGTTCCCATAGAAGATCCGTTGCAGCTGTGTTCATGCTTCTGGAGCAATCTTCTTTCAGCAGTTTTAACCTTGCTTGAACATCTGTTATAAAATTCTGAAATAAAGTATTTAAATCTGGCTGAACAGGTTTAGGGACAGCCTCTTGAAAGTTTTGTTTTTCAAGAATTGTAGAGATTGAAAGTCCACTACAGTTCTTAAAAAGCTATTAGGTTCAGGATTTTTGGTATGTTTAGGTTGGTCAAAAAAGATAGGAGGTACTGATATTTCATGAGGTTCAGATGATTCAGCAGTTTCAGTTTGGTCAAAGGGTTGTTGTTCTGGAATATGAGGGGGTGAGAGTGTAGGTGAGATTGGTGTTGTATGTTATGGTGAAGTAGGTGGAGTGACCTCAGGCGAAATTATTATTGTATAATCAAAAGTGGGAATGAGATTATGAGGCTGTGGTTGATTCATAGCAAAAAGGTTTTCAGATGGTAGGTTGAAAGGAGACTTTATAGTGGCCAGAGGTTCATTTATCCCTGGAATTCTCCAAGATCCAGCATCATACCATCCAGTGGGTCTGGGTGATAGAGGTCTGGGTGGATGTCTTGAAAAACGTTCAGCAGGAATGGGTTGAAAAACAGATAGTTCAGGGGGTTCTGATTGGGAGGGTTCTGATTGGGTGTCTGAGTGTTCATCAGAGTCAAAATCACTCAAATCTGATAAAACCTGATTTTTATGAGGGTTTTCAGCAAGGGGGTCAGATGGTAAGGTCAGGTCAATATCAACATCTATATCTCCTAAGGTTTGGGAGGGTTCAGCAGATGTAGATACATTGACAGAATCATAAACAAATATAGTTTCAGCGGGTTTACCTGTCTTCTTTTTCTTCTTCTGAGGAGTGTCAGAAGGTCCTTCTACAACTTTTCTCTTCAAATATTCTTGGAGAACAACATCAGGAGCAACTTGATTTCTTCCTTGAAGCCAAGCTGGATCAATGGGTGATCCAGTTTCTTTGCAGATTTCAAGATAGTGCAAGATGATACGAGGATGATCTCCTGAGTTGAACAGAGGAAAGTCAGCAATAGGTATCCTTCTCCTCTTCACAACAACTGACACATACGAAGTTGGTTCCACCAGCAGCTTGTCAATTATTTTCCTTTTCAGTAAGTTCTTCCCAGTCATAGTCTTACAACAAATAGGTTATAACTCTCCTAGAAGATTGGCTTCTTTTAGGTGAGCAATCAGACCATTCTCAGTCAGAATGTCTGATATTAATCTCCCCATAGGAATCCAATTCCTCTTGGATTTGGGGTTTTTCATCCTCTCAGCTTCTCTAGTCTCTTTTACATGGTTCTAGAGATGTTCAAATAGCAAGTAAGGCAAATCAATTTTGACATTAGTTCCAAGGTAGAACAACAAATATTGTTGATCAGCATTGATGTAATCAGGAGAACTGGTGTCTTTTCTATGGTGAATACATCCATGAATAATCCTTGCCTAAATCTTGTATTTGTCTTTCAAGTCCCTGACTTTGGAAGAACCTTGACCATTTGTGAAAATCTCTGAATATACCCTTGACATCTCCATTCTCCCACTTGGCATTTCTGTAACTCCAAGTCCTTTAAACCCCATCAACTTTCTGATTTGATTTTCTGTAATGGATATTTCCTTGCCCATTACAAAGGAGAGAATAACCTTGGGGGTTACAATAACATGTATCCAGAATTCCTTCACCTGATGTGGAAAGACTGGACCAATGAGACGATCAAAAAAGCTTTCCCAGCCTTGAAACTTCACAGCAGGGAACAAATCAAAACCATTCTCTCTGAAATTCTCAAAATCTACCATTAACTCACTCAAAACTTCCAAACTGTCTACCGGAATGAGAGTTGTTCTTTCAGGTACAATGTATTGCTCAGTGGGTAGAAGAAGAAGAAGCCATTGAAGTTCTTTAGAAAAGAGAATTTTAAGAAAAGGTTTTAAGAAATAAAGTACAAAAAACGCTTGAGTTTGAAAGAGACGGTAAAAAATGAAAAAAGGTTTTTCAGAAAGTATTTATAGACAAAGATTTCAGAAGATAGGTTTAGAAATACAATTAAAATTATTTAAGACAAATTTAAAATAAGTTTTAAAACGGATTTAAAAACGAATCTCATCATTACGTGCATTTAATGATTTGCTAAAAATAAGGGAAAACGTGAGATTATGGCTAATCATTAACAGTTATCTAGAACGTCATCAGTAGCTTTTGCACGCGTGACCTTTCAGAAACACACCACATGTTCATCTCCTGAAGGATGCATGTAACAACTGTCTGTTCTAATAAATTACACTTGTACATGAAGCGTTAGAACATTTCATAACTTTTCATATAGTTTCTGTTACAACTTCTCTTCTAACTTCTGAAGAATTGTTGATCAGAGCATTCATTTCAGAATATTCTGAAGTCAATCACAGAAGATAAATATTATTTTATTCAGGACATAATTCCATACAAATATTTTCTAGAATGAAATTAAGTCTATCTTCTGAAAGGGGTTTGGTAAAAATGTCAGCCCATTAATGGTCTATTTTTACAAAAATTAAGTTTAAGATTCCCTTCTCAATATAGTCCCTTATGAAATGATATTTAATTTCAATATGTTTGGATTTAGAATGTAAGATTGGATTCTTAGAAAGACAAATAGCAGAAGTATTGTCACAGAAGATAGGAATCTTACTTTCATAAAGGTTGAAATCTTCTAGTTGACTTTTCATCCGAATCATCTGAGAACTACATCCAGCAGCAGATATATATTCAGCTTATATGGTTGATAGTGCAATTGTTGCTTGCTTCTTGCTGTACCACGAGATAAGATTATCACCCAGAAACTGACAGCTTCCAGAGGTTCTCTTTCTTTCAATTCTATCTCCAGCAAATTCAGCATCACAATAACCTACTAGTCTGTAATCTTGTGATCTTTTGTAACACAGACCCAAATTAGTAGTACCTTTCAGATACCTAAGAATTCTCTTAACAACTGTTAAGTGAGATTCTCTAGGATCTGATAGGAATCTAGCACACTAGCACACGCTAAATAGTATATCAGGTCTAGATGCAGTCAAATAGAGAAGGGATCCAATCATACCTCTATAGAGCTTCTGATCTACTTTCATACTTACCTCATCTTTACCTAGAATGTAGGTTGGATGCATAGGTGTCTTGGCATCTTTGCTTTCTGACATTTAAAATTTCTTCAGAAGTTCTTTAACATACTTCGTCTGATGTATGAAAGTACTTCTGGAGTCTGGTTGATTTGAATTCGCAGAAAGAATTTCAATTCTCCCATCATGCTCATTTCAAATTTTGCCTGCATGGTCTTAGCAAATTCTTTTCCAAGGGAGATATTAGTGGTTCCAAAAATTATATCATCAACATAAATTTGACAAATTAAAATATCATTTTTAAATGTCTTTCTGAAAAGAGTTGTGTCCACTTTCCCTCTGGTAAAATCTTTTTCTAATAGAAAATTACTCAGACAGTCATACCAAGCTCTGGGAGCTTGTTTTAAACCGTACATAGACTTTTTTAATTTAAAAACATGTTCTGGATGTTTTGAATCATTAAATCCAGGAGGTTGATGGACATATATTTCTTCTTCAATATAGCCATTTAGGAATGCACTTTTAACATCCATTTGATATAATGAAATGTTATTTTGTACAACAAAAGAAATTAATAATCTTATAGATTCTAACCTGGCGACTGGGGAAAAGGTTTCATTATAATCAATTCCTTCTTGTTGACTATAACCCTGTGCAACCAGTCGTGCTTTGTTTCTGATTACTTCTCCTTGTTCATTCAATTTTTTTCTGAAAACCCATTTGGTTCCTATAACATTGAATCCTTTGGGTCTTGGAACTAGATTCCATACATCATTTCTGGAGAATTGATTGAGTTCTTCTTGCATTACTAAGATCCAATCATTATCTTTCAGAGCTTCATCAATGGTAGTTGGCTCAATCAGAGAGACCAAACCAAACAAAGATTCTTCATTAATTCTGAGAGAGGATCTTGTTCTGATGGGACCTTCTTTTCTTCCAATGATTACGTCTTCTTTGTGAGCGGAAGATATTCTAGGAAACCTTTTCTGAGTGGGTTGGTCAGAGATTCTGAGATTGTTCAGAAAATTGTCAAGAGAATGATCTGTTGAGTCTTCTTTTTCTTATGAGTTTTCTTTTGCTCCTGAAGTTTCAGAGTTTGAGGGATGATCTTTTGTACCTATAGAAAAATCAGTTTTCTTTGGTTGTTGCTGGCCAAGCTTATCATCAAACCTGACTTTGATTTATTCTTAAAAAATCAGATTTTCTATATTGTATACTCTATATCCTTTTTAGCGTTCAGAATATCCAAGCAGGAAACACTTTTGTGCTTTGGAATCAAACTTGTTCAGAGTTTCTTTGGTGTTTAGAATAAAACAAGTACTTCCAAAAGGATGGAAATAAGAAATGTTGGGCTTTCTGTTTTTCCAGAATTCATAGGGAGTCTTTTCAAGAATATGTTTTATAGAGATTCTATTCTGAATGTAACACGTTGTGTTCACAGCTTCTGCCCAAAAGTGCTTAGCCATATTTGTTTCATTGATCATGGTTCTGGCCATTTCTTGTAATGTTCTATTCTTTCTTTCTACAACTCCATTTTGCTGGGGAGTTCTAGGTCAAGAAAAATTATGAACAATACCATTTTCTTTAAAATACTTTTCAAAATAATGATTTTCAAATTCACCACCATGATCACTTCTGACTTTTGTGATTTTAAAATATTTTTCATTTTGCACTTGAGTACAGAAGTCAATTAATACAGAATCTGACTCATCCTTGTGTTTTAAAAACTTTACCCATGTCCATCTGCTGAAGTCATCAACGATGACCAATCCATACTTCTTGCCTCTGATGGATGCAGTTTTAACTGGCCTAAATAGATCAATATGAAGTAACTCTAATGGCTTAGAGGAAGAGACAATATTTTTAGATTTAAAGGATGGTTTTGAAAATTTTCCCTTTTGGCATGCTTCGCACAGAGCTTCTGAGTTAAACTTCAGATTGGGAAGTCCTCTGACTAAATTTAATTTATTTAGTTGAGAGATTTTTCTAAGACTGACATGTCCCAATCTTCTGTGCCATACCCATTTCTCATTGCTAACAGACAAAATGCATTTGACGTTTTGAGATTTAAGATCTGATAAATCAATTTTGTAAATGTTCTTCTTTCTCTTGCCAGAAAAGAGGATTGATCCATCTTTTTGACTTACAACTTTACAGGAGTTTTGATTAAAGATAATGTCATAGCCATTGTCACTTAATTGACTTATGGACAATAGATTATGAGCTAATCCTTCTACTAATAAAACATTGGAGATAGAACGAAGGTTACCGTTTCCAATGGTTCCAGAACCAATAATCTTCCCTTTCTGATTACCTCCAAACTTCACATCTCCTCCAGCTTTAAGTTCCAGGCTTTGGAACATAGACCTTTTCCCGTCATGTGTCGTGAGCACCCAGAGTCCAGGTACCATGACTGGTGTTTCAATTGAGCTGTTAAGGACATCTGTAACAAATATTATTTTATCCTTAGGTACCCATATCTTTTTGGGTCCTTTTGGGTTAGCATAAGAGTTTCCAGAATGTGATGTATATTTTATGTCATGTGAGTGTCCAAACTTGAAGTGTTTATTCAGAGGTTTGTAAATGAAGGTCATTTTAGCAACAGGTTTTGGAATGTATGTCTCCTTCCCTTTGGGAGGTTCATATCCAATTCCTCTTCTGTTTTTCCCACTAACTCCATAGATCATTGAGGCCATTTTGCTTCTGTCTATGCCTTTAGCAAGAAAAGATTGAAAGCTATAATCATATTCTTTCAGAATATCTTTTGAACTAGACACAAACTTTGAACTAAAATTCTTTTGAACATTTTGAATTTCCTTTTTAAGTTTAAAATTGTTTTCTAAAAGTTAAGATTTTATTGTTTCAATTTTCTCAAGATCATATGCAAGACTCTTCTTGAGTTTCTTGTATTTGATTTTGAGCTTACTATAGTTTTCCAGAAGTTCTGATAAACTATCAGCAAGTTCTTCTCTAGAAAATTCAAAAAATACCTCTCTTTGTTCTGACTCACAGTCTGAGTCAACTTCTGTGATAGCCATCAGAGCTAGGTTGGCATTTTCATCTTCAGAACCAGATTCATCTTCAGAAGAATCTGAGTCATCCCAGGTTGCCATCATTCCTTTCTTCTTACCAAATCTCTTCTTTGGTTTTTCTTTTTGAAGCTTTGGACAATCACTTTTGTAGTGACCAGGTTCTTTGCATTCATAACAGATGATCTCTCTTCCGTTTGACTTTTTGTTTCCAGAAGATTCTGCTTTATCTTCTGACTTCTTGAAGTTTCTGAACTTCTTTTGTCTGTGCTTCCACGGATGATTGATCCTTTTAGAGAGCAAGGATAGTTCGTCTTCTTCCGACGCTGATTCTTCAGAGTTTTCCTCTATAGCCTGAAAAGCGTTAGTATCAAATTTCTTAATTGATTTAAGGGCTAGAGACTTACCTTTCTTCTGAGGCTCGTGCTCATCCAGTTCAATCTCATGACTTCTGAGAGCTCTGATGAGTTCCTCCAGAGACACATTTTTCAGATCTTTTGACACTTTGAAAGCAGTGACCATTGGTGCCCATCTTCTGGGTAAGCTTCTGATGATCTTTTTCACATGATCTGCTTTGGTATATCATTTGTTCAAAACTCTCAGACCAGCGATCAAAGTTTGAAACCTAGAGAACATTGCTTCTATAGACTCACTCTCTTCAACTTTGAAGGCTTCATACTTCTGAACTAAAGCCAGAGCTTTAGACTCCTTAACTTGAGTGTTTCCTTCATGAGTCATTTTGAGAGACTCAAACATATCATGCACTGTATATCTATTAGTGATTTTTTCATATTCTAATTTAGAGATAGCATTTAGAAAAATATTTCTAGCTCTATGTTGATTTTTAAAATTAGCTTTTTGTTGTCTATCCATATTTTTTCTATCCACTTTGTTTCCTTCTAAATCTATAGGATGTTTGTAACCATCCAAGACTATATCCCAATGATCACTATCATGACCTAGAAAGAAACTTTCTAGTCTATCTTTCCTGTACTCAAAATCTTCTCCATCAAACATTGGAGGTTTGTTGTAACTATTATTGTTTTGTTCAGCGGCCATTGTGTTTTCTTCTGGATCTTTTCCTGACACGGTTAAGTGTTGTGCTCATAACCAATCTCTGATACCAATTGAAGGGGTAAGAAAACACTTAGATAGGGGGGGGGGTGAATAAGTGACTCTTTTCGTTTCCAAAACAAAGCTCAAACAATAATGGAAGAACACTGTTATTTTTATCCTGGTTCGTTTGAACTCAAACTACTCCAGTCCACCCGCCATTTCTCAACAAGGACTTAATCCACTATAATCAATTGATTACAAACACACAACAACTGTTGTGACTAACAATGAACAAGTAATCTTACAAGTGACTAACACCACTAAGACTTAAATCTAGTCCTAGTCAGCTTGAGAAATCTGACCAAACTTGGTCTCTCAAGGAACAAACACAGGAGTTTAATCTTTACAGATAATGAAATAGAGTTTGATTCTAATCAAGCTATATCACAACTGTGATTTTTTTACTTAGAATATAATGCACAAAATTGTATGAACAATGAGTTTGTGAGCTTATAATATTTCATGTAGTTTCTTGCTTCCAATTTGAAAATTGATTGGTTCACTTAGTTGTTGGCTTGCAATAAATGTCCTTCTATTTATAGTAGGAACAATAAGACCGTTGCTGCCTTCAAAAAAGTTGGAGAGCATTAAATGCTTGCGTGTTTCCTTGCAATATTCCATTTTCCAAGAAACTAGTTGTAGACACTTGAGTGCTTTCAGCTGTATTTGCATTAATGAGCAAACGTCAGAATGTAAGAACATGTTTCCTACGCTTTGACAAGACAAGTTGGTTTTAACGTTATTTCAGAATTTGCTCCAATGTTTTTAAGTCAGAACATGCTTCACTCATCTTCTAGGCAGTGCTTTACTTGCTAAGAACTTGGTCAGCGCTTGCTTTCAAGTAATCTTCTGAGCAAGAAACCTGATAAATGTTAGAAGATATATTTAAAAAATAAAGTGTCTTACCAGAGTCAGCAGATGCGCTGGAAGAAAAGGTTCTTTCTTCGAAGAACTTCTTCATAATTTTTGCTTAGCACTTCAGAATGTTTTCTGTCAGAATATTAACTGAAGCATTAAAACATATTCATCAGAGTATAAATCATCTTAAATGTAGTTTATTGTTATCATCAAAACTCTGAGATAGGTCAGAACTAATCTTGTTCTTACAGGTTGTGTCGTCCATGCTCATATGAGGTTTTAATGAGGTGCTATCATTATCATGTAGGTGTACGATGATAGTACTTTCAAGCAAACCCGTGATTTTGAGTTACCATTGCCTTACCCTAACCTAGTATTCACCCGTGAGTTGGGCGGGAATACTTTATCACAGGTACAGGTGGTGACTATGTTCAGATGGTTACTCATTTCCAGATGGTTACTCATGTTCAGATGGTGACTATGCTCAGATAGTGACTATTGGTTCTAATGGTTATGTTCTTGATTTTTGTCGGTGACTTATTCAGATGGTGATTTGTTGGTGACTATGAGGTTCTCGAATTTATTTTCTGAGTTCCTGACTTGTTTATTTGGAGTTTCATTTGGGCCTTTGATCTTGGTATTCCCAACATGTTCATAAAAGGATCAACAGTATCCAGTGGTCCAGAAGCCTTGATCTCATACAATTAATGATATACATGGTACTTGGTTCTTGTATGTGCTGAAGCTACGCCGGACCTTTGATCTGGTGATATTCATATGATTCAGTACAGTTCCACAATCATATTTAGGAATGATGGACCTTTTATCCCATGTATTTGCATAGATAACATGGTTACCACGTGCTTAACATACATGTTCCCATTATTTCTAGGGAATCATGTTTGTAAGTCTTGTGTTGAACTTTTCCATCCATTACCGGAGTAAAATCAAAATCAAAGCACGTAAATTCCTTGAAAATGACAGAACGTGACATGGCATCCATTCATGCACTCCATGCATATTTAAGCATCCATAACAGGTATTCAAAAATTGGGGATTCTTATTCATACCCGGTGTTCTCCTCAGAGGTTCAAATTGATTTCTTGGTTCACATGTTCGGAGATCGGTATGGGATAACTCCGTGGGGGATTGACCGATATGAAGATCATAATAGGGTTAGTTGTGGTATACATGCAAGCTTTGGCCCGTGGTCAGAAATTCTTCGAGAAGGAAGATAATTGATTGAAGACTCAGATAAGCCAGGTCATGAAAGATCTGATGATGATTTCAACAATCTTGCATGTACTTCCGTAACAAGTTCTCTCTTCTCCTCATCTTTTAGGAATTACTTTCAACCATGGAGTGCTACACAATCTTGAGTTCTTGGAACATCTTATCATCAGATGGTTCCCATTTACTATGAGATGTTATATCAGTGCTTCATTCTTGTTGACCAACGTAAGATGTGGTTGCCACACTGGGGCATCATACTTTTTAATCAGGGGCGTTCTCCACATCCTTGCATTCCCTGATCTGTTCGACATTAGTTGGTATTTATTCCCCAAGTGAATTCATTGGGCTAGGATTTTAAGAAAAGATAGAAGGAGCCCTTATGAACATGATGATGTAACCCCAATGAATTACATCCAATTATTTCCTCGCCTGGTGGAAGTTCAATTGGCAAAGCTCCAATCTTTGGGGTCCTCTTCCTGAAAACATCTCTTCTGATTGCGATACACATGATACATGTATCCCCTATTCTGAGGCACCCGGTTTTGATATTGAAAACTGTAAAGGGGTTGAAGTATAAAGCCTAGCACCTGTCTCGCGTCTCTTCCAAAAGCCTAATTCCTATTTGGCCAACTGTCGGAATCTTTACACAAGGTGGATGTCTCTTATGTTCTGATAGAAGACGAAATGTATTGTTCATTTGTGGCGTAAGATACTTGGCGATGCAGTTCATACCAATTCGCATGGTAAAGCATTCGTTCATTCTCCTGAAAGAATCTTCTATGCATATTATTCCGGGGCACCCGACTATTCGATTAAAGATAGTATGTCATCCAAAGACAAGGTCCAAGACATGATCAATACAAAGACTGTTGTGTTCACATCAGGTCAGAAGGAGAATTCTCTCTCTCATTCAAGCATCAAGAATTCAGAAAGTCGTCAGAATCAAGAAGTCCATGCGGAGTCAAGTCTCCTCAATGTTGGCAATAATTGGTTTCATTACTCCATTTTCATTTACGTTCTTGCTTGTTTGTTTAAACATTGCTGGCATGTAGAAACTTGTCTATTTTTGAATGAAAATATTAATGCAATAAGTATGCTTGCCTTGAAGTGTTCTTTTCATTTTTATTCATTCATTCGTTATCACTCTTTAAATGTTTTGCTTGCATATTGATGCCAAGTTTCCAACTCTTATGCTTAAGTAAAGATTGGAGGGAGGATGACGATAATCGGAAAATGCAAAAAATCTCTGGTTGGTATGCTTTTGAGTAAGACCCTGCTGACGATGTACATACCTTGTTTCTATTCCTAAACACCAAAGATATAAGGGAGATACACCACCGTTAACCCCTTAGAGCCTTCGAAGTAGAAGTTTCTTTTCTGTTTAGAAAAAAACCTCATTTTAACCCTGGGGCGGGTAGTGTTTAGTTAATTTGATTAATCGTTCAGGACTCATCAAAAGTGTGCATCAAAGGATACAAAAATGGTTATCCATAAAAAGTTTGAGGAAAGTCAAAACCATAATGGTTAACCCTCATCTATCATAATGTGCATCAATTAACAATATCCCAATGGATATCCCTCGCACATCAAGAGGCCAACAAATGATGATACAACAATGGCTATCCATCATCGACTAAAGAATCAGACAGTCACGGTCACTTCTAACAAATAGGAGATGGTGTAAAGATAAATGATTTGTTCAGAATGGAAATCATAAATAAGAAAGAAGCAAAAATCCCTGCTAAGTCAAAACTTGAAAACAAGTCGCTTAGGAAAAAGTCGGGGCATCCCGCTGGACTTCCAAATCGAAATTCAAAAGAATTTGTCTAGGAAAAAGCTAGGGAAAGCGAGAAAGATCTTGAAAAGCCTAAAAGGAGAGAAAAGGATCCTTATCTAATGAACAAGGTCGTATAATCAAACACTAAAATCTGAAGTTAGTAATTGTTGTGTCCAAGAGGCCTCATTGGTTCCTCAACCATCACAAACTCTTATCGAGAGATGAATGCTTGTATCGGGTCCACTGAACATAGGAATGGAGAACATCATGGAGAATGGGTGGGCACCAAAATTTTTGAGCCTTAAATCCTTTTTTCTAAAGCCGTGAACCAGGCCACGTTACTACCCATAAAAGTCCTAATTGAAGCATGGGTCAATTTGAAAGCGTGCTACAATGAGATAACATTTAACTAACTTATAAGAGGTATGTTTAAATATGTGTTTGCATCGTATGCTTGCATTACATTTCATAAAAAAGAATTTTCAAATGTTGCTCTCTAGCTAGTGACTCGTTCACAACAGAGTTATGACATCATTTCACTCAAAGTTTTTTCAAACTTTAAGACTTAAATGCATGTTGCATTAGAATTGTCATTCTCATAATAAACATTCTTCTACATACAAAGCAACTGATTGACATTAAGTAAGTGTACACAATGAACATCAGTAAAGAGCTCAATCTTGTCAGAGAAGAGAGGCTTGAATATGTTGTTTAAATCAAAAGTCAACTATCACAAGAGAAACGACTTATCCAGGGGCATGTTGCCCAGAGATTCTGTTAAGCGAAAGCATCTTTGTGTTTCATAGTATGAGTACCCTTTAGGGATGAAGTTAGCATATTCCACCAATCTGGGGCAATCAAGTCGAGAGTCGATCTCTCTGAGTTCAGCTAAATATGGGGAATTCCCTCAAAGCTATCAATCAGAGGCTATCACGTTGATAAATCTCTTCAAGTTGTCGTCGATCAGGGGCTATCACATCGATAAATCTATTCAGAATTCATTCAACCTGGGGCAGCTATGTTGAGATTCGACAAATCTCTCCAAGAAAGCTGTAATCAAGACTTGTTTATTTCACGACTCAAGACATTGGGGGCAGGCCACCTTATATCGTATTGTGGCACGAATATTCTAGTCTTATATTCAGCATAAATCTTCTCAGAAATCCCACAGACAGGGGCATTCTGTATCCATATTCGCAAAGGTGTTCAGCCAAATTATGTTGCACGAGAAAACTACAATCAGGCTAAAAGTGTCATAACGATCACCCTGACCTAGCCAACGCATGAAGCCTCATTCATCTGCTGTAGAAAATTTCAAACCTGATTCCCCAAGTAAATTCAGAAAGCCCAGAGTCGTTATTTGACTTGGTACATGTGAGTGCACGACCCTGAGAACTAAACCGGGGCATTCATAGAGCTAAACCAGAGCATCCCCAAGATCTAAATCGAGGCATTTGCAGAACTGAACTGGGACATCCCCGGTGGAGTAAACTAGGGCATTCGCAGGTGTCAATATTTATCTTCTTATCCCCAAGTGATTTAAGAGTTAGTTCCCCAGTGTGGCGTAAACTTGGGGCATGTATTCAGAGAGATTCACATGGTGTTCGGTATCCATTCTTCGGCATATTAAACTCATCCATCCTCTCAGTAGTTCAGGGTGTAGGGAAGTTAAGCCGCATTATCTCTTCCCCGACAATACAATTCAGAATTCAGTGGCATACCTGAAAGCTCGCTTCATCACCAATTCAATCTCCAGTAGAGCCTTCAAAAATCTTCGGTATCATTAGCTCCCCAGTGCAAATTCTTATCAGTATCCCCAACAATCTTTGGTATTGCAGGTTTCCAGTGCTGATATGTATTGATATCCCCAGTGATGAGCAACATTTCCAAATGAGTCTTCACTTATCCCCATGAAGTCTACTTCTTTGCATTGCATATAACTATCACTGCATAACATTGCATCTTCAAAAAGCACAGCTGATCCATCAGAATGGATCTTTGCATCAAAAGAAATTCAAACATGCATATGAAGCATAATCCAAATTGGGTTCCTTACATGAAAGACCTGAATCATTCAAAGACAATAATACATCCCCACAAGAGGATATCTCTCCCAAAAACCTCAACTAACATCTTTCACCTTCACGATGCCCAGCTAACGGTGCCAACACCTTGTACTCCTGAATTCCAAGCGAAATCAATACACCTTGTCATTCTAAACTCCAGTTCTCGTCTGGTAGTCAGTTCATGTCTGATGATCAACTCTAAACCCAGTTCTCTCCTGGTAGTTAGTTCCCGTCTGACAAATAATTAAGTCTTCCAACACTCGTCTCTATCAGTTTCCTAAACACTCGTCTGTGTTAGTTTCCTAAACACTCGTCTGTGTTAACTCCTAAACACGCACCCATGTCAGTTCCCTAAATACTCGTCCGTGTTTAAACCTCTCCTTGATACTCTTCCGTATATTCTTTCAATACTCGTTCGTATTAATTCCAACACTCGTCCGTATTATCTCTTCCTTGATAATCGTTTGTATCTTCTTTCAATACCCATCCGTATTGGTTCCAACACTCGTCCATGTTATCTCTTCCTTGATACCCGTCCGTATTTTCTTTCAATACCCGTTCGTATTGGTTCAAACACTCATCCGTGTTAAATCTTTCCTTGATACTCGTCCATATCTTCTTTCGATACTCATCTGTATTAATTCAAACACTTGTCTGTGTTTAAACTTTCCTTGATACCCGTCCATATCTTCTTTCAATACCCGTCTATATTGATTCCAACACTCGTCCGTGTTATATCTTCCTTGACACACGTCTGTATCTTTTTTTCAGTACCCGCCCGTATTAATCCAAATAATCGTCTGTGTTTAAACATTTCCTTGATACTCGTCTGTATCTTCTTTCGATACTCGTCCGTGTTGATTCAAACACTCGTATGTGTTATACCTTCCTTGTATTGGAACCATGCTACGTTAAAAGTTCGATCTCCTCCATGTATTGGCATCACGCTACATTATAAGTCTGATCTCTTCCTTGTATTAGCATCACACTATGTTACAAGTACGATCTCTTCCTTGTATTGGCATCATGCTACGTTATAAGTCTGGTCTCTTCCTTGTATTGGCATCACGCTACGTTACAAGTCTGATCTCTTCCTTGTATTGGCATCACGCCATGTTACAAGTTCAACCTCTTCCTTGTAATGGTATCATGCTACCTTCCAACACTCGTCGTGTCAGCTTCTAAACACTCGTCGTGTCAGCTTCTAAACACACGTCGTGTCATCTTCTAAACACTCGTCGTGTCAATTTCTAAACACTTGTCATGTGAATTTCTAAACACTCGTCGTGTCCTGATCGACATTCTCTTTTGGTTATCGTGTCCTAATCGATACCTCTCCTGCAAATTATCGTGTCCTGATCGATGTATTACTGTTAGCTATCGTGTCCTGATTGATGTCTTCCTTTAGCGATCATGTCCTGATTGATGCCATCCTGCAAGTCATCATATCCTGATTGATGTTCTCCTTGCAGTCATTGTGTCCTGATCGACCTCCTCCCTGCAGTCATCGTGTCCTGATCGATGTCTTTCTTTTGGTTATCGTGTCCTAATCGATACCTCTCCTGTGAATCATCATGTCCTGATCGATATATTCCTATTAGCCATCGTGTCCTGATCGATGTCTCCCTTTTGGTTATCGTGTCTTGATCGATACCTCTCTTGTAAATCATCGTGTCCTGATCGATGTATTCCTATCAGTCATTGTGTCTTGATCAATGTCTTCATTTTGGTTATCATGTCCTTATCAATACCTCTACTACACATTATCATGTCATGGTTGATGTATTCTTATCGGTCATTGTGTCCTGATCGATGTCTCCCTTTTGGTTATTGTGTCCTGATCGATACCTCTCTTACGAATCATCGTGTCTTGATCGATGTATTCTCATTAGCCATCGTGTCCTGATCAATGTCTCCCTTTTGGTTATCGTGTCCTGATCGATACCTCTCATGTGAATCATCATGTCCGGATCGATGTATTCCTATTAGCCATCATGTTCTGATCGATGTCTCCCTTTTGGTTATCGTGTCCTGATCGATATATCTCCTGTAAATCATCGTGTCCTAATCGATGTATTCCTATTATCCATCGTGTCCTGGTCGATGTCTCCCTTTTAGTTATTGTGTCCAGATCGATACCTCTCCTACGAATCATCGTGTCTTGATTGATGTATTCCTATTAGCCATCGTGTCCTGGTCGATGTCTCCCTTTTGGTTATCGTGTCCTGATCGATACCACTTCTGTGAATCATCGTGTCCTGATCGATGTATTCCTATTAGCCACCGTTCCTAATCGATGTCTCCCTTTTGGTTATCATGTCCTGATCCATACATCTCATGTGAATTATTGTGTCCTGATCGATGCCTATTAGCCATCGGTCAATCAATGTCTCCCTTTTTGTTATCGTGTCCCGATTGATACCTCTCATGTGAATCATCGTGGCCTGATTGATGTATTTCTATTAGCCATCGTGTCCTGATCGATGTACTTTGTTTTCATCGTGTCCTGATCAACGTATACCTCCGATTTAGTCCCACCTCTTTTAATTCCCCAGTGGATATCACAAAAATAAATAAACACTCACACTTTCTCCAAGAACAAATTTTTGGCATTCGTATTGAATCATCTTTTACCTCGAACGTCCTAAAGGCACGCGCCAATCGTACTTTTAGGTTTAAGACAATTAAATAGGGGCAACTGTAATACCCCAAATTTGTCATACCCTTTCACTTTTATTTGGCTTATGCATTTGGCACTTTTCTCATGTACATGACTCCCATTAGGTCATCTAACACATCATCCATTCATTAATCAATAAAATGTGGCATGTGATCAAAGATATTTAGGAATTAGGGTCTCTATATTCTTTTAAGCTCTTATCTTCACTTAGGTTTAAATCAAATGGTTCTTTCATCGATCAGGTTTTGTTGGAAGCTAGGGTTTTAATTCATGGATTTCTTTATCACCAAGCTACAGGGTTATTCTCCTCTTCCTAACATCAAATTGCAAGGCTTGCTCACATCATCTGGAGCTCGACTTCCTCAATATTCTTGTTGCATTCTTCAACATATAAGGTGGTTGTGATTTCTTACCACATAAGTCGTCCTATAAGGTTGCTTAAGGGTTACCAGTTCAGATATTTAGCATCTTCTTATGTCTGTCATCATCACCACTCAACTAGGCTTGTTTTCTTAAGCATGTGGACTTTAAGGAAGGGTTGCACTAAGAGTTGTTCATCAGTTAAGTCTTACATTCTCAAGGATTCAAATCATGATTCCAAAATTACAAGTCATGGAGAGATCTTAGTGTACTTATGGTATGCTAGGGTTTTTGGTTCAAGAAGTTTCAATATGCAACACAAGGCAATGATATCTTCAGAGGATCCCATCCATGGAAAATTATGGTTTATGGATATCTTAATGCAAGATATTTCATCTGAATGTTTGGTTTACTTGTGTTACGAGATTCTTTTGAGTTCATTCCGAATTCAATTAAGCCATAGACTCAATGCTTATCCCAAAGGATTAAGATTCTGAGCTAAGGGTTAAAGTTCTTATAATAATGATTATTCAGTCATTTTGGGATAATCAAAGTGCAATGATACGTTCAATGGATAATTCAAAGGTTGAGTTTGGTTCAAAGTCCAATTAACTCAAACTCAAAGTTTTGTGCATGATTCTTCAACTAAGAGTTTGCTTCAAAGGAAAGTTAGTGAGAATTTGAGATTGGAACATGGAAATTGAAGTCTCTTAAAATTGCAAGTGTGGCGTGTAAAATTGATGCAAGATTCTAATGGAGTTTTTGAATTCATGTTTTGGAAGAACATAACATATCAAAAAGAAAAAACCAAGATCTCATTAAAATTCATCCAAGTTCCAAATATTACAAAATCATATAAATACAAGTTCGGTTACTATTACATCCTTTGACATTAATACATTACATCAACATAAAGCCTTACAAATTTCACAAAAAACACTATCCTAAACCTATGCATCCTAAAATTATGTCATTCATCTTCAATCTTCATGCTATTGTATCTTCAACCCTTGCTCACTTCTCAAGCTTCTATCAATGCATATGCCTTGGACATTCCATTCTTTATTCCTTCCCTAATACCACAAAATCAGACCCGGTCTATATTCAAATAAATGGGCAGCCCTGCATTTTGTTCAAGAAACCAGTTCACTAAATCAGTTCACAAAAGCTTGTTACGAAAAACTGCATATAATCATTCATCCAAAAAAAAAGAAGCCATGATCCTACATTGTTAAAAACAGTTCCATACCAGTTTACAGCAAAATCTGTTCAAAAGTATCCAAACAATAAGGCTAATAAATTCATTCATTTCTAGTTCCTAACAACTCATTCAAAACCGATTTTTCTAACCAACTTTCAGTTAGGTTTTCAGCCCTGTAGTAATTAACCCCTAATTTTTTCTCTAATAGAACTTCTACACAACTAACCCAACTATCCTAACAGATACCGTAACTAACTTCCAAACCCCCTAACAAACAGAATCAAAACTGTTTCCAACCATTCTAACAAACTCCTAACAGTCTCTAACTCCCTCTAAACCCCTAATTGTTTTTCCCTAACAGTTTCTAACCTCTCAACAAACTAACTAACTACCTATAATAGTTCTTCAACCAACGGCAAAAACAAAAATTCTCTAACCTGCAACTAACTTTCATAATATCCTCCTAACCCTCTAACTAACCTCCTATATGTTTTATCAAAACCCTCAACAATCTCTACAAGAGATAACAAAACTTCAACACAGAGAGAATAGAATAACAGAAAAGAGAAGAAAAAGTCAGAGGAAACTCACCAGGAAAACCAGAAGAAAACTCTCTCTTCGATTTTCTCTCCATAACCATTTTTGAACCTTCTACCTCACTGCATCATCAACCTCACTGCATATTCAACCTCACTGCATCATCAACCTCACTGCACCTTCAACCTCACTGCATCTTCAACCTCACTGCATCTTCATTCTTTAGCCTCCATCATCATCATCACAGTCACTCCTCTACACAACAATCAACATTGACGCAACTGAATTTGCGTTAGTAAAAACAACGGAATTTCATCATCACCATCACCCCTCCATAATCACCTTTCAACAACAAATCTTCATCTCGAAAACGCACACTATTACCATCTCTACAACCACCTTACATAATCTTCATCAACCTACAGCCTCAACGGATCACATCTGCATCTTCAACAATCTACATTGTGTCATCATCAACAAGAAACGAATTTGCTTCAATATAATCATGATTCATCAGCTTCATCACCTTCAGAACATCACAATTGCAACATAAAGACAAGAATCACAAAGTAGAAGATAAGAAATACTCACCTCCATCTTCCCTTGAAAATTATCTTCAATCTCCGTCTCTCTAGATAACTCTAATCTTCATCTTCCTCTACAACATCATTACTGCATTATATCCTCTATGTATTCATTGCGTAACCAAAGAAATATCAATGAAACCTCATCATCATCGCATTTGCACAATGGATCCATAATCGTGCAAGCAGAAACTGTTGAAACTGAACACTGATATAAAATTTGGAGAGTAATAGCTTATTGAATTGAAAGCAAACTGTTGGCTATATAGCCTTACAAATTGAAAACTGAAACACAGTTTCAACAGTCCACTTTTTACTGCCTAGAACGTGGAATGAGTCACTGAGAGAAAGATTCTAATTCCTATTCAAGTGTTGCCACTTCCCTAAAGAATAGGACATTACTTAACAGACTGTCAAACATAAAACAAATAAATATTAAAGAATAAATATTGTAAATCTAACATTCCCTCCCTTAAACTATATGCAATAAGCATTTAGTTTACCGCTGAAGCTTCAACCATTCCCAGCATATTTCGAATTTTAAGAAATTGTGCTAATTTGAGAGGTTTTGTCATGATATCTGCAACTTGTTCTTGAGATTTACAGTAGCTCAACTCCACAACATTATCCCTTGTCAAATATCTAAGGAAATGAAACCTTATGTCAATGTGTTTGCTTCTACCATGAAAAATTGGATTCTTTGACAGCTTTATAGTAGAGTTATTGTCACACGCAATTAGAGTACTCTTCTCCTCTTTGTGACCAAGTTTCTCTAACACCCTTCTCATCCAAACACACTGACAAGCACAAGATACAACAGCTATGTACTCAGCCTCTATAGTCGACAGTGTCACAACAGGCTGTTTTTTAGAAGACCACGAAACTGCTCCTGAACCAAGTAAAAAAACAGAGCCCGAAGTACTTCTTCGATCATCTAAATCACCAGCAAAATCACTATCAGCATAAGTCAACAAATTTGTGCAACTTTCCTTCTTGAAGAAAATTCCAAGCTCAGTGGTACCTTTTAAATACCTTAGTATTCTTTTTGCTGCAAGCCAATGAGATTCAGTTGGACAAGACATGAATCTACTAATAAGACTCACCCCATACGTTAAATCAGGTCGTGTAGCAGTCAAGTACATTAGACTGCCAACAACTTGTTTGAACAAAGTTTCATCAAATTTGGTTCCAGCTTCATCTTTTGACAACTTTGTGCCTGGAACTATAGGATTCTTTATTGAATTACTCTCTTCCATTCTAAACCTTGATAAAATTTCACGAGCATACTTTCTTTGACAAATAAAAATTCCACGAGAACTTTGGAGCACTTCAATACCAAGAAAGTATCTCATCTTCCCCAAATCCGACATGTCAAATTCCAACATCATCGAATTCTTAAATTCTTCACACATACTTTTATCATTTCTGGTATATATTAAATCATCAACATAAAGGCTTACTATTAAAATTTTACCTCTGTCTTTTGACTTTGTGAACAAAGTGTGTTCATAAAAACACCTTTCAAAGCCTTCTCGAACAAAGAAAGCCTCTATCTTGCTATACTATGCTCTTGGTGCTTGCTTCAAGCCATACAACGCCTTTCTTAACTTGTAGACTTTGCCTTCTTCACCTTTCTTATCATATCCCATCGGTTGTTGCAAAAACACTTCTTCATTTGGTTCACCGTGAAGGAACACACTCTTTACGTCAAGCTGAAGAACATTCCAACTATTTTGAGCTGCTAAAGCAAGTATCAACCGAATAGTGTCAAGTCTGGCCACCAGAGCAAAAACTTCAGTATAATTAACTCCGTATTGCTGTGCATATCCCTTTTCCACTAGACTTGCTTTGTATTTATCTATTTCACCGTTCTCGTTAAGTTTAGTCTTGAAAACCCATTTAACTCCAATGGGATTTACTCCTTGGGGCAGAACTGTTAGTTCTCATGTCTTGTTCTTTTCTATTGACTCAATCTCTGCCGTCATTGCGTCCCTCCACTTCTTGCTCTTGACAGCCTCTTCAAATGAAAGTGGGTCATTTTCAGTGAGCATTATCATTGCATTCAAACCATCTTCATCTAACAAACCTTTACCAATTTCATAATCTTCCATCCAAAACCGTGGTTTTCTTACCCTCCCTTCATTAGTAATTAGTGGTTCCTCCTCATGTGATTCACTAGATGTTGAACTAGATTCACTTGAGTTTCTTATATTAGTAACAGCGCCACCTTCTTCGTCTTCATTGCTCTCTACTCGTTCAATGTCATTCTCAAAATCATCTTTGCACTCTAAGGCATCCAGCTTGCATTCATCTTTGCCTTTGTCCCAATTCCAACATTCATTTTCCTCAAAAACCACATCCTTGCTAATGATTATCCTCTTTGAAGTTGGATCATATAATTTGTAGGCCTTTGATTCATCACTTACTCCCAACAAAACACATTTCTTACTCTTGTCATTTAATTTACTTCTTTTTTGGTCTGGAACGTGTGCATGAGCTACACACCCAAACACTCGAAAGTAACCAATTGTTGGCTTCACATCACTCCATGCCTCTTCTGGAGTTTTGTTTTGCACTGCCGCAGTAGGACATCTATTGAGGATATGCACACTCCATTTTACAGCTTCCGGCCAAAACATTTTAGGAACCTGTTTCTCGGCTAACATAGAGCGCACCATGTTCATGATTGTCCTGTTTTTTCTATCAGCAACTCCGTTTTGTTGTGGAGTATAGGCTGCTGTCAGTTGTCGGGATATGCCTTGAACTTTGCAAAATTCTTCAAACTCATTTGAGGTAAATTCACCGCCTCTATCTGTCCTTAGAGAGGTGATATATTCACTGGACTCCTTTTCAACACTTCCCATTTTGAATCAGAATAACTAAGCCTTTTTCTTGAAGCTTCCTGTGATCGGTGGATCTGGAACTGACTGTTTAACGCTGGTTTCGCGAAATGTCGTGGAAGCAAGAGTCGCCACCGTCTTTTATTTTCTCCAACATGGACAGGACAAAAGCACAGCAAAATTCCTTATGAGATAGTTTCTCGGTTCGGGAGGTAGATTTATAGAAAGGGAAGGTGTTAGCACCCTTTCTATCCATGGTTATCCATGGGCTCTTAGATACTTGATCATTTGTTTTCAAAATGTTTGTTTGCTTTTCAAAATGTGAGTGGGTTTGAAAAAGTTTCGTTTAAAGATTTCAGATCGACTCTTGTATCAGTCCTCAAGAGTGTTTGAAAAATTGTTTTGAAAGCTTTTTGAAAAGTGTCGGTGTGAAAAGAGTTTGATTTGTTTTTTAATAGAGCAAGTACCTATGAGTCATCTACCTACCCTAAGGAATTAGGCTGTGTAAATGTCCTTAAGGTAGTGCCATCCCACCATTGAGAGGTAGGTAGCACCACCGTTGGAGGTGTTCGGGTCAATTCGAGTGTAGGGACAGTGTGGTCACCGAAGCAACAGTAGGACACCTTAGAAGTTACCCTTATGTCCTTGATCCTTTTTTAATCTGAGGCAACTGTTTCGAGGCAACTATTCCAAGGCAACCGTTTCGAGGCAACTTTTTTCGAGGCAACGGGATCACGTACATAAGGACTTACTAAAACATCCTATACTTGACGACCACGTTTCGAGGGCAAAACAACAGTGAGGCGTACCCTAAGAGTGGTGTGTGAATTTGTGTGTTATTTTCAGTTTAGCATTTATCTTGTACATGTATCATGGTGATCTACGCATTGTTTTTAATTAGTCATTCATTCTTTCATGCAAGTTAGCAGTTTAAAAGTGCGGAAATTAAAGTGCGGAAAGTAAAATTCTACGCTATTACAAGGCGCGGGTCTATACATCGCCAAATTAACAAAGACCCGTTTTGAATAAAAAATGCGGAAAGTAAATAAATTCCTAATTACTATTACAAGGCTTGAGCAATTACATAATATTCACAAAGGAAAATAAGAATAAATGCGCGAAAAGAAATCAGAATCGAATGTTCGAGGGCGTTGGACCCTTTAGAAATTAAATTGAAATTGAAAGCTAATTAATTATTAATTTAAAGAAAAGAAATGTTTTTTAGGTTTTTTTTTTGTATTTAATGAGAATAAAGAAAATTAAAATTAAAAGAAACCCTAATTCTAAGTTATTTTTAATTACTAATGAAAAACGTCAAAGTTTAACTTAATTTACTAGAGAATTTATGTACATGTTTATTTACAAAATAAATTAGTAATTAATAATAATGATAATAAGAAAAAATTATTTATTAAGAAAAGTGATAAAAAGTTAAAAAACCTAATTTCTACATATTTTAATTTATTGAGAAAAAGATTAAAGTTTTAAAACCTAATTTACTAAACTAATTATTAAAGTTTATTTACAAAATAAATTAATAGTGAAATAATAATAATTAAATATATTTTAGTTTCTGATTTTTTATCTTATGAAAATTAATTTATGAAATTAAAGAAAACAATTGAAAACAATTAAAAGAATAAAAAGGAAAATCAAATAAAAAAATAAAAATGTGCAAACCATGGGGGGTATTCAGACCCAAAGGGAGGTTTTTTGTGAGAAATCTGACCCATTAGACAAAAGGCCTTGTTTGACTTTCTGGCATCACGTACGTGTTCATTGTCTCCTGAGTACCGTGGTCTGCATTCTTTGGCCATTGGATTGGGTTTCATGGTCATTTGTATTCTGGCTGTTGGCTTTTGGCTTTTGGCCATTTGGCTTTTGGCCTCAACGTTCCTTAATGAACCTGCATGGGATCCTGTCTAAATCTGCAGTGTTGAATCTCACGAACACGTTAAATAAAATCATAAAATGCAAATAAAGCTAATATATGAAGAAATTTAATGTTTAGGCACAATATGACATGTATGAATGATTATACCCTTTTGATCATGGAGATCAAATCAATCTTACCCTTACTGGAAAATTAGTGACCTGAATGCTTTTATGCCCTTTGGATCATGGAGATCAAGCCAGCCTTATCCTTACTGAAAAAGTAATGAGGTGTTGGTTTGTAACTGTGATGGCTTGTTTGTAGTGAGAGAGGGATTTGTAATAAGGATTTCAAGGTTTTAGGGTTCTTGAAAGAATTTGATATTCTGACAGTGTTGTGGCAAGGTTTTTTTTTCTCTTTTTTCTCCTCTCTGGTTTGTGTGAAAAGAAGGTGATTATATAATAGAAATTAGGGTAAAGAAAATGGGCTTTGAATGTGCAATTGGGCCTCCAATGTTCACTTGAGTTCGTCACTTTCCAGGCTAAATCGCAGGGACTTAAGTGCAATTTTTGAAGTTGAAATGTGAAAACAAAATGTAGCCGACATCGATAACTAACTCCTGTCCGAAAATCGGCTCAATCGGATAAACGGTGAATTAGTTATGAATTTTTGAAGTTTCAGCTCAGACAAACTTATTTTGGCCTCCAGTGTCGACTCTGACACGTTCTTCAATAAAAAACTGCTATTGATCGGAGCATAATCCGGTCTCGACTTTTGAAGCAAAGTTGTAGATCTATGAGTCAGGGTCCTTGTGTAAAAATATGAGCCCAATCCGATAAAAATTGACCGAGTTATGAATTTTCGAAGTTTCGGCCCAGATGAAATAATATTCAGCATTCAGGATTTTTAGCGTGTCACGCACTCTGAGCAAAAAACGAAGGCCTTTTGAATACCGTTTGAACTCAATACCTTCTGTGAAAATGTAGCCAACTCAATTTGTGAAATTTTGGCGCTGGAACCAGCTCGATACGATGAAAATCGGCCAAGTTATGATTTTCTGAACATGACGCAAATAAACTTCTGTCACAAATTTTCTGTACGAAAATACTTGATAAATCCACATTTTTGAAGACCTTCTGATCGAAATTGGCTTCCAGCCGTGAGAGATGAAAATATAGATAATGTCAAGACGGAATTTTGGCCACCGGAATGGGTTCAACACGAGTCACGATCTTCAAGTTATGAATTTTTTAGCGCGTAAAAACTGCACTTTCAGCACACTTTTTCACCATATTTCTTCAAGAAAACTCGCACATTCGGATACCTTCTTTAAAGAATTGACTCTTGAGCCGAACCTGAATTTGAGAATACGTTATCAGAGATATCTTGGCGAAAGAATACCTGAATATGACGCGCCGGGTTGGACTTGTGAATTTTTCTTGAAATATTTTGAGAAATATGGGAGGGCAAATTTTGGGGTACAACAGTTGCCCCTGTTCAATCTTCTTAGACCTGAGGATGTAGATTGACTGGCGTGCCTTTCGTAATCTGAAGGTGGAAGATGATTGAACACTAGAGTGCCCAGAAATTTGCACTCACATAGTAGAATGTCAGCAGTGTGATGCAGGGAATTGGCTTACAGTTGCCATTTGGAGACTGTAGGTATGTGAAGATGGGCTTATAGATGCCATCTGGAAGTATGATAGTACCTTGTCGGGAATGGGCTTATAGATGCCACCTAGGTGTCGATCGCGTAAGAGATTCCTTAGCGAGAACTTGCATACCTGAGAAAGAAAAATAATTACCTGGCCTGTTACAGGAGTTGATCTTCAAACTCTTTACGTAGATGTGCCCTGGCTGGATACAGGAATCGAATCTTTAAACTCTTCAGACGTGCCTTGGCAGGATACAGGAATCGAGTCCGGAGAATATTAGTCGTCAACAGATACACCCTGGCAGGATACAGGAATCGGATCTTCGAACTCTTCAGATGTGCCCTGGCAAGATACAGGAATCGAGTCTGGTAATGTTAGTCGTCAACAGATACACCCTTGCGAGATACAGGAATCGGATCTTCGAACTCTTCAGATGTGCCCTGGCCGGATACAGGAATCGAGTCTCGAATTCAGAAAGGTTGGTGAGTTGTCTCTACTGACAGGTTATTTCCATGGACGGGTGGTCTTTATCGACGGGTGTCTATAACGACGAGTGTCTATAACGATGAGTGTCTATAACGATGAGTGTCTATAACGACGAGTGTCTATGACGACGAGTGTCTATAACGACGAGTGTCTATAACGACAAGTGTCTATAACGACGAGTGTCTATAACGACGAGTGTCTATAACGACGAGTGTCTATAAAGACGAGTGTCTATAACGACGAGTGTCTATAACGACGAGTGTCTATAACGACGAGTGTCTATAACGACGAGTGTCTATAACGACGAGTGTCTATGACGACGGGTGTCTATGACGACGGGTGTCTATGACGACGGGTGTCTATGACGACGGGTGTCTATTATGACGGGTGTCTATAACGACGGGTGTTTATAATGATGGATGTCTATAACGACGAGTGTCTATAACGACGGGTGTCTATAACAACAGGTGTCTATAACGAAGAGTGTCTATAACGACGAGTGTCTATAACGACGGGTGTCTATAACGACGGGTGTCTATGAAGACGAGTGTCTATAACGACGAGTGTCTATAACGACGAGTGTCTATGACGACGGGATTGTCTATTGCGACAGGATTGAGAATTTAACTGCATTTTCCCTGAAAGGTAAAGGTCAGTCATATGCAATGCATGATATGGATAAGGCAATGATGTTCTCAACATAACTGAGGTTGTATGATATGATGCGTATATGCATGTATCATGATGTATGAACATGTGATGTTTGTGAATGTATTTTCGTCTAGGAAAATAAATCCTTGAAGAATGCCGGGAAGTTAACTCATGGGCTGATGTTGAAGAGAGTTCTTCGTTTCTGTTGGGATGAAGATTGCAAGAATAAACCGGTAGGAGGAGATGACCCCATTGGGGAATAAACTTGGTGGAGAGATTACTCTGCGGGGAATTACTCTGTGGGAAGAGATACTTCGCTGAGGTTTTGATGATAACTCCACTGGGGATTCCTGTTGATAAATTTGTTGAGGATTTGATGAACTCCACTGGGGATAGGAAGAACTTCGCCGAGGACGATCTTTCCGTTGTAATTAGCTGAGGATAACCCAATTATAAGCTCTGGTGGGGAGTGGAGGTAACTTGGTCATGTTCTTCAGCTGAACTTACCTTGGCACCTCGGTGGACAGAGCAACCAGATCGCTTAGACAACTCTTATTGCCCCAGTTTCTACGGGAGAAGGTACTTATGGAGGCGCTTGATAACTGCCGATTTGACAAATCTCCTTCTGAGAGGCAAGTGACGAGATAATGGGACATAGTCGTACGCTTTGATCCCTAATTTTTGCCTGGACCGCCCTTTCGGGTTTTCAGTCCATCGGGATACCTTTTTTTGCCCAAGCCGCCTTTTCAGGTTTTCGACTTGCCGGGTGTATAGATTTTTTTTATTTTCATCCCTTATTTTTGCCCGAACCTTTTTGGTTCGCCGGGAAGCCCTTGTTTTTGCCTAGGCCAGTCGACCTAGCGGGTCTTTGATTTTGCGTAGTATTTTTTCGACTATGTCCGTGCTCTCAGGATGCAGGGAGTTGTCACTGTCAGTGGCATTGCGTTGCCATACCACCAGAAGATCTTCATTTGATCGTCCAATGCCCTAAGTGATCCAGATGGAGATTTTCCCCAAGTTGGTTGGCCTTTTGAGAGATTCTCCGAATCTTGACTGGATTGCCCCCGATTATGGACAATGCTCATTCCATGCCCCTTGATTGGAGGTACTCTTGTTCATTAGACACTTGTCGTGCGAATTTCTCTGCTGTTCAAACAAAAAGTCATATGCAAACAAGGTTATGTTAAAAATGCAACGCTTATGTCTGTCTTGAAGTTTTTGAAAATACATTTTTAGTAAACAAGCAAGTTTTGTAAATTGTGATGTCAACTCGTTATTTTACCGCAAGCCTTAAGGAGTCGGGATACCTTTCGTAACAGTATGCTTTCGAACTAACCCATGCTTCAGCTAGGACTTTTGAGGGTTATAACGTGGCCTGGTTCACGGTTTAAGAAACAAAGGATAAAGGCTCAAATTATTTGTACCCACCCGCTCTTTGTGATGTTCTTCAAACCTAAACTCAGTTGACCGTGCGTTAGACCTTGTTTGAGTCTTTGCTTTGATATACCAGTGATGGTTCGGATTCTGAAAGTTTTATTTTGACCAGGCAGTCATTTCTTTTTTTTGTTGAGGGTTTGTAGGGCCTCTTCCTTTTTGATTTCGCTATCCCTTTTTTTTTTTGCCTGAACTGTTTCTTTTGTGATTACAGTCAGCGGGATGCCCCAGTTTTTGTAAGTCTCCTTCATAGGTTTTGACTTATTGGGCTTTTATCTTGAGAAGTAATGACTTCATGTCTTTAATTATTCGTAACCATCACTGTCTTTTGTTTCAAAAGGACTTCTTTTGATGTCATTCGTTATGCGCTTGGATCAACTGAGAGAACTACCCTGCCCCAGGTTATGATTAAGGGTTTTAAATTTCGAAAAGAAAAACTCCTACTTCTTTGGCTCAGAGGGGTTGACGAGGGATTATCTTCCTTATAACTACAGTGTTTAGGAATTGAAACAATGCCTGTACCTCATCAGCAGGGTCTGTTCAAAAGCATACTGTAAAGATCGTGGTATCGTTTTCGTCATCCTCCCTCAAGAGGCTTAGAATTTTCAATCAAGAGTTGATCATCACAAAAATATGAAAACAGTTTGCATATAGTGAATACGAAATAATTACTTCAAAATAGACATGTGTAATGCATTAATGAAATAACCAAGTTTGACATGAAATAAAATGTTTGAACAATCAAAGAAAATTACAATCTGAACATTCAAATGAACAAAAGTTTCCAATCCTAGCCATATTTTGGCAAGGGAGCAGTGATCACATTCGGAGTCTCTGAAGAGTCGAACTGGACCTCATTCGCGTCGATCCGATCCTGAACCTTGTTTCTCAAAGTCCAACAATCATCTGTAGCATGCCCCGGGCTGTCAGAATGATAGGCGCAGCGAACGTTGGGGTTGTACCTTGAAGGTGTCCTGTTAGGATTCTTTGGAGGGTCCATGAGAGTTACCAACTTGGTTTCCAGCAGCTGTGGCAATATCTGTGACAAGGTCATGCCGAGGGGAGTGAATTGCCTTTTGGGTCTCTCTTCCCTTTGCTGATTGTGACGCTGAGGAGCGCCGACCGGTTTTGCAATAAGCACCGCGTTGACATCTTGGCGGTGTTCGGACCTAGTCTGCCCTCTTGAGCCATAGACATCACTAGATTCTCTCTTGGATGGTTTCTTCTCAGTGTTCGAGGAGTCACCATTCTGTATTTTCCCTGACTTGATGCCAGCTTCTATTCTTTCCCCGATCAAGACCAAATCTGTAAACCCAGCAGTAGAATTCCCAATCAGGTGGTTGAAGAATGGACCAGACAGGGTTCCCAAGAACATGTCGACGAGCTCGCGGTTAGTTAGAGGTGGTTGTACCCTTCTAGCAAGGTCCCTCCATTTTTGAGCATACTCTTTGAAACCTTCACCTGCACCCATAGACATTCCCTGAAGCTGAGTGCGTGTGGGAGCAAGGTCGGCATTGTACTGGTACTGCTTGTAGAATGCAGTGGCCAAATCCTCCCAGCTGCGGATGTTAGCTCCATTCAGTTGATAGAACCAGTCGAGTTGGGTTCCAGACAGACTATCCTAAAAGTAGTGAATCCATAAATTCTTGTCAGCCGTGTAGGGCTGGATCCTCCTTGTGTAAGACCTGAGATGCCGCTTAGGACAGGATGCCCCGTCGTACTTTGCAAAGGCAGGTGCCTTGAATTTGTGCAAGATTAC
The DNA here is from genome assembly GCA_948472305.1 of Vicia faba. Taxonomy (NCBI): domain Eukaryota; kingdom Viridiplantae; phylum Streptophyta; class Magnoliopsida; order Fabales; family Fabaceae; genus Vicia; species Vicia faba. The sequence continues at coordinate 1,114,424,781 of OX451740.1, forward strand.
TACCCCAGAAGACAGACCTAGATCCTCGAAGTCCAGGCCGGGCACTTTTTGTATCTCCATGGCACTTAGCCGGTCTTCCAACTGTTTATACATGTCCTCAACTGGAGGGTACTGCTCATCATTGTAATCATTCTCGTTGTCGGAGACCACTGGACTAGGAACCTCCCTTTCTTGGGGACTGTCTTTCCCAACAGATGGGGTAGTCTGATCAACTTCATTTCGTGATCCATTCCCAGATTTGCGTCTAGGGTTGAACAACACCGTCCTCTTCTTCTTCTTTTTCGAAAGCAGGGTCTTCAGATCTTGTTGCCCCTGGGCCAAACTCATGATCAGCTCTTGGAACTGGGCGTTCTGAGCCTGGAGAACCTTGATGGATTGCTCAGTAGATGTTTCTGGATTCATGATGAGACTGCTAAACTAAACAGCAAAGAAGGTAAGCAACCTGTAGAAAAAAGGGTACCTGTTATGCAATGATGTGTATGTATGCATGCGATGTTTTCAAGGACCTCGCGGGATAAACAAGAAACTTTGTTAGAATCTGCATTTTGTAGCTTGATGAAAGGCACTGCGTATTGTTGAGAGGCCTTCTTCAAGAGTCAAGGCTCACCATATCGAGTGGGTCATAGCCCATGACAACCTTGGCTAGAGGAAAATAAATCCCCTTTGCCCCTTGCTAGATAGTTGGTTCATTATGACCTGCATCACAAACCCTTGAGATCCTTGAAATGGGTTAGTCATTATGTAGGATGCATGCAATGGTATGATGTTATGCTATGCATGGAGTAATGTAGGTAAACCCTGTTATGAGTCCAGATTAAGGACTGTAAACAAAACCTTCCAGAAACTCAAGTGTCAGATAACAAGTATGCAAGTAGTCAAGTTTGAAAGCACACAAGTCACACAAAGAACCCTTAGAGTTTAGGCCAGCATGAAGTTTGGGGTACTACCCTCTTGAAGTTGGTGGGCTCAAAACCTGTCCTATCAGAAGTAACCGGGTTCTAAGGGTCCCAATATCATTGGATTGCTTTCATTGTTCATCGTTTCGATTTAGCCACTGAACTGGCGACCGAAATATTCAAAGAAAACAACCCTCAATTGAGTGTAGTATCGAGTATCAACCAACCTCGGACTGCACCAAAGTCAGTTATCTCACTACCCTAAAGAGGCCAAGATGGTTCAATTAAGGTTCCTAAGGTCAGTTGATGCTTCACGACACCACGCGGAGGCCCCGTACTCTCCTTGACTGGACTCAAGGGTTACCGGTACTCACCAAAGTGCCACATCAATGTAGCAGACTACTTCAACCATGTCGGTATACCCTGCACAGTTCCCTCACAGTCTTGTTGCTATTTCTAAGAAGGTATCCCCAGATCCGGGTTAGGATCTATAGAACTCCCAAGACAGTACCCACAATAATAAAGCAAACATTCAGACAATTGAAAACACAAGTGATCTTAGTCCTAAGGTACACCTCACTTTATAAGATATCCCCAGCAGAGTCGCCAGTTCTGTGATCGGTGGATCTGGAACTGACTGTTTAACGCTGGTTTCACGAAATGTCGTGGAAGCAAGAGTCGCCACCGTCTTTTATTTTCTCCAACATGGACAGGACAAAAGCACAACAAAATTCCTTATGAGATAGTTTCTCGGTTCGGGAGGTAGATTTATAGAAAGGGAAGGTGTTAGCACCCTTTCTATCCATGGTTATCCATGGGCTCTTAGATACTTGCTCATTTGTTTTCAAAATGTTTGTTTGCTTTTCAAAATGTGAGTGGGTTTGAAAAAGTTTCGTTTAAAGATTTCAGATCGACTCTTGTATCAGTCCTCAAGAGTGTTTGAAAAATTGTTTTGAAAGCTTTTTGAAAAGTGTCGGTGTGAAAAGAGTTTGATTTGTTTTTTAATAGAGCAAATACCTATGAGTCATCTACCTACCCTAAGGAATTAGGCTGTGTAAATGTCCTTAAGGTAGTGCCATCCCACCATTGAGAGGTAGGTAGCACCACCGTTGGAGGTGTTCGGGTCAATTCGAGTGTAGGGACAGTGTGGTCACCGAAGCAACAGTAGGACACCTTAGAAGTTACCCTTATGTCCTTGATCCTTTTTTAATCTGAGGAAACCGTTTCGAGGCAACTATTCCAAGGCAACCGTTTCGAGGCAACTTTTTACGAGGCAACGGGATCATGGACATAAGGACTTACTAAAACATCCTATACTTGACGACCACGTTTCGAGGGCAAGGCAACAGTGAGGCGTACCCTAAGAGTGGTGTGTGAATTTGTGTGTTATTTTCAGTTTAGCATTTATCTTGTACATGTATCATGGTGATCTACGCATTGTTTTTAATTAGTCATTCATTCTTTCATGCAAGTTAGCAGTTTAAAAGTGCGGAAATTAAAGTGCGGAAAGTAAAATTCTACGCTATTACAAGGCGCGGGTCTATACATCGCCAAATTAACAAAGACCTGTTTTGAATAAAAAATGTGGAAAGTAAATAAATTCCTAATTACTATTACAAGGCTTGAGCAATTACATAATATTCACAAAGGAAAATAAGAATAAATGCGCGAAAAGAAATCAGAATCGAATGTTCGAGGGCGTTGGACCCTTTAGAAATTAAATTGAAATTGAAAGCTAATTAATTATTAATTTAAAGAAAAGAAATGTTTTTTAGGTTTTTTTTTGTATTTAATGAGAATAAAGAAAATTAAAATTAAAAGAAACCCTAATTCTAAGTTATTTTTAATTACTAATGAAAAACGTCAAAGTTTAACTTAATTTACTAGAGAATTTATGTACATGTTTATTTACAAAATAAATTAGTAATTAATAATAATGATAATAAGAAAAAATTATTTATTAAGAAAAGTGATAAAAAGTTAAAAAACCTAATTTCTACATATTTTAATTTATTGAGAAAAAGATTAAAGTTTTAAAACCTAATTTACTAAACTAATTATTAAAGTTTATTTACAAAATAAATTAATAGTGAAATAATAATAATTAAATATATTTTAGTTTCTGATTTTTTATCTTATGAAAATTAATTTATGAAATTAAAGAAAACAATTGAAAACAATTAAAAGAATAAAAAGGAAAATCAAATAAAAAAATAAAAATGTGCAAACCATGAGGGATATTCAGACCCAAAGGGAGGTTTTTTGTGAGAAATCTGGCCCATTAGACAAAAGGCCTTGTTTGACTTTCTGGCATCACGTGCATGTTCATTGACTCCTGAGTACCGTGGTCTGCATTCTTTGGCCATTGGATTGGATTTCATGGTCATTTGTGTTCTGGCTGTTGGCTTTTGGCTTTTGGCCATTTGGCTTTTGGCCTCAACGTTCCTTAATGAACCTGCATGGGATCCTGTCTAAATCTGCAGTGTTGAATCTCACGAACACGTTAAATAAAATCATAAAATGCAAATAAAGCCAATATATGATGAAATTTAATATTTAGGCACAATATGGCATGTATGAATGATTATACCCTTTTGATCATGGAGATAAAATCAATCTTACCCTTACTGGAAAATTAGTGACCTGAATGCTTTTATGCGCTTTGGATCATGGAGATCAAGCCAGCCTTATCCTTACTGAAGAAGTAATGAGGTGTTGGTTTGTAACTGTGATGGCTTGTTTGTAGTGAGAGAGGGATTTGTAATAAGGATTTCAAGATTTTAGGGTTCTTGAAAGAATTTGATATTCTGACAGTGTTGTGGCAAGGTTTTTTTTCTCTTTTTTCTCCTCTCTGGTTTGTGTGAAAAGAAGGTGATTATATAATAGAAATTAGGGTAAAGAAAATGGGCTTTGAATGTGCAATTGGGCCTCCAAAGTTCACTTGAGTTCGTCACTTTCCAGGCTAAATCGCAGGGACTTAAGTGCAATTTTTGAAGTTGAAATATGAAAACAAAATGTAGCCGACATCGATAACTAACTCCTGTCCGAAAATCGGCTCAATCGGATAAACGGTGAATTAGTTATGAATTTTTGAAGTTTCAGCTCAGACAAACTTATTTTGGGCTCCAGTGTCGACTCTGACACGTTCTTCAATAAAAAACTGGTATTGATCGGAGCATAATCCGGTCTCAAATTTTGAAGCAAAGTTGTAGATCTATGAGTCAGGGTCCTTGTGTAAAAATATGAGCCCAATCCGATAAAAATTGACCGAGTTATGAATTTTCGAAGTTTCGGCCCAGATGAAATAATATTCAGCATTCAGGATTTTCAGCGTGTCACGCACTCTGAGCAAAAAACGAAGACCTTTTGAATACCATTTGAACTCAATACCTTCTGTGAAAATGTAGCCAACTCAATTTGTGAAATTTTGGCGCTGGAACCAGCTCGATACGATGAAAATCGGCCAAGTTATGATTTTCTGAACATGACGCAAATAAACTTCTGTCACAAATTTTCTGTACGAAAATACTTGATAAATCCACATTTTTGAAGACCTTCTGATCGAAATTGGCTTCCAGCCGTGAGAGATGAAAACATAGATAATGCCAAGATGGAATTTTGGCCACCGGAACGGGTTCAACACGAGTCACGATCTTCAAGTTATGAATTTTTTAGCGCGTAAAAACTGCACTTTCAACACACTTTTTCACCATATTTCTTCAAGAAAACTCGCACATTCGGATACCTTCTTTAAAGAATTGACTCTTGAGCCGAACCTGAATTTGAGAATACATTATCAGAGATATCTTGGCGAAAGAATACCTGAATATGACGCGCCGGGTTGGACTTGTGCATTTTTCTTGAAATATTTTGAGAAATATGGGAGGGCAAATTTTGGGGTACAACACTTCCCTATGCTCAATAAGTTATTTTTCAACTCAGGAATGTAGTAAACATCAGAAATTACCTGAGTAACTCCATTAACCTGCATTTGAACACTTCCTTTTCCCATAACCGCCATTCTAGTGTCATTGCCGAGTCTTACAGATTGTCTGAAGCTTTCATCCAAGTTTGTGAACCACTCCTTGATTCCACTCATATGATTGCTACATCCGGAGTCGAGAAACCACACCTCTTCCTTTTTGGTATGTTTGAGTTCAACATAGGACATTAATAAAAGCTCCTCTTCTTCCCCTACCAATTCAGCATAGTTGGCCCTTCTCTCCCAGTCTGGACACTCATATTGATAGTGTCCTAACCTGTGACATCTAAAACACTCAATGACAGCTTTGTTAATGGGTTGTCTTCTCCTTCCTCTACCTCGACCACCTCTAAATACACCTCTACCTCCTCCTCTTCTTGCTCTATCTTCATGTGATATTTTTAGAACTTGCTCTTCTTCTCCATGGCTTCTCATCCTTTGCTCGTGAACGAGAAAACTGCTTTGCAACTCGTCAATTGTCATCGTGTCTAGGTTGTTGGATTCTTCAATTGAGCATACCACATAATCAAATTTTGAGATCATTTATCTCAAAATTTTCCCAGTAATGATTGTTTTAGTCATACTTTCACCAAGAGATTTCATTTTGTTAGCAATGGTTAGAGCACGAGAGAAATAAGCATTCACTGTTTCCCCTTCTTTCATGTGAAGAATCTCAAAATCCCTTCGTAAAGCTTGTAAAGAGGCTAATGATAAGATGGATGGAAGCAAGAAAAGACATCACGATTAAGAAAAGAGTTGAATCGAAACAGAGATAAATTGAAGATGAATCATTGACTATTAGGTAATATATAGATTGAGATGGAGGCTAATGGAAGAGGCAGACGACGAAAGGGGTTGTGTGCGATGCTGTTTGTTAGAATAATAGAAGGCCGCCGCACGCCACTGTGAGAATAGAGACATCGGAAAAGAATATGATCTCTTAGAAGTAGCTGGAGCGTCTCAACTTGAAACCCTAGGCCTTTGGACCATACGACACTGTATCCTCCCTTTTCTTTTTTACTTTAATTTTCACTTTATGTTTTTATTTTTTTTCCTTTTAGTTAATGCTGAAATCTTACAAAAGTAAATATGAGTTTTTGTTTTGAGATGGGTTTGGTGTTGGGATGGACCGAACCTCACTCTCTTCAGGCCCGTCACCACCTTTTTTGGTACACCTCTTTGTTTGTGAACAAAAAAGAAATGATTAGGACCCTTGCTATTGGGCTATGCATCATATCGCTTCAGCACCGATATTTCCAAACTTGCACCCCTGACTCTTTCGACTTTATATTTTTATTTATTTTGGTTTTTTATTCTAGTTTAATTTTTCTCTTAATTGATAATGAAAGTGATACAGAATAATATAACATTTTTAGAATTTTACGTTATTTCTTTAGAATTTTATTAGAGTTTACTAATATTTTTGTGTTTAATAGCCGTTTTCATTGTCATTTTTAGCTAAGATTTTTTGATAGTATGTTGATGCAACTTTCACAATATGGAATGCTTGGAGATTAATTCTTGTATCACTCGTGCGGAGAAGCTTCTGTAGAGTTTTCTTATTGCTTGCATGGTTTCGAAGAGGCAACGGACCTTCTCTGTTTGGTATCATCACAACTTCATTTTATTCCTCATTTCCATGCTTTGTTGCATTTCCTTAATGCTTTTCTAGAGATCATGAGAAGTAGGGCTTTACTGCTTTCTGATGCTATGAGAAGTAGGGTAGAGATGTATGACGGGGGTCTCCGTTTCTGATCATGTCAAGAACCCCTCTAGTTTATTTAAAGACTGATTTAGGGCAATTCCGCATTGTGGGTATTCTGTTTGCTATTTGTGTTTGTTTAAAACCCTACCTTTGAGTAGGTATTCTGCAGGTGTGTTTATATTTGTGCCTGCATATATACATATGATAAGTCCTCAAAAGGAGGAGAGCGCGGAGGGTTTTCAATCAACCCCCGCAATTTCGTCTATGTCATCCTTAACTCGAGTCACACCATGATGCTTCGGAGTTGTTCCTGCTCTTGTGTATCGAGTCGTCAAGTGGGGAAGGGTTCCGCAATCGAACCCCCACGGTTTGTCAGGAGTTCAAATTGGTCAATGCTGATACTCCATGATTGTTCATATTGCCTTCTGTTACCTACCTCGACCATTTATATCTTGGTTAGGTGTTCAGTCGTTTTGGACATTACATTTTATTTTTTCATCTCACTTCCGCTTGTTTGCCTCGGGCGATATGCTCCCCTTGGCTAAAATTTTTTGATTCTTTTCCTTAATCTTTTATGTGTATGCTTTTCCGAGCTTGCTTGTTTTATCTGTGTACATACCATGTTCCCTTAGGATGCGCTTGTTTCCTTCGGACGCAAGTTAGACCTTAGGTTTCAAACTATGCATGCTAACATTAGGTAGACATTCCCCTTTCATCCTTGACGTAGGACTACCATTGTATGATAACACTAGGTTAGAAATATGCTAGTCTCCCTTAGACTCTTTTCTTCCCCTTTTGCATATGCATCTAAGACTAAAACTTTTTTCTTTAGCAAATCATAAAACATGCTAATCTCACTTAAACCCTTTTCCAAGGTAACAAAGCACAAACCAATCGAATGTGGCATCTTTCCTCGAGGGCGTAACTCAAAACCATTTCTAGCAAGGACATGATTAATTTAATTTTGTGCCAACGCGTGAGTCTCCAAGGGTCGAGCTGCGGCAGAAGGCAGAATTAACATTTTTCTTAAAAAACACAAAATAAACAAAAACATGTTAGCCGAACTACGGTAGCTCTGATTCCTCAAAATGGATACATAGGCATTGGGGTAGGGCCCAAGCGAGTACAACTTTATTTTCTCTACATTATTTTTTCCTTTCTTTTGCATGCATTCTTCCTCAGTAGTAAATAGTAAGCATAGTTTAAACACACCCATAAGATAGATAACAAGAGTGGATACCGTAGAGTACTACAAGCGTGTGGGGTGCTAATACCTTCCCCTCACGTAACAGACTCCTTTACCCAATCTCTCGGTCGCAAGACCGTGACTTCTCCCTTCTTAGGTTTTCTCGATGCTTACCTTTCCCTCCATGTGGGATAAAAGACGTTCGATGGCGACTTCATTGTTTGATGATTTTCAGCCAGTTGTTTCAGATGCCTTATTCTCGTGAAGAACCTATATCTGATATGTTTATGAAGACTACTTATCCTTTCTTAGATGATGTGGAAGAACTTCAGTTTTCCTTGGTTAGGATGCAGAAAGAGAAGGAAGCATGGAAGAACAAGTACCAGACTTTGGAGGTGCCATACTCAATAGAATTGGAAGAGAAGGATGACTTGATTGAGATTCTTGAGAGTCATGCTGTAGAGATGATGGAGAAGAAGTAGGATTTATTTTACTCTAGAGTTCAGCCAAGTCCCGGTCATGCATTTTCTGATTCTTGTGGATGGAAAGAAATCACCAACAAGTATGCCGAAGAGAACAAGCAGTTGAAGGCTCAGATTGCAAGACACATGGGAAAGCATCAGTGTATGGAGAGATCTTCATCAACTTTGGCTCCTTAGAAATTTTAAATTCTATCTTTATTTTCTTGTACTTAGGATTATTGAAACCAGTGCTAAACATTATAATCCATTCTTAAGTTATTATTAAAATAAGATTTTTCAGTATTTCCAAATGTGTTAGTACTTCAATATTTTCAATTGTTTATGAGTTCCTTGAATAAACAAGAGAAATCATGTGCATTTCATATCCTACATAATTTCCCACATATTTTTTTCATTCCTATCTTTCACAGATGTCTTACTTGTTTCTCTACTTTGTTTAATCGACAAGTTGTCTCATTGTTACAATATTCGGGCTACTAAAAGGAAGATGGAAAATCTTGAGCAAGAGAATCGTGAGCTGCACAAAGAAGTTACTACTTTGAGAGTCGGTATGGCTAATCTGATTGCTTTGGTAGAATCATTGGTGGCTGCTCAGAATCATCCACCCCCTCCTCCTCCTCGGACTCCTCGTGCTACTTAACCACAATAGACGACCGTTATTTCAAAGATTCTATCAGTTCCCATCTCTGTTACTCCAGTTACTACTACTATGTGTCGTATGCCTCACAGTTACCCATGGGGAATGCCTGAGAATTTCATGCCAGAAGGTTACAATCCTGCTGCTCAAGTTTCTCCATTTGTTCAAACTGTTATTAATTATGCACCTCCTACAGTGAATACTATGCTTGTTATTTATGACTAAGTTTATCATCCCGCTCCTCCATCAAGTGAAATTTTTAGCTTTTATGATCGAATGGATGACTTTTAGGATCAATTCAATGAAATCCAGAAAGAAGTGAAGGATCTCCGAGGGAAAGAGTTATCCGTACATAATGTTAGTGATCTCTGCTTAGATCCTAATGTGAAAGTTCGAGCAAAGTTTAACTTGTCGGAATTTGAGAAGTACAGGGGAAACTCTTGCCCCTGTGACCACCTTGTGATGTATATCAGAAGAATATCCACTCATACTGATGACCAATGTTTTGGGTAAAGCTTTTGTGAATAAGTATAAGTACAACATGTTTATGGCACTTGACTATGACCAATTGAGAGCAATGGCTCAGAAAGATAAGGAGTCATTTAAGGAGTGTGCAGAGTGTTGGTGCAAGGTTTCTGCTCAAGTGGTACCCCCAATAGGATAGCAAGAAATGAGTAAGGTCTTCCTAAAAACCCTTGGTTCATTTTACTATGAAAGGATGGTTTCAAGTGCACCAAGTGATTTCACTGAGATGGTAAGTATGGGTGTCCGTCTAGTGGAAACTATTAGGGAAGGATGATTGATAAAACATAAAGGGTATAATGGATCAAAGAAATCATCATATGGGTTTTCTAAAGTGAAAGAAAGTGAAACAAATGTTGTTGCTGAAGATAGAATGGTTAGACCTCCAAGAAGACGTCATCAACATCAAAAATAGGTAGCCTCTGTAACTCTGGTTGTCAATGTGGCTTTGACTGCTGTTGCCTATCAAAGAGCACCTCAACAAGGTAATCAAAGGCAAGGTCAGAAGAGGGAAACTTTTGATCCTATTCCGATGAGTTATGAAAAATTGTTTTCAGCTTTGATTCAAAAGAAATTGGTGCAGACTAGGCCTCCCCCTGTTATACCTTCAACTTTACCATGGTATTATAAGGCGGATCAGACTTATGCTTTTCATCAAGGAACCCTCGGGAATAGTATTGAAAACTATTACCCATTGAAGTCTGCATAAAATGTTAATATTTGGTCTCCTGCCTTTTAAAGATGTTGGTCCCAATGTGAAGATAATCCACAACCTATTGTGAAAGGAAGGTAGTCATTATAAATGGTGAGCAAGATTCGTTGATATCTCATTTGTCTCCCTTTAGAATTGTATAAGATGATGAAGCCGCTGTTGGAACTCAATTCCAAGCTTTGTCTATTTATAATATAAGGAAGAATGAAGATTCTATCACCTCATTTAAGGATACACAATAGGTAGTGCAGAAGGGCCCTAGCAAGGTGTGGGACCGGGTTATTAATTCACCTGTGAACAGGAATGGGATTGGTTTGGTTTTCTCCATGAAGAATGAAGCTGTGAAGCCAAAATCCATTTTGAGTAAATATCAAGACATCTTTCACACTGCAGGATATCTCCATCCGACTACTCTAAAGATCAACGTTATTATCGAAGATGAGTCTGAGCAAGAGATGTCGAACTTTGTGACACATGGAGTTAGAATCCAAAATTGGATCACTGTTGATGTTCCTTGCATTCACATTTCAAAGTAATTTGTTTTTTTTTGTCTTTTCAAAAGTCTTTCACTCTGCCCAAGGTGAAAGTGATGTTGTATAGGCGTTTCTTTTGTTTTGAAGTTTAAGATCAATAGTAAAAGTTATTTTTTATTTCTAAATTGTGTCTTTATTTATTGTTTTTTTTCTTGGAAAATGGTTATCAGAAAAAACCTTTCAAAATAAATAACTGTAAATAAATCTGCATAATCACTTGTTACATGTGTCAGTTTATAAAATCAATCATAAATCATATGTGCAGATTAATTAAAAAACCCGTTGAGTTCAATGACCCTGCACCCTATCCCAACTTTGAATATCATGTGTATATGGCTGAAGAAGAAGAATATGATGAAATCCCATAAGTGGTTTCACGGTTGCTCGAGCGTGAGGAAAATACCATTCGGCTGTATAAGGAGCCGTTGGAGATAATTAACTTGGGTTCAAAGGAAGATCCGAAAGAAGTCAAGATTGAGGCATTGCTTCACCCCGGTGTGAAGAGAAGGTTGATTGAGTTGCTAAAAGAGTATGTGGATATATTTGTTTGGTCTTGCCAAGACATGCCTGGTTTGGATACCGATATTGTGGAACATTATTTTCCGCTAAATCCATAATGTCCACCAATCAAGCAGAAGCTGCGAAGAACTCATCCTGACATGGCAGTGAAGATTAAAGAAGAGGTTTTGAAGCAGATTGATGCTGATTTTCTTGTAACATCAGTGTACCCTCAGTGGATTTCCAATATTGTTCCAGTACCAAAGAAAGACAAAAAAGTACGCATGTGAGTTCGTTGTACCCCAAAAGTTTCCCTTTCTATTCTCAAGACATTTCTCACAAGAGATCTCAAATACTCAAGAAGTTTCAAGGTTTGATCAGATAAGTTCACCTCCTTGGCACTAAGCCTCCAAATTTAGGGTTTTGGTTTTCTCAAGAAAAATTGGACTTTTGATGCCCCAAGTGACTTTCATAGTTCATTATAGGTCTTCAAGATTGCTCATACCAAGTTTTAAGCCTTGCATCACAAATTTGCTCAGTAAATTACTCAGATGACAGAAAATTAACTTTATTGGGTAAAAAGTCAATTATGGTCAATATACAGACAAACTTCATGATTTTTGTCCAACATCAACATTTTTAAGCCAAATCCATCAATTGATCAAGGGTTGATCAAAATTCCTCAAGAAAAGCATTCAAATCATCAAAGGGGAAAAATTATCAAAATTAGGGTTTTGACTAAGAATGACTGATCATTAACTTTTGACCTAGTACATGACCCAATGGCTTGAAGAAATATCTCAAGAATTCAAACACAACATGTTTACCTAATTCCTGGGTCAAATAATTTCTCAAGATCAATGGATTGATAGTTTAATTTTGATCAACTAATGAAAAGTCAATTGATACATAAAAAGTCAAACTTTGACCTCTAGGTCAACATTGAATTTCAAAGATCAAAATTCATCAAGATATTCAAAAATATCAAACCGGGTCAACAAGAATCAAGAAAGTCAAGAAAGAACACAAAATAATTCTAAGTGTTTGTAACCTTGAAAATTTCACAACTTCATGACAATTTTTAACCAAGATGGAAGATGATTCAAGGAAAATTTTCAACATGAAAGTTGTAGATCTTGATGAATTATATAACTTTGTCCATTAGGGTGGATGTCCAAAAAATGCTAAGATTTAAAGATATAGGCTCATGAAGTCATGCCATTTTTCATAAGTTTAGGAAGATTTTTGACCTAACTTCTTGACCAATTTTCACCTAGTTCCAAGTTGATTTAGCCAAAGTGGTAAACATGAAACTTGTAGACAATGTTTCAAGCTTTCCAAAATGTCAAAGAACTTGAAGAGATAATTTTGAGCTAGGATAATCGAAGAGAAGAAGTTGGCATGATAAACTTGAATTACAAGGCATTTTCATGAAGAACGCATAACTTAATCCCATAGCTATGCGGTATAATCTTGCTTTGCAGGCCCTCTAACTTGAAAATCAATCCATAATTAAATGTTTACATAATTTATTGAGCTATTATCCAAGTGTTTGAGACATTTTCCAAGATAATTTTCCATTTTTGGCACAAAGTTACCATTTCCATTCTTGTAAAGCAAGCTTTATGCATAAGTCAATGCATTGAGCCTTTCACTTGTTTCTTCTGATCACACTCCATTTTAAAGTGAAGTTGCAACCTCTCTGCACCCAAAAAAATCAGACCATGCTTGTACTTGAATCTTGGAACTACGAAAATCTATTGAACTTGATTTTTCATTTTCAACCAAACCATAACATGTTATCTCAAATTTCTGGTTACTTCAAGATGTCAAACCTCTTGCATATAAATAGAGAGGTCATTTTCAACCTAAGACACGATTTTACAAGCCTTGAAGCACCCTCAAACTCCCTGAAACTCAGAACTTACACCAAAATATCCATTGTTGCAATTTCTGAGAAAAAATTTCAAACTCACAATCCACTCGTGCGTTTTCCCTCTAAATCATTCTCAAAGCTCCCTTACATCAAATATAACTCATTCCCATCACTGTTTCACAATTGTAACTCCATCTTCATCATATCCCAAACTCAAAAATAGAGCTCTTCACATTGACTTCTCCAGCACGATTCAGACACTTTTAGCACAATGTAAGAGTTACATTAGCTTCCTAGGAGTCCAGTGAAGCTATCCATATCCTCACCAAACTTCTAGAAGTGCTCAAACTCCATACACAGTTTCTAGTTTTGAGGTATGTTTTCTGAACTTTGAACTCACTCCACAAGCATCACTAATGGTTACTTTATGAATAAAAAATGTAGGCATCATTTCCCTGAAGCTAACCATGCCCTTAGTTTTAATTTTTGTTGCATGAGTGATGCGAATTTTTAGTTTGAACTTTCTGAAAAAATTAGGTTTTTATTTGGTACCAGTAAAATTCTCATTCATCTTTGATTTATAGCTCATGAAATTTATATGGTTGACTTCGTATTGAAAATTGGAGCAAGTTTCATGTTTATACTTATGCAAATGGTTGAGAAATGAGTGAGTTCAGAAATTCAAAAATGTAACAATGGGGATGTTGCCGCAAGGAAGAAGATGAAGTTACATTTAGAAATGAGTTTGTAACATATTTATTAGTCGTTATTCTATAAACAGATGAAACAGCCACCCCAGTGGCAGAGAGAGCGCGCGTAAGGCATTACCCCATAGGGACCTGGGTTTAAGCCCCAATGGTACCCTTTTGTATTTCTCAAATATTTTTTGCAGATCAAATTCCAAGCAGATCAAGCGCTCATAATGGCAACACCATGATGTAACTTCAAAAGTTCAACCACATGGGATCATGGACAAGGCGCCTGGGCCTCCTGACTTGGGCCTCCTTTCTTTATTTTTGCTATCTTCATATTCCCTTTATTACTAGGAATGACCAGACCCACATCATGTTTTTTTTTCTGATTTAAAACAAAAACCATCTTGGGCCCAATATTTTTACTACTTTTTACCACCCTTTTTACTTTTAAACACCCAACCCATTTATTTTATATTTTCATTATTTTCATTTATGACATTAAAACTAAAAAAACAAAAAATATATTTTTCTTAAATATTTTAATTTAAATATTTTATTTTATTTTTATTAAATTAAATTCTATTATTTTCTTTTACATTGTAAAAACATTTTCTAAATTAATACTAACATTCAAATTATTTTCTAAATAAATTACTTAGACTTAGATTTTGTTTTCTTCTTAAATTCAATTGGCTTAGATTTTAGGTTTTGTTAAAAATTAATTAACTTCTTTTGTAAATAATTAATTAGTTTAGTAAAGATTAATATTAAACCTTTCCATCAAATAAAACCCTAAAAAGACAATTTCCTTTTCCTCTTCAATCTTTGCATTTTTGTACGTTCTATTATTATTCATATTCAATGGTTTGTAATAATAATTAGGGATTTATTGCTTTCTCCCCCTATTCACAAAATTGTACCCCCCATTCCCAAAGCATTGTAATAGCGTAGGACATTTAAATTCCGTAATTTATCGCTTTCCTTATTATTGCTAGTAATTAGGGTTTGCATAGCAATACTTCAAATCAAACATTAGACAACCCTAATTCAAGACAAAATACATGAAATCAAAAGACTTGCACACATGCACCTCTAGGGTAACCCACACTTGTTGTCTCATATTTAAACAGTCATGTCCCTAGAACATGGGATGTTTTAGCAAAGACCCTCGATTAAAAGATTATAGTCCCTTGATGACTCTTCAAATGTTGCCTTTGGTAAATGATCTTAGTCCCTTACGACAATTGCTAAAAACATCCTATAAGTTGCCTTCTATGACTATACGATAACCCACGCTCGTCCCTCACATCTAATGATATGTCTTTCTACCAATCAATTGTAAAATAGAACTATCTAAAGGAGAAGGAAAAGAACGAAGACTTTTTGAGTAGGTAGATTGCTCGTAATTGCTTTCTCACAAACAAGATCAATCTTTACACCTCACACTTTCAAAATACTTTTCAAAACAAACACTTTGTATACATTCTCAACGATACGAGAATCATTGCAAAGTTTTCCAAACTTAGGCGTTTTCAAAATATTTTCAAACTTACACAAACACAAAGCATTTCAATGTGAGCTAGCAATTAAGAGCCCGTAGATAACTACAGATGAAAAGGGTGCTAACACCTTCCCTTTTCACAACCTACCTCCCGAACTCAAGAAAATTCTCAAAAGGTCTTTCCTGTTCTTTTCACCCTTCCCTTTATTGAATAAAAGAAAAATCGGTGGCGACTCTTCCTATCTACAACATTTGTGATCAAACACAAACATCCAAGTCAGTTCTCCCATCGTATTACAAAACTGGTGACTCTGTTGGAGAGTAAACTAAAAGTGGGGTAACCTTAAGAGCTAGATCACCTTTATTTTCTTTACATGTTTGCCTTGTTTGATTTACATTTGGGGTCTATGCTTGGGTTTATTACTTTTACATCATGGAGACTATACGAAATAGACCGATATGGTTGAAGCGATAGCAAGTTAGTGCGACACATTTGTGGGTACCAGTGTCCCTTGAGTTAAATCAAGGAGAATATGAGGCTGCTGAGTGGTGTCATAAAGCACTACATGATTGTAGAACCTTAGTTGAAAAACTTGGCCATTAGAAAGTAGTGAGATAGCCAGAATTGGTGCAAGACCAAAGTTGGTTGATACTCGATATTACACTCATTGAGATCAGACTTTCAAGATATTTCGGTTGCGAAAAAACATTGCTTGTGATGAAACAATGCCCGATGAAGAAAGATCAATGATATTGAGATTCCTTAGAACCCGGTTAATTTATTTTAGGACAGGTTGAACCAACTAAAACATCAAGAGGGTACTTACCTATAACCTTATGCAAGCCTAAACCTAAGGCCTTGTGTGCTTTGTGTGTATATGATTATTTGTTCATAACATCGTAAACATAATGACATCATGCCATAGCATTTTCACTAACCATTTCAAGGACCTGGGGATTTATCTTTGTTCTGTTTTGTAGGATATGGCTCCCACTCGCAGAAATACCATCCGAATCAGATTTATTAAAGTGCCTGCCTACTCCAAGAGTTATCATCAAGGGTTCCTGAGAATTCTCTGTTCACCAAAATACATGGTCGACTTCTCAATCTGGTTACCTCAAGCTTTAAAGAAGAAATTATGTGTGTTCTCTTTCAATTCTTTGATCCTAAACATCATTGGTTCACCTTTTTTGATTTTCAATTGGTGCCCACAATGGAAGAGTTCTATCAACTATTAGGAGTACCTATTCTTGATCAAGTGCTTTTCACCAATTTAGAGAAAGATCCACAACCTGAAGAGATTGCATAGGCCTTACATTTGTAAAGGTCTGATATTGTAGCCAATTGGGAAACAAGGAGTGAAGTCAAGGGTTTTCTAGCTAAGTTTCTGTTAGAGAAGGCTCGACTGTTTTGGGAGGATATAGATTTTCAAGCCTTTGAAGATGTCTTGGATCTTCTAATCTATGGGTTAGTATTTTTCCCTAATCCAGACCAACTCATAGATGTGAAAGCTGTCAAGATCTTCCTTTCTTATAACCTTGTACCTACTTTACTTGGAGACATTTTGCATACTCTTCACACTCGCACCATGAGGAAGAGAAGAGCTCTTATGTGTTGAATATTGTTGCTATATAGGTGGTTTATTTCACACCTGCCCCGATCAGTTTTGAAGAATGAACAAGGTCTGAATTGGTCGCAAATAATAATGTCGCATTCTCATACAGATATCCATTGGTGCTCCTGGTCTCTAGAGGATATTACTATCATTGATCATTGTGGGGATTTCCCTAATGTTCCACTCTTGGGAATTAGGGGAGGTATTACTTATAACCCTTCACTGGTGTAATACGGTGGGAGAACTGACTTGGGATGTTTTGCATTTTATCGCAATTGTTGCGGATAGGAAGAGTCGCCACCGACTTTTCTTTTATCTAATAAGGAAAGGCTGAAAAGAATAGGAAAGACCTTTTGAGATTTACTTCTTGATTTCGGGGGGTAGATTATGAAAAGGGAAGGTGTTGTACCCCAATTTTTGCCCATAAGATCCCTCATCACACTTTGTACATTTCACATATAACATTGGTCTCATGATTATAAGATTGAAGAGCTTTGGCATTAGGGTTTCTCTCTCTGAATGGAGGTTGTCGTCTTGTTCAAAATTGATTCAACTGGCGCTCTCATTGTTCTTGGTATGAGATTAGGGTTTTGGATCTCAAGTAGCACAAATGTCTTTGCTATCAGGTTTCCTCAAGATACAAATTTTTTCCCCATTCAAGGTTCTTTCAAGGAACAAAGATATTAGGGTTTAAATCAGCCAGAGAGTCAGGATTTCTATTCATTGTGTTTGAGCTTGGTAGTGATTCTTCTATGGAGGTTTATTGAGTTAAAGTCTCACTTCAAGGTTACATGGAGCATTACTCTTCCCTTATTGTGATTTCATCATCATCAATTAGGGTTTATCCTAATCGTTATATCTCAGGACATTCCTCTCAAGAAGTTCAGAAGATTCAGTCAAGGGCTTAGTTCTTTTAATGCTTTTTGTTAAATGGTTAAGGAATGAATTAGGCTTTCACCAAGGAAAGATGTCCTTTATTATTCAGTTATGGATTTGAACTCCATCAACCTTTTAGACGTGATGAGATTTATTCTTGAATTTTTGACCCAATTGAAGATTAAGGATCCTAAAAATTAGGGTTGCATGGTCATATATTATTTTTCTATGCTCCAAGCACCATTCATCCTCTAATATTCAAGACATGTTTTTGTCATATTGGATTAAAGTATGAGTACAAGGGTTCGAGATGAGCACGTGAAATTATTCCGGTCAAGACATTTTGTGCCTGAAACGGAAGAACATGGTCGCCTGAGTTTATTCAAGAAATGAAGAAATTTGGATTCATTGTTTGTTTGTTCAAGTCGCTTAAAGGTGCTCAAATGAATCAGAAGCGTTTAATGCTTGCAGAGTTGGAAAAGGAAATTTATTATTTTAAAGTAAAACTACAAGTTACTCTCGAAAGTTTCATACAAGATTCATAATTGGAAAATGAAAAAAGATGTAGGGATTTAGATGTGAAGTGAATGGAATTTGTAACCAAATTTTATTTATAACTGTTTCAAACTACAGGAAACTATCTAAATAACTCTCTTTACATGATACAAAGAAAAAGAAACTTGGAATTCCTAAGCCTTAAACTTGTAGCTTGTCCCTTGCTTTCCATAGCCAAATCCCAATGTTCGCAAAAAGCTTGCATCAAGATCATGTTGAGATGCCTTACTAAATTTGTGCCCCTTAAAACATGTATAATATATGAGTCCATATCATTATGCCAAAGGAAAATATATGAGTCCAAGTAAATTTTCACTACTCTAATCCAAGAACAAAACAAGGCCCTACGTCAAGTTCACAAACAACAATCAGAGGGAATTAGTTTACGATCAGAGGACCAGTTCGTAACGAGGTGCGCGGTAGTTCATTGGGAGAAAAGCTCAGCAGCCCTGAATATCAGAAAGTTAACAGTCATGTGAGATCACTAGCACAATTCAGAAAATGCGAGACAAAGTTAAAAGAAGATACGAAAAACTCAGTATACTGGTTCAACAAAAAAAATCAAGAAAATAAGAATAATAACCTAGCCTAATAGAATATCAGAAAAGATCTCACAACCCCTAACCAATTCACTAACCAACTAACAGGATCCTAACTGTTTTTCTAACAGAATTTTTTCTAACTTCCTAAGGGAATCTCTAACAAACTGTTTTGAAAACCTATAACAGAAAAAAAGAATTTCCAGCTAATCAATTCTAACAAACTTTGAAACAGTCCATAACTAACTTTTTCTAACTCTAACCGCATAACAGAATTCCGGCCAACTAGTTTCTAACCATCTAACTAACCTCCAACTGTTTTTCTAAACATAACTAACTAACTGTCACAACCTTCTAACAGTCCATGGCATGTAATTATATTTAACCATAACCCTTAACTACCTCAACAGAAAAACTTCCAGCCAACAGAAGAAAAAGAGAAAATCAGAAAGAAGAGAGGAGGATACGATTCATTCGGAGAGATCAGAGGGACTCACCTTTGGAACCTGGGCTCTCTCTCTCTAAACTTCTTTTCGGCAAAGACCACTGATACATCTTCATCCTCTTCTCCACAACCTTCACTCTTCTGCATATCTTCATCAATTCATCTTCTGCAAATTGGATATCTCTGCAAATTCATTGCTCATTGCTTCAACCACCTTGAATTCTCTACTGCATACTCTCCTCTCCCTCTAAAAAACTACAACAATACTGATTCAAGATCATCGTTGATTCTTCATCATCCTGCAATCTCCGCAAACGGTGCAGTATCTTCAATCAACATCGACAACGCCTCTTTAATCTGCATCTACATCATATATGCAACAAATTCATCGCTAATTATCATCAATGAAAATTCACATCCTATCGTCGCAATATCACAAACAACAACATCTCTCTACTCTCTGCAACACGAGTCAAAGTGCATCACGAAAGTGCAATTGCAGAAACGAAAGCGAATAAAAGAAGAGGTAGCAGAGGAAGAAATGGAAGCAAGAAGGAGGATAAGAATACCTTAGTAGTGACGGTCGTAGGTTACGCCATCACATTGGAGCTTCGCGGATTCTGTTTGGGCGAATCCCTGATTTCTTCAAATTTAGGGTTCCAAAGTCATTTCTTCAATTCGGCCTCTTCTTGAAATTTCACAAGAAATTGAAGTGGGATTTGAAACCGGGAGGTGATTTGAGTCGAGTTTGGTTCATGTTGTGTTGCAATGGGAAGTAGTTTGGGTGGTGATTAAGGCGACGACAACGGCACCGCCGTATGCGACTGTGAAGAAGACGAGAACAAGTTTGACAACGAAAATGTTATGTTTTGTTCATCATAGGAGAAGAGCGAGATGAAGAGATTGAAGATCGTGTTGTTCACGGCGGCCCTGTGCCGATGACGGAAAAGGTGAAATTGCGGCAAAGAATATGAAGCCATCGCGCTGTGTCTGAAGAAGAAGAGATCAAGTTCTCTTTATAATCCTAATCCCCTTTTTAATATGATTCCTTTACCTAATTTATTTATGAGTAATTGTTTAATTCATAAGATAAAATTCAATTTTGTTGGAATGTTGATTCAATGGTTGGGTGGACCGAATCATCTCTTGGTCTTGGCCCAAAAGGTTGTCTTTTTTTACAACTTCTTGGTTTGTCAACAAAAAAGGAATGGGGGGCTCAATTTGAATGGGCCTAGCGCTCAGAGTCTCATTGTTAGACAAACACCACTATCTCAGCCCACACCTCCTGATGCATTTTTCATACTTGGTTCAATCTCATTTTTTATTTAATTTTGAGGATTGAATTTTTTGTGTGGTGGTATTGGAAAATAAAGTGGATTTTTTTTAGGAGTTCGGGGAGTTACAAAGAAAATTAAGAGCTTAATCCTCATCAAGAAAATTCAAGGAAGCTTCATGTAGAGTTTTCTTATCATTTTCACGGTTTTGAAGAGGCAACGAACCTTCTCCGTTAAGTTTTCAAGAGGTTGCAAAGTATTTAGGAGCCTAATCTTCACCAAAGAAATTCAAGGAGGCTTTTGTAGAGTTTTCTTATTGCTTGTATGATTATGAAGAGGCAACGAACCTTCTCCGTTCGGTATCACCTCCACTTTATTTTATTCCTCATTTCCGCAATTTACCGCTTTTCTAGATATCATGTGAAGTAGGAAATAAAGAGCGTGCGCTCGAAGTTGCTGTTTAAAGACCTGTAGCAGGAATTCCGCACTTCATTTGCTATATGTGTCGTGTTTATGTTTGTTTACTTTCTTGTTGATCGATGAGTCACTCAATTTAGCAATTGAGGTCACGACCTCGCTCTTAGTGCATGCTCCCTATAGGGTTTTATCGCTTTCCTTTATTTCTTGCCGATCGATAAGTCACTCAATTTAGAAATTAAGATCACGACTTCACTCTCATCGTATGCTCCATATAGGATAGTTTTGTTAGACCTTCTTTGGCATACTAACTTAGGTAGGATCTCTTTAGGTGTGGTCTCTTGAGCTTATTGGCTTGTTTTCTTTATCCCTGTATATACCATGTTCCTTAGGATGCCCTTGCTCCGTTCGGATGCAAGTTAGACCTTAGGTTGCAAACCATGCATGCTAACAGTAGGTAGAAACTTCCCCTTCCATCCTTGACATAGGACTACCATTGTATGATAACATTAGGTTAGAGATAGGCTAGTCTCCCTTAGACTCTTTTCTTTCCCTTTTTGCATCCTTGCATCTAAAACAAAAAAATTCTTTTCTTAGAAAATCAAAAACATGCTAATCATACTTAAACCCTTTTTCAAGGTAACAAAAATACAAACCAATTCAAACAATTCTGTGCGCTCAAGCACCTTTTCTCTAAAACCCTTTTCAGGTAAGGACATGATTAGTTTACTTATGTGCCAACGCATAAGTCTCCAAAGGTCGAGCTGCGGCAGAAGGCGGAATTAACATTATCCATAAAAAACACAAAACAAACAAAAACATATGAGCCGAACTACGGTAGCTTTGATTCCTCCAAAAGCATACGTAGGCATTGGGGTAGGGCCCAAGCGAGTACAACTTTATTTTCCCTACATTCTTTCTCTTTTCTTTGCATGCATTCTCTCTTAGTTTATAACCCTTAAGCATTAGATTGAACACACCCTTTGATTAGAATAACGAGAGTGGATCCCGTAGAGTACTATGGACGTGTGGGGTGCTAATACCTTCCCCTCGCGTAATCGACTCCCTTATCCAATCTCTCGGTCGCAAGAACTTGATTTCCCCTTTAGGTTTTCTTTGATGATTTTCCTTTCCCTTTCATATGGGATAAATAAATACTCGATGGTGACTTTATTGATTTTACCGCTATAGAAGGTATTAGAACCCTTTTCAGCCATAGTTATCTATGAGCTCTTAGTTTCTTGCTAGATCACTTGCTCTTGTTTGAAAGTGTGCTTTATGGTGTGGTTCTGGAAGTATTTTGAATACGTGCCTTTGCAATGATTCTCGTCTCTATAAGAACGCATACAAAGTGTTATTTGGAAAATAGTTCAAAGAAGTGTTTGTTTTTGAAAGTTATTTTGAAAGGTGTCTTTGTAATGATTCTCGTCTCTATAAGAATACATACACAATATTGTCTTTTGAAAATGTTTCAAAATGAAAGTTTTGGTGTATAAAATGTTTTTGTTGTGAGAAAGTGAGAAACTAGGAGAAACCTACCTACTGAAGGGTCTTTTATGTTCTTTTCCTCCTCCTTTAGATGTTTCTATCTTACCATTGATTTGGTAAGAAGCCCCATCATTGGATGTGAAGGGATGGGCGTGGGTGTATAGTCATGATAGCAATGTTATGAGATATCTTAGCATTTCTTTTGAGGGACTAAGATCATTTGTAAGGAAACATTCGAAGCGTCATCAAGGGACTATGATCTTGTATTTTGATTGTTTTTGCTAAGATGTTTCACATGCATAACATGACTATTTTTCATAAGGCAACAAGTGGAGTTAACCCTAGAGGTGCATGTGTTCAAAGTGTGTTTGATTGCATGAATTTTTGTCTTTTGATCAGGGTGGTCAACTTGTTGATTTTATCTTATCATACACCCTAATTGCTAACATTTTGCATAAAGTCAAAAGTGCAATAAGATAAAATCCCACACTATTACAACCATATCAAATTGCATGAAAATATAAATGCAAAAATAAGATAAAAGTAAGAAAAGTGGATCTTTCAATTTAGGGCAGCAAACCTTTCAATTATGCACTTTCTGGCTTTCTTTGATATGGCCTGAAAAGGGGTGAAGGCATGAATTTCGATTGGTTCCTGGAGGCCAGCATGTTGTGTCTTTCGTTTGGGGCCTGAAGGCCAGCATGTTGTGCCTTTCGTTTGGGTCCTGGAGGCCAACATGTTGTGCCTTCTGGCTGCCTCTTTTGTTTGGCCTGAAGGTTAGTATGGAAGCCAGAGGCTTCGTTTCTAAGCTTTCTGTCTCCTGCTTCTTTCGTTTGAGTTTGAATAACAACATGGCCCAAGGCCATGCCAACATCATCTTTAGGCTAGATTAGTGCTTAAAGCATGTTTAAATGTACAAAGAGCAAAAGCCAAGAGGATTGTTAACCATGATACACATTAAAAGAGTGGAAATGAAAAGAAGAAAATAATATGTACATGTTTGAAACAAAAAGAAAACTTATTTACATGTTATGCTGGAAACAAAGGGTCAATGGTTAAGAATGACTTACCTTGCTGGAGGCTAGAGCAATAGCTGGACTTTGAAGTGGTTGCCTTGAATGCCTATGGATTCAAAGGAAAAGACCAAGGGTGTGCCTTTGACACTGGATTTGAAAGAGCAAAACAAGTGAAATTTCCTTCTTTGCTGGATTCGAAGGATAGTAAGATGTAAGGATTTTTCAGATTTGAAAGGAACAAGTATTTGGATTCTGTGTTTGGATTTGCAAAAGTGTTTAAGTGTTTGAGAATTTTATAGTGTGTAAGAATTTTGAAGATATGTTCCCCTCCTCCCCTCTTTCTTATTCTTGATATGCAAATGAACTCTCTATTTATAGAGGGAATTTTTTGAAATGTTTGGGAGTAAAAATAATAAAATAAAGGCTCAGCTGGAAAGTAAGAAACCACTTGTGTCATGATATCAAGATGGATGGTTCAGATGGATTGCTTCCTTAGAAGGAAAACAGGCGTAAGGCTCAAGAAAAACTTTTTCTAAAAAGTAGTATTATACTATTAAGGGCAAGTGGTCTTGGACAACAAATGGGTAAAAGCCTATTTCAACTTGCATAAACAATTAAATATAGAGTGAGTCATAAGTTTGAGGCCTGAAAAGGGGAAACACGTAGCCTAGCCTATGGTTCTAATGTTCAACTTGATCTTTTGAGTCGAACCCTCCATCTTTCTACACCTTTCAACCAGACTTAGAACATCATTCGTTCCCACCAGTTATGTGTCATTCGAATGGACCAATTGTATGTTCTTCGAATGTCCTTCTTCAGCTGAATATGCCATTTTGAGTCCTCTTGATTTTAATTACTTAGGCCCAAACCTTCGAGCAGACTCCAAAGTAAGCAAAAACAAATATTCCCCAACTATGGCAAGTCCATCGAATGGGCCACCAAGTTGTGTGTCATAATGCAGCATTATTGCATATTGAAGGGTTTGCAGATGGATTCGAAGGTGATATGAAGGCGCATTCAAAGCAAACATGAAGATGAAATCAAAAGTCATAGGAAGACATCCATTCATCCAATTGAAAACTTATGAATCTAAGGCAAACAAGTGAGGGGCCAATGGTGCAATCGAAGCTTACATGCAGGAGCTATTGTCCAAATGAAGCTTGCATGTAGGAGATATTTTAGTGCATCAAAGCAAACCTGCAGGAGGTCAAATGCCCAAATGAAACTTATGGACCAAAGCTTGATCAAAGAAGCCATATGTTCAATCGAAGGAAGTAAATCAAAGCTTGCATCGAATGAGGCCCAAATGTTCAATCAAAGTGTGAAGACCAGAGCTCGCTCGAAGATGGAAATGCTCAATCGAAGGATGTAAATCAAAGCTTACATCAAAGGAGGCCCAAATGCCCAATCGAAGGATGAATCAAACTTGCTCGAAGGAATCCTAGATTCCCAATAGAAACTAGTATGAAATGAAACAAGCTTGTTTTTCTTCAATTTTGTCAAGAAAATTAATTTTTCTGCTTTGCCCTTTTTTTGTCTGTTTTGTACTTGTACAAATTTGAGCTTTTTGAAAATCCTTGTGGTAAAATGTCTTGAGAAAAGAGAGGGAAAATTTTGGGGTACAACTGCTGCCCCTATTCAATCTTCTTAAACCTGAAGAGCAAGTATGGCACGTTTCCGTTCGCAGCTTGAATGTAGAAGATGATTGAACACTAGAGTGCCCATAAATTTGCACTCGTATGAAATAGCACTGATAGTTGATGATGTAGGGAATGGGCTCATAGATGCAATTTAGAGAGATGATAGAGAGTCGTCAGAGATGGGCTTAAGGATGCCATCTGGAGTGGTTGTTGGAAAAAATTAGACTAAGTCTAAATTTGACTTCAACTGGAAAAGAATCAGAACAAAATTTGGAGCGATTTATCTGAACCACAAAAAGTGTCTAACAGAAAGGAATCAGGATAAACCATTGATCGATTTAAACTGAACTGGCAGAAGTCTTCGATATTCTTCAATTTATGATGGGCCTGTGTAGGGCTTCTTTAGGAGACACATGAGGGGGAAGCCTGGGTAGGGCTGCTTCAAGATGAATCCATGTGAAGCTTCGAATAGAATTTAAGAGAAGGAACCTGGGTAGGGTTGCTTCAGGACGAGTTCGTGTAAAACTGCATCTGGGAAGGAGAAAAAACTTGGGTAGGGTTGCTTGATGATGAGTCTGTGTTAAATTGCATCTGGAAATTGTGAGAAGGAACCTGGGTAGCGTTTCTTTCATGATGAGTCCATGTAAAACTGCATCTGGAAATGAGAAGGAACCTGGGTAGGGTTTCTTCATGATGAGTCCGTGTAAAATTGCATATGGAATTGTCTGACAAGGAACCTGGGTATGGTTGCCTTATGATGAGTCTGTGTAAAACTGCATCTGGAAATGAGAAGGAACTTGGTTAGGGTTGCTTCATGATGAGTTCGTGTAAAACTGCATCTAGAAATAAGAAGGAACATGGGTAGGGTTGCTTCATGATGAGTCTGTGTAAAATTCATCTGGAATTGTCTGAGAAGGAACCTGGGTAGGGTTACTTCATGATGAGTCTGTGTAAAACTGCATCTGGAAATGAGAAGGAACCTGGGTAGGGTTGCTTGATGATGAGTTCATGTAAAACTGCATCTAGAAATGAGAAGGAACCTGGGTAGGGTATCTTCATGATGAGTCCATGTAAAATTCATCTGGAATTGAATGAGAAGGAACCTGGGTAGGGTTACCTTATGATGAGTCAGTGTAAAACTGCATATGTGTATGATTGCTTGTGTAAAGCTGTATTTTGAAGTCAGGAGGAACCCGTATAAGATTTCTTCATGATGAGCCCGTGTGAAGTTGCATCTGGTCACGTAGGCAGCTGCTCTGTCTTGCTTTAGAAACTAATCTTGCACCTGTTGAAAATTGTTGATAATAGCCATCTGTTGATTG
Organism: Vicia faba; assembly: GCA_948472305.1. Taxonomy (NCBI): domain Eukaryota; kingdom Viridiplantae; phylum Streptophyta; class Magnoliopsida; order Fabales; family Fabaceae; genus Vicia; species Vicia faba. The sequence continues at coordinate 1,114,451,194 of OX451740.1, forward strand.
ATCTTTCCTGACAAGGTAAAGGTTTAGTTGTACGCAATGTCATGATGTATGAAATGCATTATGTGATGATGTTCTCAAAAATGAGGTTGTGTTGTATGCATATATCATGTATGTTATATGATGTATGAATGTGATACATTTATTGCAGTGCTTCTTTGTCTAGGAAAATAAATCCTTGACAACATGTCGGGGAGTCATTAAATCTCGGACTGTTGTTGAAGAGTGGGTGTGTCTTCAATCTTTATTTAGAATGTTTCCACTGGGGATTCCTGTTTTTTTGTTTAAGGAGAAACTCCGTTGGGGAATATTGGCTTTCTTTAAGAAGACTCTGTGGAGAGTGTTGATCTCTGCTGGGGGAAATAAAATTCAAGAATTTTGGTTATCCACTACTCTACTGGAGAGTTATTCCTGACTGGAGAGAATCAAAAGTTAGTTGTTATTTGGTCGAAATCCAGGCTTGGCAGCAAATAATTGAGGATAAATGTAGTTGACTATTATCTGGTTGTATTCCAGGCATCGCGGAGACTTACTAGGGAAGATTAAATTAACGGTTATCTGGTCGGATACCAGGCTTCACAGAAAATTTCTTGGGAGAGTGAAGTTAAACTGTTATCTAGTCGGATTCCAGGCTTCGTAACAACTTACCAACTTTGAACTGCTGTCTGGTTGGATTCCAGGCTTTAAAATAGATTTCTAAGGTGGATAAAGTTAATTGTTATCTGGTCGAACTCCAGGCTTCGCAATAACTTACTTGAAAGGATGAAGTTGAACTTATATCTGGTCGGGTCCAGGCTTCACAGTGACTTGCTTGAAAGGAAGAAGTTGAACTGATATTTGGTCGGGTCCAGAATTCATAGTAACTTTCTTAAAAGGATGAAGTTAAATTGATATCTGGTCGGGTCCAGGCTTCACGGAAACTTGCTTAAAAGGATGAAGTTGAACTGATATCTGGTCGGGTCCAGGCTTCATAGTAACTTGCTTAAAAGGATAAAGTTAAACTGATATCTGGTCGGGTCCAGGCTTTATAGTAACTTGCTGGGAAGAATGAAGTCAATTGTTATCTGGTCGAATTCCAGGCTTCATAACAACTTACTAAAGTTAACTGTTATCTGGTCGGTTTCCAAGCTTCACAGTAACTTACTGAATTTAATAAGGTTGAACTGATATCTGGTCGGGTCCAGGCTTTACAGTAACTTGCTGAATTTAATGAAGTTGAACTGATATCTGGTCGGGTCAAAGATTTACAGTAACTTGCTTGAAAGGAAGAAGTTGAATTGATATCTAATCGGGTTCAGGCTTCACAGTAACTTGCTTGCAAGAGTGAAGTTGAACTGATACCGGGTCGGGTCCAGGCTTTACAGTAACTTACTGAATTTGATTGTTATCTGGTCGGTTTCCAGGCTTCACAACAAATTTATGAGAAAATGAAGTTAATTGTTATCTGGTCGAATTCCAAGCTTCACAACAACTTACTGAAGTTAATTGTTATCTGGTCGGTTTCCAGGCTTCGCAGTAACTTACTGAATTTGATTGTTATTTGGTCGGATTCCAGGCTTCATAACTAATTCTGAATTTGATTGTTATCTAGTCGGATTCTAGGCTTTACATCAAATTTTGAATTTGATTGTTATCTAGTCAGATTTCAGGCTTCATAACAAATTCCCGAGAGAATGAAGTCAAATGTTATCTGGTCGAATTCCAGGCTTCACAATAACTTACTGAAGTTAACTGTTATGTGGTCGATTTCCAGGCTTCAGAATAACTTACTGAATTTGACTATTATCTAGTCGGATTCCAGGCTTTATAACAAATTCTGAATTTGATGGTTATCTGGTCGAATTCCAGGCTTCACATCAAATTTCTGAGAAAATGAAGTTAATTGTTATATGGTCGAATTCCAGGCTTCACAACAACTTACTGAAGTTAACTGTTATCTGGTCGGTTTACAGGCTTCACAATAACTTACTGAATTTGATTATTATCTGGTCAGATTCTAGGCTTTATAACAAATTCCTGAGAGAATGAAGTAAATTGTTATCTGGTCGAATTTCATGCTTCACAACAGCTTACTGAAGTTAACTATTATCTGGTCGGTTTCCAGGCTTCATAGTAACTTATCGAATTTGATTGTTATCTGGTTGGATTCCAGGCTTCATAACAAATTCTGAATTTGATTGTTATCTGGTCGGATTCCCGGCTTCACAATAAATTTCTGAGAAAATGAAGTTAATTGTTATCTGGTCGAATTCCAGGTTTCACAGCAACTTGTTGGGGATTGTAGAGAAGTCTACTGGGGAAGAGGAGTTGTGGTCCCTTGATTTGTAGTAGTCAGAGAGGAAAACTTAAGCTGGGGAATATGTCGTTTGTTGGGGAAATAAACGTTGTCGCCTGTCTGTTGGAGAGGTGTCTTATTTTGGCAGAAATCTTCGAGGGTTCTTGAGGTCGACTCAGTTGGGGAGAAGTTTTCATAGATTGAGACCTTGGCTGGGGGCCATCCTATGAACATGATTTTGGGGGAGATTTGTCCCTGCCCCTAGTAGAAGGTGTTGCCACACTACCAGAAGATGTTTGTTTGATTGTAGATGATTCGTTGTTGGAACTCGTGTCCAATTCCCCAAGTGATTCAGACGGAGACTTGCCCCCTGGTATATTCACCATTTCTTGACTGATTACTTGGAATCTTGACTGGACTTCCCCAGGTGTGTCGGATAGTGACACGTCATGCCCACTTTCTTAAAGGAGATCTGTATTGGAAGCGTCTTCCCACTTGAAGTGATTTTGTTCATTGAGAGGGTTTTTGTTCCCTGGATATTCGTCGTGCGGATTTCTCTGCTGTAAAAAAAAATAGCCAAATGCAAACAACGATATTCAAATAATTCAAATTTTATGCTTGTCTTGAAGTTTTTAAAATGCGTTTTAGCAGATAAAAGAATTTTTGTTAGAAAATTTAACTCAGGATTTAGAGTAAGCCTTACAGGAGTCAGGATACCTTTTGTAACAGTATGCTTTCGAATTAACCCATGCTTCAATTAGGACTTTTGAAGGATTGTAACATAGCTTGGTTCACGGTTTAAAAAGCAAAGGATAAAGGCTCAAATTTTATTTGTACCCACCCATTCTTCGTGATGTTCTTCAGTCCTAAACTTAGTTAATTGTATGTTCGAACTCCAATTGAGTCTGAAATGACGTCTTGGTGATGGTTCAGACAAGTAAAGTTTGTTGGAAAGCAGTCATTTTTTCCATATTTTCCATGTTGTTAAGGATTTGTAGTGACCTCTTTTTTTATTTATTATCCCTGATCTTGCCTGACTGTTCTTGTTTTTGAGAATACAGTCAGCGGGATGCCCCAGTTTTTCTTTAGTCTCCTTCGTAGGTTTTGACTTAGTGGGCTTTTCTTTTGAGAGATAATTACTTCCTATTTGATGGGGAACCATCACCATATTTTGGTTCAGAAGGAATGTTTTTGATGCCCTTCGTTGTATACGAAGTGAAAATTTGCGACTGAACGCGCATTTGAATTAATTGAGAGATTACCCTGTCCCAGGTTTTGATAAAGATTTCAATTTGTGTAAAAATGGAAAGTCCCCCTTCTTTGGCTCGAAGGGGTTGACTAGGGATTATCTTCCTTATAACTCCAGTGTTTAGGATTTGAAAGAACGCCTATATATCGCCAGCAAGGTCTGTCCAAAAGCATACTGTATGGGATAAAATCATTGTTTTCGTTATCCTCCCTCTAAAGGCTTGTAACTTTTAGCAAGAGTTGAATGTTATAAAGAGAGCAAAAAGCATAGTTTAAATGTAATGAAAACGAATGGATCAATTCAAGACAAACATATGCAATGCATTAATGAAACAGAGTGTTGCACCCCAAAATTTTCCCTCTCATTTCTCAAGGGATCACCCTGGATCCTCAGGTTCGCTTTCATCAAGTCCCCAGGCCTTGACTTAACAATTATTCCAAGCAAGCCATTCACAAGGACAAAATGGTCATTTGCACGCTAAAGAAGTCTGACTTTGACTTCTGGATCAAAATCAAATCAAAAATCATATTTCATCAAGACATGTTGGAATATGAAGTTTGCTTCATCAAGAGTTTCAAAAGTCAAATCTTACTTTGGAAGAATCAAATTTTAAAGACTTAGAAATTTTTCTAAGTATTTAAGAAATATGACAATTTCAGAAGATCTGAGCCATTGTTCACAGTCAGAAAATTCTGGATGTTCTCAAGATAGAGTTTAGTCAGAACTTCTGAGCCAGTGTTCATAACGGTTCAGTCAGAGTTTAAGTCAAAGAAGGTAACAAAGCGTGTTGTAAGTATACCGGAAGTTCTGAAGGATCCCTTAGAACATGTTGAAGTCAAAAGATAAGAGGATCATAAGATGAGATGCCATGCTGAAGCAGAACTTCTAATCCAGAGTCAAGCAAGGATCCAGAATATCACATGGGAATTCATTTAATGCTTACAACCGCCTCTGAGTTTGTATTCAAGGGATTTTTCCCACGTGTACCCCTACTGTCTTGGGAAGGCAAATTTATGTGCAAAAGTATGCTAGACCCACACACTGTCTCTACTTTTCATTAATTCACGCTGCCAAATCTAGTTGAAGCGTTGTTAACCATCCAACTTGAATGCAATAAACCACCACTTGTTTAAGCTTACTTCAAGAGTAAGTCAGCATCAAGCAGGTTATGTTGGTGCCACTTGACCGCCCCAACTGCAAAAATTTCCCTATAAATAGAACATCATTTGCACACTGAAAGCCTCTCTCTCTCTCTCCCCTTTTACCAGAAAATTTGTGAAAGAGACGAAAGAATTGAGAAAGAAAGCTTTAAACCACTGCAAAATTGCCAAGAACCCAGGAAACTATAAGCACAAAATACCAAAATATTAGCATTGATTCATTATATTCAAACTCCATTTTTCCTCAAGTGTTCTTGATTTAAGCCATCCCAGATTCTGTAATCAAACAGTAACACATTCTCCATTCACTTTCACCACAAAGGAGTTAGAATATCACCCCTTTGCGTGCTTCAGAAGTTGCAAACTTCCATCCTGCTGAGTACCTGAAGAAGCTACTCAGAACATCACCAGAATTCAAGAACAACCTCCAGTTTACAGAATCCTTTCAAGTTGCAAGGTAAGTTTTGCTAACTCTCTACATAACTGATTAAGCATTGTCATATTTTTGCATATTCAGCACAATGTAGATATTCTGATCTTGAGGATGTACATATTCTGAAAGTTCATGCATTTGCTTGCCTGAGTAAAAGAAATCTCAATTCAGAGTTTCATAAAGAAAATAGGACTCAGAATTAGAACTAGCAAATACATGTTGCCTCTGATTCTTGCTTCTGATATTTCATGAAATATTATCATAACTATTATGCATGCAACTTCTGTTCTGTAAATGACTAATCTGTAGATGTTCTGACTGGCCAGGAGAGAGGAAAAGTTCTGAAAGTTGCGAAGGTCCAGAACTTCCGAACTTCTATATTTTGCTAGCATGTTTCTGTTTGTGCAGAACGTTAACGTCAGAACTTCTGACCTCTTATACTTTGCGTTGGTTATGTTTTCTTCTCTTGTATCTTTGTTATTATATTATATTTTATTTCTAATAAAAAAAAAACACCAAAAATATTTTACATTTGCATGATATATTTTCTTTTAATATAAAAAAGACAAAAAATATTTTCTTAAACAAAAGTTATTTTCTTTTTTTGAACAGACAAACATTTTACATTTCCTGTACATTCTTGTCTATTTCAATATGGTTGTAATAAGTAACCTAGAATTTTAACTTGCAACCCCCACTCATAAATATGTACCCCCATCCCCTTAAATATTGTAATAGCATAGGACTTTACATTTCTGCACTGTTATTGTTTTCAATATATGCTAGTAATTAGGGTATATGACAAGATATAAAAATCACCAATTAGACAACCCAAAAATCAAAGACAAAATGCATGTAATCAAACACACTTGCACACATGCACCCTTAAGGAAATTCCATTTGTTGCCTTACAAAAATGGCCATGTTATGCATGTGGGATGTATTAGAACAAACAAATCGAAAAAGATCATAGTCCCTCGATGACGCTATCAAAGTTTCCTTTCAAAATGATCTTAGTCCCTACAGAAAAGTGCTAAGTAATTTCACAACATTGCTATCATGGTCATACGATAACCCAATGCTCATCCCTTCACATCCAACGATGGGGCTTCTTATCAAATCAATGGTAAGGTAGCAACATCTAAAGGAGGAGGAAAAACACATCTAAAACCTTTTGAGTAGGTAGATTACTTTTATTTACTTGCTCCATTTCAAAACAAACATCCTTGCTATTTTCAAAACAATCATATACACTTTCAAAACACTTTCCAAACATGAAATATTTTCAAAAGCTCAACACTTTGCATACATTATTACGAACGGGGATCATTGCAAAGTTTTCCTAAACGATGGCACCTTTTCAAAATACTTTCAAAACCACACAAAAGCACAAATTTCAAACAAAAACAAGTGATCTAACAAGTAACTAAGAGCCCATGGAAAACCATGGATGGAAAGGGTGCTAATACCTTCCCTTTTCATAATCTACCCCCCGAACTCATGAAAACATCTCGAAAGGTCTTTCCTGTGCTTTTTCACATTTCCTTATTGGATAAAAGAAAAGTCGGTGGCGACTCTTGCTAAACCGCAACATTTTGCAAACACAAACGCAAAACCCTCAAGTCAGTTCTCCCACCGTATCACACATAGTATAACATTAATAGATAAGTGTTTGAACAACAAAAGAAATTACAATTGAAAATTAAAAATGAACTGGAATGCTCCATTGTTTGGCATGGGAGTAGTGATCACATTTGGAGTCTCAAGAGATCCAAACTCAATCACCTTAGCATCAATCATATTCTGAATCTTGTATTTCAGCGCCCAACAATCATTAATATCATGCCTGGGACTGCCGGAATGATAAGCACACATTGCATCAGATTGTAGTTAGGGGAAGAAGTTTTGGGGTTTGGATGAGGTCCTATTAATATGATCAGATTCATCCTCAACATGTGTTGCAATGCTTGTGCCAGGGGCATGTTGATGTTAGTAAACTGTCTCTTGGGCTCTTCTTGCCTTCGCTGATTTTCCTGTTGTTGTTGCCGCACGGATGCAGGACTAGAGGTCTGGACTGCCCTCACATGTCGGTCGTGGTTATTCTTTTTATGTCCCCTTTGACCATACACATCATATGACTCTTTCTTCCCATCGTATGGATTTTTTTGAGTATCAGAGGATGTAGCTCCTTGGATCATTCCACTTTTGATGCCAGCTTCGGCCCTTTCGCCAGTCAGTATTATCTCGGTGAACCCGACTGAGGAGCTTCCGATTAGGTGATTAAAGAAAGGTCCCATCAAAGTTCCCATAAAAATGTCAATCAGCTCTCTGTTAGTTAAGGGTGGATGCACCCTTCCATCCAAGTCTCTCCACTTTTAGGCGTATTCTTTGAAGCCCTTGTAGGAACGCATGGCCATGTTCTGCAATTACACACGAGATGGTGCAAGATCAGCGTTGTATTGGTATTGCTTGTAAAAATCAGCAGCTAGATCTTCCCAAGTGTGAATGTTGGAACTCTCCAAGTGATAGAACCACTTAATTTGCATCCCAGCTAAACTCTATTGGAAGAAGTGGATCCAAAGCTTCTGATCAGTTGTGTATGATTGAATATTGTGAACATAAGACTTTAGGTGCATCTTAGGGCAAGAGACTCCATCGTACGGGGAAAAGGTAGGGATTTTGAACTTTGGTGGGATGACCACTCCAGGGACCAAACCCATGTCTCCTAATTTCAAGCCAGAAACAACTTGGATCTCCACAACTTTTAGTCTGTCTTCAAGTTGTTTGTATTTTTCATCTGCTGGTGGATAATGCTCCTCAGAAGAGTCTTCGTCATTAGTAGATATGTTATCTCTAATGCTTCCAGCTTCCTCTTCTTGACTGTCTTTAGAAGAAGCATCTTGTTTTTGAGCTAGTTGGGAATTCCCCTTTGACGTTCTTCTTACGTTGAGGATGACAACCTTTTTCTTCTTCTTGCTCTCTTTGGTGAAGAGTGTTTTCAGATCTTCCTGCCCCTTGGCCAAGTTCATGAGTGCTTGTTGGAACTGAGCATTTTGAGCTTAGAGATATTAAATTGTTTGCTCTAGAGCCATCTCTACTGAAATAAACAATAAGCAGATAAGAGACCAATACGGGAAAACCTATTATGATGACATGCATGATATGCGGATGCAATGTTTCCAATGATCTTGCGGGGTAAACACGAGAAAATGTTAGAAGTTTGAATTTTGATCGACAACTTTGATTGGAGAACTTCATATCGGTGGATGTCCTTCCACGAGAATCAAGCTCACCGTGTCAAGTGGGTCGTAGCCCTTGATTCAAGTTACCGTGCTTTGGTCTTGACAGCATTTGGTTAGAGGAAAATAAATCCTCTTTCCCCTTGATAGACGTCTGGTTCAACGTGACCCTTCATTATAGGCCCTTGAGATCCTTGAAATGGTTATTAAAAATGCTATGGCATGGTGTTATGATGTTATGTACAAATATGCAACGCAAGCATGTTGTACAAATAATCATATACATACAAAGCAGACAAATCCTTAGGTTTAGGCTTGCATGTGGTTCGTAGGTAAGTACCCTCTTGAAGTTTAGTGGGCTCAACCTGTCCTAGAAAGTAACTGGATTATAAAGGTTCTCAATATCACTGACCTTTCTTTTAGGCATTGTCTCAGCACAATCAATCTTTTCTTTGGGCCGAGATATCCCAAAAGTTCAATCTCATCGAGTGTAGTATTGAGTATCAACCAATTTTCAGCTTTCCACCGAAACCGGTTATCTCACTACGTCCTAATGGCCAAGTTGTTCAATTAAGGTTCTAAGGTCAGTTAGTGCTTCATGACGCTGCTCAGCGGCTCCGTATTCTCCTCGATTTAACACAAGGGATATTGAAACCAACAAATGCATCACACTAACGTAACCATTGTTTCAACCATATCGGTCTATGTCGTACAGTTTCCATAATCTATTGCTACTTACCTACAAGGTGCCCCAGATCCGGGTAGAGGATAAAAAACAAGCCCAAACAAGGAACCATAATGTAAAGCAAGCAAATCAAACAAGGAAAGAAAGTAAAGGTGATCTAGCCCTAAGGTAACCCCACTTTTAAGTATACTTCACAACAGAGTCACCAGTTATGTAATACGGTAGGAGAACTGACTTGGGATGTTTTGCATTTTATCGTAATTGTTGTGGATAGCAAGAGTCGCCACCGACTTTTCTTTTATCCAATAAGGAAATCTAAAAAGAACAGGAAAGACCTTTTGAGATTTATTTCTTGAGTTTGGGGGGTAGATTATGAAAATGGAAGGTATTAGCACCTTTTTCATCCATAGTTATCTATGGGCTCCTAGTTGCTTGCTAGATCACTTGCTCTTGTTTGAAAGTGTGGTTTTGAAAGTATTTTGAAAATGTGCCTTTGTAATGATTCTCGTCTCTATAAGAACGCATACAAAGTGTTGTTTGGAAAATAGTTCAAAGAAGTGTTTGTTTTTGAAAGTGATTTTAAAAAGGTGTCTTTGTAATGATTGTCATCTCTATAAGAACGCATACAAAGTATTGTCTTTTGAAAATGTTTCAAAATGAAAGTGTTGGTGTATAAAATGTTTTTGTTGTGAGCAAGCGATCAACTAGGAGAAACCTACCTACTCAAAGTTTTTTATGTTCTTTTCCTTCTCCTTTAGATATTTCTATCTTACCATTGATTTGGTAAGAATCCTCATCATTGGATGTGAAGGGACGGGCGTAGGTCATCGTATAGTCATGATAGCAATGTTGTGAGATATCTTAGCATTTATTTTTAGGGACTAAGATCATTTGTAAGGCAACATTCGAAGCGTCATCGAGGGACTATGATCTTGTATTTTGATTGTTTTTGTTAAGATTTCTCACATGCATAACATGACTATTTTTCATAAGGCAACAAGTGGATTTAACCCTAGAGGTGCATGTGTGCAAAGTGTGTTTGATTGCATACATTTTTGTCTTTTGATCAGGGTGGTAAACTTGTTGATTTTATCTTGTCATACACCCTAATTGCTAACATTTTTCATAAAGTCAAAAGTGCAGAAAGATAAAATCCTACACTATTACAACCATATCGAATTGCATGAAAATATAAAGGCAAAAACAAAATAAAAGCAAGAAAAGTGGATCTTTGGATTTAGGGAAGCAAACCCTTCAATTCTGCACTTTCTGGCTTTCTTCGATCTGGCCTGAAAAGGAGTGAAGGCACGACTTTTGATTGGGTCCTGGAGGCCAGTATGTTATGCCTTCTGGCTGCCTCTTTCGTTTGGCCTGAAGGTTAGTATGGAAGCCAAAGGCTTCGTTTCTAAGCTTTTTGTCTCATGCTTCTTTCGTTTGAGTTTGAATAACAACATGGCCCAAGGCCATGACAACATTATCTTAAGGCTAGGTTAGTGCTTAAAGCATGTTTAAATGTACAAAGAGCAAAAGCCAAGAAGATTGTTAACCATGACACACATTAAAAGAGTGGAAACAAAAAGAAGAAAATAGTATGTACATGTTTGAAACGAAAAGAAAACTTATTTACATGTCATGCTGGAAATGAAGGGTCAAAGTTTAAGAATGACTTACCTTGTTGGAGGCTAGAGTGTATGCTGGACTTTGAAGTGGTTGCCTTGAATTCCTCTGGATTCGAAGGAAAAGACCAAGGGTGGGCCTTTGAAACTGGATTCGAAAGAGAAAAACAAGTGAATACTATTAAGGGTAAGTGGTCTTGGACAACAGATGGGTAAAAGCTTATTTCAACTTGCATAAACAATTAAATATAGAGTGAGTCATAGGTTTGAGGCCTGAAAAGGGGAAACATGTAGCTTAGCCTATGGGTCTAATATTCAACTTGATCTTTTGAGTCAAACCCTCATTCTTTCTACAACTTTCGACCAGACTTAGAACAACATTTATTCCCAGCAGTTATATGTCCTTCGAATGGACCAGTTGTGTGTTCTTAGAATGTCCCTCTTCAGCTGAATATGCCATTTTGAGTCCTCTTGCTTTTGATTAATTAGGCCCAACCCTTCGACCAGACTCCAAAGTAAGCAAAATCAAATATTCCCCAACTATGGAAAGTCCTTCGAATGGGCCACCAAGTTGTGTGTCATAATGCAGAACTATGGAGTATTGAAGGGTTTGCAGATGTATTCGAAGGTGATATGAAGGCGCATTCAAAGCAAACATGAAGATGAAATCGAAAACTTCGGAATCCAAGGCAAATAGGTGAGGGGCCAATGGTGCAATCGAAGCTTGCAGGCATGAGTTATTGTCCAAATGAAGCTTGCATGCAGGAGCGATTTTACTGCATCAAAGCAAACCTGCAGGAGGTCAAATGCCCAAATGAAACTTATGGACCAAATCTTGATCAAAGAAGCCAGATTATCAATCTAAGTATGTAAATCAAAGCTTGCATCGAAGGAGGCCCAAATGTTCAATCGAAGCGTGAGGACCAGAGCTCGCTCGAAGAAGGAAAATGCTCAATCGAAGGACGTAAATCAAATCTTACATCGAAGGAGGCCCAAATTCCCAATCGAAGGATGAATCAAACTTGCTAGAAGGAAGCCTAGATTCCCAATTGAAACTAGTATGAATCGATACAAGCTTGTTTTTCTTCAATTTTTTCAAGAAAATCAATTATTCTGCTTTGCCATTTTTTTGTCTGTTTTGTACTTGTAAAAATTTGAGCTTTTTGAAAATCCTTGTGGTTAAATGTCTTGAGAAAAGAGAGGGAAAATTTTGGGGTACAACAACTGGCTCTACGACAATTTGGCTATGCTCGAAGAGATGGTCCCCATGACGCGCTTATCCAGGGTATTATATTCGACTATGAGAACGACATCCAAGGTTATTGTCAAAGGTTTGTTCGAGCTTGGGGCAATGTAAAAAAATGTTCATAGCAAGACTTTGGGGCATAATAACTCTATTCATTTGGATCCTTATCTCAAATGGATACGAGCTCACGCATAAAATCTCATGATGCCATATCCTACTATCCTACAATTAGTTGCAGAGCCTGTTGCCAAGGGAGATATTCCTTATACCATTCTTCATCCTAATATGCCTACCGACATCAAAGAGTTGCAGAGATCGTGGATTCAAATCAAGGGGGAATGAGACACCTTTGAAGCTCGATTCTATTCAAGAGAGAAGATAGTGTTGGAGCTCACAAGGTAACTTCACGAGGAGCGAAGCCCGAATGCATACATTGCACCAAAGAGGAAGCACCAGTGGGAGACTTAAGTCATTTGTTTTCGGAGACTATTTTGTTGTCTCTTTGAGACCTTTTTACTTTTTCATCGTAATCCCAAAAGACAATTGTAATCTTTGAACTCATTAATGCAATTGTTGTGTTTGTTTCCTTTTGTTGGCTAGAAAATTTAAATTCCTTAAGGTCCTTGAAAACATTGCACCCACATAGCATGCATCATATCATAAGCAGGTTTTCTTATACAGGTTTCCTCATCTTTTTACTATTTATTTTAGTATAAGATGGCTCTAGAGAAAATCGTCAAAGATCTACAAACTCAACGCACACAGTTCCAAGAGACTCTCCTTAACTTAACTAAAGGACAACAAGAAATGATGGCACTCCTTGCCACCAAAAAGAAGACCAAGAAACGGGCTGTTATTCTTAACATGGGAATAAGGTTCAAGGGGCCCGCCCGACTGGCTCAAATAGAAGAGGCTTCTTCTAAGGATGAAGACAATCAAGTAGAGGAAGTTAGAAGCACCAGAGTTAGGGGTGGAAATAACCAGATTGCTAAGGACGAAGACTATTCCGAAGAGCAGTATCCACCGGCAGATGAGAAATACAAACAGCTGGAAGATCGACTTAAGGCTGTAGAGATTCAAACAGTGTCTGGTTTGGACTTTGGAGATTTAGGGCTGGTCCCTGGGGTGGTCATTCCCCAAAAATTTATAGTTCCTGTCTTCGCCAAATACGATGGGGTTTCTATTCCAAAGATGCATCTGAGGTCTTATGTCCGCAAGATTCAACCACACACCACCGATAGGAAGTTATGGGTGCACTTCTTCCAATAAAGCTGATCGGTCACCATTTCTAGTAAGTTTCGCACCTTTTTCCGACAAGAACTCATAGTCTTGGTAACACTAAGTGGCATTTGCATGTGTTTTAAAGTAAGTTTTATTATTTTCGTTTGTGTGAAGTTGTCGCATATTTTTACTTTATGAGTGTTACAAAAAGTGTCTTTTTATGCGCTGGTTGGTAGTGTTGTTGTCCAGGTGATGCAATGGAAAGATAGGAACTTGTGGCGCGCACGAGTGGATAAAAGAAGCCGGGAAAAGCTGAGTTCAGAGGTCAACACGGGCACCCGTGTGGAGCAACACAGCCCGTGTTGAAATGTGGCTGGAAAAACAAGTTTGAATCTGAAACAGAGAATTCACACAGGCACCCGTGTCCACAGACACGGCCCGTGTGAGAAAGTGCCTAGAAATGTGTTATTTTTGCCAGAACAGAAGATCAACACGGGCACCCGTGTGCAGCAACACGGCCCGTGTTGATGAGCGCGTGCTGAATATTTGTTTCCAGGTTTTCTCACTCAAAGGGAATCATTAAGGGTATTTTTGGCATAGGATTTCAACCTGAATGGAAGGAGGATATAAAAACAACTTTAGAACAAGAGAGAAGGAACTTTTGGAGATCAGAAGATAGAATTGCAGAGAAAAAAAGAGGACGGAAACGAGGTTTTGGAAGACGAAGAGATTCAACGGTGGACACCATTGAAGATCCGAGTTCCCCCAATTATTTGTAATGTCTAAACTTTTACACTTGTGTTTCTTGAATATTATGAGAGGCTAAACCCCCCAATTCTAGGGGGGTGTCCCTGATTCGATCTGTAATAACTCTGGATTAGGTATTTCATTGATTTAATGTTTGTAGTATTCAATTCGATTGTATAATGTTTTTAATGCTTTCTTTATCTGATCAATAAGGATTGTTATGTGGTTAATAGTTCGTAGGACTACGATTGTTAAGGTTTGTATACAATTGAACCTTATAATTATCACCTAGGACTAGGGATATAGTAAGGTTATTTAGAAATTCTTGATAATTGAATGATTTGGTTTTCTTCTATTTCTCTAAGGACTTAAGTAATCGGATTTTAAACCAAAAGGTTTTCACTAAGGACTTAGGAAAAGCATCCTTGAGAATAAATAATTGAATTCTATAAACTTGTTAAAGAGATCTTGATCCAGAGGAATAAGAGAATGAATCACACACCCCACCTTAGCATTATCTTCATATTATCAAAAGCTCAGTTTTAATTTCAGTTAATTCCTAGTATTTTAATCTATTTCGTTAATCATTTGAAACAACACCCTTATCCTCTTTTGTTTAATTGACTTCGTGTAATAACTTGTATTTTCCTACGCAATCCTCGTGATCGATACTTGGGGTAAAACCCTTTATAACTACATCGGTGAAAATAGTACACTTGCTATTTTTCTGATCAAGTTTTTGGCGCCGTTGTCGGGGATTGCCAAAATATAAGTCATTATTTAGTCAACTAGAATTTTATTGCTCTGCAATTAAAATTATATTTTGCGTATATTTATTTATTTATTTTTACTCCCAACTAATCATCGTCTAATCTTGTATGCGAGGTAAGGCCTCAGCTGAACTTTTTTTTGACGCAGAACCAGAAAGATTATTGAGAGCACGACTTCGAGAAGTTAAGCGGAAAAGACTGGTTTCAAAAGAAGAATCACTGATAGTTTCAGAATCAGAAGACGAAGAAATACTATCTATTTCATCCGAACAGTCAGAATCCGAGCCCGAAACTATGGCAGCTGATCCACCCCCTCCAGTGAGACTTTTGGGGGATTATGGAAGGGCGAATGCACCGCTTGGAAGAATGACCATAGTGAATCAACCGGTTAACGTGGCACACTTCCAACTACATCCCTCCACTATCCGACAGTTAGAAAGCAAGCCCTTTGCGGGGAGAATCAATGAAGATGCGAATAAGCATCTACAGAGATTCCTGACCACAACAACATCATTGAAGATAGAAGGCCACTCCGAAGAAGCAAAGAGACTTGTGATGTTCCCTTTCACGTTATCCGAAGATGCGGAAGAGTGGTTTTACTCACTTCCAGCTGGAAGTATCACCACATGGGAACAAATGGAAACTGCTTTTCTTAATGAGTACTTCCCAGCTTCGGTCTTCATTCGTAAAAGATACGATATCGTTAATTTCAAGCAGAAAGAAGGGGAACTGCTAGGAGATGCATATAAAAGATTCAAGAGGTGTTTGGTTGGTTGTCCTACTCATAACATGGATTTAACCGAACAAATGCAGACGTTTGTTAATGGTCTCCGAGTTAAAACAAAATAACTGATCGACACTGTAGCCGGTGGCTCAACTAATTTCTCAACAGCCACTGGTATCAAGAGAATCATATAAGCTATTGCCGTGAACGAGCACATCGAGTTATATGATCGTGCAATAAGCCAACCGGAAGGAAAAATTGATTTGAAGCTGGCAGACCAAGTGGTTAAAATGGAGGAACATATTGCGATTGAAGTGGAAAGAAGGTTAAAGAAGATGAATATTATTGAAAAGAAAGTAGCACAGGTTGAGCCAATCACTTCAGTGTTGTGTGAAATATATGGTGGGCCGCATTTTGCTATGCATTGTGTGGCAACGCAAGAACAGGTTGAACAAATTCATATGTTGAGGAAAAACAATCCATACGCCAATACATATAATCCAGGTTGGAAAAATCATCCAAATTTCGCATGGAAGGATCAGCAAGGAAACTTCCAAAAGCAAGGACCAAACCAGTTTCAAGCTCCAGCGCAACCACAACCTCCATACCAGCAACAATTTCAACACCACCCACAACAGTTCCAATCCCTAAGTCAACAACAGACACCGAAGAAGGCAGACTGGGAGATAGCGATTGAAAAAATGGCCGCTCAAAATTCTCAATTCCAGGAAGAAACCAGGAGCAACCTGAGGAATACATGGGCCTCTATCAAAAATCTGGAAATCCAAATGAGTCAGATTGCACAATAAATGACTAACTCTCAACAACAGGGTGCTCTACCTAGTGCTACGGTTACGAATCCCAGAGACAATAATCAAGTGAACGCTGTGACTACAAGAAGCAGTAAATCTAATGACAAACCTGAGAAGAATTCTGATGAAGAAGATATGTTGATTGAGGTGGATGTAGAGATTAAAGAAAATGAGGTTGTAAGTCAAGAGGCCACGGGGGAGGAAAGGGTGGTAAAAGAAAAAATACTTACACCTAAACCGGCGGTTAAGCTTCCTTTCCCCACAAGAAATAAGAAGAAAGAACAACATGAGAAGAATTTCGAGAAGTTCCTGGAAATGTTCAAGAAACTTGAGCTGAACATTCCCTTCTTAGAGGCACTTGAGCAAATGCCAACCTATGCAAAATTCATGAAGGATATTATTTCAAAGAAGAGGATCATCGAGAGTGATCCGATTATTCTAACTAAAATGTGTAGTGCTATTTTGCAGGGCATGAAGATTCCGGTTAAAAAGACAGATCGAGGTTCAGTAACTATTCCATGCACCATCGGTGATAGGTCTTTCAAGAAAGCTCTAATTGATTTAGGAGCAAGTGTAAGTCTTATGACATTATCCATCTACAAAAGATTGGGAATAGGTAAAGTACAAGATACACGAATGACACTTCAGTTTGCTGACCAATCGGTGAAAAGACCTTACGGAGTGGTAGAAGACGTGCTGGTGAAAATCGACAAGTTCGTGTTCCCTGTAGATTTTGTTATTCTAGAGATGCCCGAAGATGAAGAGATACCAATCATATTGGGGAGACCATTTTTAGAGACCGGGAGATGCTTGATCGACATAGAGGAAGGTATTATGACCTTGAAAGTTTATGATGAGGAATTAAAGATTGATGTGCGAAACACCATGAAGTACAAAGATGACATTGCCACAAGTCAACACATTGAGGTAATTGATCAAATTTGTGATGAAGGAAATTCTTTGACAACACAAAAGTTAGCGTTGGAGAGAGTTTTGAGTTTATCAATCTTTAGAGAAGAGGAGATAGTTGATGAAAAAGATAGTGAAGTTTTAGCCATGATAGAAACAACATCATTTGTCAAAAATTCTCGCCACAACCGATGGGAAGGCCAGTTAGTGCTTCTATTTAACTCCAGGCTTAAACTTTTTCCTGGGAAGTTGAAATCCCGGTGGTCTGGTCCGTTTGTGGTACAGACAGTATTTCCTCACGGAGCGGTAGAAATTAAAAATCCAAATAATGGGGATGTATTCAAAGTGAATGGAAAAAGGTTGAAGCCCTACTACACTAGAGTAGAAGCATGAGTGATCGATCATTTGCGTCTCACCGGATGAGGTGTAGACCGTCGAGCCATGCGAAGTTAAACGAAGCGCTTCGTGGGAGGCAACCCACGCTCATGTTATTCTAACGCATTTTCTTTTATTTTGTTCAATTTTATTTCATTTTAGGTGGTCAGAGGTTTGGATCGGTAGGTGCGACGTGAGTCAAAAAGCACTAGGATAATTCACGATTGGTGCATACAGGAGCATCAACACGGGCACCCGTGTGGGGAAACACGGCCCGTGTTGTGTGAGCGCCAAGAGAAAACAATTTTTTTTTGTGGAACCTACAGAGGCATCAACACGGGCACCCGTGTGGGGAAACACGGCCCGTGTTGTTCTTATCAAAAGTTCAACACGGGCGCCCGTGTGCAGGAACACGGCCCGTGTGATGCGTGCAGGAACCAAGATATGATGCGACGTCTTATGTTGCACTTTCCCCAGGATCCTCCTCCTCCACCGCAGTATCAGTAAGCCAGGTAATCTCCGTCACATGTGAATTAAAACATTGAGTCCAATGTTTGGTTCAGGTGTGGGGGAGGTTCTATTTTATTTTATTGCTTTGCTTTGTGTTTTTGAATTCATAGTTTAGTTTGTTTGGTTTGTTTGTACTACTTTTGTCTTTTAAAGTGGTTTTGTTCAAGTATGTATGGTGCAGTGCTGTCATGGTGTTACCAGGTGATTGATAGAAATCGGAGGGGAGCAAACAAATAGCTAGTGGTTGAACAACACACCCCATACTTGATCTTCGCAGGCACCACGGAAGTTGGCACAATCAAGAGGAGAAGGTAGGACGCAAAGCATCAACACGGAACCAAGAGAGTAGTATGGTATATTTCAGATGAAAGGAAACCGCATGACACCAAGAGCACCTCGGAGCATGTAAGCTTAACCTACCCGGTGAGATTTCAGAGCCAAATTCATAAGTCCACATGAGAGTTCAGTCAGGTATGGCACTATTCACTTTGATTTTGCGTATGTTCTCATAACACAAGCACACTACGAAAGCACACACTGAGGCAATTTTCTTTCTGTAGCCCCGAGCCTTTCTAGCCATCCTGTATGCATTATGTCCATAGTCAACCCCCTTTGAGCCGTAATTTTTGTTTTGTTCATTGTTGTTATTTTTGTTACCACCCACATATTCACTATTCATATTATCGCTCGGCATTAATGTTATTCTCTTGAAATACACGAAAGAATCTAAGTGTGGGGTTGTGAACCATTGAGAAAGGGGCAAAGAAAAAAAAAATTGTGAAAATCCAAAGAGAAAGTTTGAAAAACAAAACGAAGAAATATTCCGCAACACTTGCCCACTTGTCTGAAAGACCATATGAATGACTCTAAAAAGCTAAAAACAAGATGTCGAAGGTCTTAACCCCATTCTTACGATTCAAACCACTAAGAGTAGATATGTGAAACCAACATGAATGCCGAGCACCAAAACCCTTTGTTATCCAATTCCTTGTTTACCCCACCGAACCCAAGCCATGTTTCAACCCAAAGACCTCTTGAATGTGTGTGTAATCTTTGTGTGTAGTGATTCGAGAATGTTTTCAAAGTTAAAAGTAATGTGCATGCCTTGGTACTGTGAGTGTAAACACTTTAACCCGGAGAGATTTTGTGAGACTGTGAAAAAGCTTGCAGGTGAACAAGTGCTCGGAAGTGATAATGTGGTCGATAGATTGACGAAGGATGCCATAGACTCGATTGATAAGTGAAGGTGTTTTGCGAATAACCTGATTGTGTTGTGAAGAAAAAGAATCTCGTCGGTGACCTTTGTTTCGTCTCGATACATCACTTGAGGACAAGCAATGAGATAAGTGTGGGGTTGTGATCGGTCACCATTTCTAGTAAGTTTCGCACCTTTTTCCGACAAGAACTCATAGTCTTGGTAACACTAAGTGGCATTTGCATGTGTTTTAAAGTAAGATTTCTTATTTTTGTTTGTGTGAAGTTGTCGCATATTTTTAATTTATGAGTGTTACAAAAAGTGTCTTTTTATGCGCTGGTTGGTAGTGTTGTTGTCCAGGTGATGCAATGGAAAGATAGGAACTTGTGGCGCGCACGAGTGGATAAAAGAAGCCGGGAAAAGCTGAGTTCAGAGGTCAACACAGGCACCCGTGTGGAGCAACACGGCCCGTGTAAAAATGTGGCTGGAAAAACAAGTTTGAATCTGAAACAGAGAATTCACACGGGCACCCGTGTCCACAGACACGGCCCGTGTGAGAAAGTGCCTAGAAATGTGTTATTTTTGCCAGAACAGAAGATCAACACGGGCACCCGTGTGCAGCAACACGGCCCGTGTTGATGAGCGCGTGCTGAATATTTGTTTCCAGGTTTTCTCACTCAAAGGGAATCATTAAGGGTATTTTTGGCATAGGATTTCAACCTGAATGGAAGTAGGATATAAAATCAACTTTAGAACAAGAGAGAAGGAACTTTTGGAGATTAGAAGATAGAATTGCAGAGAAAAAAAGAGGACGGAAACGAGGTTTTGGAAGACGAAGAGATTCAACGGTGGACACCATTGAAGATCCGAGTTCCCCCAATTATTTGTAATGTCTAAACTTTTACACTTGTGTTTCTTGAATATTATGAGAGGCTAAACCCCCCAATGCTAGGGGGGTGTCCCTGATTCGATCTGTAATAACTCTGGATTAGGTATTTCATTGATTTAATGTTTGTAGTATTCAATTCGATTGTATAATGTTTTTAATGCTTTCTTTATCTGATCAATAAGGATTGTTATGTGGTTAACAGTTCGTAGGACTACGATTGTTAAGGTTTGTATACAATTGAACCTTATAATTATCACCTAGGACTAGGGATATAGTAAGGTTATTTAGAAATTCTTGATAATTGAATGATTTGGTTTTCTTCTATTTCTCTAAGGACTTAAGTAATCGGATTTTAAACCAAAAGGTTTTCACTAAGGACTTAGGAAAAGCATCCTTGAGAATAAATAATTGAATTCTATAAACTTGTTAAAGAGATCTTGATCCAGAGGAATAAGAGAATGAATCACACACCCCACCTTAGCATTATCTTCATATTATCAAAAGCTCAGTTTTAATTTCAGTTAATTCCTAGTATTTTAATCTATTTCGTTAATCATTTGAAACAACACCCTTATGCTCTTTTGTTTAATTGACTTCGTGTAATAACTTGTATTTTCCTACGCAATCCTCGTGATCGATACTTGGGGTAAAACCCTTTATAACTACATCGGTGAAAATAGTACACTTGTTATTTTTCCGATCAAGTTTTTGGCGCCGTTGCCGGGGATTGCCAAAATATAAGTCATTATTTAGTCAACTAGAATTTTATTGCTCTGCAATTAAAATTATATTTTGCGTATTTTTGTTTATTTATTTTTACTCCCAACTAATCATCGTCTAATCTTGTATGCGAGGTAAGGCCTCAGCTGAACTTTTTTTTGACGCAGAACCAGAAAGATTATTGAGAGCACGACTTCGAGATGTTAAGCGGAAAAGACTGGCTTCAAAAGAAGAATCACCGATAGTTTCAGAATCAGAAGACGAAGAAATACTATCTATTTCATTCGAACAGTCAGAATCCGAGCCCGAAACTATGGCAGCTGATCCACCCCCTCCAGAGAGACTTTTAGGGGATTATGGAAGGGCGAATGCACCGCTTGGAAGAATGACCATAGTGAATCAACCAGTTAACGTGGCACACTTCCAACTACATCCCTCCACTATCCGACAGTTAGAAAGCAAGCCCTTTGCGGGGAGAATCAATGAAGATGCGAATAAGCATCTACAGAGATTCCTGACCACAACAACATCATTGAAGATAGAAGGCCACTCTGAAGAAGCAAAGAGACTTGTGATGTTCCCTTTCACGTTATCCGAAGATGCGGAAGAGTGGTTTTACTCACTTCCAGCTGGAAGTATCACCACATGGGAACAAATGGAAACTGCTTTTCTTAATGAGTACTTCCCAGCTTCGGTCTTCATTCGTAAAAGATACGATATCGTTAATTTCAAGCAGAAAGAAGGGGAACTGCTAGGAGATGCATATAAAAGATTCAAGAGGTGTTTGGTTGCTTGTCCTACTCATAACATGGATTTAACCGAACAAATGCAGACGTTTGTTAATGGTCTCCGAGTTAAAACAAAACAACTGATCGACACTGCAGCCGGTGGCTCAACTAATTTCTCAACAGCCACTGGTATCAAGAGAATCATAGAAGCTATTGCCGCGAACGAGCACATCGAGTTATATGATCGGGCAATAAGCCAACCGGAAGGAAAAATTGATTTGAAGCTGGCAGACCAAGTGGTTAAAATGGAGGAACAAATTGCGATTGAAGTGGAAAGAAGGTTAAAGAAGATGAATATTGTTGAAAAGAAAGTAGCACAGGTTGAGCTAATCACTTCAGTGTTGTGTGAAATATGTGGTGGGCCGCATTTTGCTATGCATTGTGTGGCAACACAAGAACAGGTTGAACAAATTCATATGTTGAGGCAAAACAATCCATACGCCAATACATACAATCCAGGTTGGAAAAATCATCCAAATTTCGCATGGAAGGATCAGCAAGGAAACTTCCAAAAGCAAGGACCAAACCAGTTTCAAGCTCCAGCGCAACCACAACCTCCATACCAGCAACAATTTCAACACCACCCACAACAGTTCCAATCTCTAAGTCAACAACAGACACCGAAGAAGGCAGACTGGGAGATAGCGATTGAAAAAATGGCCGCTCAAAATTCTCAATTCCAGGAAGAAACCAGGAGCAACCTGAGGAATACATGGGCCTCTATCAAAAATCTGGAAATCCAAATGAGTCAGATTGCACAACAAATGACTAACTCTCAATAACAGGGTGCTCTACCTAGTGCTACAGTTACGAATCCCAGAGACAATAATCAAGTGAACGTTGTGACTACAAGAAGCAGTAAATCCAATGACAAACCTGAGAAGAATTCTGATGAAGAAGATATGTTGATTGAGGTGGATGTAGAGATTAAAGAAAATGAGGTTGTAAGTCAAGAGGCCACGGGGGAGGAAAGGGTGGTAAAAGAAAAAATACTTACACCTAAACCGGCGGTTAAGCTTCCTTTCCCCACAAGAAATAAGAAGAAAGAACAACATGAGAAGAATTTCGAGAAGTTCCTGGAAATGTTCAAGAAACTTGAGCTGAACATTCCCTTCTTAGAGGCACTTGAGCAAATGCCAACCTATGCAAAATTCATGAAGGATATTATTTCAAAGAAGCGGATCATCGAGAGTGATCCGATTATTCTAACTGAAACGTGTAGTGCTATTTTGCAGGGCATGAAGATTCCGGTTAAAAAGACAGATCGAGGTTCAGTAACTATTCCATGCACCATTGGTGATAGGTCTTTCAAGAAAGCTCTAATTGATTTAGGAGAAAGTGCAAGTCTTATGCCATTATCCATCTACAAAATATTGGGAATAGGTAAAGTACAAGATACACGAATGACACTTCAGTTTGCTGACCAATCAGTGAAAAGACCTTACGGAGTGGTAGAAGACGTGCTGGTGAAAATCGACAAGTTCGTGTTCCCTGTAGATTTTGTTATTCTAGAGATGCCCGAAGATGAAGAGATACTAATCATATTGGGGAGACCATTTTTAGAGACCGGGAGATGCTTGATCGACATAGAGGAAGGTACTATGACCTTGAAAGTTTATGATGAGGAATTAAAGATTGATGTGCGAAACACCATGAAGTACAAAGATGACATTGCCACAAGTCAACACATTGAGGTAATTGATCAAATTTGTGATGAAGGAAATTCTTTGACAACACAAAAGTTACCGTTGGAGAGAGTTTTGAGTTTATCAATCTTTAGAGAAGAGGAGATAGTTGATGAAAAAGATAGTGAAGTTTTAGCCATGATGGAAACAACATCATTTGTCAAAAATTCTCGCCACAACCGATGGGAAGGCCAGTTAGTGCTTCTATTTAACTCAAGGCTTAAACTTTTTCCTGGGAAGTTGAAATCCCGGTGGTCTGGTCCGTGTGGTACAGACAGTATTTCCTCACGGAGCGGTAGAAATTAAAAATCCAAACAATGGGGATGTATTCAAAGTGAATGGAAAAAGGTTGAAGCCCTACTACACTAGAGTAGGAGCAGGAGTGATCGATCATTTGCGTCTCACCGGATGAGGTGTAGACCGTCGAGCCATGCGACGTTAAACGAAGCGCTTCGTGGGAGGCAACCCACTCTCATGTTATTCTAACGCATTTTCTTTTATTTTGTTCAATTTTATTTCATTTTAGGTGGTCAGAGGTTTGGATCGGTAGGTGCGACGTGAGTCAAAAAGCACTAGGATAATTCACGATTGGTGCATACAGGAGCATCAACACGTGCACCCGTGTGGGGAAACACGGCCTGTGTTGTGTGAGCGCCAAGAGAAAAAAAAAATTTGTGTGGAACCTACAGAGGCATCAACACGGGCACCCGTGTGGGGAAACACGGCCCGTGTTGTTCTTATCAAAAGTTCAACACGGGCGCCCGTGTGCAGGAACACGGCCCGTGTGATGCGTGCAGGAACCAGGATATGATGCGACGTCTTATGTTGCACTTTCCCCAGGATCCTCCTCCTCCACCGCAGTATCAGTAAGCCAGGTAATCTCCGTCACATGTGAATTAAAACATTGAGTCCAATGTTTGGTTCAGGTGTGGGGGAGGTTCTATTTTATTTTATTGCTTTGCTTTGTGTTTTTGAATTCATAGTTTAGTTTGTTTGGTTTGTTTGTACTACTTTTGTCTTTTAAAGTGGTTTTGTTCAAGTATGTATGGTGCAGTGCTGTCATGGTGTTACCAGGTGATTGATAGAAATCGGAGGGGAGCAAACAAATAGCTAGTGGTTGAACAACACACCCCATACTTGATCTTCGCAGGCACCACGGAAGTTGGCACAATCAAGAGGAGAAGGTAGGACGCAAAGCATCAACACGGAACCAAGAGAGTAGTATGGTATATTTCAGATGAAAGGAAACCGCATGACACCAAGAGCACCTCGGAGCATGTAAGCTTAACCTACCCGGTGAGATTTCAGAGCCAAATTCATAAGTCCACATGAGAGTTCAGTCAGGTATGGCACTATTCACTTTGATTTTGCGTATGTTCTCATAACACAAGCACACTACGAAAGCACACACTGAGGCAATTTTCTTTCTGTAGCCCCGAGCCTTTCTAGCCATCCTGTATGCATTATGTCCATAGTCAACCCCCTTTGAGCCGTAATTTTTGTTTTGTTCATTGTTGTTATTTTTGTTACCACCCACATATTCACTATTCATATTATCGCTCGGCATTAATGTTATTCTCTTGAAATACACGAAAGAATCTAAGTGTGGGGTTGTGAACCATTGAGAAAGGGGCAAAGAAAAAAAAATTTGTGAAAATCCAAAGAGAAAGTTTGAAAAACAAAACGAAGAAAAATTCCGCAACACTTGCCCACTTGTCCGAAAGACCATATGAATGACTCTAAAAAGCTAAAAACAAGATGTCGAAGGTCTTAACCCCATTCTTACGATTCAAACCACTAAGAGTAGATATGTGAAACCAACATGAATGCCGAGCACCAAAACCCTCTGTTATCCAATTCCTTGTTTACCCCACCGAACCCAAGCCATGTTTCAACCCAAAGACCTCTTGAATGTGTGTGTAATCTTTGTGTGTAGTGATTCGAGAATGTTTTCAAAGTTAAAAGTAATGTGCATGCCTTGGTACTGTGAGTGTAAACACTTTAACCCGGAGAGATTTTGTGAGACTGTGAAAAAGCTTGCAGGTGAACAAGTGCTCGGAAGTGATAATGTGGTCGATAGATTGACGAAGGATGCCATAGACTCGATTGATAAGTGAAGGTGTTTTGCGAATAACCTGATTGTGTTGTGAAGAAAAAGAATCTCGTCGGTGACCTTTGTTTCGTCTCGATACATCACTTGAGGACAAGCAATGAGATAAGTGTGGGGTTGTGATCGGTCACCATTTCTAGTAAGTTTCGCACCTTTTTCTGACAAGAACTCATAGTCTTGGTAACACTAAGTGGCATTTGCATGTGTTTTAAATTAAGTTTTCTTATTTTCGTTTGTGTGAAGTTGTCGCATATTTTTACTTTATGAGTGTTACAAAAAGTGTCTTTTTATGCGCTGGTTGGTAGTGTTGTTGTCCAGGTGATGCAATGGAAAGATAGGAACTTGTGGCGCGCACGAGTGGATAAAAGAAGCCGGGAAAAGCTGAGTTCAGAGGTCAACACGGGCACCCGTGTGGAGCAACACGGCCCGTGTTGAAATGTGGCTGGAAAAACAAGTTTAAATCTGAAACAGAGAATTCACACGGGCACCCGTGTCCACAGACACGGCCCGTGTGAGAAAGTGCCTAGAAATGTGTTATTTTTGCCAGAACAGAAGATCAACACGGGCACCCGTGTGCAGCAACACGGCCCGTGTTGATGAGCGCGTGCTGAATATTTGTTTCCAGGTTTTCTCACTCAAAGGGAATCATTAAGGGTATTTTTGGCATAGGATTTCAACCTGAATGGAAGTAGGATATAAAATCAACTTTAGAACAAGAGAGAAGGAACTTTTGGAGATTAGAAGATAGAATTGCAGAGAAAAAAAGAGGACGGAAACGAGGTTTTGGAAGACGAAGAGATTCAACGGTGGACACCATTGAAGATCCGAGTTCCCCCAATTATTTGTAATGTCTAAACTTTTACACTTGTGTTTCTTGAATATTATGAGAGGCTAAACCCCCCAATGCTAGGGGGGTGTCCCTGATTCGATCTGTAATAACTCTGGATTAGGTATTTCATTGATTTAATGTTTGTAGTATTCAATTCGATTGTATAATGTTTTTAATGCTTTCTTTATCTGATCAATAAGGATTGTTATGTGGTTAACAGTTCGTAGGACTACGATTGTTAAGGTTTGTATACAATTGAACCTTATAATTATCACCTAGGACTAGGGATATAGTAAGGTTATTTAGAAATTCTTGATAATTGAATGATTTGGTTTTCTTCTATTTCTCTAAGGACTTAAGTAATCGGATTTTAAACCAAAAGGTTTTCACTAAGGACTTAGGAAAAGCATCCTTGAGAATAAATAATTGAATTCTATAAACTTGTTAAAGAGATCTTGATCCAGAGGAATAAGAGAATGAATCACACACCCCACCTTAGCATTATCTTCATATTATCAAAAGCTCAGTTTTAATTTCAGTTAATTCCTAGTATTTTAATCTATTTCGTTAATCATTTGAAACAACACCCTTATGCTCTTTTGTTTAATTGACTTCGTGTAATAACTTGTATTTTCCTACGCAATCCTCGTGATCGATACTTGGGGTAAAACCCTTTATAACTACATCGGTGAAAATAGTACACTTGCTATTTTTCCGATCAAAAGCTTATCTGGAACACATTTGGATTGGTTCTATCAACTTGAGGGGACTAAGATCCACACATGGGAAGATATACTTGTTGCCTTTTACAAACAATACCAATACAATGCTGACCTTGCGCCAACCCCCGTGCAATTACAAAATATGACTATGGGTTCAAATGAAGGCTTTAAGGAGTATGCTCAAAAATGGAGGGACCTGGCTAGAAGAGTGCAACCCCTATTGACTGACCGAGAGTTAGTGGATATATTCATGGGCACCTTTACTGGTCCATTCTTTAATTTTTATATTGGGAGTTCTTCTTCAGGGTTTACTGAGTTGATTATAACTGGTGAACAAGTTGAAAGTGGAATCAAAAGTGGGAAGATACATATGTCTGCATCCTCTAGTACTGTGAAGAAACCATTCATTGGAAAGAAAGAGACTAATGCTATTTATGGACAAAGGAGTCGTGTCAAGAATGATCATCATCAGTTGGTAGGAGCTGTATTGATTCCAAATCCAACCCCTGTTCAACGACCACAACAATAAAAAAAATCAACAAAGGCCAGATGCCACGAGGAGGCAACTCACTAGAATCAACATGCCACTGTCTCAAGCTTTACAATATCTGTTGAAGGCAGATTTGGTAACACTGAGGAATCCTCCTCAAAACCCCAATACTTTATCTCCAAAATACAACCTGGATGCAAAATGTGCTTATCATTCCAATAGTTCTGGGCACAATACCAATGATTGTTGGCCCTTAAAGAGAAAGATCCAATATTTTATTGATAACAAAGTGATTGAGTTTGACCCTCCACAAACCCCTAATGTCATTAATGCTCCCATGCCCATTCATGGTAAAGGTGTCAATGTTATTGACGATGCCTCGTTTGTCTCCACCGTTGATGATTTGATTACTCCATTATTGACCATTAAGAAGAATATTCTAAGAGCCATTTTATTTCCTGGCTGCCCTGAAACTTGTTACCATTGTGCATCCCAAACTAATGGTTGTATGTGGCTGAAGAAAGGTATCCAACGACTGATTGACAACCATGAAATTTTGTTCGAGAAAACTCCATCCATGAAGAGTTTACCTGAAAGTATACCTCAAGATGTTTCCATAATCACAATTTCTAATACTCCTATTAGGATCACCTCTAAAGGCCCTATAAGGATTCCTGTTGAGCCAAGAGTGGCTCCCCTAGCTATCACTACACCAGGGCCAATCCCCTATTCATCTGACAAAGTTGTGCCCTGGAACTATGGGGCAGAAGTTTATTATCATAGTGTCAAGCCAGCGCCATGGATTACTGAAAATGAAGAGCCTGAAATTACAAATGTTGCTAGAACTAGTAAGGTCACTAGGACAGGAAGGATATTTTTTACCGCGATCTCTCCGCCATCAACTACTACAACACCTGTCTGTATACCTGTTGGTAGACCACACGCTGATACCCGAGGTAAAGAAAAAGATATTGAGCCAGCCCTGACGGAGGCACCCCTAAAAGATGTTACAATTTAAGACCCATCTAGACAAGAGATGGAAGAAATTCTGATGATCATCCAAAAAAAAGTGATTAAAAAATAGTGGAACAACTGGGGAAGAAACCCTCAATGATATCCATGATGTCCTTGTTATTATGCTCCGAAGCACATGCCCAAGCTTTATTGAAATTCCTGATGAATGCCCATGTACCACAAGAGACCACTGCTGATCAATTTGAGAATTGTATTGCAAGCCTAACTGCTGATAATGGCTTGGGATTTTCTGGTGCAAATTTAACTCCGATGGGGAAGAATCACAACAAGGCTCTTGATATCTCTATTGAATGTAAAGGCACCACTCTAGCGCATGTGTTGGTAGATATTGGGTCCTCCCTCAATGTTTTACCTAAAGGTGCCTTGGATAGGTTTGATTATGATGGACTGGTGCTGAAACCCAACGATATTGTGGAAGAGCCTTCGATGGTTCGAAAAGAATGGTCCACAGAGAGGTTGATCTCCCGATCAAGGTGGGATCTCAAGTTTTCATTTCAACTTTTTATGTAATGGATATTCTCCCGTCCTATTCATGCTTGCTAGGATGACCATGGATTCATGGGGTAGATGCGGTTACCTCTACATTGCATCAAATGTAGAAATACCCAGTAAGAGGGAAGGTTGTCACAGTCTGTGGAGAGGAAGAATATATGATCAGTTATTTGAATTCTTTCAAATATGTTGAAATGGATGGCAAATTCATTGAAAGCCCTTGTCAAGCATTTTAGGTAATCCATCCAATGATTGTTGTTGCTAATACTATTCCTGCTACTCCTAAGACTATTAAGAACACACCAAGACTGTTATAGAAGATAGAGGTTGCACTATTTGGGGATAACTTCCGGAAATCCCCTACAAATCTGACAAATTTGGGTTAGGTTTTACTTCAAAGGATCACAAAGAGGTTCGACGTGCTCGTACAGGTGGACCACCTCTCCGTATTAACAACAATAAAGTCAATGCACTGGAATACACTGATAGTGATGGTGACTTGGACGACTAGATATTCCCAACTGCCGATGGTGGACTCAACAACTGGAAGGCCAAAGACTTCATCTTAATCTCCTTCAACCAAGAGTAATTTATATTTCCTGTTTTTATTGCTTTAAGAACTTTGTTTGTATAATTTCCTTCAAAACAATGACTTTAAACCATGTGCCTTGTCCAGAGTGCAATGGTCCATTTGTTAAGGGTTGTCATTTCATATATCATATGCTCATTTAATGAAAACATTGGACGATTTTGCATTCAAATTTTGTGCTCCTTTTCTTTCTTTTACTTTTCTACATTTTCAAAATAGCTATGTGACCTTACATGCACACACACACATTTGTAGATCCACGTCCACTCCAGATATCATTGACAATAATTCTGCTATTGTCGTTTATGACTTCGAAAATCTAATCTATCAAGCCGAAGACGAAGGTGAAGAATATTATGAGATACCTGGAGAACTCGCCAGACTCCTGATACAAGAGGAAAAGGCCATCCAACGGCATGAATAACCGGTCAAAGTGATAAACTTTGGTACTGAGGCAGATAAGAAAGAATTCAAGATCACGCCAACTTGGAAGACAGTGTCAAGAGCACATTGGTTCAGATGTTGCATGACTGTGTTGAGGTATTTTATTGGTCATATGAAGACATGTCGGGGATCAATACTGATATCGTGGTTCATCGTCTACCAATGAAAGATGGTTGTTATTCGATCAAACAAAAGGTTCGTCGCATGCGTTCTGACATGTCTGAAAAGATCAAGGCTGACGTAATGAAATAGTTCAATGCAGGTTTCTTGGTAGTGACGTCGTATCCCCAATGGGTTGAAAATGTTGTTCCAATGCCGATGAAAGACGGTAAGGTCCGTATGTGCGTAGACTACAGGGATTTAAATAGGGAAATCCCCAAAGATGACTTCCCACTACCGCATATCGATGTCTTAGTTTACAACACTGCTCAATGCAAGGTGTTCTCCTTCATGGATGACTTCTCGGGTTATAACCAAATCAAAATGGCGCCTAAAGATATGGAGAAAACAACTTTTGTTAGATAGTGGAGCACCTTCTGTTATAAGGTCATGCCTTTTAGGCTGAAGAATGCAGACGCAACTTATCAACGGACTATGGAAACTTTATTTCATGACATGAGATATAAGTTTACGTGGATGACATGATAGCAAGATCCCAAACTGAGGAAGAGCACCTTGATCATCTGCGCAAGCTGTTTTAAAGGATGAAGAAATATAAGCTGAGGTTAAATCCCAAAATATGCATCTTTAGGGTAAGGTCTGGTAAGCTCTTAGGCTTTGTCGTCAGCAGCAAAGGTATTGAAGTCGATCCTTCCAAAGTCAAAGCTATCCAAGAAATTCCAGCTCCTCGTACTGAGAATACATATCCCAGTCTCTAGGACGACTAAAAGACATTTCCCAATTCCTCTCTCACTTGACTACTACTTGTGATCTACTCTTCAAGCTACTGAAGAATGATCAAGTTGTAAGATGGAATGATGATTGCCAAATAGCTTTTGACAAGATCAAGGAATCCTTTCCAAAACCACCAATTCTGATGCCAACAATTGAAGAAAAACCTCTAATCATGTCCTTAATAGTGTTATATAATTCAATGGGATGCGTGTTGGGGCAACATGACGAGTATGGTCAAAAAGAGCATGCAATATACTACCTTAGCAAAAAGTTTATCGACTGTGAAACAAGATATTCATTGCTCGAGAAAACTTGCTGCACTTTGGCATGGGATGCCTGCCGACTAAGACAGTACATGTTGACTTATACTACTCTATTGATCTCTAAAATGGATCCCATCAAGTACATCTTCGAGAAGCCAGCTCTCTCCGGAAGGATAGCCTGATGGAAAATGATCTTAACTGAGTACGACATCCAGTACACTACATAAAAAGCAATAAAAGGAAGTGTACTGGCAGATCATTTGGCGCATCAAGTTGTAGATGACTACCAATCTATGAACTTTGAATTCCCGGACGAGAATATCATGCTGATTACTAATTGTGAAAATCCTGGACTATATGAAGGACTTGAGCAAGGATCACGATGGACTATGGTTTTTGATGGAGCTTCCAACGCATTGGGTAACGGAATTGGTGATGTGATCATTTCCCCCGAAGGTTTCCATACGCCTTTCACTGTCAGACTCTGCTTTGCCTGTACCAACAATATGTCTAAGTACGAAGCCTGTATCTTGGGTCTTAAGGCTACTATTGACCTAAGAATCAAATCCTTAAGTGTATATGGAGACTTAGCTTTGGTCATCATTTAATTTAAAGGAGAGTGGGATATAAAACATCTTAATCTTATCCCATACAAAGAACTTGTGCTAACATTGATCCCTCGCTTTGAAGAGGTTACCTTTGAACATATTCCGAGGGAAGAAAATCAGTTTGCTGACGCTCTAGCTACCATGTCATCCATGTTCAAGGTCAAGTGGGACAACGAAGCTCCCAAAATTACTGTCGAAAGATTTGATGAACCAGCGCACTGCTATGAGATTGACATTGATGGTGTAGAGGAGAAACCTTGGTTTCATGAGGTGAAAAGATATCTCGAAGCTCAAGAGTATCCTGAACGGGCGTCAATCAACGACAAGAAATTCATGCAGAGGTTCTCAGCCAAGTTCTTCCTGAGCAATGGGATCTTATACAAATGCAACCATGATTCAATACTTCTCCATTGTATAGACAAGAAGGAAGAAGAGAAGATCATGGAGGATATGCATGAAGGTATCTTTGGTACTCATTCCAATGGACACACTATGGCCAAGAAGATTCTAAAAGCGGGCTACTATTGGTCGACCATGGAAACTGATTGTCACCTCCACTCGAAGACTTGCCATAAGTGCCAAATTTATGCTGATAAGGTTCACGTCCCTCCAATACCTTTAAATGTCATGACTGCCACTTGTCCATTTGCAATGTGGGGAATTGATATTATTGGAGAAATTAAACCTACTGCCTCTAATGGATACCGTTTCATTCTTGTCGCCATTGACAACTTTACCAAGTGGGTTGAAGTAGCTTCATTTGCCTTGTTAACCAAGAACGTCGTGGCCTGATTCATCAACCATAACCTCATATGTCGGTATGGAATCCCCTAAAGGATCATCATTGACAACGTTACCAATCTTAACAATTCTATGATCACTAAACTCTACACGCAGTTCAAGATCAAGAATCACAACTCTTCTCCATACAGACCTAAGATGAATGGCACAGTGGAAACTGCTAACAAGAACATAAAGAAGATTGTGCAAAAGATGGTTGTAACCTATAAAGACTGGAATGAGATGCTACCATTTTCTCTTCATGGAAACTTTACTTCGGAACAAACATCAACTGGGGCAACCCCTTTCTCTTTGGTCTATGGCATGGAAGTTGTCCTGCCTGTCGAAGTTCAGATTCCTTCTCTAAGGATTATGAAAGAAGCAGACTTAGAAGAAGGTGAATGGATTCATACTAGGTTGGATCAGTTGAATTTTATTAACAAGAAGAGGATGGTTGTTCTCTGTCATGGTCAGATGTACCAGAAGCGCATGATCAAATATTTCAACAAAAAGACCAAGCATCGGGTGTACCAGGCTGGCGACTTGGTAATAAAGTGCATAATTCTACCACAAGGTAATCCCAGGGGCAAATGAACTCCCACCTATGAAGGGCCATTTGTAGTCAGGAAAGTATTCTCGGGCGGAGCTATGATGCTAACCATTATGGACGGTGAAGATTTCCCACACCCTGTGAACACAGACATAGTCAAAAAATACTACGCATAAGAATGACCCGCTAGGTTGACATACCTAGGAAAAATAAGGGCATCCCAGCGAACCAAAAAGTTTCGGGAAAAAATAAGGGATATATACAAAAGATTGTACACCTGGAAAGTCAAAAACCTGAAAAGGCGGCTTGGGCAAAAAAGGGTATCCTGGTGGACTAAAAATCTGAGAGGGAGGTCCAGGCAAAAATTAGGGATTAAATTGTACGACTATGTCCTGTTGGATCACTTACAGCCATCTTTATTACCAAGGTCAAAAGTTCAAATGATTCAATCAACTTCTTCTAATGGCAAAGGACGAGATGTTCGAAGACATAGGGGCAATATCAGAGTTGGAACCCAATGATATCATTTTTCACATGGCTATATATATATATATATATATATATATATATATATATATATATATATATATATATATATATATATATATATATATATATATATATATATATATATATATATATATATATATATATATATATATATATATATATATATATATATATATATATATATATATATATATATATATATATATATATATATATATATATATATATATATATATATATATATATATATATATATATATATATGTTTTCACTTTGTATTCTTTCATTTCACGATGACTTCCTCTTACTAGGATTCTCGTCTCTTTGTACAAAGTCGCATGTTTATAGGCAAATTATCAATATAGATATACTTTAAAGTACATAATTTTTGTTTTTCCGTTTTGTTTGCAAAAACATCCAATGACTAAAATTGAATGAACATATGCATATGAACATGATTAAATGTTAACAAATACATACATATGAACAAGAATGAACATTTACTCAAAACTTTAGGAGATGGGATGACACTCAAGTTGTCCATAAATCCTCACAGAATCCCTTTCATAAGGCTATCACCTGTGAAGTCTCCAAAGCCACCTCTATAAGATTATCCCCACAGAATAGTATTCAGAAATAAGGGTACATTCCCCACAATTACGCCCGGTAGATCACTCCAACAAATAAAGGAGTATAATCTCCTCCCCATTAAATTCTCTTCCCCAGCTGAGTTTGTTCATGCAAAACTGAAGAAAGAGGCCCTGCAGAGTTTCTTCTCTTTAGCCAATTCAGTTTCCCTAAGAGAGTTAGTCTCCTAAGGAGAACACTTCTCCATCAACAAGGGTTTATTTCCCCAACATATTACAAATTCCCCAGCTCGAGTATGTTCTTTAGATCACTACAAATCACTGACAAAACTCTTCTCCCCAGTAAAATTGCCACTATCCCCATAAAGTTGCTGCAAAGTTTGGAATCTGACCAGATACCAGTTAGCTTTATCCTCCCCAGACAAGTCGGAAGATTGTCCATCTCTTTTATCCCCAATCAGGGTATATAAGAATTATCTTCCCCAAACAAGTCATAAGTTTAACCATCTCTTTTATCCTAAGTTAGGGCATATAAGAAACAAATTCCCCAGTAGAGCAACAAACGACCGAGGTTTCTAAACTCCACTCCCAAAACAGAAATCAATACATCCCCTGCAGATTTTCCTCAAACAAGTAACCAGGAATCCCCAGTGGAAGCATTCTAGGCAAGATTGAAGATACACAAACTCTTCATCCCCAACAATAGTCAGGGATTTATTTTCCAAGACTAATTACATTTCAACAAAATTTCACATTCATACATCATAACATATGCATATGAAACACATATAGCACAATCTCAATTATTTTGAGAACATCATTATGCAAAACATTTCATACATCATGACATTACATACAACTAACTCTTTACCTTTTCAGGAAAGGTCAATCAACAGATAAATATCATCGACAATTTTCAATAGTTCCAGATTAATTCCCGAAACAAGACAGGGAAAATATCTACACGATGGATACTCCCATCAAACATCTGCTGGCTTAGATTAAATCGACCAAAGATTTGTTTTGATAATTCTCTCAGTAGACCTTTTTCTGGCTCAGATTAAATCGACCAAAGAATTATTCTGATACTTCTCTCAGTTAAGGATTTAAAAATATTTGTTGGCTCAGTGTTGTACCCCAATTTTTCCCCTAAGATCCCTTCATCATACCATGTTGATTCACTCACAACAAGATCACACTAGGATTCTTGGTTCCCCTCCCTACTATGAGTTATTCCCTTTTTGAGGGATTACCAAACACCTTGACTTATGTTCCTTTTGTGATCATGAATGTTGTGTTGTTTTCTTCATTTAACTAATAAAATGCAATGTTGGTTTGTCTTTGTGATACGGTGGGAGAACTGACTTGGGATTTGCGTTTGTGTTCGCAAATGTTTCGGTTTAGCAAGAGTCGCCACCAACTTTTTATTTTATCCTAAGGAAAGGTCAAAAAGCACAGGAAAGACCTTTGAGATGTTTTCGTGGGTTCGGGGGGTAGATTATGAAAAGGGAAGGTGCTAGCACCCTTTTCATCCATGGTTATCCATGGGCTCTTAGTTACTTGTTTTAGATCACTTGCCTTTGCTTTTTCAATTGTTTGAAATGGTGTTTTGTGTGTGTGGTTTTGAAAATGTTTTGAAAAAGATGCCTTGTCTAGGCAACCTTTGTAACAATTCTTGTTTGAATGTTTTACAAAGGTGTTTGTCTTTTTGAAAAGATGTTTCAATGTTTTTGAAAGTTGTTTTTTGAAGTTGTGTTGTGGAATGTGTTTTGAAAAATGGAAAGGATGTTTTGCAAGCTTTTTGTGATCAAGTAACTAAGAGTTGGTCTACCCTATCTTACTCAAAGATTTTCTTGTGTTTTAACCCTTTTAACAGTGTTGTTTCACCATTGTGTTTGATGAACAACCTTGTGTTAGGATGTTTGAACGGGACAGGCGCGGGTCATCGTATACAATCATTAAAGGCAAATTGTGAGACGCTCTAGCAATTTTGTAAGGGACGAGATCGTTTTATCGAAGGCAACATCGAGGGTCATCGAGGGACTACGATCTTTGTTTATCGAAGGGACATTTGCTAGAGTGTCTCATACTCGAGGGACATGATTGCATTTTCCGAGGCAACAAGCGAGATTACCCTAAGGGTGCATGTGTGCAAAGTGTGTTTTATTGCATGCATTTAGACTTTGATTAGAGGTTGTCTACTTGTTGGTTTTATCTTGCCATACACACCTAGTTACTAGCATTTGTACAAAAGTAATAAAAAGTGCAAAAAATAAATCCTACATTATTACAACCATATTGAAGTGCATAGAAATGTAAAGGAAAAAATAAGATAAAAAGAAGTAAAAAATGAGCTCCTTCGATTTGGGCAGGAGCAGCCTTCGATTTTCATTTCTAAGCTTCCTTCGATTGGGAGTTCGCACCAGTGAGGTCATGGCCTTCGATTGGGCTTTGGCACCAGTCAGGTCATGTACTTCGATTGGAGGCTGGCACCAGCATGGGAGTTCCTTTCGTCTGAGCCTGGACTTAGTGCAAGTGTGCCTCTGGCTGGGCCTTTCTGCCTTGTTGCCTTCTTCGATTGGGCCAGTGATATCAGTGTGAGCGTGTCTCTGGCTGGGCTTGGAAGTCAGTGTGGAAACCAAAGGCTTCGTTTCATACTCCTGTCTCCTGTTTCTTTCGTTTGACCTGGAGAAAGAGGGTAGAAGCCAGAAGCTTCGTTTCCTATTTCCTGTTTCCTGTTTCTTTCATTTCAAGCGTTAAATGGCAACATGGCCTGAGGCCATGCTAGTATTTGTCTTGTAAACAGTTTAATAGTTAAAGCAAGTTCAGGTAAACAGAAAGCAAAATGAAAGGCTTAGCTCTAAAAAATATATTAAGTAGGTGGAAACGAAAAGAACCAAAGTGTTATGTACATGTCTTGAAATGAAAGGGAATATTATTCACATACTATGCCATGAAACGAAAGGTTCAAGGGTAAGAGTGACTTACCTTGCTTCAGGTCTTGAATGGATGTGGGATTCGAACTGGAACTTCTACCTGGACGTTTCTGGAATTCGAAGAGTAGTCACAGGGGGTTTGCTTTTGGTTCGAAGAGTTGTCACAGAAGGTTGTCTTTGAGTTTGAACAAACTTCTATGTGTGGGGTGTTCTTCAGAATCGAAAGAGGTGAGTGTTTGGGATTCTGGGTTTTGATTTCTCAAGTGTTGATGAACTTGAGAGTTTTGCTGTGTTTGAGAAAATTTGGGAGATTCGTTCCGCTGGTCCAAAGATCCTCTCTTAGCTTTGCATAAATTCCTCTATTTATAGAGAAAAAGAATGGACATGTTTTCAACAGCCAGCCTTGCAAAATAATAAAATAATAGGTAACGTGAAAGTACATGTGGGGGGCCTCTTGGCAGTTGGGGTGCAAAAGATGTGACTGGGGCCTCTGGCGTTGCTTGTGCTCAGACCAAATTCAGGTTGAAAGCTGCTTTTGTGAT
This sequence comes from Vicia faba, assembly GCA_948472305.1. Lineage (NCBI taxonomy): Eukaryota > Viridiplantae > Streptophyta > Magnoliopsida > Fabales > Fabaceae > Vicia > Vicia faba. Next base: position 1,114,488,820 of record OX451740.1, read on the forward strand.
AAAGTACTCTCTATGAAAAGAAAGAGTATGTAGCCTTTAACCAAGAATAGTAGTATCGAAAAGACAAAGTTTAAAACCCTTGTACAAACTTCTGATTATGTAAAGATTTGGACGCAACATAGCCTGGCAAACGAGATTTGGTCTTGAGTCGAATGCAAGAGTGAGATCGAAGCACACCTGTTTGAAGGAAGCATTTGCCTCAATCGAAGCTTATGGTCGAAACAAGCTAACTCGAAGGAAGCTATTGCCCAATCGAAGCTTGGATCAAATCAAACATATTACCCAATCGAAATCTCGTGTTCGAAGGAAGCATGTTTCCCAATCGAAGCATGTGGATCGACACAAACATAAAGGGAGTCATTGCCTTGTGTCTTTTTAGCAATAGGGAAGTTCCTGGCTTCTAAATTGAAGGGCGCTTTTTCAAGGGAAGCAAGAACTTAGTCACATCTCGTATGAAGATACTTCTTGGATCAAACGAAACTTGTATGAAGCAAAGTATGCAAGAGGCCCTTGGTGCAAGTGGATTCGAAGGATGCATAGAGATGGTTACCTTGTCCCATCGAAACTTGTCCAAACAAAGCAAGCATTCAGGCAGCAAACTTGTCCAGTCGAAGCAAGCATGCAGGCAGCAAACTTGTCCAGTCGAAGCAGGATTGTAGGCAGTAAACTTGTCCAAATCGATGTAGGCTTGCAGGCAGCACGTTTGGTGAATCGAAAAGGGTTTCCTTGAAGGGGGCATGTGTGGCCAACAAACATGGTTTTCAAGGCAAGCAATGTAGACAGGAAAAGTCACAAACGAAGCCTGCAACAAGAAGTCACATGCCCATGCGAAAGAGGCACGCTAGCATCCATTTTGAGAAATCGAAGGAGGCCAAGAGTCAATCGAAGGATGTAGAATCGAAGGAGACCTGTTTTCCGCCAAATTTGTCAAAATGTTATTTTTATCTATTTTCTCCCTTTTTGACAGTTTCCTTTTAATTTTGGTACTGGAACATCCCAATGCACTTGTGCAAGCTAAAATCCTGAGAATCTTTATAAGAAAAGCCTTGAGAATTGAGAGGGCAAATTTTGGGGTACAACAGATGCCCCTGTTCAATCTTCTTACACCTGAAGAGTTAGATTGGCGAATCTTCCATTTGTGACTTGAAGGTGGAAGATGATTGAACACTAGAGTGCCCAAAAATTTGCACTCGGTGATGTGATGGTAGAGGGAATGGGCTTAAAGATGCCATTTGGAGAGGTGATAGAATCCTGTTGGAGACGGGCTTGTAGATGCCATCCGAGAATGTTTGTTGTAAGTGTAATGTTGTAGGTCAGAAGAATGAGCATCAATATGGTATCCATGTCTGGAATGCATTTGAACTGTATCTGGAGAATGAGTCTATATGAGCCAAAGAATGGCGTCCGTGTCTGGAGCGTATCTGAAATGTATTTTGAATGAGTGACAGAAAGACATCCGAATCTGGATCGTATGTGGACTGTATTTTGAATGAGTGACAGAATGACATCCGAATATGGATCGTATCTGGAATGTATTTTGAATGAGTGACAGAATGACATCCGAATCTGGATCGTATCTGGACTGTATTTTGAATGAGTGACAAAATGAAATCCGAATCTGGATCATATCTGGACTGTATTTTGAATGAGTGACAGAATGACATCCGAATCTGGATCGTATCAGGACTGTATTTTGAATAAGTGACAGAATGACATCCGAATTTGGATCGTATCTGGACTGTATTTTGAATGAGTGGCAGAATGACATCCGAATCTGGATTGTATCTGGACTGTATTTTAAATGAGTGACAGAATGACATTCGAATCTGGATCGTATCTGGACTGTATTTTGAAATGAGTGACAGAATGACATCCGAATCTGGATCGTATCTGGACTGTATTTTGAATGAGTGACAGAATGACATCCAAATATGGATCGTATCTGGACTGTATTTTGAATGAGTGACAGAATGACATCCGAATCTGGATTGTATCTGGACTGTATTTTGAATGAATCTGGAATAAGTATCAGAATGTCAGCCATATCTGGATCTCATCTGAACTGTCTAGAAGGGATCTGGAATAAGTATCAGAATTCCAGCCATATCTGGATCGCATATGAACTGTCTCTAGAAGGAATCTGAAATAAGTATCAGAATGCTAGCCATATCTGGATCGCATCTGAACTATCTCTAGAAGGAATCTGGAATAAGTATCAGAATGTCAGCCAAATCTGGATCGCATCTGAACTGTCTCTAGAAGGAATCTGGAATAAGTATCAGAATGTCAGCTATATCTGGATCGCATCTAAACTGTCTCTAGAAGGAATCTGGAATAAGTATCAGAATGTCAGCCATATCTAGATCGCATCTAAACGGTCTCTAGAAGGAATTTAGAATAAGTATCAGAATGTCAGGCATATCTGGATCGCATCTGAAATGTCTCTAGAAGGAATTTGGAATAAGTATCAGAATGTCAGCCATATCTGGATCGCATCTGAACTGTCTCTAGAAGGAATCTGGAATAAGTATCAGAATGTCAGCCATATCTGGGTCGCATCTGAACTGTCTCTAGAAGGAATTTGGAATAAGTATCAGAATGTCAGCCATATCTGGATCGCATCTAAACTGTCTCTAGAAGGAATCTGGAATAAGTATCAGAATGTTAGCCTTATCTGGATCGCATCTGAATTCTCTCTAGAAGTAATTTAGAATAAGTATCAGAATGTCAGCCATATCTGGATCGCATCTGAACTATATCTAGAAGGAATTTGGAATAAGTATCAGAATGTCAGCCAAATCTGGATCGCATCTGAACTGTCTCTAGAAGGAATCTGGAATAAGTATCAGAATGTCAGCCATATCTGGATCGCATCTGAACTGTCTCTAGAAGGAATTTGGAATAAGTATCAGAATGTCAGCCATATCTGGATCGCATCTGAACTGTCTCTAGAAGGAATCTTGAATAAGTATCAGAATGTCAGCCATATCTGGATCGCATCTGAATTCTCTCTAGAAGGAATTTAGAATAAGTATCAGAATGTCAACCATATCTGGATCGCATCTGAACTGTCTCTAGAAGGAATTTGGAATAAGTATCAGAATGTCAGCCATATCTGGATCGCATATGAACTGTCTCTAGAAGGAATCTGGAATAAGTATCAGAATGTCACCCATATCTGGATCACATCTGAACTGTCTCTAGAAGGGATCTGGAATAAGTATCAAAATGTAAGCCATATCTGGATCCATCTGAACTGTCTCTAGAAGGGATCTCAGAAGATGATGATCTTTGCCTGTTGATTGATCTTTCCTGAAAAGGTAAAGAGTTAGTTGTATGCAATGTCATGATGTATGCATTGTGTAATGATGTTCTCAAAATTAAATGAGATTTGTGTCATATGTATTTTGTATGCATATGTTATGAATGTTGTTGAAGTGTAATTTTGTCTGGGAAGATAAATCCTTGACAAAAGCTGGGGAGTCATTAAATCCTGGACTGCTGTTGAAGAGTATGTGTGTCTTCAAACTTTGCTTAGAATATTTCCAATGGATTCCTGGTTTGTTGTTTGAGGAGAACTCCGCTGGGGGAAGTTGAAAACTCTGTGGGGAGTATGTTTATTTCTGCTTGGGAAAAGAGTTTAGGAGTCTTAGTCGTCCGTTGCTCTACTGGGGAGTCGAAGTTGAACTGATATCTGGTCGGGTCCAGGTTTTGCAATAACTTGCTGGGGATTGTAGAGTAGTCTACTGGGGAAGAGGAGTTGTGGTCCTTTGATTTGTAGTAGTCGGAGAGGCAAACTCAAGCTGGGGAATCCTGATGTTGTTAGGGAAATAAACCATGTCGTCAGTCCGCTAGAGAGGTGACATCTTCGTTGGGGAAAGTCCTCGAGGATTCTTGAGGTTGATTCAGTTGGGGAAAGGTTTTCAGAGATTATACTCTTGCTGGGGAATCATCCTATGAGAAGGACTTTGGGGAGACTTGTCATTGCCCCTAGTGACGGAGATGGAGACTTGCCCCTGGTTACTCTGCACTTCTTCAGAGATTTCTTGAAATCTTGACTGGACTGCCCCAGGTGTGCTGGATAGTGACATGTTAAGTCCCCCTGTTGATAGGAGATTCGTCAATGGAAGTGTCATCCTTTTTGAAGTGATTTTGTTCACTGAGAGGGCTTTCGTTCATCGGATATTCGCTGTGTGAATTTCTCTGCTGTCAAATAAATAGCCAAATGCAAACAGTGATATTCAAGTGATGCAAATTTTATGTTTGTCTTGAAGTTTTGAAAAATGCGTTTATGTAAGTAAAGAAATTTTGTAAGAAAAATTAAACTCAGGATTTAGAGCAAATCCTTACAGGAGTCAGGATACCTTTTGTAACAGTATGCTTTCGAACTAACCCATGCTTCAATTAGGACTTTTGAAGGGTTGTAACGTGGCTTGGTTCACAGTTTAAGAAACAAAGGATAAAGGCTCAAAGTGTATTTGTACCCACCTGTTCTTCGTGATGTTCCTCAATCCTAAGCTCAGTTAATTGTGCGTTTGAACTCCAATTGAGTCTGGCATGACGTTTTGGTGATGGTTCACACAAGTTGGATTTTGGAAGGCAGTCATCATTTTTTTGCAACATTTTTCATGTTGTCGAGGATTTGTAATGACCTCGTTCTTTTGATTTATTATCCCTAATTTTTGCCTGACTGTTCCTGTTTTCGAGATTACAGTCAGCGGGATTCCCCAAATTTCTTAAGCCTCCTTTATAGATTTTGGCTCAGTGGGCTTTTCTCTTTTGAGAGATTGACTGCCTATGAGATAAGGAACCACCATTGTCTTTTGATTCCAGAGGAATGCTTTTGATGTCGTTCGTTGTATTACGATATGAGAGTTTGCGACTTTAATGCGCATCTTTTTTGAATTAACTGAGAGACTACACTGTCCTAGGTTTAAATCAAAGGTTTCAATTTGTTTAAAAATAGAAAACTCCTACTTCTTTGGCTCGAAGGGGTTGACTAGGGATTATCTTCCTTATAACTCCAGTGTATAGGGTTTGAAAGAAATGCCTGTACATCGTCAGCAAGGTCTGTCCAAAAGCATACTGTATGAGATTATGGCATTGTTTCGTCATCCTCCCTCTAAAGGCTTGTAACTTTTAGCAAGCGTTGAATGTCATAAAGAAAGCATAATTATAGTGAAAATGAAAGGATGAATCCAAGACAAACATATGTGTGATACGGTGGGAGAACTGACTTGAGGTTTTGCGTTTGTATTCGCAAATGTTTCGGTTGAGCAAGAGTCGCCACTGAATTTTTATTTTATCCTAAGGAAAGGTTAAAAAGCACAACAAAAACCTTTGAGATGTTTTCTTGGGTTCGGGGAGTAGATTATAGAAAGGGAAGGTATTAGCACCCTTTCTATCCATGGTTATCCATGGGCTCTTAGTTACTTGCTTAGATCACTTGTCTTTGATTTTCAATTGTTTGAAATGGTGCTTTCAATTGTTTGAAATGGTGCTTTGTGTGTGATTCGGAAAATGGTTTTGAAAAGAGGCCATTTGTTGTGGCAACCTTTGTAATGATCCATGTTTGAATGTATACAAAGGTGTATTTGTCTTTTGAAAAGTTTTCAATGTTTTTGAAAGTTGTTTTGAAAATGTGTTGTGATGTGTGTTTTAAAAAATTGCAAGGATTGTTTTGCAAGATTGGTCAAGTAACCAAGAGCTATCTACCCTAAATTTCTCAAAGATATTTGGTGTGTTTTAACCCTTTTAACAGTATTGTTCCACCATTGTATTTGGTGGACAATCTTGTGTTAGGATGTTAACGGGACGGGCGCGGGTCATCGATTAGACCATGAATGCAATGGTGTCAAGTGTCTTTGGTAATTTTTCCTTCAAGGGACTTGATCATTTTCTAGGCAACTTGAGAAAGCGTCATCGAGGGACTATGATCATTTTGATTTGTTTTGTTTTGCCAAAGACACTCAACATGCAAGCATGGCCCATTATTGAAGGCAACAAGTGGAATAACCCTAAGGGTGCAAGTGTGATTGGTGTTGTCCATTTTCATGCTTTTTTGTCTTTGAATTAAGTCAAGCTATTTGTTATTTGATTTTTGCATACAAACCCTAAGTCTATCATGGCATAATTAGAAAGCTTTAAAATGCAGAATTTAAAGTCCTAAATTATTACAACATAATTATGGGGATGGGGGTACAAATATTCAAATGGGGGATATTTAGCAAGAAATTAAAATCTAAACTATTACATCCAATTTGAAGATACAAGTTATTTAATTATACAATAATTAAATAAATAAATATGCAAAATGTATTTATGCACAAAATGGTTTTTTTTATGTATGAGAAAGTATTTTTCAATGTGAAATACAAACAAAAATAAAGTGTCAAATTTGAATATTTTTGTCTTTTTAGGGCAAAACCCTAGTTTCTAAATAAATAGTAATATTTATTAATTATGTACAATATATATTAAAAAATAAAAAGTATATTGTAAAAAGAGTATTTTTAGTGTCATATATTAATAAGAATAAAAATTGTATTATTTTTATATTTTTTTATCCTAAGTATTCAAATAAATATAATATACAAGTATTTATATATATATTTACTAAACCTATTAAATATAAAAAGATAAAATTAATTATTTATGTATATTAAAAAAATGTATATTTAAGAAAATATTTTCAAGGTGTAAATAAAAATAATGACTGAAAATAAATATAATTTTTACATTATTTTTTAGGGTTTTAGTAAAAAAGTATTTATATTATTTACATATATATATATATATTAATAAAATGAAATAAATGCCAAATAAATATGAAAAAAATGTGGAAAAATATTTTGGGTATTTTTTATGTTTGGGCAAAAAATATAAAATCAGAATAAAAAACAAAAAGTCAAAAATAACAAGTATTTCATTAAATGGGCCAGGGGGGTGTAAATGGAAAAAAAGGGTGCAAAGAGTAAGGATGACTCAGGCCCAGCCCAAGCCATCATCTTCAACCTCCAGCTTATGTTTGAAACAAAAAACGCGCGCCTCTTGTTCCACCTGCTAACTCCTGATTCTTTGATCTTTAACAAAAACTTACAACATCAAAAGTGTAGAGCATCTTGTCACGATTCCAAATATATAAAAAAATTGTTCTAACTCTCAGAAATGAGAGAGAATTTCTTCTCCCCCAATTCCTGACCTAACTTTTTCCCAATGTTCAGGTTCAAAATTCTCTCAGTACACATAACATAAATGAAAAAGTAATTATATGGGTAGCTTCAGGGCCATGAGTAGGACATACTTTCTTCACAAACTTAAGCCTAATTATGCCAGGATAGAGAGATAGAAGTTCAAACTTTTACCTGTTCAGCTTGAGTCGTGTATAACAATGGAGGTACTTTCAATGGAATTTGAGGATTTGTACAGCTTGCTTGAAGTTCAGGGATGCTTCTCCAAACTCTAGCTTGCTTTGAAACTAACTGAATCGAGCTATAGAAGTCAACCTGCAAAACAGAAAAGTGAAAATGGCACACTTGGCTATGGCTGTTACAACTTGTATTTAAGGCTTGGGACAACTTCAGTGGATGGTAGGGAATGTATTTGAACTGGTTTGGATGAAAACGCACGATGGAATGATGCTGGCCAAGTCAAAATGCAGAATGCCCTGTTTCTTGCAGAAAAATGGTGATTTTCTGTATGAGGAGGGATCAAGGGTATTTTGGTCGTGCTCTAGGTCTGTTAGGGAGTATGAAGTGTGTTCACAAAGTTTGCTTGAGTTGGTTCTTGCAGGAATGTGTGTTATGGTACAAAATGCAAGTTTTCTTCTTATCTAAGAAAAGTTTGTCAAGTTGGATTATAGGCTACTACAGGCCCCTCAAGAATGCTGCACTTTCTCTCCTAGATCAGTGGAATTTGTTAATGAACTTGTGCCTCAAAGATCTGCTTGTACTTCTTTGATTTGTGAATTTGACATAAAGTGCACCTTTTCAAAAATGGCAAAAATGCTTTATCCATTTAAAGGTTAATCTTTCATGTAATGACCAAATGAACAAAATAACATCTTGGCACAATGGTTTAGCATTGAATTATTGAGTGTGAGAAGGATTAGAGGCCTGTAATCTAGCTTGTACAAGCTGATTTCAAAAATGCCAATGTTAAGAACATGCATTTGGCTTATGAACAAAGTGACTTTTGCCCATCTTTACAAATTCGATTCTCCCTAACCACAAGGGTGTTTGAGAAGTTATTGGACAATTTGGAAAGCTTGGAATGTGTACTACAATCCATATTTGTAATGCAAGTTGAGATTCCAAGTGGAAGCATGTGAAAAGTGGCCATGAAGTTGGGCAAAAATCCTGCCCAAAATAGGTCAAAAAATTTCTAAGTTAAGAATGTTTTGCACCCCTATTCCAAAAATCATAACTTGATCTACTAGCTTCTTTTGAGGAAACTTTGTGAATCAAAGTTGCAGATTTTGCAATAGACTACAACTTTCATGTTTTGAGTTTTGCTTGAATCCATTTTCATCTTGGAGAAAAATGGGACAAAGTTAGGAAAAAATTAGAAAATTTCATAACTTAGAAAATTTCTAAGTTATGAAATTTCTTCATTTCAAACCCTAATTTGTAATTTTTGGTTTCTTGATGAATAAGTTTCATAATTTGACATGTCTTGATGAAAAATGAATCTTGGCACTTGATTTTGACCAAAAAGTCAAAGTTTGACTTTTCAGTATACAGTCAAATTTTGATCAGTTGACTGGAAAATTCATCTGTCAATCCTGTGCATTTGGGACTTTTTGAACTTGTTGAATGTGTCAAGACCATGCCATTGAGTCCTTGAGTCCATATGTGAGCTTGGTTTGCCATTGGCTAGGTTAAACAGTCAAAAATTGCCTTTGTGCAGTCAAAACCCTAAAAATGACCATTTTGCCCTTTTGGTGATCTGATCAAATTTCTCGTGGAATTGTGATCCAAACTTGATCAAATGGTCCATATGAGTTCATTATGTTGATGTGGGTAAAAAATCATGAGGTTTGACTATCAATTGGCCACAATTGACTTTTTCCCCAATACAGTTGATTTCTAGGTCAACTGTCCAATTGATTGGGCAAAGATTGGAATCAAGGTTTGAAACTTGGTATGGATAAACTTGTGGGTCCAACATGAAGCAAGAAATTCACTTTGGGCCTTTTAGGTCAAAACATCTTTGTGCAAACTCAAACCCTAATTTGGGTCAGCAGTGCAAGGAGGGGTCTTGACCAGAGCAAACCCTGTCTTGATCTTGAGCTCCAAGGGTCTTGTGGTGAGAAAATATTGATGAAATGAGAGGGCAAGTTTTGGGGTACAACAGTTTTCCCTGTTCAATCTTCTTGCACCTGAAGAGTTAGATTGGCAGGTTTGCCTTTCACGTCTTGAAGGTAAAAGGAGATTGGACACTAGAGTGCCCTTAAATTTGCACTCGTCAAGACATGGATGCGGGAATGGGCTTAGAGATGCCATTTGGAGATGGGCTTAAAGATGCCATCTAGAGGGGTGACAGAATCTTGTCGGGGATGGGCTTAAATATGCCATCTGGAATGTTTGTTGAACTGCAATGTGATAGGTCAGAAGAATGAGGACTATAATGGTATTCGTGTCTGGAATGCATTTGAACTGTATCTAAAGACTGAGTTTGTATGAGCAAGAGAATGGCCTCCGTGTCTGGGGCGTATCTGAGCTGTAACTGTATTTGAATGAAGAATGAATATCAGAATGACTGCCGTGTCTGGAGTGTATCCGTATTGTATCCGGGTAACAGAGAAATATCTGTATGGAGCAATTGTGTGCTGGGGACAAATTTTGAATGAGTGACAGAATGGCAACCATGTCTGGAGCGTATCTGGACCGTATCTGTGAAATTCGTATGAGCAGCAGAATGACTTCCGTGTCTGGAGTGTATCCGAAACTGTAACTGGGATTGAGATCCGTATGAGTAATAGAATGACTTCTGTGTTTGAAGTGTATCTGAAACTGTAACTGGGATCTGAATGAATGATAAAATGACCTCCGTGGCGAATGCACTGGGGAGAGTCAAACTGCTGTTGTAAGGGTTAGAATGGTATCCGTGCTTGGAATGCATTGAACCTTGAGGTGGATAAGTCAATCTGAATGAGAAATAGAATGGCTGTCGTGTCTGGAGCGTATCTAGTCTGTATCTGATTGCTGTAGTCTGAATGAGTAGTAGAATGACCGCCGTGTCTGGGGTGTATCTGTACTGTATCTGACTTGAAATTATGAATGAGTAATAGAATGACCGTCGTGTCTGGGGTGTATCCATACTGTATCTGAATAAATTCTGAATGGGTAATAGAATGACCGCCGTGTCTGGGGTGTATCCATACTGTATCTGAATAATTGTTAATGATAGCGTTTTAATCTTATCATGAAAAGGATGAAATGTTAGCTAAAACACAAAGTTATGTTGCATGATATGTATGATGCGATATATATGTTATATCAATGTTTATGATATGAATGTAAATGAATGCGCATGTAAGCTGAAGAGCTGTCTTGCTGAGGATAGATGAATCCTGGATGGTTGGAGATAAAAGAATTTTGACTGCTGCCGGGGAAAGTGAATCCTTGACTACTGCAGGGGATTGCAAGAATCTTCGATTGCCGAAGATGAGACATCCTTGTTGACTACTGCTGGAGAATCAAGAGCTTGGGTTGTATACCAATCTACTGGGGATTCCTGTCCTGAGGAAATCTTCACTGGGGAATATCTGAATATCCTGTGAGGAACTGAGAATGAGAGTCCTCATTCCGCTTGGGGAATACAAGATCTTCAATTGTTGAGGGATACTAGGACCACTGCAGGAGATTGGAATTCTTTGGTGACCTGCGGGGAATGAGAATTTCTGATGATCTCTACCGGGGAGTTCATAATCTGGTAGACTTATGCTAAAGAGGCATGACTGAGAATCTTCAGTTCAGCGGGAAGTATCTCTGTGGGGAGAAGGTCCACTGGTTCAGTTCCACTGGGGATTGATGGTTGGAAATCTTTAGCTCCACTGGAGATTGGTAGTTTCAGATTCTTAAGGCTCCGCTGGGGATACTGAAACTTAATTCTGAGGGGAACTGAGTTCTAGAAGGTTCTCTGGCTGGGGAAATCAGTTTTGAGAAAGCTTCCTCTGCTGACGATCCTGAAGTTTAACTCTGTTTGGGGAATTAAGTTCTAGATTGAGGAATTCGGATTTTAAATCTGCTGGAGATTCTTTCAGAAAGGGCATCAAGACATCTACCTGTACTCCCAACCTATCAGTAATCATCTTTCCTGATTTGTAAGAAAATGATTATGTTCAAATGCATATGCCTATTTAACAAAACATTGGACGTTTCTCAAATAAAACATAAGTCCAAAAAGGAAAGAGAACAGGAAGACAAAGCAACTTTCTGTATTTGGAAAAGTATTTGTATTAACTTTCTATGAGTATATTTGTACAAAGGAGACAGCCATCCTAGTAAGAGGATGTCGTCGTAAAAATTGAAAAATTTATACAAAAGAAAGATGGCTATGTGAAACAATTCCATGGGATTCCATTCAGATATAGCCTTCACAACTCTGAACATCTATCTATTCAATGCTTCGTCTGCCGATGACTGGATTGATCAGAAGCTTGGAGCTGGTTTGATGAAGAGATTGTTCTTAAAGTGATCCGACGAGACATAGTCATACGCTTTAATTCCCTAACTTTTTCCTGAATCGCCCTTTCGGGTTTTCGATCCACCGGGAAACCCCTTTTTGCCCAAGCCGCCCTTTCGGGTTTTCAACTTGTCGGGTGTACAATTTTTTTTTTGTTTTTATCCCTAATTTTTGCCTGAACCGCCCTTTCGGGTTTTCGGTTCACCGGGATGCCCATTTTTGCCCAAGCCGCCCTTTCGGGTTTTCGACTTGTCGGGTTATTTTATGCGTAGTATCTTTTAACTATGTCTGCGTTCGCAGGGTGCGGAAAATCGTCGCCGTCCATTGTGGTCAGAATCATTGCACCACCAGAAAATATGCTCTTGATCACAAATGGTCCTTCGTAAGTAGGAGTCCATTGCCCCTGGGATCACTTTGGGGCAAGATAATCCGCTTGATTACGAGATCTCCGACTTGATATACTTGACGTCTGACTTTCTTGTTGAAAGCCTTGATCATCCGTTTTTGATACGTCTGACCATGGCAAACAACAGCGAGTCGCTTCTCGTCGATCAAATTGAGTTGATCAAGTCGGGTCTGAATCCAATCATCTTCATTCAAACCTGCGTCCTTCATAATCCTCAAGGAAGGAATCTGAACTTCCATGGGTAAGACAGCTTCCATGCCATATACCAAAGAAAATGGGGTTGCCCCTGTTGAAGTACGTGCCGTGGTACGGTACCCATGCAGAGCAAACGGTAACATCTCATGCCAGTCCTTGTAAGTGACTGTCATTTTCTGAATGATCTTCTTGATGTTTTTGTTCGCAGCTTCAACAGCACCGTTCATCTTCGGCCGATAGGGAGATGAATTGTGATGATAAATCTTGAACTGTTCGCACAATGCGGTGATCATAGTATTGTTCAGATTTGTACCGTTGTCTGTGATGATCCTGTCGGGAACACCATACCGGCATATGAGGTTCTGCTTAATGAAGCGGGCAACCACATTTTTAGTAACAGAGGCGAAGGAAGCTGCTTCGACCCATTTGGTGAAATAGTCAATAGCAACTAGGATGAAGCGATGTCCGTTGGATGCCGTGGGCTTGATCTCTCCAATCATGTCAATGCCCCACATTGCAAATGGCCAAGGAGCTGTCAGAATTTTGAGAGGAGCCGTAGGAATATGAATCTTGTCAGCGTAGACTTGACATTTGTGGCAAGTACGGGAATGTTGATGGCAATCTGCTTCCATGGTAGACCAGTAATAGCCTGGCCTTAGAATCTTCTTAGCCATTGTATGCCCGCTCAAGTGGGTGCCAAATGTACCGCTGTGTATCTCAGTCATGATTAACTCTGCTTCAGCTTTGTCTACGCATCAGAGTAAAACACAATCATGGCTGTGTTTATAGAGGATGTCGTTGCTCAGGAAGAACTTGGCAGCAAATTTCCTTAAGAACTTCTTGTCATTTACTGAAGCTCCTTCGGGATATTCCCTAGTCTGGAGATACCGTTTGATTTCGTGAAACCAGGGTTGTTCCACTACTTCTTCGGTATTAATCTCATGACAATGCGCAGGTTCATCCATTCGCTGGATGGTGATTTGGGGAGCCTCGTTATCCCAGTTGAGTTTAAACATGGAGGACATTGTTGCCAGAGCATCTGCTAGCTGATTCTCTTCTCGCGGGAAATGCTCGAAGGTGATTTGCTCGAAATGAGGCAACAATGTTAGGACATGTTCTTTGTATGGGATAAGATTAGGATGCTTGGTATCCCATTCTCCTTTGATTTGATTGATAACCAAAGCCGAGTCCCCAAATACGATCAAAGATTTGATCCCCAAGTCTATAGCAGCCTTGAGACTAAAGATGCAAGCTTCATATTCAGCCATGTTGTTGGTACAGCTGAAGCAGAGTCGGGCCGTGAAAGGTGTATGACAACCTTCCGGGGAAATGAGTACTGCACCGATACCGTTTCCAAGTGCATTTGAAGCACCATCAAAGTACAGGGTCCATCGGGATCCTTTTTCAGGTCCGTCATACGGTCCGTTACCTTCAATGTTGTCCAAATTCATGATGTCCTCATCTGGGAAGTCAAATCTCATGGGTTGAGAATCTTCGATAGCTTGATGATCTAGATGATCAGCTAGTACACTCCCCTTTATAGCTTTTTGGGTAGTGTATTGGATGTCATATTCAGTTAGGATCATTTTCCATCTAGCTATTCTTCCAAATAAAGCAGGCTTCTCGAAGATATACTTGATAAGATCCATTTTGGAAATCAGCAAGGTAGTATGAGTCAGCATATACTGCCTTAGTCGGCGAGCAGCCCATACCAAAGCGCAACAAGTTTTCTCGAGCAGTGAGTAGCGAGTCTCACAGTCAGTAAACTTTTTGCTAAGGTAATAAATAGCATGCTCTTTTCGACCAGACTCGTCATGCTGGCCCAAAACACATCCCATTGAGTTATCCAAGACGGTCAGATACATGATCAACGGTCTTCCTTCGACGGGTGGCATCAGAATAGGAGGTTCCAATAAGTACTCCTTGATTTTATCAAAAGCAGCTTGGCAGTCGTCGTTCCATTCAACTACCTGATCTTTCTTCAGCAGTTTGAAAATTGGCTCACAGGTAGACGTCAGATGAGAGATGAATCTGGCAATATAGTTCAAGCGCCCCAAGAACCCTCTAACCTCCTTTTCAGTACGGGGAGCAGGCATTTCTTGTATTGCTTTCACTTTTGTTGGATCGACCTCAATGCCTTTGTTGCTGACGATAAATCCTAGAAGCTTACCAGACCTAACTCCAAAAGTGCACTTAATTGGATTCAACCTGAGTTTGTACTCCTTCAACCTGGCAAACAGCTTTTCTAGATGTTCAAGGTGTTCCTCCTCTGTGTGTGATCGAGCTATCATATCGTCTATGGAAACTTCGATCTCATGATGTATCATATCATGAAACAAAGCTACCATGGCGCGCTGATAAGTTGCCCCTGTGTTCTTCAGTCCGAACGGCATCACCTTGTAACAGAAAGTACCCCATTGTGTAACAAAGGTTGTTTTCTCCATGTCCTCGGGGGCCATTTTGATCTGGTTGTAGCCCGAGAATCCATCCATGAAGGAAAACACCTTGTGCTGAGCTGTGTTGTCAATCAAAATGTCAATATGCGGTAGCGGAAAATCATCTTTAGGGCTAGCCCTGTTCAAATCCCGGTAGTCCACACACATCCTGACTTTGCCGTCTTTTTTAGGTAATGGCACAATGTTAGCAACCCATTGTGGATAGGATGTAACAGCCAGAAAACCAGCGTTGAATTGTTTCATTACTTCTGCTTTAATCTTCTCAGACATGTCGGGCCTCATTCGGCGGACTTTTTTCTTGACCGGTGGAAAATCCTCTCTTGCAGGGAGACGGTGAACCACGATGTCTGTGTCTAAACCCGGCATGTCTTCATAAGACCAGGCGAAGATTTCAACATATTCATTTAACAGCTGTATCAAACGCTCCTTGACACTTGATTCCAGATTGGCACCTACTTGTATTTCCTTCCGGTCTTCCTCTGTTCCCAAGTTTTCAGTTTCCAACAACTCCTCGTGAGGCAAGATGGCCCTTTCTTCTTGCTGTAGAAGTATGGCTAGCTCCCCCAGTACTTCACAACCTTCGTCGTCTTCATACTCAGCCTGATTGACCAGATCTTCAGAGTTATTGAAGGACATAGCAGAATAGTCACCCATAGAATCCAGAGTGGATGGGTACCTACATTTGTGAGTGTGGGTGTGTGTAAGGGATAGCCATCCTTAAACGAACAAAAAAGCAAAAAGGAAAGAAAATGAACACAGTAGTTTATCGATGAAAAATGTCCAATGAATCATTAAACAAGGCATATGAATATGAAGATAATCAAAACCCTTACAAATGGACCTACATACCCCGGGCAAGGCATGAGGTGAAAAAGTAGTGTGCAGATTGTTCAAAAGTAATTATTACAGACCACAGGAAATGTTTGACAGATAATTACTGATTAATAAAAGTAATGGGGACAAAATCCTTTGCCTCCCAGTTGCGTAGCCCCCCTTCGATGGTTGGGAAGATCCAATCTTCAATGTTGGCCTCTTCGTCTTCACCTTCCAAAGCATTGATCCCAAAAGGAGAAATCTTGATGGGTGTTCTTTCGACCTTTGAGCGGCGCATAGCTTTCTGCCCCGCAGCAGTGAATCCTAATCCAAACTTGTCTGTTTTGTGAGGAATGTCAGGCAACTGACCCCATGTTGAGCTCTTCCCTTCCTTCATCGCAGCCTTTGCGTCTTTTAGGGATGCCATCCTGGCCACCTGCTTTGGTACCTCAGCTACCATTTTTGCTACTGCCACCTCAGGAGAGACTTCCTCAAAGTGCTGGAATGGTGTTTCAATGAATTCACCCTCTACCTCTACATACCGAAAGGAGTTCAGGTGGCTGATCATATATTCCTCTTCACCGTGCACGGTTATGATTTTTCCTTTGACAGGGTATTTCAGCATTTGATGTAGGGAGGAGGTGACTGCCCCAGCATTATGTATCCATGGCCTCCCTAGCAAGCAAGAGTATGACGGATGAATGTCCATCACGTAGAAAGTTGAGGGGAACACTTTTGTGCCTACCTTAATGGGAATGTCAACCTCCCTATGTACCATCCTCTTCGACCCGTCAAATGCCCTTACAATGATATTACTTGGCCTTAGCTCCAAGCCTTCACAGTCCAATCGGTCAAGAGCCTTCTTAGGCAGCACGTTCAGAGAAGAACCAGTGTCGACTAAAACATGGGCCAGAGTAGTTCCTTGGCATTCCACTGACACATGTAATGTGTCATTGTGCTTTCTTCCTTTTGGGGTCAGGTCAGCATCAGAAAAACCTAAACCGTTATCTGCGGTAAGACTGGCCACACAATCTTGGAATTGGTCGGCTGAGGTTTCCTGGGGCACATGGGCTGTCTTCAGGAATTTTATCAATGCTTTAGTGTGCGCCTCTGAACAAAGCAGTAATGCTAACATGGAGATCTTCGAGGGGTCTGCCCCAGTTGCTCTACCACGTCATAATCACTCTTCTTAATTATCTTCAGAATCTCCTCCATCTCTTTCTTAGAGGTTTCAGGGATGACCAAAGGTTGAGCCCTCGTCCTGACGAGCTCATCTTGGATCCCTTTCCCCTTATCAGCAAAAGTGGGAGGGACAACAACAGGAATAACAGCTTCTTCAATCAACAGAGTTCTTGCGGAAATTTTTATCGGTGCAGGAATAACTTTGGCAGCAGATGAGGGTCTAAAGATTTCCTTTGGGGGGGCAATCTCTGGAGAAAATATTCTCCCACTTCGGGTGATCTTGCTTGTACCGGCAATGTTTCCAATGCTGGCATCTTCTTCATCAGAGCTTTCCTCGGTTATCTCAAGTTGTTTCACACCATGGTAGTAGATTTCTCCACCATAATTCCATGGTATTGACTTGTCAGAAATGTAGGGGACAGGCCCAGACATAGTTATTTTCAAGGGAACAATCTTTGTAGCTGATGTAATCTTAACAGGCTTTTTGACGGCCTTGGAAAGATTGGTGGAAATGGTGATAATTGAAAGATCTTCGATAGGGGTTGGAATAGCAGGAACCTTTTCAAACAGAATTTGTTTACTGTCCATCAGGCCTTGGATGCCTTTCTTCAGCAATGGACAGTCGATTGGTAGAGAGTAACAACAGTAGCAGTCTTCTTTGCATCCTGGGAAAATCCCAGCCTTCAACAGATTTAGCTTGATTGTTAACAGCGGAGTCATCAGGTCATCAACATCAGAAACATACAGATCTTCTTCAATAGCATGAACATTGCAATCATGCTTCGGCATTGGAGCGGATATGACGTTTGGCTTCTCTGGAGCATCGAACTCAACCTCTTTTGCATCTATCAAGTCTTGAATTTTATTCTTTAGCGCCCAACAATTGTTGGTATCGTGTCCGGCGCTATCAGAATGGTAGGCACATTTAGCATTCGGATTGTAAGCTGGTGAGGTTGTATTCACATTTTTCGGCGCTTCTTTGATATTTGTGAGATTCAACTTCAATAAATGTGGAAGAACCTGTGCGGGCGTCATATTGATGCGGGTGAACTGCCATTGTGGCCGTTCCTCCCATTGCTGTTTAGGTCTGGACTGATTGTTGTGAGGCTGATCACTTGATGACTTTTGGATCATCACGGCCCCCACAGTCGGCCGGCGCTCGGTTCTTCCCACTCCTCTCTGAGAGTACACAACATTCGTTTCCTTCTTTGCCGGAAAAGATTTCTTAATAGTTGTAGACGCAGAGGCATCCTTTTGAATCTTCCCATTCTTGATACAGGCTTCCACCCGTTCGCCAGTCAGAATTAATTCAGTAAACCCCGCGGAAGAGCTACCGATCAAATGGTTGAAGAACGGGCCAGATAGCGTCCCTAGGAAGATATCAACTAGTTCTCTATCAGAAAGAAGAGGCTGCACTCTCCTGTCCAGATCGCGCCATTTCTGGGCGTATTCCTTGAATCCCTCACCTGAGGCCATCCCCATACTCTGTAGCTGAGTACGAGTTGGCGCCAAGTCAGAGTTATACTGATACTGGCGATAAAAAGCAGCGGCCAAATCCTCTCAACTATGTATCTCTGACCTCTCGAGCTTGTAAAACCAGTCTAGCTGAGTACCAGACAGACTATCCTAAAAGAAGTGTACCCAAAGATTTCTGTCGGACGTGTGAGGTTGAATTCTTCGGACGTACGACCTTAGGTGCATCTTCGGGAAAGACAGCCCGTCATACCTTGCAAAAATTGGCACTTTAAACTTTGGAGGGATCACAATTCCAGCAATTAATTCCAGATCTTCGAAATCTAACCCGGGAACCCTTTGCAGATCCATAGCTGCCAGCCTATCCTCCAAGTTTTTATATTTGTCATCGGCCGGTGGGTATTGTTGCTCCGAGTAGTCTTCATCTTCTTCAGCCTCTTCTTCCTCAGCTTCTGATTCAGAAGGTACCGCAGCCCCTTTTCCTTTACTGGTTTCCTCTTCAGATGCGGAGGGAAATTCAAGAACTCTTCTGGCCTCATCCTCAAACCTTCTTCCCTGGGTAGCCACCCTGATTCTTTTCTTCTTCTTTTTCACTTGCTCTTTGTTCCCAAGCAGTACTTTTAGATCCTCCTGACCCTTTGCCAAGGTCACCAGGAGATGTTGAAACTGTGAGTTTTGAGACTGCGGATCTTTGACCATCTGTTCGAGATCCATCTTACTGAAATAAACAGCAGAAAGATAAGGAAACCTGGTGTGGAGACCTGCTTATGCACATGATGAATGATATGTTTATTCATGAAATGCATTCAAGGATTTAGAAATTCAAAATTGTTGCAGACAAAAAGAACACACGTCATAAGAAGAAATTTTTTCAGTACATAAATGCCCCATGGGCCAAATATTACAAAAATTTCTCAAGGTAAAAAGACGTTGCGCATCCTCTTTGGTGCGATGTAGGTGTTAAGGGTCTCCTCCTCGTGAAGTCGGAGGGTAAGCTCCAAAACCTTCTTCTCACTGGCGTAGAAACTGGCTTCAAAAGTATTCCGTTCTTCCTTGAGTTGGATCCAACTCTTCTGCATCTCCTCCCATGATGTAGGCATGTCAGGGTGTAGGATAGTGTAGGAAACCTCTCCTTCCTTAACGGGCTCTTTAATCAAAGGGAGAACATGAGGGTAAGGCATTATTAGACTTTGGGCTCGGGTTCGTACCCACTTGAGATTGTTATCTACCTTATTAGGCATCCTCCAAGCTCTGATGAATCTTTGGCGAAGTCCTTGCGCATCGTTGTCGAAGTCAAAAACTAGGTCAGGAATCAGCATGTCATGAGGGCCATCCCTCCGTGCATATCCAAATTGTCTCAAATCTAGACAAGGGTTGTAGGTAATGCCTCCTCTAATGCCAAGTAATGGAACATTAGGGAACTTTCCACAATGATCGACGATGATGACATTTTCTCTGGACCGAGAACACCAATGTACATCAGAGTGTGTGAGGGTCATCAACCGTTGTGACCACCTTAAGCCTTGGTCATTCTTCAAAACAGATTGTGGAAGGTGCGAAATAAACCACCTTGCAAGGAGAGGAGTACAGCACATGAGAACACCTCTCTTTCTCATTGTTCGTGTGTAAAATGAGTGGAGGTTCTCCCCAAGCAATGTTGGTATGGGATTCCTGGATAGGAAAATCTTGACAACATTGACATCTATAAGTTGGTCAGGATTTGGGAACAAGACCAACCCATAAATGAGGAGTGCCACAATTTCATCAAAGGCTTGTAGATCCAATGAATTCCAACACTCTTGTGCCTTCTCAAACAAGAATTTTGCCAAGAAGCCTTTGACACCACTTCTAGTTTCCCAATGCCCCTTGATGTCAGATGGTTGCAAGTGTAGTGCTTGAGCAACATCTTCAGGCTTTGGTTATTTTTCCGTACCGTTGTAGTGTAGTTGATTAAGAATAGGAATTCTCAAGAGTTGAGAAAATTCCTCCAAAGTGGGCACTAATTGGTAGTCGGGGAATGTGAAACAGTGGTGAAGGGGGTCAAAGAACTGGAACAACACTTTCACCATGTCTTCTTCAATGTTGGTGTTGACTAGGATGAGCAGTCTACCATGTCTTTCACTGAAGAGAGAGCTTTCTGGAATTCTGGATGTGAGCTCCTTGAGTTGAGGAGGGATTCTCACAAGTTTGACTTGGATGGTTTTCCTGCGAAGAATTTTCATGACCTACAAAACAAGAACAAAGATGAAGATCCAAACCCTTGAAATGGTTAGTGGATGCATATGATGCTTTATGATGCTCATGATGTATGCACAAACATATGTACAAGCAATTCACACCAAACCCTGGTTTCAGGCTTTCATGAGGTTTCACAGGTAAGTACCCTCTTGAGTGTAGTTGGCTTAAAAACCTGTCCTATAAATAGTAACCGGGTTCTAAGGAGCTCAATATCACTGGATTGTTTTCCATGTTCATTGTTTTGGTTTAGCCACTTAACTAGCGACCAAAATATTCCAAGAAAACAACCCTCAATGAGTGTAGTATCGAGTATCTACCAACTTCGGACTGCACCAAAGCCGGTCATCTCACTACCCCTAATAAAAGGCCAAGATGGTCAAGTAAGGTTCTAGGTCATTAGTGCTTAGTGACATCACTCAGCGGCCCCGTACTCTCCTTGATTGAACTCAAGGGTTATCGGTACTCACAAATATGTCGCACTAATATAGCTATTGCTTCAACCGTGTCGGTATACCCCACATAGTTTCCACAACGTATTGCTATCTATGAATGTTTCCCCAAGTCCGGGTGTAGGATTTCAAGCCCAAACAAGAGAACCAAGATGTAAAGCAATCAAAGCAAACAATTAGTCATGCAAAAGGGTGATCTAAGCCCTAAGGTTACTCCACTTTTAAATAAGTCCCTAGCATAGTCGCCAGTTCTGTGATACAGTGGGAGAACTGACTTGAGGTTTTTCGTTTGTATTCGCAAATGTTTCGGTTGAGCAAGAGTCGCCACAGACTTTTTATTTTATCCTAAGGAAAGGTTAAAAAGCACAGCAAAAACCTTTGAGATGTTTTCTTTAGTTCGGGGAGTAGATTATAGAAAGGGAAGGTATTAACACCCTTTCTATCCATGGTTATCCATGGGCTCTTAGTTACTTGCTTAGATCACTTTCCTTTGATTTTCAATTGTTTGAAATGGTGCTTTCAATTGTTTGAAATGGTGCTTTGTGTGTGATTCGGAAAATGGTTTTGAAAAGAGGCCATTTGTTGTGGCAACCTTTGTAATGATCCATGTTTGAATGTATACAAAGGTGTATTTTTCTTTTGAAAAGTTTTCAATGTTTTTGAAAGTTGTTTTGAAAATGTGTTGTGATGTGTGTTTTAAAAAATGGCAAGGATTGTTTTGCAAGATTGGTCAAGTAACCAAGAGCTATCTACCCTAAATTTCTCAAAGATCTTTGGTGTGTTTTAACCCTTTTAACAGTATTGTTCCACCATTGTATTTGGTGGACAATCTTGTGTTAGGATGTTAACGGGACGGGTGCGGGTCATTGTTTAGACCATGAATGCAATGGTGCCAAGTGTCTTTGGCAATTTTTCCTTCAAGGGACTTGATCATTTTCTAGGAAACTTGAGAAAGCGTCATCGGGGGACTATGATCATTTTGATTTGTTTTGTTTTTCCAAAGACACTCAACATGCAAGCATGGCCCATTATTGAAGGCAACAAGTGGAATAACCCTAAGGGTGCAAGTGTGATTGGTGTTGTCCATTTTCATGTTTTTTTGTCTTTGAATTAAGTCAAGCTATTTGTTATTTGATTTTTGCATACAAACCCTAAGTCTATCGTGGCATAATTAGAAAGCTTTAAAATACGGAATTTAAAGTCCTAAATTATTACAACATAATTATGGGGATGGGGGTACAAATATTCAAATGGGGGATATTTAGCAAGAAATTAAAATCTAAACTATTACATCCAAATTGAAGATACAAGTTATTTAATTGTACAATAATTAAATAAATAAATATGCAAAATGTATTTATGCACAAAATGGTTTTTTTTATGTATGAGAAAGTATTTTTCAATGTGAAATACAAACAAAAATAAAAAGGGTCAAATTTGAATATTTTTGTCTTTTTAGGGCAAAACCCTAGTTTCTAAATAAATAGTAATATTTATTAATTATGTACAATATATATTAAAAAATAAAAAGTATATTGTAAAAATAGTATTTTTAGTGTCATATATTAATAAGAATAAAAATGTATTATTTTTATATTTTTTATCCTAAGTATTCTAATAAATATAATATACAAGTATTTATATATATATTTACTAAACCTATTAAATATAACAAGATAATATTAATTATTTATGTATATGAAAAAAACGTATATTTAAGAAAATATTTTCAAGGTGTAAATAAAAATAATGACTGAAAATAAATATAATTTTTACATTATTTTTTAGGGTTTTAGTAAAAAAGTATTTATATTATTTACATATATATATTAATAAAATGAAATAAATGGCAAATAAATATGAAAAAAATGTGGAAAAATATTTTGGGTATTTTTTATGTTCGGGCAAAAAATATAAAATCAGAATAAAAAACAAAAAGTCAAAAATAACAAGTATTTGATTAAATGGGCCAGGGGGGTGTAAATGGAAAAAAGAGGTGCAAAGAGTAAGGATGACTCAGGCCCAGCCCAAGCCATCATCTTCAACCTCCAGCTTCTGTTTGAAACAAAAAACGCGCGCCTCTTGTTCCACCTGCTAACTCCTGATTCTTTGATCTTTAACAAAAACTTATAACATCAAAAGTGTAGAGAATCTTGTCACGATTCCAAATATATAAAAAAATTGTTCTAACTCTCAGAAATGAGAGGGAATTTCTTCTCCCCCAATTCCTGACCTAACTTTTTCCCAATGTTCAGGTTCAAAATTCTCTCAGTACACACAACATAAATGAAAAGTAATTATATGGGTAGCTTCAGGGCCATGAGTAGGACATACTTTCTTCACAAACTTAAGCCTAACTATGCCAGGATAGAGAGATATAAGTTCAAACTTTTACCTGTTCAGCTTGAGTCGTGTATAACAATGGAGGTACTTTCAATGGAATTTGAGGATTTGTACAGCTTGCTTGAAGTTCAGGGATGCTTCTCCAACCTCTAGCTTGCTTTGAAACTAACTGAATCGAGCTATGGAAGTCAACCTGCAAAACAGAAAAGTGAAAATGGCACACTTGGCTATGGTTGTTACATCTTGTATCTAAGGCTTGGGACAGCTTCAATGGATGGTAGGGAATGTATTTGAACTGGTTTGGATGAAAACACACGATGGAATGATGCTGCCCAAGTCAAAATGCAGAATGCCTTGTTTCTTGCAGAAAAATGGTGATTTTATGTATGAGGAGGGATCAAGGGTATTTTGGTCGTGCTCTAGGTCTGCTAGGGAGTATGAAGTGTGTTCACAAAGTTTGCTTGAGTTGGTTCTTGCAGGAATGTGTGTTATGGTACAAAATGCAAGTTTTCTTCTTATCTAAGCAAAGTTTGTCAAGTTGGATTATAGGCTACTACAGGCCCCTCAAGCATGCTGCACTTTCTCTCCTAGATCAGTGGAATTTGTTCATTAACTTGTGCCTCAAAGATCTGCTTGTACCTCTTTGATTTGTGAATTTGACATAAAGTGCACCTTTTCAAAAATGGCAAAAATGCTTTATCCATTTAAAGGTTAATCTTTCATGTAATGACCAAATGAACAAAATAAAATCTTGGCACAATGGTTTAGCATTGAATTATTGAGTGTGAGAAGGATTAGAGGCCTGTAATCTAGCTTGTACAAGCTGATTTCAAAAATGCCAATGTTATGAACATACATTTGGCTTATGAACAAAGTGACTTTTGCCCATCTTTACAAATTTGATTCTCCCTAACCACAAGGGTGTTTGAGAAGTTCTTGGACAATTTGGAAAACTTGGAATGTGTACTACAATCCATCTTTGTAATGCAAGTTGAGATTCCAAGTGGAATCATGTGAAAAGTGGCCATGAAGTTGGGCAAAAATCCTGCCCAAAATAGGTCAAAAAATTACTAAGTTAAGAATGTTTTGCACCCCTATTCCAAAAACCATAACTTGAGCTACAAGCTTCTTTTGAGGAAACTTTGTGAATAAAAGTTGTAGATTTTGAAATAGACTACAACTTTCATGTTTTGAGTTTTTCTTGAATCCATTTTCATCTTGGAGAAAAATGGGACAAAGTTAGGAAAAAATTAGAAAATTTCATAACTTAGAAAATTTCTAAGTTATGAAATTTCTTCATTTCAAACCCTAATTTGTAATTTTTGGTTTCTTGATGAATAAGTTTCATAATTTGACATGTCTTGATGAAAAATGAATCTTGGCACTTGATTTTGACCAAAAAGTCAAAGTTTGACTTTTTAGTATACAGTCAAATTTTGATCAGTTGACTGGAAAATTCATCTGTCAATCCTGTGCATTTGGGACTTTTTGAACTTGTTGAATGTGTCAAGACCATGACATTGAGTCCTTGAGTCCATATGTGAGCTTGGTTTGCCATTGGCTAGGTTAAACAGTCAAAAATTGCCTTTGTGCAGTCAAAACCCTAAAAATGACCATTTTGCCCTTTTGGTGATCTGATCAAATTTCTTGTGGAATTGTGATCCAAACTTTATCAAATTGTCCATATGAGTTCATTATGTTGATGTGGGTCAAAAATCACGAGGTTTGACTGTCAATTGGCCACAGTTGACTTTTTCCCAAATATAGCTGATTTCTAGGTCAACTGTCCAATTGACTGGGCAAAGATTGGAATCAAGGTTTGAAACTTGGTATGGATAAACTTGTGGGTCCAACATGAAGCAAGAAAGTCACTTTGGGCCTTTTAGGTCAAAACATCTTTGTGCAAACTCAAACCCTAATTTGGGTCAGCAGTGCAAGGAGGGGTCTTGACCAGAGCAAACCTTGTCTTGATCTTGAGCTCCAAGGGTCTTGTGGTGAGAAAATATTGATGAAATGAGAGGGAAAATTTTGGGGTACAACAATATGCAATGCATTAATGAAACAAAGTTTGACATTAATAGATAATTGTTTGGATAACAAAGAGATTACAACTTCAAAATTCAAATGAACAAAAGCTTCTAATGATTCGTCATAGGAGCAGTGATTATGTTTGGAGTCTCCGGAGGGTCAAACTCGATCTCCTTGGCATCAATCATGTCTTGGACCTTGTTCTTCAGAGTCCAACAGTTGTTTGTGTCATGTCCCGGACTGTCAGAGTGGTATGCACACCTTTCATTGGGATGATAGGTAGGAGCAGAAGTATTTGGGTTCCGGAGAGGAGCCTTTAATGTAATCAGCTCTGCCTTCAACATGCGTTGTAGCGCTTGGGTCAGTGACATGTTGATCGTAGTGAAATGTCTTTTAGGCGCGACCTCCTTACGCTGATGCCCCTGTCTTTGTTGAGCAGGCGTAGGATTAGAGATCAAGATTTCTCCTACGTGTTGGTCATGACGACTCTTTTGACCATACACAACATTGGACTCTTTCTTCCCATTATAGGGATTTTCCTGAGCATCAGAAGGTGTTTCTTCTTGAATCTTCCCACTTTTGATTCCAGCTTCGACCCTTTCGCCAGTCAGTATTAGCTCGATGAATCCGGCTGAAGAGCTTCTGATCAAGTGTTTGAAGAAAGGCCCTGTCAAAGTTCCCATGAAGATGTCAATCAGCTCCCTGTCAGTTAAAGGGGGTTGCACCCTACCAGCCAGATCTCTCCACTTTTGGGCGTATCCTTTGAAGCTTTCGTTGGAACCCATGGTCATGTTCTGCAATTGCACGCGAGTTGGTGCAAGATCAGCATTGTACTGATACTGCTTATAGAAAGCAGTAGCTAAATCCTCCCAGGTGTGGATGAGGGACTCTCCAATTGATAAAACCACTCGAGTTGAGTCCCTACCAGGCTTTCTTGGAAGAAATGGATCCAAAGCTTTGGATCAGTTGTGTATGGTTGAATCTTGCGGACATAAGACTTTAGGTGCATCTTAGGGCAAGAGACTCCATCGTATAGGGCAAAGGTAGGGACTTTGAACTTTGGAGGGAGGACTAATCTAGAAACTAAACCCATGTCTCCTAAATCCAAGCCAGGTATCTGTTGAATCTCCATAGCACTGAGGCGATCCTCCAACTGTTTGTACTTGTCATCAGCGGGAGGATATTGTTCCTCGGAGTGGTCAGCTTCAACATCATCAACCTCCAAATTGTGGTATTCTTCAAGACTATCTTCTATGTTGGATGGAGTTGAAAGATCTAGGGCTTTAGGTCTTCTTTTCAGGATGCCCGCTGCCTTCTTGGACTTCTTCTTCTTGTCTTTGAGAAGGAGAGCTTTCAGATCCTCTTGCCCTTTACCCATAGCCAGAAGCATTTGTTGGAATTGAGCGTTTTGAGCTTGGAGATCTTTCACCGTTTGTTCCATATCCATCTTACTGAAATAAACAGTAGGAAGATAAGGAGACCTGTATGGGAGAAACCTGTCATGATATGATGCATGATATGTGAATGCATGTTTTCAATAATCTCGTGGGGTAAACACAAGAAAAATGTTAGAGGTTGAACTTTGATCAACATCTTTGATTGGAGAAATTTGTATCGATTGATGTCTTTCCACGAGAATCAAGCTCACCATGTCAAGTGGGTCATAGCCCCCGATTCAAGTTGTTGCACTTGATCTTTGACGGCGTTTGTTTAGAGGAAAACCCTCTTGCCTTTTGGTAGATGTTTGGTTCAACGTGACCCTGCATCAAAAGACCCTCGAGATCCTTGAAATGGTTATTGAAAATGTCATGGTATGATGTTATGATGTTATGTACATGTATGCAAAAGTAAGCAAGTGTATATATAGACAATCATATTCATACAAAGCAAACAAGTCCTTAGGTTTAGGCTTGCATGGGGTTTGTAGGTAAGTACCCTCTTGAAGTTAGTTGGCTCAACCTGTCCTAAAAGTAGAAACCTGGTTCTAAGGAGCTCAATATCACTGGATTATTTTCTATGTTCATTGTTTTGGTTTAGCCACTTAACTGGCGACCAAAATATTCCAAGAAAACAATCCTCAATGAGTGTAGTATCGAGTATCTACCAACTTCGGACTGCACCAAAGTCGGTCATCTCACTACCCCTAAAAAGGCCAAGATGGTCAAGTAAGGTTCTAGTTCATTAGTGCTTAGTGACATTACTCAGCGGCCCCATATTCTCTTTGATTGACTCAAAGGCTACCGGTACTCACAAATATGCCACACTAATATAGCTATTGCTTCAACCGTGTCGGTATACCCCGCACAGTTTCCACAATGTATTGCTATTTACCTATGAATGTTTCCCCAAATCCGGGTAGAGGATTTCAAGCCCAAACAAGAGAACCAAAATGTAAAGCAATCAAAGCAAACAATATAAGCATGTAAAGGTGATCTAAAACCCTAAGGTAACCCCACTTTTAGAAATTTCCCCAGCAGAGTCGCCAATTCTATGATACGGTGGGAGAACTGACTTGGGATTTACGTTTGTGTTCGCAAATGTTTCGGTTTAGCAAGAGTCGCCACCGAATTTTTATTTTATCCTAAGAAAAGGTCAAAAAACACAGGAAAGACCTTTGAGATGTTTTCGTGGGTTCAAGGGGTAGATTAAGAAAAGGGAAGGTGCTAGCACCCTTTTCATCCACGGTTATCCATGGGCTCTTAGTTACTCGCTTTAGATCACTTTCCTTTGCTTTTTCAATTGTTTGAAATGGTGTTTTGTGTGTGTGGTTTTGAAAATGTTTTGAAAAAGATGCCTTGTCTAGGCAACCTTTGTAACAATTCTTGTTTGAATGTTTTACAAAGGTGTTTGTCTTTTTGAAAAGATGTTTCAATGTGTTTGAAAGTTGTTTTTTGAAGTTGTGTTGTGGAATGTGTTTTGAAAAATGGCAAGGATGTTTTGCAAGCTTTTTGTGATCAAGTAACTAAGAGTTGGGCTACCCTATTTTACTCAAAGATTTTCTTGTGTTTTAACCCTTTTAACAATGTTGTTTCACCATTGTGTTTGATGAACAACCTTGTGTTAGGATGTTTGAGCGGGACAGGCGCGGGTCATCGTATACAATCATTGAAGGCAAATTTTGATACGCTCTAGCAATTTTGTAAGGGACGAGATCGTTTTATCGAAGGAAACATCGAGGGTCATCGAGGGACTACGATCTTTGTTTATCGAAGGGACATTTGCTAGAGTGTCTCATACTCGAGGGACATGATTGCATTTTCCGAGGCAACAAGCGAGATTACCCTAAGGGTGCATGTGTGCAAAGTGTGTTTTATTGCATGCATTTAGTCTTTGATTAGAGGTTGTCTACTTGTTGGTTTTATCTTGCCATACACACCTAGTTACTAGCATTTGTACAAAAGTAATAAAAAGTGCAAAAAATAAATCCTACACTATTACAACCATAATGAAGTGCATAGAAATGTAAAGGAAAAATAAGATAAAAAGAAGTAAAAAATGAGCTCCTTCGATTTGGGCAGGAGCAGCCTTCGATTTTCATTTCTAAGCTTCCTTCGATTAGGAGTTCGCACCAGTGTGGTCATGGCCTTCGATTGGGCTTTGGCACCAGTCAGGTCATGTACTTCGATTGGAGGCTGGCACCAGCATGGGAGTGCCTTTCGTCTGAGCCTAGACTTAGTGCAAGTGTGCCTCTGGCTGGGCCTTTCTGCCTTGTTGCCTTCTTAGATTGGGCCAGTGAAATCAGTGTGAGCGTGTCTCTGGCTGGGCCTGGAAGTCAGTGTGGAAACCAAAGGCTTCGTTTCATACTCTTGTCTCCTGTTTATTTCGTTTGACCTGGAGAAAGAGGGTAGAAGCCAGAAGCTTCCTTTTCCTATTTCATGTTTCCTGTTTCTTTCATTTCAAGCGTTAAATGGCAACATGGCCTGAGGCCATGCTAGTATTTGTCTTGTAAACAGTTTAATAGTTAAAGCAAGTTCAGGTAAACAGAAAGCAAAACGAAAGGCTTAGCTCTAAAAAATATATTAAGTAGGTGGAAACGAAAAGAACCAAAGTGTTATGTACATGTCTTGAAATGAAAGGGAAGATTATTCACATACTATGCCATGAAACGAAAGGTTCAAGGGTAAGAGTGACTTACCTTGCTTCAGGCCTTGAATGGATGTGGGATTCGAACTGGAACTTCTACCTGGACGTTTCTGGAATTCGAAGAGTAGTCACAGGGGGTTTTCTTTTGGTTCGAAGAGTTGTCACAGAAGGTTGTCTTTGAGTTTGAACAAAATTCTATGTGTGGGGTGTTCTTCAGAATCGAAAGAGGTGGGTGTTTGGGATTCTGGGTTTTGATTTCTCAAGTGTTGATGAACTTGAGAGTTTTGTTGTGTTTGAGAAAATTTGGAAGATTCGTTCCTCTGGTCCAAAGATCCTCTCTTAGCTTTTCATAAATTCCTCTATTTATAGAATAAAAGAATGGACATGTTTTCAACAGCCAGCCTTGCAAAATAATAAAATAATAGGTAACGTGAAAGTACATGTGGGGGGCCTCTTGGTAGTTGGGGTGCAGAAGATGTGACTGAGGCCTCTGACGTTGCTTGTGCTCAGACCAAATTCAGGTTGAAAGCTGCTTTTGTGATAAAGTACTCTCTATGAAAATAAAGAGTATGTAGCCTTTAACCAAGAATAGTAGTATCTAAAAGACAAAGTTTAAAACCCTTGTACAAACTTCTGATTATGTAAATATTTGGACGCAAGATAGCCTGGCAAACGAGATTTTATCTTGAGTCGAATGCAAGAGTGAGATCGAAGCACACCTGTTTGAAGGAAGCCTTTGCCTCAGTCGAAGCTTGTGGTCGAAACAAGCTAACTCGAAGGAAGCTATTTCCCAATCGAAGCTTGGATCAAAGCAAACATATTGCCCAATCGAAAGCTCGTGTTCGAAGGAAGCATGTTCCCCAATCGAAGCATGTGGATTGAAACAAACATAAAGGGAGTCATTGCCTTGTGTCTTTTTAGCATGAGGGAAGTTCCTGGCTTCTGAATTGAAGGGCGCTTTTTCAAGGGAAGCAAGAACTTAGTCACATCTCGTATGAAGATACTTCTTGGATCAAACGAAACATGTATGAAGCAAAGTATGCAAGAGGCCCTTGGTGCAAGTGGATTCGAAGGATGCATAGAGATGGTTACCTTGTCCCATCGAAACTTGTCCAAACAAAGCAAGCATGCAGGCAGCAAACTTGTCCAGTCGAAGCAAGCATGCAGGCAGCAAACTTGTCCAGTCGAAGCAGGCTTGTAGGCAGTAAAGTTGTCCAAATCGAAGTAGGCTTGCAGGCAGCAGGTTTGGTGAATCGAAAAGGGTTTCCTTGCAGGGGGCATGTGTGGCCAATAAACATGGTTTTCAAGGCAAGCAATGTAGACAGGAAAAGTCACAAACGAAGCCTGCAACAAGAAGTCACATGCCCATGCGAAAGAGGCACGCTAGCATCCATTTTGAGAAATCGAAGGAGGCCAAGAGTCAATCGAAGGATGTAGAATCGAAGGAGACCTGTTTTCCTCCAAATTTGTCAAAATGTTATTTTTATCTATTTTCTCCCTTTTTGACAGTTTCCTTTTAATTTTGGTACTGGAAAATCCCAATGCACTTGTGAAAGCTAAAATACTGAGAATCTTTATGAGAAAAGCCTTGAGAATTGAGAGGGCAAATTTTGGGGTACAACAGTCTTGTTTGTTATCCATGTAGGTGAAGGAAATTAGATTTAACAAGTTATCCCATGGGTTCATGAGTTTATTTCCATGCCCTAGTAAATATAGCTTGAGAAGTTCAAACCTTGCCAATGGATTGGTTTTAGGAGAATTGGCATGGCAATTTTGTTTTGGTTCATCACATTTCAAGGTTATTAGATTTCACTCAAAAGTACAAGGGGGTTGATTGGAGATGTTGTCATGTTTGGACAAGGCCTTGTTCCTATTGGTCACAAGAGCATATTTCTCTCAAAATTCAAGACATAGAAGTGGTTTTGGTGGCAATGAGTCTTCATTATCATCCTCAACAACTTCTATTCACAAATCAAAAATATTGGTACAAGAAGTTTGTTCAAACTTGTCAAAGTTCCTCAAAGCATTTTCTTGATCTAGGAGCTAGGGTTTTTGAACTTTAAAGGAGTACATCTTGATCACCTTTTGGTATGTTTGAGTGATTCCAAAGACATCCTCCTCTTCAAAGGTTTATCAACAAATCACTTCAAAAATTCCAAGGAGTTTTCATGTGGAAGAAACTTGGTGAAGAAGAAAGATTACAAGTCATCCAGATGAATCCACAATTTTATATGAGTGACTTCAAATGGTCCTAACTTGGTCAATTTTTATCACCTTGAGTCCATTATTTTTCCATAATGATCTTTAAGATGTGAAATTTATGCCTTCTTTTATGTGCAAAGTGGGAAAATGGATGGAAGTTGCCTTAAATATGCAAAAGATTATAGGTCATTTCATGATTTTTGGCCAACTTCAAAAAGTCATAACTTGCTCAATTTTTGAATATTTTGAGTGGTTCAAGTTTCAAAATGTCATTCAAGAGATCTACTTCATTCCATATTTTTTGGTCAAGAGCAAATTCCAAGTGCAAGGCCATGTTTGGATGCAAAAGATTATAGGTCATTTTTGAAGAAGAATTTGAAATATTTCTAAGTATGGAAAGTCAACCCTTTTTCTTCAACTTTGATTCAATGCAACTTTCAGCTCAAGTATCCATTTGATTTCATTCTTTTTCCATTGCAAAGCTTGTAACCTCATCTTTCCAAAGCATCAAGAACCATGCCTTGAGACCCCTTGAGCTGAGAATGCCATAGTTTCAAAAATGGTAACTTGGAATTGAAGTTTCCTTGCAAGTCAGAATTTGAATTTCATGTCACAACCTCTAAACCTCAAATAACACGCGTTTTGGGTCTAAACATTATTAGCCAACTTTCCCAAGTGGATTAGTGCATCAAAACGCAAGAATTGGATGAGTTTTGATGAAGTTTGGATCATACTTCACTCGTGCATCAGGTGTGCACGATTTCCCTCCAAAACGCACCATTCACTCTTCCTTTTGATCCCATTCGCTTCTCCTATAAATACATGAACTGTACCATTCAATTTCCCAAGCTTGGATAGCCAGAATCATTTTGCCAAACTTGCTAAATAAATCAATTTTATGTAACTTCAAAATCCATTCTAGAGCCTTTTTCAATCCAATTTTTCAATCAATTCACCTTCCTTGATCTTCCCTGAAGCTAACAACATAATTACATTCAAGAATCGTGCCCTATATTGCTCCATAGAAGTCCAGTTTCAAAGTTCTGCAACTCAACTTCAATAGGTAGATTTCTTCATCAATTCTTCAAAACTCTGATATCATTGTGTTTCTCTCATTGCCTTGGTTCTAGTCGCAACACTTACTTTTTACTGGAAACACGTTTTGACCATGAAATTTCAAATCCCTTTTCAAAACTTTCCTTCTAAATTGCTTGAGCTACAGTTTATATAAATTTGGCGCGAAGGCGTGGTTGTCTTCGTCTTGAAGAGATGAAGCGAATGGCATAGGTCTGAGCTTCTGATTTTACAGTTTGAGAGCCCTGCAATTTGTGATGGCTGAAGGTTGAAGATGACCAACGTGTCATCTTCCAACCAATGAAGGCGCGCCATCTGTATTTTTCAAATCTGATTTAATTAATGATTTTGTACATTATTCACTAATGACCATGATATGCACAGCGCGCCAGATCCCTTAGATTTGATTACTAACGCGTTTTGACTCTCATTCAATGGTCCACATATTTTACTTTTATTTTATTTTTCTGATTTTTATATTTTAATTGTTTTAAATTTCAAAAAATCATAGAAAATTCATTTTTAGTCCAAAAAATATGAAAAAATTATGAAAAATATTTTTGATTATTCTCTTTCTGATTCTTATATTTTCACAATTTAATTTTATGTTTTGGTATTTTTTATAAATTTTACACTTATTTGATTTGTTTTAAATGTTTAAAAATATTTTTATACATTTTAAAATTCTGAAAAAATTGCGGAATGATCCAACGAAATTGTGACAAATATTGGTGACCTTATTTTATTTTTGTTTTTGACTTTACTATTTTTTACCATTTTTTGTTTATTTTACCCATTTATTTTAATTTTAAAAATAGTTTCTGACTTTGAAAAATTACCAAAAAATTTGTAAAATTATTTGAGCCTTTTTCTGATTTTCTATGGTCCTACTTTTTATTTATTGATTAATTTGAACATAGTTGATATTTTTCTCATTATTTTCTATTTTTAAAACATTTTTAAAATCCTTTTTGTGTATATTAAATGTGATATTATTTTGTGACTATTTTCTGGCTGATCTTGGGTTAGATTTTGGATCATGAACTTTATTAACATCATTGGATCTATGGTGTTGAGTTTAACTCCTTAAAAATGGATGAATGATTTTAATAATAGTTTGATTAAAATATAATTCAAATGTGGTTTGTGTATTTTTTTTCCCCATCCCTCTTCATCTCATCCCCTTCTTATTGCACTAGATGTTGTTGGAGCATGATCTCTATATCATGTCTCAAAACAAATGGTGCATAAATTGCTATTGACCGACCTCAAAATAGGTGCGACTTCTATATAAGTCAACTTACGATTGCTTAACATAGCGCTAAATTTTGTCCCGATTCGAATAAATGATCATTCGTGGCCCAAACTTATGATTGTAAGCCCAAGAATGTTAATTTGATCTCTTTGGTCCAATAACCTTGAGATTCATTGTGTGGAGGCTTTGGTTCTACCAATCCTCTAATGGATCTACAACACCTTTGGTCAACGCGGATCACTTAAACATTATTGATCATTAAATGGTACTTGTGAGAATTCTAAATGGATGATATACTTGACAAAAAACAAATGCAACTTGTTGTGTGGAGGCTTTGGTTCTACCAATCCTCTAATGAGTTCCAAATGCAAGTTTCAAGATGGTCATCCAACTAACCACTAATTATTGACTTGTTTTACCTTATGCTTTTATTCTTTTTATGCTTTATGTACTATTTTCTTTTAGCATTTATATTTCATGCCATTTTCATCTTTGCTCATTTTAGCATTTATTTTCTTGCCATTTTTACTTTGCTCACTTGATCTTTTCTTTTTCTTTCTTTAGATACTTAATAATCAACATAAACCCTAAAAAATCTTTAATGGTACTTGGACTATCTGGTTACTATCCTTGGCATTATGGAGCATGGGACTTTGTTTGGACTTAGGATTAGAAACCTTGGCCTGTCTTGGAGACCTTGTGATCTTATCTGATTATTTTGTCTGGAGTTCTAGAGGTTTACCTCAAGACATTGGGTTGCTTGTTTGTTTTTTGTGCAGGTTTTTGTGATTACATACTCTATTTGTAATCTGGAATTCACCCGTATACAGCCGTTACTCTTCCCAATTTTTGTGAAGACTTAATACACTTGAAGTTTGGTTCTCTCAAAAGGTCTAGTATCTTTGCTTGCTTGGTTTCAATCCAAAGAATGGGAATTCTATCTTGGCTCGTAATGTCAAGTATTGGCTTTTTATTGGTTAGATGGTTCTTATCCCTAGATTTTACCTTATGTTTTAGGATAGTCTCCTCTTCTCCTCCTATCTTCTTTAATTTCAAAATCTTCTCCCTCCTTTTGAAAACTCTTCTTGTTTTGAAACTTGAACTATTTTCATAATAAACTTGGACTTAGGTCCATGTATTTTCAAAACATTTTCATAAATAAACTCCAACCAACTTAATAATACCTTGACATCTTTTTGTGAGAATACTAAAAGTCAATCAATCTCATTTAAAACCATTTTGCCACTTTGGCTTTTTACCTTTAAAATTTTCTCAAAAGATTAGACTCTTGCCAATCCTTGTAGTGATGCAAACAACTATACTTCTACAACATGTAGTGAAGAGAGATATTTTCCACTTGGGTGTTGAGTGATGCATTGTTGATTTTGAAATCCAAGCCATATCCTTCACTTTGAGATGATGCAAATTCTCCTTTCTCATGATTGTGGGTAGTAAGTGTGTTTTCCACACGGACAATGACGATGATGTTTTATCTTATAACATTAACCAACACATTTGTGTTGTAAATTTTTGAAAGAGGAACTACGTGTACCCTAATCCCCTATTGCACGAAAGGTGGTAGGTAGGCACTAAAGGTTCGCAACCGCGGCAGGTGAAAAAATTATAAAATAAATATATTTCTTTTCTCACCTCCATCATCCATTTATATACAACAGTTTTTATAGCCACATTATACAAATTTTATAAAGAGGCTACTGCAGAGTACCGTAGATGTTTAGGGTGCTAATACCTTCCTTTTGCATAACCAACCCCCTTACCTTGAATCTTTCGCCGTTTTTTGGGTTATTCGCTCTTTTCCCATTCCTTTGGAAACAATAAAGCACAGTGGCGATTTTGATTTTGATTTGTATAAAGTCTAGTCAATCCAATGGCTTAGTCTTAAACATTTCTACCGCTACAGAAAAATGGCAACTTCACTGGGGACAAATTGACCTCTTGTTGGTCCATCCCTAAGTGTGTTAAGCCTATCTTTGTTTATATCTGGATATGTTCTATTGTTTTTATGTGTTATATGTTATATATATGTTTTGTCTGGATTTTCCTGGTTTTCAGGGTGCTTGGTGATTACCCATAAGTCCTATACCCGGACTTGGGCAAACTTTAAGATAGGACGGGCGGTATAGTCATGTTAACTTTGAGGGAGTAATCCCAAAAAATGGAGGCATGAGATCCCCCACTCAGTGGAGGCCCCTTTGACTGTAGTTTCATTTACTGAGTAATCGGGAAGATGTACTGCTTTCAACCTGGGAGCCTGCTGAAACTGAGGACCGTAGAATACCAAACCAATCTTGTCCTTTTAGGTGTAGTGCGAAAGCTATGACGGAGTAATCCAGAAATAGTTGTCACGCGATACTACGCTCGAACGAGTCTTTCTTGACAATATTACTAATTACCGAGTTAATTGGGAAGTTAGTAATATCCGAAGGAAGGATGTGGACTCTGGGAACCTCTAGAACCTTGTTTGGAAGGTGATAAATTTAGACCAACACCTTATGGGTAGTACCTTCGACCTCATGCTCGTGAGATTGAACCTATGAACCCTATATGTGTGATCTTGTATGTGATTGTTGCATCATGCATCTATACACTCATAAGCATCTTTGAAGAAACCATATTTCAAGGGATTTAAAGGTTGACTATTTGTGAATATCTCAGGTACTTTTTAACCATGGATTCTGGAAAGAGAAAGACCGGGAAGTACAGTTTCAAGGATTCCAAGATAGATGAGTTGATCAGTCTAATTCCCGAGGTCGAGTGTTCTGCAGACTTTCCGAAGAAGTATGGATCCATTATTCCTCTCATGAAGCTGAAGATGAAGGAGGGTATTCTCTCGACCTTGGTCCAGTTCTATGATCCGATGTATCATTGCTTTACTTTTCCCGACTATCTGTTGA
Source organism: Vicia faba (assembly GCA_948472305.1). Taxonomy (NCBI): domain Eukaryota; kingdom Viridiplantae; phylum Streptophyta; class Magnoliopsida; order Fabales; family Fabaceae; genus Vicia; species Vicia faba. The sequence continues at coordinate 1,114,525,620 of OX451740.1, forward strand.
TGCCTACACTGGAGGAGTATTCTTACATATTGGATTTACCTGTTACCGACCGTGTTCCTTTTATTGGTTTGGAGGGTGAGCCAAAATCACATGAGATTGCTGCTTTGATTCACCTGGGGAAGTCTGGGGTGGAAGCCCATATGACTACTAAAGGAGCGATTAGAGGATTACAAACTCAGTTCTTATTGGAGAAAGCTCGTTACTTTTCCAGAATGAAGAGTACGGTCGCTTTTGAGGCCATTTTTCTCTACTTGCTTACAGGTTGTTCTTATTTCCTAATGTGGACATGTTTGTTGACATTAACGCTATCAGGATCTTCATGATTGGAAACCCAGTTCCTACACTGTTGGGTGATGCTTATTACTCTATCCATCTTCGGAATTCTTATCACGGGGGGATGATTATATGTTGCACGCCTCTGTTGTACCAGTGGTTTATCTCTCATATGCCTCAATCTGATGCTTTTTGGGATGCCAATAAGGAACCCCGTTAGGCTCCTAAGATCATGGCACTTACTCACTCGGATATTGATTGGTATCATCGAGCTTACCAGGATATAGAGATTATTGACATTTGTGGTAGTTTCCTCAATGTACCTCATCTTGGTACAAAGGGAGGAATTAACTATAACCCTGTTCTTGCACGGCAACAGCTTGGTTATCCGATGAGGGATAAACCAAATAGTATTCATTTGAGTAGTTTCTTTCTTAAGGGAGGGGAAGACCATAGGGAAGCTAGGGAGCAGATTACAAAGGCATGGCATCACATTCATAAGAAGGGTAGGAAGGATTTGGGACCTAGGGATGCTAATTCTTTGGAGCCGTATCTTCAGTGGGTCCGATCGAGAGCCATTCAGTTAAAGATGTTGTATACCCGGGATACACCTATGCCTGATTTGTTTATGAAGACCACTCCTCCCTTATTAGATGATCTGGAAGAGCTGCAACTTGCTTTGGTTAGGATGCAACAGGAAAGGGATGCTTGGAAGAACAAGTTCCAAACTTTAGAGAGTTCTTACAGAGCAGACTTGAAGGAGAAAGACGACTTGATTGAGATCCTTGAGAGTCGAGCGATAGAGTCTATGGAGAAGAAAGGGTATTTATTTTCTCCTAAGCCTCAATCAAGTTCTGATCACTCACTTTCGGATTCAGATGATTGGAAGAAGATTTCCATCAGACATGTGGAAGAAAACTAGAGGTTGAAGGCTCAGATTTCCAGGCTTACAGGGAAGCGCCAGCGTAGAGAGTGATCTCCATCAACTCTTTTTCTCAGGATTCTAGATTGTATTTTCATCTTGTACTTGAGATCATTGAAACTTGTAATCCATTTTGGAGTTATTATAATAAAACTTTCAGTATTTCAAAAGCGCTATTACTTTGATGTTTGCAATATGTCTATAAACCTTAAATCCCTTGAAATATTAAATAACAAAGTAAAAATAATGATGTGCGTTGCATATCATGCATCATATTGCACATATTTCTTGCATTTGTTATGCATACCCAGGTGTCTTGCCAAGCTTCTTTACTCCGTTCAGCAAGCTGACTCATCACTACAACACTCGGGCTAATTTCAAAAAGAAGATGGACAACTTAGAACAAGAGAATCGCGAGCAGCGTGAGGAAGTTTCTGCTTTGAAGGCCGGCTTGGCCAATTTGACTATGTGATACGGTGGGAGAACTGGCTTGAGGTTTTGTGTTTCGTCGCAAATGTCGCGATTTAGCAAGAGTCGCCACTGACTTTTATTTTATCCAAAAGGAAAGGTAAAAAAGCACAGGAAAGACCTTTGAGATGTTTTCTTGAGTTTGGGTGGTAGATTATGAAAAGGGAAGGTGCTAGCACCCTTTTAATCCATGGTTTTCCATGGGCTCTTAGTTACTTGCTTAGATCACTTGCTTTGCTTTGAAATTGTTTGAAATGGTGCTTTGTGTGGTTTTGAAAGTATTTTGAAAAGAGGCCATTCGTTTAGGCAATCTTTGTAATGATTCTCGTTTGTAAGAATGCATACAAAGATGTTTGTCTTTTTGAAATATGTTTCAATGTTTTGTAAGATATTTTTGAAATGTGTGTGTATTTGAAAATAGCAAGGATTGTTTTGAAATGGAGCAAGTAACTTAGAAGCTATCTACCTACTCAAATGTCTTTCCTATACATTTTTATTCCTTTGACATTGTTGATTTACCATTGATTTGGTAAACAACCCTATCTTTGGATGTAAACGGGACGGGCGTGGGTCATCGTATGACCATGATAGCAATGTTGCCAAGTATCTTAGCATTTGTGAAGAGACCAAGATCATTTTGTTTAGGCAACCTTTTGATAGCGTCATCAAGGGACTATGATCTTTTGTTTTAGGCAACCTTTGTATAGCGTCATCGAGGGACTATGATCTTTTCTTTTGTTTTGCCAAGATACTTTGCATGCGTAACATGGCCATTTTGTTTTAGGCAACCAAATGGGAGAAACCCTAAGGATGCTTGCGTGCAATGTGTGTCATTTTTTCATGCATTTTGATTTGTCTTGTATTAGGTCTTTTCTATTTGTTTTGTTTTTGGTCTTGTCATACAAACCCTAGTTTACTAAACATGGTATAAATGCGATAAATTGCATAAATATAAACTAAGCTATTACAACAATTATTATGGGAGGGAGGATACAAGTTTTTGAATGAGGATATTGCACAAAATAAACCCTAAAAATACTATTACAACCCAATTGAATATTGTGCAAATTAAAGAAATGTACAAATATTTAAAATGCAATAAAATGTATTTATGTAAAATGTTTTGTATTTGATTTTTGCATGAGAAAAGTGATTTATTTAAGCCCTAAAAATAAGAGAAAAAATATTATTATTTTTGAAAGGGTGAAGCCCTAATTTTCAATTAAAATAAAATATATGTTCTATATTATTATTTTGTCTATTTATTGTACAAGAAAATGATAAATAATATTATGTACAAATATTAAAAATTAAAATATGTGTTGAAAATAATTATTTATGACTATAAATAATATAATAAAAATGTATAATTTTTTTAAATGTATTTACAATTTATTTAAGAAAATAAAGTATATTATCCTAATAAACTATTTTTTTATGCAAAAAAATAATAGAAAAATAAAATAAAATGCAAAAAATAAAGAAATTATTTTTCATGATTTTTATGATTCAGAAAAAATAAATAAAAGTAATAAATATGAAAATGTAAAAAAAAATATGAAAAATATAAGAAAATAGTCAGGGGGTGCAAAAGTAATCCAGGAGGTGTAAAAAGTAAAAGCAAAAAGGCCAGGCGCGCCAAAAAGCCCAAGGCAAGTCATCCCTGTCCTCCAGCTAAGCCTGCGCGCGCGTTTGCCTTCAAACCTGCAACTTGCTCATGCTTGCACAAAAACAAAAACCCATAACATAAAACATGTAACATTTATTCTCACGATTCCAACCATATAAAATTTGTAATCTAACTCTAAAAGATCAGGGAGAATTTCATCAGCCCTAATTTGTGACCTAAAAAATCCAGGAACTTCAAGCTTCAAATTCTCATGGCACAGTTAATATAAATGACAAGTATGCATATGTACAACTTCACCATGTTATAGACTACATCTTTTCTTCACAAATCGTGGCATGAGGATGCCTAAATAGAGAGATAGAGATTTGAAAAATACCTCCTTCAGCTGGATTTGGATATGAAAATGTGGGGACTTTGAGTGAGGCCTGAGGATCGTGTGAGCTTCCTTGAACTTCCTTCAAGCTATTCCAATGCTTAGCTTGCTTTGTGGATGGCTGAAACTCTTTGCACAAGTCAAGTTGGAAGCTCCAAGTTTGAAAATGGAAATGGCTGAAACCGAGCTTACAGAAGCAGGGCAAGGGCTTGGATATCTTTGGTAGGATATATTGAAGGTGTTTGAAGTGTCAAGCCACAATACGCACGAGCCAAAAATGAAATGGCTATGGTTTTGCAGAAATTCGGAGTTTGGGCAGAAATATGGTGTTTTTGAGTTTTAGAGTGTTTCAAATGTTAAGCATTCGTGTTAAGCCTTGCAATGAATTTGTATATTTGTATATAATGATACAAAGTCCACTCCTTATCAGTTGTACAAGTTATGACCTCTTTTGCAACTTTTCTTGCATTTGAACAAAAGTGAAGTGACCAATGCAAACATGCTTGTACTGGCTGGCTTGTGAGCTGCAGAGAGTTGGTATACACTGCTTGTGGCCTGTGGAAATTGTTTGCATCAAAGGGACAGGTCCAAGGCTCAAGATGGACAAAGTTGCAAAAGTTGCACTTTATGAAAATGGCAATGTGAGCTTTATGCCTAAAATGGAATTACAACTTGTACAATGCTTCAAAAGTGAAAATAAAGCCTTTAACCTCTGAGTTTGAATTTAATTATGGAGTGTAGAATGAGTTTAGGACCTGTAATGCAATGTACAAGCATCATGGCTCTGATTTGCAACTTGATACTTTGTGAAAATGGCATGAACAAAAGTGATAAAATGCCAATTTCTCTTCTTCGATTCTCCCTAACCACAAATGATCTTGGAGAGTTCTTGGACATTTTAGAAAGTTTGCAATGTGATCTACAATCCATATTTGAAATGCAGTTTGAGATACCTCTTTGAACTAGGTTAAAAATGTCCATGAAGTTGGGTCAAAAACCTGCCTAAATTAGGGCAAGTTTTCACTAAGTTATTTAGTTCATGGACCTATGTTCACAAATTCATAACTTGAGATCCAAGCATATTTTGGGAAAAGTTTATGAAGAAAATTTTTAGATTTCATGGAGGATTACAACTTTTATGTTGGAACTTTTCTTTGAATCAAATTTCATCATGGTAAAAAAGTGGTGGAAGGTTGGGAAAAAATAAGAAAATTTCCATACTTAGATAAATTCTAAGTTATGAAAATTTTCAAATTCAAAACCCTTATTTTCAAAATTAGTTTTCTTGGTGAACAAGTTTCATATTTTGATATATCTTGATGAATTATGACCTTTGGCATTTGATTTTGACCAAAAAGTCAAAGTTTGACTTTTTTGTGTACAGTTGACTTTTGATCAGTTGACTGCAAAATTCATCTGTCAATCCAATGAACTTGTGATCTTTTGAACCATGTGATTAGGTAAAGATGATGTCTTTGAACCCTTGAAATCATTTTTGAACCCAATTGGTCATTGGCTAGGTTAAAAATCAGAAATTGCCCTTTCTCAGTCAAAACCCTAATTTTGACCATTTTGCCCTTTTGATGATTTGATCAAATTTCTTGAGGAGTTGTGATCCAAACTTGATCAAATGGTACATATAAGTCTAAAATGTTGTTGTGGATCAAAAGTTATGAAGTTTGACTATAAATCAGCCATGGTTGACTTTTTACCTAATACAATTGATTTTTAGGTCAACTGTCCAATTGACTGATCAAAAATGTGATTCAAGGCTTGAAACTTAACATGAGCAATCTTAGGTGTCCAAGATGGTGTATGAAAGTCACATTAAGCATTGGTGATCTAAAAATCCTTGTGCAAACTCAAACCCTAATTTTAGGTTATCAGTGCAAGATGAGGTGTCTTGAGCTGAGCAAACCCTAATCTTGTCTTGAGTCCAAGAAGTCTTGTGATGAAAATCTTGATAAATGAGATGGAAAATTTTGGGGTACAACAGCTGCCCCTGTTCAATCCTCTTGAACCTGAAGAGTTAGATTGGCGAGTTTTGTCGTTCGTGACTCGAAGGTAAAAGATGATTGGACACTAGAGTGCCCATAAATTTGCACTCGACAAAGTGTAGTTGAGGGAATGGGCTTAAAGATGCCATTTGGAGAGGTGATAGAATCTTGTTGGATATGGGCTTGTAGATGACATCCAAGAATGCTTGTTGAATTGTAAGTTGTAAGTCAAAAGAATGAGTATCAGAATGGTGTCCGCATCTGTAACGTATCTGAACTGTATCTGGAGACTGAATTTGTATGAGCAACAGAATAGCGTTCGTGTCTGGAGCGTATCCAAGTCGTGTCTGTATTTGAATCTGAATGAGTAACAGAATGACTTCTATGTCTAGAGTGTATCTGTACCGTAATCTGAATAAGCGACAAAATGACTTCCGTGTCTGGAGTGTATCTGGACTTGGATCTGAAAGCTGAGTCTGAATGAGTAACTGAATGACTTCAGTGTCTAGATTGTATCTGCACTGTATCTGAAAACTGAATCTGAATAAGCACAAGATGGCTACCGTGTCTGGAGTGTATCTGCACTGTATCTGAAAGCTGAATCTGAATAAGAACAGGATGGCTACCGTGTCTGGAGCGTATCTGTACCGTAATCTGAATAAGTGATAGAATGACTTTCGTGTCTGGAGTGTATTTGGACTGTATCTTGATGTTGAAATCTGAATGAGTGTCAGAATGGAATCCGTGTCTGGAGCGTATCTGTACTGTATCTGAATTTGAAATCTGAATGAGTGTCAGAATGGCATCCGTGTCTGAAGCGTATCTGAACTGTATCTGAAATCTTTGAACATTGTTAAAGGTAGCTGTTAATCTTATCCTGAAAAGGGTAAAATGTTAGCTGAAACACAAAGTTATGTTGCATGAAATGTATGATGCAATAAATGTGCCTTATCAATGTTTATGATATATGGATGTAATGTATGCGCATGTAAGCTGATTTGCTGTATTGATGAGGAAAATAAATCCTTGACTGTTGTCGGGGACAATAAATCCTTGATTGTTGAGGATAAGAAATCCTTGGCGACTTCACCGGGGATATAGGGATTCTTCATGTCCTGAAGTTGGAGTATTGACAACAAATTCCGTTGTGAGAGTAAAGCCATATACTGCTTGAGTAATCTGCTTGGGGAATCCAGAGAACTTTGATAACTTCTGCTGGGAATTAAGAGTGAGAATCTTCATTCTGTTGGGGAGCAATGAAAACTTTGTGGGGAAAAAAGCTATATTGCTGGGGAGTAGGTTCAGGCATTTGGGCTGTCTGCCATTCTACTAGGGAATTATCAGAAGTTGTTGTCTGGTTGGTTTTCATGCTTCAAAATAACTTACTGGGGAATTTGGAGCAACTGAATGGTTTCCGCTGGGGATTGATAGTTGGAAATTTCAGCTCCGCTGGGGATTGGTAGTTCAATCTTTTGGCTCCGATGGGGATCGAAATTTTGAAGTTTTGGCCCCGCTGGGGATTGAAAGTTTCAGCTCCACTGGGGATCTTAGTGATGTACTGTAGGGATTGCTCATGGAATATCCTAAAGACGTTTTCCTATTTTTTCAACCTGTCAGTAATTGTTCTTTGTCATCCTGTTTATTTGTAAACAGTAATTATGTTCAAATGCATATGTTCATTAATGAATCATTGGACATTTTTGCACATAAAAACACAAGTGTAAAGAAAAAGGCAAATAGTTTTCTGTACTTTGAAAAGACATCTTTGTATTTACTTTGAATAAGTATTTTGTGTACAAAGGAGACAGACATCCTAGTAAGAGGATGTTGTCATAAAATGAGAAAAAATTTATACAAAGAAAGATAGCTATGTGTAAAAAATCCCATGGGGTTCCCATTATGCTATAGCCTTCGTATCTCTGAATATCTTGTCCATTTGTTGCTTCGTCCGAAGATGATTGGATTGATCAGAAGCTCCAGGTTTGTCTGTGAAGAGATTGTCCTTAAAGTGATCCGACGAGACATAATCATACGCTTTAATTCCCTAACTTTTTCCTGAACCTCCCTTTCGGGTTTTCGATTCACCGGGAAACCCTTTTTTTCCCAAGTCTCCCTTTCGGGTTTTCAAATTGCCGGGTGTACAATTTTTTTATTTATTTTATCCCTAATTTTTTCCCGAACCTTTTTGGTTCGCCGGGATTCCCTTGTTTTGCCTAGGTGTGTCAACCTAGCGGGTCTCTTATGCGTAGTATCTTTTGACTATGTCTGCTTTCGCAGGGTGTGGCAGGTCATCACCGTCCATGGTGGTTAAAATCATTGCCCCACCAGAAAAGATGTTCTTTATTACAAATGGTCCTTCATAGGTAGGAGTCCATTTGCCCCTGGGATCACTTTGTGGCAAGATGATGCGCTTGATCACTAGATCCCCGACTTGATATGTCTGGCGTCTGACTTTCTTGTTGAAAGCTTTGATCATCCGTTTTTGATACGTCTGACTGTGGCAAATAGCAATAAGTCTCTTTTCGTCGATTAAGTTCAATTGATCAAGTCGGGTCTGGATCCAATCGTCTTCACTCAAACCAGCATCCTTCATGATTCTCAAAGAGGGGATCTGAACCTCAATGGGTAAAATAGCCTCCATGCCATAAACTAAAGAATAAGGTGTTTCCCCATTTGATGTATGAGCCGTGGTACGGTACCCGTGGAGAGCAAACGGTAGCATCTCATGCCAGTCCTTGTAAGTGACTGTCATTTTTGTATGATCTTTTTGATGTTTTTGTTCGTAGCTTCGACAACATCATTCATCTTTGGCCGGTAGGGGGGTGGATTATGGTGTTGAATCTTGAACTGCTCACACAAGGCGGTGATCATAGTATTGTTAAGGTTTGTACCGTTGTCGGTGATAATCCTTTCTGGGATACCGTATCGGCAAATAAGGTTCTTCTTGATGAAGCGGGCAACAACATTCTTAGTAACGGATGCGAAGGAAGCTGCTTTGACCCATTTGGTGAAATAATCAATGGCCACCAGAATGAAGGGGTGTCTATTGGATGTTGTAGGCTTGATCTCCCCAAACATATCAATTCCCCACATAGCGAAGGGCCAAGGAGTTGTTAAGACATTTAGAGGAACCAGGGGCACGTGCACCTTGTCTGCATAGATTTGACATTTATGGCAGGTCCGGGAGTGTTGATAGCAGTCTGCTTCCATGGTAGACCAGTAATAGCCTGCCCGTAGAATTTTATTTGCCATCGTATGCCCTCTAGAGTGAGTGCCAAAGGTACCTTCATGCAATTCAGCCATGACCTTTTCAGCTTCAATCTTGTCCACACAACGGAGCAGAATAGAATCATGATTGCGTTTGTACAAGATGCCATTACTTAGGAAGAACTTAGCCAAGAATATCCTTAAGAACTTTTTGTCATTGACTGAAGCTCCTTCAGGATATTCTTGAGCCTCGAGATACCTTTTGACTTCATGAAACCACGGCTGGTTCACTACTTCTTCGGAATTAATCTCGTGACAATGTGCGGGTTCATCCATCTGTTCAATGGTGATTTGGGGAGCCTCATTATCCCATTTAAGTTTAAACATGGATGACATTATAGCTAGAACATCTGCTAGCTGATTTTCTTCTCGCGGGAAGTGCTCGAAGGTAATCTGCTCGAAATGTGGTAACAATGTCAAAACATGTTCTTTGTAAGGGATAATATTTGGATGCTTAGTGTCCCATTCTCATTTGATCTGACTGATGACCAAAGCTGAATCCCCAAACACAACCAAAGATTTGATCCCCAAGTTTATGGCATCTTTGAGACCAAAGATGCAAGCTTCGTACTCTGCCATGTTGTTCGTACAGTTGAAGCAAAGTCTGGCGGTAAAAGGAGTATGGCATCCTTCCAGAGATATAAGCACAACACCGATACCGTTACCAAGCGCATTGGATTCCCCATCAAAGTACAGGGTCCATCAGGATCCTTGTTCAGGTCCGTCATATGGTGTGAATTCTTCAATATTGTCCAATGTCATGATGTCTTCGTCAGGGATGTCAAACTTCATGGATTGATAATCTTCTACAGCTTGATGGGCCAGATGATCAGCCAGCACACTGCCCTTTATAGCTTTTTGGGTCGTGTATTGTATATCATATTCTATCAGGATCATCTGCCATCTAGCTATCCTTCCAGACAAAGCAGGCTTCTCGAAGATGTACTTTATCGGATCCATCTTAGATATCAGCAAAGTGGTATGAGTCAACATATATTGCCTTAACCGGCGAGCAGCCCATACCAAAGCGCAACAAGTTTTCTCGAGCAGTGAATATCTGGTTTCACAGTCGGTAAACTTTTTGCTAAGGTAATAAATGGCATTCTCTTTTCAGCCAGACTCGTCATGCTTCCCCAGTACGCACCCAATTGAATTCTCTAAGACGGTAAGATACATGATTAGTGGTCTTCCCTCGACTGGTGGCATCAAGATTGAAGGCTCTAGCAAATACTCCTTGATTTTATTGAAAGAAATCTGACAATCATCATTCCATTTAACTATCTGATCTTTCTTCAACATTTTTAAGATTGGTTCACAAGTAGATGTTAGGTGAGAAATGAACCTAGCAATGTAGTTTAGGCGTCCCAAAAAACCTCTGACTTCCTTCTCAGTGCGAGGAGAAGGAATTTCTTGTATCACTTTGACTTTGGCAGGATCAACCTCAATGCCTTTGTTGCTTACAATGAAACCTAAGAGCTTACCGGACTGGACCCGAATGTGCACTTGTTTGGGTTCAATCTTAACGTGTACTCCTTCAACCTGACAAACAGCTTTTGCAAGTGATCAAGGTGTTCTTCTTCAGTTTGTGATCTGGTTATGATGTCATCTACGTAGACCTCTATCTCATGATGTATCATATCATGAAACCAAGCTACCATGGCGAGTTGATAGGTTTCCCCAACATTCTTCAGTCCGAATGGAATCACTCTGTAGCAGAACGTACCCCACTGTGTGACAAATGTAGTTTTCTCCATGTCTTCAGGTGCCATTTTGATCTGGTTACAGCCTGAGAATCCGTCCATGAAAGAAAATACTTTGTGCTGAGCTGTATTGTCAAGCAGGATGTCTATGTGCGAAAGTGGAAAGTCATATTTAGGGATGACCCTATTTAAATCTCTATAATCCATGCACATTCTTACTTTTCCGTCCTTTTTATGCACGGGAACAATGTTGGCAACCCATTGTGGATAGGAAGTAACAGCCAAAAATCCAGCATTGAACTGCTTCATAACTTCTGCTTTGATCTTTTATGACATGTCAGGCCTCATGTGGCAGACTTTTTGTTTCACTGGTGGACAATCTTCTCTTGTGGGTAGAAGGTGTACCACAATGTCTGTATCGAGTCCCAACATGTCTTCGTATGACCAGGCAAAGATCTCAACATAATCAAGCAATAGCTTAATTAGGCGCTCTTTGACACTCTGCTCTAGATTGGCACCCACTCTGATTTCCTTTTTATCGTCCTCAGTACCCAAGTATATTGTATCCAACTGCTCCTCATGAGGTTGAATAGCTCTTTCCTATTGTTGTAATAATCTGGCCAATTCCCCTGGCACCTCACAATCTTTGTCACATTCGTATTCGGCTTGGTAGACCAGATCTTCAGAGTCACTGAAGGCTATAGAAGAATCGTTACCCATGGGATCCGGAATGGAAGGGTACCTGCATTTGTGAGTGTGGGTGTGTGTAAGGGATATCCATCTCAAAACAGTAAAATGTAAAAGAAAGACAATGAGCACAAAAGGTTTATATATGAAAAAGCGTCCATGATTCATTAAATGACATATGAAAATGAAATAAAAACCCTTACAAATGGACCGTTGTGCCTCGGGTAAGACACAAGGTTGAAAATGTACGAATTGTTTGTGAATTATTACAAGTCCAACAGAAATGTAAAAGATAAATTACTGTGATATGAAAGTTATTGGGATGAAGTCTTTGGCTTCCCAGTTGCATAGTCCTCCGCTGACAATAGGAAATATCCAATCTTCCAAGCTGCCATCTTCTTCACTGTCCTCAAGCGCGTTGACCCTTTGGTTGGTAATCTTCACAGGTGGCCCTCCGGCACAGGAACAACGCACAACCTTCTGAGCAGTCGAAGTAAACCCCAAGCCGAACTTGTCTGATTTGTAAGGAATGTCTGGAAGATGCCCCCAGATGTTGCACCCCCCTTCTTCCACTACTTCCTTTGCATCCTTTAGAGATGACATCCGAGGTGGAGGTCTTGTGATCATAGGAATTGAGGATACTGCCTTGGTTGCCGCTATTTCCTGAGAGACTTCTTCAAAATGTTGGAAAGGGGTTTCAATAAATTCGCCATCCAATTCTATATATCGGAAAGAATTCGGATGACTAATCATGTATTCATCTTCCCCATGGACAGTTATGATCTTCCCTTGGATGGGGTATTTCAGCATCTGATGCAAAGTGGAGATGACCGCACCGGCATTGTGAATCCAGGGGCGTCCCAACAGACAAGAGTAAGAAGGACGAATGTTCATCACATAGAACGTTGAATTGAAGGTCTGAGTACCCACCTTGATCGGGATGTCCACCTCCCCATGGACCATCCTCTTAGAGCCATCAAATGCTCTCACAATTATATTGCTGGGTTTTAATGTCAGCCCCTCACAATCCAATCTATCCAGGGCTTTCTTTGGCAGGACGTTCAGAGACGAGCCAGTATCTACCAAGACATGGGCTAAGGTCGTTCCTCTACACTCCACTGAGACATGTAGTGCATCGTTGTGTTTTCTCCCTTTGGACGTCAAGTCAGCATCGGAGAAACCCAAGACATTGTCAGCTGTCAAACTGGCCACACACTCTTGGAATTGATCCACATACGTCTCTTGCGGTACATGAGTTGTCTTCAGAAATTTTACCAAAGCTTTAGCATGTGCCTCAGAGCACAGCAGCAATGCTAACATAGAGATTTTGGAGGGGGTCTGCCCCAGTTGTTCAACCACATCATAATCACTCTTCTTTATGATCCTCGGGATTTCTTCCGTCTCTTTCTTGGATGTTTCAGGAATAACTAGTGATTGAGCCTTCGTCGGGACAGGCTCCTCTTGAACATTCTTTCCTTTATTCTCAGCAGCGGAAGTAGGGATAGGAATTGTATTGTCTTCTTTGTTGGTAGGTACGCTTGCAGGTACAATCAATGGTGCAGATGTAATCTTCGGAACAGCCACGGGTCCAAAGACTGCTGTTGGAGGAGCAATATCTGGAGAGAAGATCCTCCCGCTACGGGTAACCTTGCTTGTTCCAGCAATGTTACTGATGTCAGAATTGTCCTCTTCGGAGCTCTCTTCTTCGGAAGTCTGTTCAATCTATTTGACACCATGGTAGTAGATTTCTCCACCATAATTCCATGGTACCGTTTTATCTGATTTGTATGGAGTTGGCCCGAGCATTGTTATCTTAAGTGGAGTAGTCATTGGAGCAGATGTAATCCTAACGGGTCTTTTAGGGACCCTGGAAGGATTGGCGTAGATGGTTATTATAGAAACTTCTTTCACTGGAACCGGTGAAACAGGAGCTTTCTCAAACAACATTTCTTGGTTATCAATCAGTTGTTGGATACCTTTTTTCAGCACAGGGCAGTCAAATGATGAGGTCAGGCAAACATGGCAGCCTTCATCACAACCTGGGAAAATACTAGCTTTCAACAGATTCAACTTGATGGTCAGGAGCGGAGTTAATAGTTCATCCTTAGTAGAAACAAACAGATCTTTCTCAACATCATTGGCATTGTGACCATGCCTAGGCATCGAAGCAGAGATAACATTCATTTTCTCAAGCGCTTCAAACTCAACTTCCTTTGCGTCTATCAGGTCTTGAATCTTGTTCTTCAGAGCCCAACAGTTGTCGGTGTCGTGCCATGGACTTTCAGAATGGTATGCGCACCTGGCATTCGGATGGTAGTGTGGAGACACAGTGTTGGGATTTTTAGGGGCCTCTTTCAACATGGCTAGATTCAACTTTAGAATATGTGGTAGGACTTGGGCTGAAGTCATGTTAATCTTGGTGAATTGCCGAACTGGCCTTTCCACCCTTTGTTGGTTATTTCTCGACTGGTTGTTTCTTGGCTGGTCTGATGTAGGCTTTTGAATCATAACGGCCCCCACCGTTGGTCGGCGTTCGGTTCTTCCCTGATTCCTCTGTGAATAGACAGTAGACACTTCCTTCTTTCCATTGAAGGGCTTTTTTATAGCAGCAGAGGCAGACGTGTCTTTCTGAATTTTCCCACTTCTTATACCGGCTTCCACCCTCTCGCCAGTTAAAATCAATTCGGTAAACCCTGCAGAGGAGCTCCCAATCAGGTGATTAAAGAAAGGACCTGATAGAGTTCCCAAGAACATGTCTACTAGCTCCCTTTCAGATAAAGGTGGTTGCACCCTTCCGGCTAAATCCCTCCACTTTTGGGCATAGTCTTTGAAGCCCTCATTTGATACTGTTGTACCCCAAAATTTGCCCTCCCATATTCATCAAGAATTGTCAAAGTCAAGGTCACAAAATTCCCCAAGGGTTGTGCAGCTCAACAGGCTCCTATACAGTCAAAACTAGGGTTTGAGTTCTGGTCAAGCAAAGGAACTTTTCAAAGGCCCAATCAAGTCTCACATGCTTAAAAAGATGGTCAAGCATCCTCATGTCAAGTTTCAAGGCATTCAGCTCAAAATTGCACAGTCAAAACCCTAGATTGCACTACAGTCAACTGTAGGGGGCAAAATGGTCATTTGGCAGTCAAAAGTTCAAATTTTTGGTCAATATATCATTTTAAAGCTACAAACATCATTTGATCAATGCTTGATCATGATTTTCAAGATTTGGCTCAGAAATCATCAAAGATGCAAAAGTTGCTATATTTGGACAGTTGGAAAAGTCAACTGAAATTGACCAAGGCATAACTTTCACATGGATTATCAGAAAAATCCCATCCAAAGCTCATTTTGAAGAGAAAGACATTTCCTACAATTCATCTTCATGTTCCAAGTCCAAGAAATGCTCTCACAAAAAGTTATCAATTTCAACATTATAGGTCATTTTCAGAAGTCAACAAAAAGTGACTTTAAGTCAAAGGCCATAACTTGAGATTGGTAAATCAAAATGACATGGGACCAAAGGCATTGGTTAAAGGACTCAAAGACCTTTCCAAAATGTCCAAGAACATGTGAAAAGCTTAAAAATTGACCAAGTTATGCCTTGTGGAAGTTGGGAAATTTTTGGAAATTTTTGAAAGTCAACATTGATGCAAAAGGCTTAAAAATGCAAATGGGCTCAATTATCTTCCAAATTTCTTCATGCCAAGCCTATGCACGACCACTAGGCCCAAAGGGAAGTATTCTCATATTTTTTAATTATTTATTTGAATTAATATTAATTTATATTCATTTAAATGATTTTAATTCATGAAAAATATAACCTTAACCTAAAAAATCTTTTTATGCACATTATAAGGTTAATATTTCGTGCTTAAATGATTAGGGCAAGTTTTGATGAGATTGGATCATGATTGAATAAAAACAACATGAAAAAGATATGAAAAAAGATCCATGAAATCAAATATTGAAATTCATCAATGCCTAAGATTTTGTCTAGTTTTATTGACCTAAATCACTCCATATATGATCAGCATCACAACCCTAATCATCCTGGACTGAAAGCTGCGCATACTCAAGCATTGGCAAATTGAAAAATTCTCATAAAAAGTCAAACACTGAAATCTAGCTTTGAGGACGATTCAAGCTTGGATCTTTGTTGCAATAGCTTCCTTGGACCATTCAGAACCTTTTCCAATCATTAATAACAGCAAAAACCTCAAGAATTGGTAGATTACGTTCAAACTGCACCACGATTTTTTTGAAATCATAGATCATCATTAACGCATTTTCTTGCATTTTTATTTGTGGATTGTTGTTCATTGCAATGTTTCTAAACTAATCATCATGTTTAATTGTGTTTTCGCTGACCATACACGATAATGCCATGGATGAAAGTTAGGGTTGCAGGGTTCATGAATTAGGGCTTTTGGCATGGAGTAAAATTAAGCCTCGAGACTGGGATAACCATACTCAGCGTGCTCCAACGAGCAAGAAACTATAATCGCGCCCAATTTATATTTGCCATATCTCTAATCGCTATTTTCCCTTTGCTTGCCTAAAGCCACGCTGCAAAAACCGTTGCCCATTAGTTTGTTTTACAGGGAAGAAGAAAGAGACGAAGACGTGTCCATTAGTGGCAGGTCTATTTGAATTTCGCGCGGAATTCTAAAAGCATTAGCGTTTTCTTATTATATTATTTATGTATTATTATATGTTAATTGAAAGCAAATAGCTCAGCTGGCAAGGACTAAGGCATGTGACTTCCAAGACCTGGGTTCAAGTCCCAGGTCTGTACGTTTGCTATATTATTTTTCAAAACTAATTCACGTGCAGGCTTAACGTTAAGGTTCACCATGCACATTCAGCAATCATTAGCCACGCGTCCATGATGATCAAATCAATGTCCAGGCTTCATGGTGCACCCCAGGCATGAGTCAGACGCGTAGCATGGGATTCAAAAGGTCAACCAAGTTCCAACGTTATTGGGCCAGGCCTCTCAAATTCATACCTCCCTAAGGGGACAGCAAACCCCCCCTGGTTCTATCTTTTTCTAATTTTCTATCTTTTATTATTTTTAATTGTTTATTTGTTTATTTGTTTTCTGATTTAAATTAAATATCTTTTTTACAAAAAATACAGAAAAACATCATAAAAAATAAAATGTCCAAATAAAATAGAATTTTTAATTTTAGTTATTTTCATGAATAGATAAAAATATAAATTATATAGTGTAATTAGGTTTAATTTTAATTCTTTTTTTTAATAAAAATCCAAAAATAGAATTTAGGTTAGTTACTTTTTTTTTATTTTTCTTTTATTAATTTTAATTCTTTTTTTCCAGAATAATAATTATTATTTATTTATTTTACTTTCATAAATTAAACTTATACATAATCAATTAGGTTTAACTTAGGTCATATTTTAATTCTTTCTTAATAAATAAAAATACTAGATTTAGGGTTTGCCGTCTAATCTAATTTCAATTAATTCCCTTTGTTCACATTAAATTAAAAATACAAAATACCAAAAAACAATTTAATCATTTAATTTCCTTTTTTTTATTATTTAATTTTTAATTCCCGTTAACTTTTAATTATTTGCAAAAGGGTCCAACGCCCGTCATTAATCATTTAATTCGCGCATTTATCTTTTATCGTTTATATAATCATGTAATTGCCCCAAAGCGTTGTAATTTATTGTTCGCACTTTATTTTCTTCGCATTATTTATTTTTTTGCTAAATCGGGTCCGGTTTAATTTTGGCGATGTGGACCCGCGCCTTTGTAATAGTCTTAGATTTATTTCCTCGCAAATTTTATATCTCTTAATATGCATGCAAGAATGAATGGACTTAAATTAAAATCAAGCGTAGAACACGACAAACATGACAAGACAAATAAATGAAACATGACACACGAATCGCACACACCACCCCTAGGGTACGCCTCACTGTTGCCTTTCGAAAGGTGATCGTCGAGTAGAGGACGTCTTAGTAAGTCCTCATGATCCGGGAACCTGGCATGAGGGTAGCTTCTAAGGTGTCTTCCCATTGCTCTGGTGATCACCATGTCCCGAACCTCGAATTGACCCGAACACCTCCAACGGTGGTGCTACCTACCTCTCAATGGTGGGATGGCCCTACTTTAAAGGACATTTACACAGACGAATTCCTTAGGGTAGGTAGACGACTCTAGATACTTGCTCTAATCTCAAACAAACTCAAAAAGACTTTTCACACTGACACATTTTCAAAAGCTTTCAAAGCAAACTTTTCAAACACTCTGACGTATGAGTCGATCTGAAATTTTTCAAAAGAAACTTTTAAACCCACATTGAAAAGCAAACATTTTTGAAAACACATTGAGCAAGTATCTAAGAGCCCATGGATAACCATGGATAGAAAGGGTGCTAACACCTTCCCTTTCTATAAATCTACCTCCCGAACCGAGAGCAATCTCTATAAGGAATTTTTCTGTGCTTTTGTCCTTTCCATTTGGAGAAAATAAAAGACGGTGGCGACTCTTGCTTCCGCGACATTTCGCGAACCAGCGTTAAACAGTCAGTTCCAGATCCACCGATCACAGATACCATAGCCATACTCTGGAGTTGAGTACGGGTTGGTTCCAAATCGATGTTGTATTGATATTGTTTATAGAAGGCTGCTGCCAAGTCTTCCCAATTATGGACATCTTCCCTCTCCAACTGGTAGAACCAATCAAGCTGCGTTCCTGATAAACTGTCCTGGAAAAAGTGGACCCACAAGTCTTTATCCGCAGAATGTGGTTGAATCTTCCTGACATAAGATCTAAGATGCATTTTGGGACAATACACCCCATCATACTTGGCAAATAAAGGCACTTTAAACTTTGGCGGGATTACTATTCCTGACACCAGCCCCAATTCCTCAAAATCTAGCCCCGGTACTCTCTGTATCTCCATAGCAGTTAGGCGCTCTTCCAAGTGTTTGTATTTGTCATCAGTCGGAGGGTATTGTTGTTCTGAGTAGTCCTCTTCTTCCTTTTCTTATGAAACTGATGGTACTGCCGTTTCTTTTCCTTTTCTTTCCCCTTCATCAGAGGTTGCTGGAAAATCTAAGGTCCTTTTGGCATGTCCCTGAAACCTTCTGCCCATGATAACCACACTAGCTTGCTTCTTCTTCTTTTTCTCTTTCTCTTTCTCTAGCAGAGTCTTGAGCTCCTCCCGCCCTTTGGCTAAGGTCAAGAGTAGCTGTAGAAATTGTGAATTCTGAGCTTGTAAGTCTTTGACCGTTTGTTCAAGATCCATCTTGCTAAAATAAACAGTAGAAGGATGAGGAAACTTGATGCAAAGACCTGTTTATGCTCATGATGAATGATATGTATTCATGCAATGTTTTCAAGGATTTGAAAATTCAAATTTGTTTCAAACAGAAAGGAAGAACACGTTATATTAATAAAATAGAATTTGAATACATCAATGCCCCTAGGGAAAAATAGTACAGAATTCTAAGATAAAAAGACACTGCGCATCCTTTTTGGTGCAATGTAGGTGTTGAGAGTCTGCTCTTCATGAAGTAACCGAGTGATTTCCAAAACCTTCTTCTCGCTTGCGTAGAATTAGGCTTCAAAACTATCGCGTTCCTCCTTGAGCTGTATCCAACTCCTTTGTAGATCTTCGAGTGATGTTGGCATGTCAGGATGTAGGAGGGTGTATGAAACCTCTCCTTCCTTAACAGGCTCTATAATCACTCAGAGAATAGAGGGGTAAGGCATCATAAGACTTTGGGCGCGAGTTCGTACCCACTTGAGGTAAGGCTCAAGAGGGATGGAATTCTTGTGTCCCAGAGTCTTACTATCTACCTTGTTTGGCATCCTCCAAGCTCGGATGAACCTTTGGCGAAGAGCTTGATTGTCGTTGTCGAAGTCGAAAACCAAGCCTTGAATCAGCATATAATGTGGGCCATCCCTTCGGGCATAACCAAACTGTCTTATAGCCAAGCAAGGGTTGTAGGTAATTCCTCCCTTAATTCCAAGTAGAGGGACATTAGGGAATTCCCCACAACGATCGACGATGATAACATTCTCTTTAGATTGAGAACACCAATGAATGTCTGAATGTGTAAGAGTCATCAACCTTTGTGACCGTCTCAAACCTTGCTCATTCTTCAAGACTGATTGGGGAAGATGAGAAATAAACCATCTTTCCAGGAGAGGAGTGAAACACATGAGAACACCTCTTTTCCTCATTGTACGAGTGTGAAAAGAGTGTAGAATATCTCCAAGCAATGTAGGCACTGAATTGCGAGAAATTAAGACTTTGACAGCACTCACATCTATGAGTTGGTCAGGATTAGGGAACAAGACCATCCCATAGATGAGAAGGGCTACAATTTCCTCAAAAGCTTGCAAGTCCAAGGAGTTCCAGCAGCTTTGGGCCTTCTCAAACAAGAACTTTTCCAAGAAGCCTTTGACACAACTTATAGTTTCCCATGGGTTGTGACATCAGATGAGTGCAAGTGCAGGGATTGAGTAATCTCTTCTGGCTTTGGATCTCTTTCCGTACCATTGAAAGGTAGTTGATTGAGAATAGGAATCCTCATAAGTTGAGAGAATTCTTCCAAAGTAGTCAGGAAATGTGAAGCAGTGATGCAAAGGGTCAAAGAACTGGAAGAGAACTTTCAACATGTCTTCCTCTGTGTTGGAAGTGACCAAGTTGAGTAGACGACAATGTCTCTCAGTGAATGGAGAATTCTCAGGAATCCTTGAAGCTAGCTCCTTGAGTTGTGGAGGAATTCTTATAAGGTTGACTTGGATAGTTTTCCTGCAAAGTGAATCCATATCCTACAAAATAGGAACAAAGATGAATTTCCAAAATCCTTGAAATGGTTAGTGGATGCAAATGATGCTTCATGATGTCCATGATGTTATGCACAAGTATATATGTACAAGCAAATCACACAAGTTCCTAGTTTAGGCTTGCATGGGGTTTCATAGGTAAGTACCCTCTTGAAGTTTATTTGGCTCAACCTATCCTAGAAATAGCAATCGGGTTCTAAGGAGCTCAATATCACTGGATTGTTTCCTTGTTCATTGTTTCAATTCAAGCCTCTTTACTGGCGAACAAAATATTCCAAGGAACCAACCCTCAATGAGTGTAGTATCGAGTATCTACCAACTTCGGACTGCACCAAAGCCGGTCATCTCACTACATCCTAAAAGGCCAAGTTGGTCAAGTAAAGGTTCTAGAAGTTCGTTAGTGCTTCATGACATCACTCAGCGGCCCCGTATTCTCTTTGATTGACTCAAAGGCTACCGGTACCCACAAATATGTCACACTAATATAGCTATTGCTTAGACCGTGTCGGTATACCCCGCACAATTTCCACAATGTATTGCTATTTACCTATAATGTTTCCCAAATCCGGGTGGAGGATTCAAACCCAAACAATAGAACCAAGATGTAAAGCAAACAAGCCAAACAATTGTAAGAAAATAAAGGTGATCTAAACCCGAAGGTAACCCCACTTTTATAATTGTCCCCAGCAGAGTCGCCAGTTCTGTGATACGGTGGGAGAACTGACTTGAGGTTTTGCGTTTCGTCGCAAATGTCACGGTTTAGCAAGAGTCGCCACCGACTTTTATTTTATCCAAAAGGAAAGGTAAAAAAGCACAGGAAAGACCTTTGAGATGTTTTCTTGAGTTCGAGGGGTAGATTATGAAAAGGGAAGGTGCTATCACCCTTTTCATCCATGGTTTTCCATGGGCTCTTAGTTACTTGCTTAGATCACTTGCTTTGCTTTGAAATTGTTTGAAATGGTGCTTTGTGTGGTTTTGAAAGTATTTTGAAAAGAGGCCATTCGTTTAGGCAATCTTTGTAATGATTCTCGTTTGTAAGAATGCACACAAAGATGTTTGTCTTTTTGAAAAATGTTTCAATGTTTTGTAAGATGTTTTTTAAATGTGTGTGTGTGTTTTTGAAAGTAGCAAGGATTGTTTTGAAATGGAGCAAGTAACTTACAAGCTTTCTACCTACTCAAATGTATTTCCTATACATTTTTATTCCTTTGACATTGTTGATTTACCATTGATTTGGTAAACAACCCTATCTTTGGATGTAAACGGGACGGGCGTGGGTCATCGTATGACCATGATAGCAATGTTGCCAAGTATCTTAGCATTTGTGAAGGGACCAAGATCATTTTGTTTAGGCAACCTTTTGATAGCGTCATCGAGGGACTATGATCTTTTGTTTTAGGAAACCTTTGTATAGCGTCATCGAGGGACTATGATCTTTTATTTTGTTTTGCCAAGATACTTCGCATGCGTAACATGGCCATTTTGTTTTAGGAAACCAAATGGGAGAAACCCTAAGGATGCTTGTGTTTAATGTGTGTCATTTTTTCATGCATTTTGATTTGTCTTGTATTATGTCTTTTCTATTTGTTTTATTTTTGGTCTTGTCATACAAACCCTAGTTTACTAAACATGGAATAAATGCGATAAATTGCGTAAATGTAAACTAAGCTATTACAACAATTATTATGGGAGGGGGGATACAAGTTTTTGAATGGGGATATTTCACAAAATAAACCCTAAAAATACTATTACAACCCAATTGAATATTGTGCGAATTAAATAAATGTACAAATATTTAAAATGCAATAAAATGTATTTATGTAAAATGTTTTGTATTTGATTTTTGCATGAGAAAAGTGATTTATTTAAGCCCTAAAAATAAGAGAAAAAGTATTATTATTTTTGAAAGGGTGAAACCCTAATTTTCAATTAAAATAAAATATATGTTCTATATTATTATTTTGTCCATTTTTTGTACAAGAAAATGATAAATAATATTATGTACAAATATTAAAAATTAAAATATGTGTTGAAAATGATTATTTATGACTATAAATAATATAATAAAAATGTATAATATTTTTAAATGTATTTACAATATATTTAAGAAAATAAAGTATATTATCCTAATAAACTATTTTTTTATGCAAAAAAATAATAGAAAAAATAAAATAAAATGCAAAAAACAAAGAAATTATTTTTCATGATTTTTATGATTCAGAAAAAATAAATAGAAGTATAAATATGAAAATGTAAAAAAAAATATGAAAAATATAAGAAAATAGTCAGGTGGTGCAAAAGTAATCCAGGAGGTGCAAAAAGTAAAAGCAAAAAGGCCAGGCGGGCCAAAAAGCCCAAGGCAGGTCATCCATGTCCTCCAGCCAAGCCTGCGCGCGCGTTTGCCTTCAAACCTGCAACTTGCTCATGCTTGCACAAAAACAAAAACCCACAACATAAAACATGTAGCATTTAATCTCACGATTCCAACCATATAAAATTTGTAATCTAACTCTAAAAGATCAGGGAGAATTTCATCAGCCCTAATTCGTGACCTAAAAAATCTAGGAACTTTCAAGCTTCAAATTCTCATGGCACAGTTAATATAAATGACAAGTATGCATATGTACAGCTTCACCATGTTATAGACTACATCTTTTCTTCACAAATCGTGGCTTGAGGATGCCTAAATAGAGAGATAGAGTTTTGAAAAATACCTCCTTCAGCTGGATTTGGATATGAAAATGCGGGGACTTTGAGTGAGGCCTGAGGATCGTGTGAGCTTCCTTGAACTTCCTTCAAGTTATTCCAATGCTTAGCTTGCTTTGTGGATGGCTGAAACTCTTTGCACAAGTCAAGTTGCAAGCTCCAAGTGTGAAAATGGAAATGGCTGAAATAGAGCTTACAGAAGCAGGGCAAGGGCTTGGATAGCTTTGGTAGGATATATGAAAGGTGTTCGAAGTGTCAAGCCACAAAACGCACGAGCCAAAAATGAAACGGCTATGGTTTTGCAGAAATTCGGTGTTTGGGCAGAAATATGGTGTTTTTGAGTTTTTGAGTGTTTCATATGTTAAGGATTCGTGTTCATCCTTGAAAAGAATTTGTATATTTGTATAGAATGATACAAAGTCCACTCCTTATCAGCTATACAAGTTCTGACCTCTTTTGTAACTTTTCTTGCATTTGAACAAAAGTGAAGTGACCAATGCAAACATGCTTGTACTGGCTGGCTTATGAGCTGCAGAGAGTTGGTATACATTGCTTGTGGCCTGTGGAAATTGTTTGCATCAAAGAGACAGGTCCAAGGCTCAAGATGGACAAAGTTGCAAAAGTTGCACTTTATGAAAATGACAATGTGAGCTTTATGCCTAAAATAGAATTACAACTTGTACAATGCTTCAAAAGTGAAAATAAAGCCTTTAACCTCTGAGTTTGAATTAATTATGGAGTGTAGAATGAGTTTAGGACCTGTAATGCAAGGTACAAGCATCATGGCTCTGATTTGCAACTTGATACTTTGTGAAAATGACATGAACAAAAGTGATAAAATGCCAATTTCTCTTCTTCGATTCTCCCTAACCACAAATGATCTTGGAGAGTTCTTTGACATTTTAGAAAGCTTGCAATATTCTCTACAATCCATCTTTGAAATGAATATTGAGATACCTCTTGGAACTAGGTGAAAAATGTCCATGAAGTTGGGTCAAAAACCTGCCTAAATTAGGGCAAATTTTCACTAAGTTATTTAGTTCATGGACCTATGTTCACAAATTCATAACTTGAGATCCAAACATCTTTTGGGAAAATTTTGTGAAGAAAAGTTGTAGATTTCATGGAGGATTAAAACTTTCATGTTGTAAGTTTTCTTTGAATCAAATTGCATCATGGTGAAAAAGTGGTGGAAAGTTGGGAAAAAATAAGAAAAGTTTCATACTTCGAAAAATTCTAAGTTATGTAATTTTTCAAATTCAAAACCCTAATTTTCAAAATTAGTTTTCTTGGTGAACAAGTTTCATATTTTGACATATCTTGATGAATTATGACCCTTGGAATTTGATTTTGACGAAAAAGTCAAAGTTTGACTTTTCAGTGTACAGTTGACTTTTGATCAGTTGACTGCAAAATTCATCTGTCAATCCAATGAACTTGTGATATTTTGAACCATGTGATTAGGTCAAGATGATGTCTTTGAACCCTTGAAATCATTTTTGAACCCAATTGGTCATTGGCTAGGTTAAAAATCAGAAATTGCCCTTTCTCAGTCAAAACCCTAATTTTGACCATTTTGCCCTTTTGATGATTTGATCAAATTTCTTGAGGAGTTGTGATCCAAACTTGATCAAATGGTACATATAAGTCTAAAATGTTGTTGTGGATCAAAATTTATGAAGTTTGACTGTAAATTGGCCATTTTTGACTTTTTCCCCAATACAACTGATTTTTAGGTCAATTGTCCAATTGACTGATAAAAAATGTGATTCAAGGCTTGAAACTTAACATGAGCAATCTTAGGGGTCCAAGATGGTGTATGAAAGTCACATGATGCATTGGTGATCCAAAAAGCTTTGTGCAAACTAAAACCCAAATTTTAGGTTATCAGTGCAATATGAGGTGTCTTGAGCTGAGCAAACCCTAATCTTGTCTTGAGTCCAAGAAGTCTTGTGATGAAAATATTGATAAATGAGAGGGAAAATTTTGGGTACAACATACTAATCTGATGGAAGCTCTGGTGGCTGCTCAGAATCATCCACCGAGTGTTCAACCTCAACCAACAAGGGCAAATACTGAAGTTCCGACTGTTCCCGTATCTGCTACTCCGTCTGTTGTTCAGAATCGCATGCCTCAAGGTTATCCATGGGGAATGCCAGATAATTTCACACCTGAAGGTTTCAATCATGGTCCTCAAGATACTCCAGTGGTTCAGACTATTGTTACTCCAGCACCTCCTGTTGTGCATGCTGCTCCTGATGCGCCTCCTTCAGTGAATATGGTTTCGTTTGTTAATGATGATGTGTGTCATCCTTTCCATCTAACAAGTGAAGACTTGGGTCTTTATGACAGAATGGATGATTTTCAAGAGCAGTTTGACAAGATGCAGAGTGAGATGAAGGCCCTCAGGGGAAAAGTGCTATTTGGGAAGAATGTGAATGCGTTATGCTTGGTCCCAAATGTTAAGATACCTGCTAAGTTCAAGGTCCCGGAATTTGAAAAGTACAAGGGAAACACTCGCCCTCGTGCTCATATGGTGATGTACATGATGAGAATGTCTACCCATACTGATGATCAGCGTCTGCTGATTCACTTTTTTCAGGATAGTTTGATCGGTACTGTGTTGAAGTGGTATATGAGTTTGGACAGGGATAATATCCATACTTTTAATGATTTGGGAGAAGAATTCATCAAAAAATAGAAGTACAACATGGACATGGCGCCTGACCATGATCAACTCAGGGCCATGGTTCAGAAAGACAGGGAATCGTTCATAGAGTATGCACAAAGATGGCGCGAGGTAGCCACCCAAGTGATTCCTCCCATGGAAGAGAAGGAGATGACTAAGATTTTCTTGAAAACGTTGGGTGTTTTCTACCACGAGAGGATGGTAGCAAGCGTGCCAAGTGACTTTACTGAGATGGTAGGAATGAGTATCCGCTAAGAAGAGGTTGTAAGAGAAGGCCGTTTGACGAAGAGTGAAGGATCCGGAGGTGTAAAGAAGCCATATTATGGGTTTAACAAGAAGAAAGAAGGAGATGCAAATGTTGTTATACAAGAGAGGAGGGTAAACGCTCCTTGAAGGAATTATCAGCGTCATCAGAAAGTCACCTCAGTTACTCCTGTTATGAATGCCGCTCCAACTACCGTTGCTTATCAGAGACCGTCCCAGCAGGGAAATCAAGGGTCTAATCAGAGAAGGGAGAGTTATGACCCTATTCCCATGAGCTATACAGAGTTATTACCAGCATTGATTCAGAAAAAGATGGTCCATACACAACCACCTCCCGCCGTACCGTCACCATTGCCTTGGTATTACAAGGCAGACCAAACATGTGCTTTTTGTCAAGGAGCACCAGGGCATAATGTTGAGAATTGTTATCTGTTGAAGAATGAGGTGCATAAATTGGTAAAGTCCGGTGTTCTATCTTTCAAGGACATGGGACCTAATGTGAAAGATAATCCTCTACCCAAGCATGGGGGAGTAAATGTTGTAAATATGGTGGCCGGTTGTCCAGGAGATTTCCGGATTTTTGACATTAATCTGGTTAGAGGAGATTTGGTGAAAATTCACGCAGACCTCTGAATTTAGCTATTATATGTATAACCATACCGATTGTGCTATTTGAAGTACAAACATACAGGGTTGCGAGAAGATAAAGGTTGATTTACTGGAGATGATGGATGAGGGCCTCATCCACATAATCAGGCCTAGGGTAGAGTATAAATAGGAAGTGAACATGGTTTCTGGATGTCCTTGTGAATTCAGAATTTTTGATGTGGAGTATATGAATGAGGACCTCCTGCAGTTGCATGATACCTTCTGCCATACGGCTGGTCAGGTGGAACACCAATATGGATCTTGCATAGTTTGCTGTCGAGACCCCCGAGGATGTTCAATCATGAAGAAAGGTGTTCAGTTGTTGTTAGACAATGGAACTATCAAGATCACAGGTCAGGGGGATGATTATCATGAATTTGATATGGTTGAGGTTTGTTTAAAAGAAGAAGAATCAGAGGAAGAGTATGCCTCCGCGGATGAGTATTTCTCTTCAGACGAAGATTTGTTTTCTAGAAATGACTTATTGATGACTGATTATGTTAAAGAAGGGGTAAACGTCATTGTATCTTGTTTCGGTGCACCAACCCATTTCAAAGTGGAGTATCATAGCAAGCTAGTTGTTACCCCATTGATAATTAGTTTGCCAGGTCCTATCCCCTACAAATTAGATAAGGTTGTACCTTACAAATACAACGCTACAATCTTAGAAGATGGAGTGGAAGTTCCCATCCATCCAATGCCTGATATTGGAAATATAGCTGAAAACAGCAGGGTGACCCGTAGCGGTCGTGTGTTTGTGCCGATTGTTCAGAGAGATGTTGCTGCTGGAAAGAAAGTTGCTGAGAATGATGAACCTAAGAATACTACAGGAGAGACTAGCGGAGCTACGCTAGAGAAAGAAGTGGATGATATGTTGAAGATAATTAAGATGAGCGACTACAGAATTGTAGATCAGCTACTACAAACTCCTTCAAAGATATCTATCTTAGCTTTGTTAATGAACTCCTCTGCTTATAAAGAATCCATGATGAAGGTACTGGACCAAGATTTTGTGGAGAGTGACATGCCAATAGATCAATTCAGCAGCGTAATTGGAAACATTACATCATGTAATAACTTGAGTTTCTGCGATGATGAATTACCAGATGAAGGGAGGAATCACAACCTGGCCCTCCACATATCTATGAACTGCAAGAATGATTCGCTATCCAATGTGCTAATTTATAATGGATCCTCTTTGAATGTTATACCGAGGAGTACTCTCATGATGTTGAAATATCAAGGAACGCCTATGCGCCTAAGTGGCATCATTGTGAAAGCATTTGATGGGTCAAGGAAATCTGTCATCGGTGAAGTGGACTTACCTATCCATATAGGACCACATTTGTTCCAGATAACCTCCCAGGTCATGGACATTATTCCCGCATATAGTTGTTTGCTAGGATGGCCATGGATACATGAGGCAGGGGCTGTCACTTCAACTTTACACCAGAAGCTGAAGTGTGTACGTAAAGGGAAAGTAGTGATCATAAATGGGGAGCAAGCATTGTTGATATCTCATTTGTCCTCTTTCAGTATTATAGAAGCACATGAAGCTGCTGTTGGAACCCAGTTCCAAGCCCTATCCATTGACAACATAAGGGGAAGTGAGAATTATATGGTCTCGCTAAAGGACGCACAACAGGTTATGCACAATGGTCCTAGTGCAGTTTGGGGACGAATTGTGGATCCACCCATGAACAAGAATAGAACTGGCTTGGGTTTCTCTTCTAAGAATAACAAAGGCGAAATTTTGAAGTCAAAATCTACTATGATCAGCTATCATAATGTTTTTCGCAGCAGAGGTTACCTCCATCCAACTGATTCTGGAATTAATGTTGTTGAGGATGATGAAGCAGAGTAGGAAATGTCGAATTATGTGACACATGGAGTCAGGATTTAGAACTGGGTCACCATTGATGTTCCCTCTTGCATACATGTTTCAAAGTAATTTGATTTGATTAATCTTTTTTTTGTCTTGAAAGGCTTTCACTCTGCCCAAGGTGGAAGTATTAATGTTGTAGGGCTTACCTGTTTGATGTGACTGTTAAGATCAGTAATAAAAGTTATCTTTGTTTCCCAAATTATGTCTTTATTTTTCTGCTTTTTCTTGGAAAATGGTAATTAAAAAAAACCCTTTCAAAATAAATAATAACTGAAATTCAATCTGCATGATCACTTGTTATGTGTGTCAGTTTCTAAATGCAATCACAAATCATATGTGCAGATTAATTAAAAAGCTCGTTGAATACAATGACCCTGCACCATCTCCCAACTTTGAATGTCCTGTGTTTGGGGCTGAAGAAGAAGACTATGATGAGATTCCAGAAGAGGTCTCACGGTTGCTTCAGCACGAGGAAAATACCATTCAGCCATATAAAGAGCCTTTGGAAGTGATCAATTTGGGTTCAGAAGAAGGTCCAAAGGAAGTCAAGATTGTAGCATCGTTGCATCCCGCTGTGAAAATAAGGTTGATTGAGTTGCTGAAAGAGTGTGTGGATATTTTTGCTTGGTCTTACCAAGACATGCCTAGTCTAAATACAGATATTTTCGAGCACCGTTTGCCGTTGAAGCCAGAGTGTCCGCCAATTAAACAAAAGTTCAGAAGAACTCACCCATATATGGTAGTAAAGATCAAAGAGGAGGTTCTAAAGAACATTAATTCTAGTTTTCTTGTGACGTCAGTGTATCCTCAATGGATTTCCAATATTGTCGCAGTACCAAAAAAAGACAGAAAAGTCCGCATGTGCGTAGATTACATAGATCTAAATAAAGCTAGTCCAAAAGATGATTTTCCATTGCCTCACATCAATATGTTAGTGGATAGCACAGCAAAATTCAAAGTATTCTCGTTCATGGATGAATTTTCCGGGTATAATCAAATAAAAATGGCTCTATAGGACATGGAAAAAACAAAGTTTATCACACCCTGGGGAACATTCTGTTATAGAGTGATGCCCTTCGGGTTGAAGAACGCTGGTGTAACGTACCAGAGGGCTATGACAACCCTATTCCATGATCTAATGCACAAGGAAATTGAAGTATATGTTGATGATATGATTGCCAAATCCCAAACTGAAGAAGGGCATATAGAAGATTTGTTGAAGTTGTTTCAGCGTTTGAGGAAGTACCACCTCCGCTTGAATCTAGATAAATGCACCTTCAATGTTCGATCGGGGAAGTTGTTAGGTTTCATTGATAGCCAGAAAGGAATTGAAGTTGGCCCTGATAAAGTCAAAGCAATTCAAGAAATGCCAGCACCAAGAACTGAAAAGCAAGTCAGAGGTTTCCTCGGGCGTTTGAAATATATTTCCAAATTCATTTCCCACATGATTGTAACATGTGAACCGATCTTTAAGTTGTTAAAGAAAGATCAAGGTTGTGCGTGGACGGATGACTTCCAAAGGGAATTTGAAAGTATTAAGGAATATCTGCTTGAACCTCCTATCTTGCTCCCTCCCGTAGAAGGAAGATCGTTGATTATGTATCTGACAGTGTTAGATAAATCCATGGGTTGTATTCTGGGACAATAGGATGAAACAGGGAAGAAGGAGTTCGCCATTTATTATCTCAGCAAAAAATTCACTGATTGTGAGTTGCAGTATTCCATGTTGGAAAAAACATGTTGTGATTTGGCCTGGGCGGTAAAACGTTTGTGGCAGTATATGTTGAATCGCACTACTTGGTTAATCTAAAAAATGGATCCAATTAAGTACATTTTTGAAAAACCTGCTCTTACTGGGAGAATTGCTCGCTGGCAGATGTTATTATTTGAATATGATATCGAATACTGCACTCAAAAATCTATTAAAAGCAGCTTGTTGGCAGATTATCTTGCTTACCAACCAGTGGAAGATCACCAGTTTGTAGAATATGAATTCCCCGATGAGGATGTGATGTTCTTGAAAGTGAAGGATTGTGATAAACCATTACCTGAGGAAGGTCCTGATCCTGAATCTCGTTGGAGTATGATATTTGATGGAGCTGTGAATGCTTATGGTAATGGAATTGGTGTTGTGATTGTCACTCCTCGTGGATCACACATTCCTTTTACTGTAAGGTTAACATTTGATTGCACTAATAATATGGAAGAATATGAGGCTTGCATCATGGGTCTCGAAGAAGCTATTGATCTCAGAATTAAAATTCTCGATGTGTATGGTGATTGAGCTTTGGTAATAAATCAGATTAAAGGAGAATGGGACACTCGTCACCCTGGCTTTATCCCTTACAAAGATTATGCTAGAAGATTACTACCATTCTTCAATAAAATTGAATTCCATCACATCCCTAGAGATGAAAATCAAATGGCGGATGCTCTGGCAACTCTGGCTTCTATGTACCAAGTGAATACTTGGAATGGTATACCTCGATTGCGGTTTCGACGGCTGGATAGGCCCGCTCATGTATTTACAACAGAGGAGGTAGCATATGAAAGACCCTGGTATTATGATATCAAGCATTTACTTCATACTCAGAAATACCTGATTGGTGCATCAAGGAAAGATAGAAAAACATTGAGAAGATTGGAAGGCAGTTTCTTCCTCAGTGAAAATGTGTTATACAAGAGAAATTATGACATGGTCTTGCTCAGATGCATGGATAGACACGAAGAAGACATGTTGATGCATGAGATTCATGAAGGTTCATTTGGAACTCATACTAATGGACATTCGATGGCTAAAAAGATGCTAAGGGAAGGTTACTAATGGTTGACAATGGAGTCTGACTGTTACAAATTTGCAAACAAGTGCCATAAATGCCAGATTTACACAGATAAGGTCCATGTGCCTCTAACACTCCTCAATGTGATTTCCTCACCGTGGCCTTTCTCTATGTGGGGTATTGACATGATTGGGATGATAGAACCCAAAGCTTCGAATGGTGTTTTATCTTGGTAGCAATTGATACTTCACCAAGTGGGTGGAGGTTGCTTCATGTGCCAATGTTACTAAGCAGGTGATTGTGCGCTTCATCAAGAATAATCTTATATGCCGGTATGATGTGCCGAGCAGAATCATAACTGACAATGGCTCGAATTTGAACAACAAGATGATGACAGAATTGTGTGAAGAATTCAAGATTGTCCATCACAATTCATCTCCATACAAGCCTAAGATGAATGGGGCTGTTGAAGCTGCTAATAAGAATATCAAGAGAATTATTCAGAAAATGGTTGTTACTTATAAGGATTGGCATGAAATGCTCCCTTTTGCTTTGCATGGATATCGAACATCTGTTCGCACTTCAATAGGAGCAACCCCGTTCTCCCTAGTGTATGGAAATGAAGTTGTACTCCCGGTCGAGGTATAGATTCCCTCGTTGCGTGTGATAATGGAAACCAAGCTGACGGAGGCTGAATGGGTTCAGAACAGGTTTGACCAATTTAATTTGATTGAGGAGAAAAGGATGACAGCCTTGTGTCATGGCCAGATATCTCAAAGAATAATGAAGAAAGATTTTGATAAAAATTTCAAACCTCGTGGATTCAGAGAAGGCGACCTCGTGCTCAGGAAGATCATGTCTTTCAACATTGATTCTAGGGGCAAGTGGACTCCAAATTTTGAAGGCCCGTATGTTATCAAGAAAGCCTTCTCTGGCGGTGCATTAATTCTTGAAACTATGGATGGCGAGGAGTTCCCACGTCCCATGAATGCTGATGCAGTCAAGAAATACTTCGCCTAAAGAAATAAAAGAACAGCTTGCTAAGTTGAAAACCCGAAAGGGCGGCTTAGGAAAAAAGGAGCGTCTCGTTAGACCTAAAACCCGAAAGGGCGTTCTAGGCAAAAATTAGAGACCTAAACAGAATAAATTTCCTGCTAAGCTGAAAACCTGCAAGGGCAGCTTAGGCAAAAGTTAGGGATTTTCTTGTAAAGTAACTACGTCAGACAAGACTTGATCGTTGAAGCAACAATCTTCTTGGATTCTCACCATACTTCAACAAAGGCTGCTGCTCAGGATTTCAAAAGTTGTTAGGGGGGATAGTGGTCATTGTATCTTAATGCATATTTTCCATTATGTATTACCATTTCCCAAACTTTGTAATCATTTATGGAGTCTCTCCATTCGCAGACTACCATTCTATTAATGAAATTCGAGCTTTTATACAATTCTTTGTGCTTCTTATTTTATTTAGCTTGCAAAGACTCCATTTATTACTGATAATAACTTTCAAAGCAAAGAGATTAAATAACAAAATTGATTTTTCAAAGAAAAAGATTTTTTACAATTTACTTTTAATTTGAGATTTGTGATGAAACAATGACAACAAAAATGGTGATCCCAGGAATGGACAAACTCCGATTGTTTTGAGAAGCTTTATTCCCCTCGGGAAGGTCTACTCGGGTTGTTTTCGCTGTATTGGGTTTATGGTTCCGGTATCCTCGGTCAAGTTTGGATTTATTTCTCCTTTTTCTAATTTTTCATGATGTGAAGTTTCAATCCGCATTTTTCTCCAGTAAAGTAGGCTTGAATTTCCCAGCGAAGTTTGGATGTTTCGGTGTCTGTCTGCTTTATTTGAGACTGGTCTTGAAATCTCCAGTAGGCATGTTACTTTTGAGAAAAAAACACTGGTTTCCCTGATGAAGCCTGAAGAAGGATGTTCTACCCCAGTATCTGTTTGATTTGTCTACCTCTGGATTATGTTTCTCCTTAGTAAAGTTAAAAGCAGGCAGTAGGTTTGGTTTCCGCAGTTGGCCTTTACCTTTATTGGAATTATCATCTTGGTTGAAGCTTAGCCGAGTGTTGTTAGTGCCCGAGGCAGTTTTGCCTGGTTGTTCCCCATGTTGTGTATCTGTTTTGTCAGCATGCACACGATGACACTCATACCTTCATACATGCATCGTGCATAGCTAAAATTGATAAATCATTGTTCATTGACATTTGTTAATATTTTTGTTGACATATTACCCTGTTTTGCAGATTTACGTCGCCCTCTCTTTAATAGAGTGTTGATTTTAAGTAGAAAACGTATATTCTTTCAATTTCCCTACTGAGTTTTCCCTCATGGAAAATTTTTGCTTTAGCTTTCCGGTATAGCTCCTTGTTTGGTTGGATTTGGTTTTCCCTCTTGAGTTTATTTCTCAAAGGATGTATTCTAGTTGACTGTTTCATTCCAGTTTATTTCTGGTTTGAATCTGTGGTTCCACGGTAATGTTATTTACTCTGGAGACTTTATCCCCTTAGAAAGAACATCATGGAATCTCCCCAGGAAGTCATACCTCTTGCCCCAAAATAGTCATCTCTTTTTACAACCCTCCGTGACAACAAGTAACAAGTCTCTTTATTTGAGACAACTTATATATTATCCTTTTCAGGCGGAGTTCCTTGGTTAAAGAAGAAGTTGTAACCCATTCTAGGAGAAATACCAGAATCTTGGGTAAACTTGTTATCTTTTTTCTATCTTCAGTGAACATTGATAGTTCATCGTCAATGAACAACCGTGATATGTTATTCTCTTTCTATCTTCAATGAAAGTTGGTAGACCATCGGTAGTGAATGTCGATGTTTTATATTTTGTCTTCCTTCAGTGAAAGTTGGTAGACCATCGACAGTGAACGTCGGTGTTTATTATATTTTTGCTACCCTCAGTGAACGTTGGTAGTTCATCGTCAATGAACGACGTTGATATTTTATATTCTCTTTCTACCTTCAGTGAAAGTATGTAGACCATCGGCAATGAACATCGGTGTTTGTTATTTGTTTTCTACCCTCAGTGAACGTTGGTAGTTCATCATCAGTGAACGGCAGTGATATTTTATATTCTCTGTCTACCTTCAGTGAAAGTTGGTAGACTATCGGCAGTGAATGTTGGTGTTTGTTATCTTTTTGCTACCCTTAGTGAACATTGGTAGTTCATCATCAGTGAACGGCAGTGATATGATATATTCTCTTTCTACCTTCAGTGAAAGTTGGTAGACCATCGGCAGTGAACGTCAGTGTTTGTTATCTTTTTGCTACCCTCGGTGAACGTTGGTAGTTCATCATCAATGAACGGTGGTGATATGATATATTCTCTTTCTACCTTCAGTGAAAGTTGGTAGACCATCGGCAGTGAACGTCGGTGTTTGTTATATTTTTGCTACCCTCAGTGAACGTTGGTAGTTCATCGTCAATGAACAACGGTGATATGATATATTCTCTTTCTACATTCAGTGAAAGTTGGTAGGACATTGGCAGTGAACGACAATGTTTGTTATCTTTCTCTCTGCCTTCAGTAAACATTGGTGGCTTCGCCTTCAGTATAAGTTGGTGTGTCCTTTGACCATCCTACCATCCTCTCTGATTCAGTTCTCTAGGTCCACCAGTGATTTATTTTCCTGGTGGGGGTGCTCCTTTGTTTCTTTATTATTGTTACATCCCCAGTGATACTTTTCATCTTTTTGGTCATGTTCATATGCATTCATATGCATAAGCATTTGCATGGCATCTTAGGGCCATAAATAGGGTTTGTTTTATATTTAAGTATCTTCGATCGCGTCGACACGAAGATTTTCAACCTTCGTATCTTCGGATAGAAGAAACTTAAATAAGGGCAGCTGTTGTACCCCAATTTTCCCCCCTAAGATCCCTTCAGCATACCATGTTGATTCACTCACAACAAGATCAAACTAGGATTCTTGGTTCCCCTCCCTACTTTGAGTTTTGCCCTTTTGAGGGATTACCAAACACCTTGACTTATGTTCCTTTTGTAATCATGAATATTGTTTTGCTTTCTTCATTTAACTAATAAAATGCAATGTTGGTTTGTCTTTCTTGTTATCCATGTAGGTGAAGGCAATGAGATTTAACAAGTTATCCCATGGGTTCATGAGTTTATTTCCATGCCCTAGTCAATATAGCTTGAGAAGTTCAAACCTCACCAATGGATTGGTTTTGGGAGAATTGGCATGGCAAGTTTGTTTTGGTTCATCACATTTCAAGGTTATTAGATTTGACTCAAAAGTACAAGGGGGTTGATTGGAGAAGTTGTCATGTTTGGACAAGGCCTTGTTCCTATTGGTCACAAGAGCATATTTCTCTTAAAATTCAAGACATGGAATTAGTTTTGGTGGCTATGAGTCTTCATTATCATCATCAACAACTTCTATTCACAAAGCAAAAATATTGGTACATAAAGTTTGTTCAAACTTGTCAAAGTTCCTCAAAGCATTTTCTTGATCTAGGAGCTAGGGTTTTTGAACTTTAAAGGAGTACATCTTTCTCACCTTTTGGTATTTTTGAGTGATTCCAAAGATATCCTCCTCTTCAAAGGGTTATCAATAAATCACTTCAAAACTTCCAAGGAGTTTTCATGTGGAAGGAACTTGGTGAAGAAGAAAGATTAGAAGTCATCCAGATGAATCCACAATTTTACATGAGTGACTTCAAATGGTCCTAACTTGATCAATTTTTATCACCTTGAGTCCATTCTTTTTCCATAATTATCTTTAATATGTGAACTTTATGCCTTCTTTTATGTGGAAAGTGGGAAAATGGATGGAAGTTACCTTAAATATGAAAAAGATTATAGGTCATTTCATGATTTTTGGCCAAATTCAACAAGTCATAACTTGCTCAATTTTTGGAGATTTTGAGTGGTTCAAGTTTCAAAATGTCATTCAGGATATCTACATCATTCCATCTTTTTTGGTCAAGAGCAAATTCCAAGTGGAAGGCCATGTTTGGATGCAAAAGATTATAGGTCATTTTGAAGAAGAATTTGAAATATTTCTAAGTATGGAAAGTTAACCCTTTTTCTTCAACTTTGAATCAATGCAACTTTCAGCTCAAGCATCCATTTGATTCCATTCTTTTTCCATTTCAAAGCTTGTAACCCCGTCTTTCCAAAGCATCAAGAATCATGCCTTGAGACCCCTTGAGCTGAGAATGCCATAGTTTCAAAAATGGTAACTAAGAATTGAAGTTTCCTTGCAAGTCAGAATTTGAATTTCATGTTACAACCTCTAAATCTTAAATTAACACGCGTTTTGGGTCTAAACATGATTAGCCAACTTTCCCAAATGGATTAGTGCATCAAAACGCAAGAATTGGATGAGTTTTGATGAAGTTTGGATCACACTTCACTCGTGCATCAGGTGTGCATGATTTCCCTCCAAAATGCATGACTCACTCTTCCTTTTGATCCCATTCGCTTCTCCTATAAATACATGAACTGTACCATTCAATTTCCCAAGCTTGGATAGCCAGAATCACCCTGCCAAACTTGCTCCATAACTCAATTTTCTGTAACTTCAAAATCCATTCTCGAGCCTTTTTCAATCCAAGTTTTCCATCAATTCACCTTCCTTGATCTTCCCTGAAGCTAACCACATAATTACATTTAAGAATCGTTCCCTATATTGCTCCATAGAAGTCCAGTTTCAGAGCTCTGCAACTCAACTTCAATAGGTAAATTCCTTCATCAATTCTTCAAAAATATGATATCATTGTCTTGCTCTCATTGCCTTGGTTCTAGTAGAAACACTTACTTTTTACTGGAAACACATTTTGCCCATGAAATTTCAAATCCCTTTTCAAAACCTTCCTTCCAAATTGCTTGAGCTACAGTTTATACAAATTTGGCGCGAGGGTGTGGTTGTCTTCATCTTGAAGAGATGAAGTGAATGGCATAGGTCTGAGCTTCTGATTTTACAGTTTGAGAGACCTGCAATTCGTGATTCCTGGAGGTTGAAGATGACCAACGTGTCATCTTCCAACCAATGAAGGTGCGCCATCTGTATTTTTCAAATCTGATTTAATTAATGATTCTGTACATTATTCACTAATGACCATGATATGCACAGCGCTCCAGATCCCTTGAATTTGATTACTAACATGTTTTTACTCTCATCCAATGGTCCACATATTTTACTTTTATTTTCTTTTTCTGATTTTTATATTTTAATTGTTTTAAATTTCAAAAAATCATAGAAAATTCATTTTTAGTCCAAAAAATCTTTAAAAATTATGAAAAATATTTTTGATTATTGTCTTTCTGATTTTTAATTTTTGACCATTTAATTTTATGTTTTGGTAATTTTTATAAATTTTACACTTATTTGATTTGTTTTAAATGTTTAAAAATATTTTTATACATTTTAAAATTCTGAAAAATTATTGAATGATCGAATGATATTGTGATAAATATTGGTGACCTTATTTTATTTTTGTTTCTAACTTTACTATTTTTTACCATTTTTTGTTTATTTTACCCATTTATTTTAATTTTAAAAATAGTTTCAGACTTTGAAAAATTACCAAAAAATTTGTAAAATTATTTGAGCCTTTTTCTGATTTTCTATGGTCTTACTTTTTATTTCTTGATTAATTTGAACATAGTTGATATTTTTCTCATTATTTTCTATTTTTAAAACATTTTTAAAATCCTTTTTGTGTATATTAAATGTGATATTATTTTGTGA
Source organism: Vicia faba (assembly GCA_948472305.1). Classification (NCBI taxonomy): domain Eukaryota; kingdom Viridiplantae; phylum Streptophyta; class Magnoliopsida; order Fabales; family Fabaceae; genus Vicia; species Vicia faba. The sequence goes on from OX451740.1 coordinate 1,114,563,473, forward strand.
CTATTTTCTGGCTGATCTTGGGTTAGATTTTGGATCATGAACTTTATTAACATCATTGGATCCATGGTGTTGAGTTTAGCTCCACAAAAATGGATGAATGATTTTAATAATAGTTTGATTGAAATTTAATTCAAATGTGGTTTGTGTATTTTTTCCCCATCCCTCTTCATCTCATCCCCTTCTTATTGCACTAGATATTGTTGGAGCATGATCTCTATATCATGTCTCAAAACAAATGGTGCATAAATTTCTATTGACCGGCCTCAAAATAGGTGCGAATTCTATATAAGTCAACTTACGATTGCTTAACATAGCGCTAAATTTTGTCCCGATTCGAATAAATGATCATTCGTGGCCCAAACTTATGATTGTAAGCCCAAGAATGTTAATTTGATCTCTTTGGTCCAATAACCTTGAGATTCATTATGTGGAGGCTTTGGTTCTACCAATCCTCTAATGGATCTACAACACCTTTGGTCAAAGCGGATCACTTAAACATCGTTGATCATTAAATGGTGCTTGTGAGAATTCTAAATGGATGATATACTTGACAAAAAGCAAATGCAACTTGTTGTGTGGAGGCTTTGGTTCTACCAATCTTCTAATGAGTTCCAAATGCAAGTTTCAAGATGGTCATCCAACTAACCACTAATTATTGACTTGTTTTACCTTATGCTTTTATTCTTTTTATGCTTTATGTACTATTTACTTTTAGCATTTACATTTCATGCCATTTTCATCTTTGCTCATTCGAGCATTTATTTTCTTGCCATTTTTACTTTGCTCACTTGAGCTTTTCTTTTCCATTCTTAAGATACTTAATAATCAACATAAACCCTAAAAAATATTTAATGGTACTTGGTCTATATGGTTACTATCCTTGGCATTATGGAGCATGAGACTTTTTTTGGACTTAGGATTAGAAACTTTGGCCTATCTTGGAGACCTTGTGATCTTATCTGATTATTTTGTCTGGAGTTCTTGAGGTTTACCTCAAGATATTGGGTTACTTGTTTGTTTTTGTGCAGGTTTTTGTGATTACATACTTTGTTTGTAATCTGGAATTCACCCGTATACAGCCGTTACTCTGCCCAATTTTTGTGAAGACTTAATACACTTGAAGTTTGGTTCTCTCAAAAGGTCTAGTATCTTTTCTTGCTTGGTTTCAATCCAAAGAATGGGAATTCTATCTTGGCTGGTAATGTCAAGTATTGGCTTTTTATTGGTTAGATGGTTCTTATCCCTAACTTTTACCTTATGCTTTAGGATAGTCTCCTCTTCTCCTCCCATCTTCTTTAATTTCAAAATATTCTCCCTCCTTTTGAAAAATCTTCTTGTTTTGAAACATGAACTATTTTCATAATAAACTTGGACTTAGGTCCATGTATTTTCAAAACATTTTCATAAATAAACTCCAACCAACTTAATAATACCTTGACATCTTTTTGTGAGAAGACTAAAAGTCAATCAATCTCATTCAAACCATTTTGCCACTTTGGCTTTTTACCTTTAAAATTTTCTCAAAAGATTAGACTCTTGTCAATCCTTGTAGTGATGCAAACAACTATACTTCTACAACATGTAGTGAAGAGAGATATTTTCCACTTGGGTGTTGAGTGAGGCATTGTTGATTTTGAAATCCAAGCCATATCCTCCACTTTGAGATGATGCAAATTCTCCTTTCTCATGATTGTGGGTAGTAAGTGTGTTTTCCACACGGACAATGACGATGATGTTTTATCTTATAATATTAACCAACACATTTGTGTTTTAAATTTTTGAAAGAGGAACTACGTGTACCCTGATCCCCTATTGAACGAAAGGTGGTACGTAGGCACTAAAGGTTCGCAACCGCGGCGGGTGCAAAAATTATAAAATAAATATATTTCTTTTCTCACCTCCATCATCCATTTATATACAACAGTTTTTATAGCCAAAGTATACAAATTTTACAAAGAGGCTCTTGCGGAGTACCGTAGATGTTTAGGGTGCTAATACCTTCCCTTTGCATAACCAACCCCCTTACCTTGAATCTTTCCCCCTTTTTTTGGGTTATTCACTCTTTTCCCATTCCTTTGGAAACAATAAAGCGTGGTGGCGATTTTTATTTTGATTTGTATAAAGTCTAGTCAATCCAATGGCTCAGTCTTAAACATTTCTACTGCTACACTCACATTAAATCGACTAAAGATTTGTTCTGATATTTCTCTCAATAGACCTTTTTCTGGCTCAGATTAAATCAACCAAATATTTATTCTAATAATTCTCTCAGTTAAAGATTTAAATACATATGCCGACTCAGATTAAATCGACCAAAGATTTATTCTGATACTTCTCGCAGTAGACCTTTTTCTGGCTCAAATTAAATCGAACAAACATTTATTCAGATACTTCTCTCAATTAAAGATTTAAAAACATCTGTTGGCTCAGATTAAATCGATCAAAGATTTATTCTGATACTTCTCTCAGTAGACCTTTTTTCTGGCTCAAATTAAATCATCCAAAGATTTATTCGGATACTTCTCTCAGTAGACCCTTTTCTGACTCAAATTAAATTGACCAAATATTTATTCTGATACTTCTTCAAGATACAGTCAAGCTTAGACTCATTCTGATACTTCTGTCAACAATTACCTCTTGATGGCATCTATAAGCCCATCTTCGACGATTTTCCGTCACCTCTCCAAATGGCATCTCTAAGCCCGTTCCCGATATAATCAACAAATGTTTTTACTTCGTGCACAGGCGAGTGCAAATTTTTGGGCACTTAAATGTTCAATCATCTTCCACCTTCAAGTCGCGAATGGAAGATAAACCAATATAACTTCTCAGGTTTAAGAAGATTAAACATGGGCAGCTGTTGTACCCCAAAATATTTCATCTCTATTCTCAAGACATTTCTCATAAAAGATCTCAAATACTCAAGAAGTTTCAAGGTATGATCAGATAAGCTCACCTCCTAGGAACTGAGCCTCCAAATCAGGGTTTTGGTTTTCTCAAGGACAATTGGACTTTTGATGCCCCAAGTGACTTTCATGGTTCATTATAGGTCTTCAATATTTCTCATTCCAAGTTTCAAGCCTCGCACCACAAATTTGCTCAATCAATTGCTCAGATGACTGAAAATCAGTTGTATCGGGTAAAAAGTAAATTATGGTTAATATCCATCAATTGATAAAGGGTTGATCATAATCCTCAAGAAAAGCATTCAAATCCTTAAAGGGGAAAATTGTAAAAATTAGGGTTTTGATTGAGAATGATTGATCATTAACTTTTGACCTATTACATGAACCAATGGCTTGAAGCATGATCTCAAGCATTCAAACACAACATGTTGACCTAATTTCATGGCTCAAATCATTTCTCAAGATTAATGGATTGATAGTTGAAATTTGATCAACTAATGAAAAGTCAACCGATACACAAAAAGTCAAACTTTGACTTTTTGGTCAACAATGAATTTCAAAGATTAAAATTCATCAAGACATTCAAAAATATCAAACTGGGTCAACAAGAATAAAGAAAGTCAAGAAAGTCCACAAAAAAAGTTAAAGTTTTCAATACTTAGAAAAATTCTAAGTGTTTTTAACCTTGAAAATTTCACTACTTCATGACAATTTTTCACCAAGATGCAAGATGATTCAAGGAAACTTTCAACATGAAAGTTGTAGATCTTGATGAATTATACAACTTTTTCCCTCAGGGTGGATGTCCAAAAAATTCTTAGATTTGAAGATATAGGCTCATGAAGTCATGACATTTTTCATAAAACACTTAGTGAAATTTTCGACAAGTTTGGGCAGATTTTTTACCTAACTTCTTGACCGATTTTCATATAGTTCCAAGTTTATTTAACCAAAGTGGTCATCATGAAGGTTGTAGAAAATGTTTCAAGCTTTCCAAAATGTCAAAGAACTTAAAGAGATCATTTTTGAGCTAGGAGAATCGAAGAGAAGAAGTTGGCATGATAAACTTGAATTACAAGACATTTTCATGAAGAACACATAACCTAATCCCATGGCTATGCTGAATAATCTTGCTTTGCAGGCCCTCTATCTTGAAAATAAATCCATAGTTAAATTTTTACACAAATGATTGAGCTATTATCCAAGTGTTTGAGCCATTGGCCAAGACAATTTCCCATTTTTGGCACAAAGTTATCATTTCCATTCTTGTAAAGCAAGCTTTATGCATAATTCAATGCATTGAGCCTCTCACTTGTTTCTTCTGATCACACTCCATTGTAAAGTGAAGAATAAGCCTCCCTTCACCCAACAAACTCAGAACATGCTTGCACTTGAACCTTGGAACTATGAAAATCCATTCAACTTGATTTCTCATTTTCAACCAAACCATAACATGTTATCTCAAAATTCTGGTTACTTTAAGATATCAAACCTCTTTCCTATAAATAGAGAGGTCATTTGCAACCTAACACACGAATTTATAATCCTTGAAGAACCCTCAAACTCCTTGAAACTTAGAACTTGCACCAAAAGATCTATTGTTGCAATTTCTGGCCAAAAGTTCCAAACTCACAATCCACTCGTGCGTTTTCCATCTAAATCATTCTTAAAGCTCCCTTACATAATATAACTCATCCCTATCTCTATTTCACAATTGTAACTCCATCTTCATCATCTCTTAAACTCAAAAACAGAGCTCTGTACATTGATTTCTCCAACATGATTCAGACACTTTCAATACAAAGTAAGAGTTGCATTAGCTTCCTAGGAGTCCAGTGAAGCTATCTAGATCGTCACCACACTTCCAAAAGTGCTCAAACTGCATACACAATTTCCAGTTTTGAGATAATTTTTCTCAACTTTGAACTCTCTCCACAAGCATCATTAATGGTTACTTTATGAATAAAAAATGTAGACATCATTGCTCTGAAGCTAACCATGCCCTTAGTTTTCATTTATGTTGCATGAGTGATGCAAATTTTTTGTTTGAACTTTCTGGAAAAAAAATTAGGTTTTTATTTAGTACCAGTAAAATTCTCATTCATCTTTGATTTATAGCTCATGAAATTTATATGGTTGACTTCGTATTGAAAAATGGAGCAAGTTTCATGTTTATACTTTTGCAAATGGTTGAGAAATGAGTGAGTTCAGAAATTCAAAAATGTAACAATGGGGATGTTGGCGCAAGGAAGAAGATGAAGTTACATTTAGGAATGAGTTTGTAATATATTTATTAGTTGTTGTTCTATAAAGGGATGAAACAGCCACCCCAATGGCAGAGAGAGTGCGCGTAAGGCATTACCCCATAGCGACCTGGGTTCGAGCCCCAATGGTACTCTTTTGTATTTTCTCACATATTTTTTGAAGATTTAGTGCACTTTGTTTCCTTGAGTCCATCACGCGCCATCATCTCATCACCATTAGATCAAATTCCAAGCAGATCAAGGGCTCATAATGGCAACACCATGATGTACTTTCAAAAGTTCAGCCACATGGGATCATGTACATGGCACCTGAGCCTCCTGACTTGGGCCTCCTTTCTTTTTTTTATGCTATCTTCATACTCCCTTTATTACTAAAAACGATCAGGCCCACATCATGTTTTATTTTATTGTTTTTTATGATTTCAAACAAAAACCATCTTGGGCCCAACCTTGTTACTACTTTTTACCATCCCTTTTACTTTTAAACACCCAGTCCATTTATTTTATATTTTCATTATTTTTATTTATTTATTTATTTCATTAAAATTAAAAAACACAAAAAATATATTTTTCTTAAATAATTTAATTGAAATATTTTATTTTATTTTTATTAAATTAAATTCTATTATTTTCTTTTACATTGTAAAAACATTTTCCAAATTAATACTAACAATCAAATTATTTTCTAAATAAATTACTTAGACTTAGGTTTTGTTTTCTTCTTACATTCAGTTGGCTTAGATTTTAGGTTTTGTTAAAAATTAATTAACTTATTTTGTAAATAATTAATCAGTTTAGTTAAGATTAATATTAAACCTTTCCATCAAATAAAACCCTAAAAAAGACAATTTCCTTTTCCTCTTCAATCCTTTCATTTTTGTACGTTCTATTATTATTCATGTACAATGATTTGTAATAGTAATTAGGACTTTATTTTATTCTCCCCTTATTCACAAAATTGTACTCCTCATTCCTGATGCATTCTAATAGCATAGGATATTTAAATTCCATAATTTATCACTTTCCTTATTATTTCTAGTAATTAGGGTTTGCATGGCAAGACTTAAAATCAAACATTAGACAACCCTAATTCAATACAAAATATATGAAATCAAAACACTTGCACACATGCACCTCTAGGATAACCCACCCTTGTTGTCTCGGATTTAAATAGTCATGTCCCTCGAACGTGGGATGTTTTAGCAAAGACCCTCGATTAAAAGATCATAGTCCCTCGATGACCCTTCAGATGTTGCCTTCGGTAAATGATCTTAGTCCCTTACAGCAATTACTAAAAACATCATATAAGTTCCCTTCTATGACTGTATGATGACCCACGCCCGTCCCTCACATCCAATGATATAGCTCTCTACCAATCAATGGTAAAATAGCACTATCTAAAGGAGAAGGAAAAGAACAAAGACTTTTTGAGTATGTAGATTGCATGTAATTGTTTGCTCACAAACAAAACCAATCTTTACACCTCACACTTTCAAAAGACTTTTCAAAACAAACACTTTGCATACATTCTCAACGATACGAGAATCATTGCAAAGTTTACCAAACTTAGGCGTTTTCAAAATATTTTCAAACTTACACAAACATAAAGCATTTCAAAGTGAGCTAGAAATTAAGAGCCCATAGATAACTACGGATGAAAAGGGTGCTAAAACCTTCCCTTTTCATAACATACCCCCCGAACTCAAGAAAATTCTCAAATGGTCTTTCATGTTCTTTTCACCCTTTTCTTTATTGGATAAAATAAAAGTCGGTAGCGACTCTTGCTATCTGTAATATTTGCAATTGATCAGTGCATTTTGATGCACAATTATCTGTGATTGTACTTAGGCATTTCCATGTTTTATTTTGCTTTTTTTTATGTTTTAATATGTTTTTCCAATTTATTTAATTTTTGTTTTAATTTGATTTTCGTACTTCATTTTCAGCATTTGCAGCTTTCGCAAAAACATTCATAACTGGAGCTACGAGAATTGGATCGAGGCGTTTGACCATACGTTGGATAGGTAAGAGAAAGGCCTACAACTTTCTAGTCGTGGCCAGAAGCTGATTCAGACTGTGGTAAGGTTGAAAAAGTCGTTGAAGTTGCAACTTTAGATTTATTTAAGTCATTTGTTTTGGGTCTGGGTTATGTTTTTGACCCAGTTGGGTCTTGACCCGAATTCTCTTGTGTGCACGTATACCTAGGAAGCCGTACACTATTGATTTTGACCTTTGATTATTGAGAAAAATTACTTTTGGCTTTTGTACGAATTTTCATGGAGAACTAATTCATCCTGACAATCTGCTGTATTCAGGTTCTGACACCTTGAGGTTATAATAATTCTAATTCAGCTTTTATTTCGTTCAATATTAATCTATGTTCTTGCATGCTTAATTCAAATTACATAGAGTATATTAATTTAATTTGATTGATTGTATGATCCTAACCATAGTCACGTCAATGTTTGCGTAATTTGTTACCGTGTCCGATTAATTAATGTTTGCTTAATTCATGAGGCTTAATTCTGTTTGCTTAATTCGGATAATAAGAACTTACATCACACTATTATCATTGCACTTGTCACTGAGTTTGTACTCGAATACGAATAAACAATCCGCTTAGGGAATTGGAATTACGATAGTCGATGATAGGTAGGAACCAAATCAGCAGATTGACTTTTCAGCTTATTTTGATAATCACTTATTTCGTGTAATAAATCGATCCTAAAACCACCCCCCCATTTGATTTCTATTAGTTAATAATAAAATCAAGAATCCTTGTGATACGACTCTAGCCATTGTCACTATACTGCATTTTACAAAATACTCATTTTTGATCTGTGTGCGACAGCGGATCAACGATCAAGCGCAAACACTCAAGCCAGTTCTCCCACTGTATTATAATGTTGACTATAGAGATTTAAATAGAGCAAGTCTTAAATATGATTTCTCATTTCCCCATATTGATATGTTAGTTGATAGTACATCAAAATTCAAAGTGTTCTCATTCATGGATGGATTTTCTGATACAACCAGATTAGGATGGATCTTGAGGATATGGAAAAAACAACGTTTATCACACCTTGAGGAACATTCTGTTACAGAGAGATGCCCTTCGAGTTGAAAAAACGCAAGTGCAACGTACCAGAGGGCTATAACAACCCTATTCCATGATCTGATGCATAAGGAAATTGAGGTATATGTTGATGATATGATCGCGAAATCTCAAACTGAGGAAGGGCACATAGAACACTTATTCAAATTGTTTCAGCGTTTGAGGAAGTATCGTCTCATCTTGAATCCAAATAAGTGTACTTTCGGTGTTTGTTCAGGAAATTTCTAGGTATCATTGTCAACCAAAAAGGAATTGAAGTTGATCCTAATAAAGTTAAGGAAATTCAAGAAATGCATGCACCAAGAACTTAAAAGCAAGTTGAGGCTTCCTTGGACGTTTGAATTACATTTCCATATTTATTTCCCATATGATTGCAACATGTGAACCAATCTTCAATTTGTTAAAGAAAGATCAAGGTTGTGTATGGACAGATGATTGCCAAAGGACATTTGAAATCATTAAAGAGTATCTGCTTGAGCCTTCTATCTTGTTCCTCCTGTTGAAGGAAGACCATTAATTATGTATCTGGTTGTGTTGAATAAATCCATGGGTTGTATTTTGGGACAACAAGATGAAACAGGAAGCAAATAATATGTCATTTATTATTTGAGCAAGAAGTTCACTGACTGTGAGTCAGGGTATTCTATGCTATAAAAAACATGTTGTGCTTTGGCCTGGGCGGCAAAGTGATTGCGGCAGTATATGTTGAAACACACTACTTGATTGATTTCCAAAATGGATCCAATTAAGTATATTTTTGAAGAGCCTCTCTTACTGGAAGAATTACGCGTTGGAAGATGTTGTTGTTTGAATATGATATAATGAATACCATACTCATAAGGCTATTAAAGGCAGTGTGTTGGCGGAGTACCTCGCTCACCAACCAGTTGACGTTTATCAGTTTATTAAATATGATTTCCCTTATGAGGATGTGATGTATTTGAAAGTGAAATATTGTGATGAACCTTTGCTTGAGGAAGGTCATGATCCTGAATCCAAGTGGGGTATGGTGTTTAATGGAGCGTTAAATGCTTACGGAAAATGAATTGGTGTCGTGATTATCACTCCCCATGGGTCACATGTCCCTTTTACTGTAAGGTTGACATTTGATTGTACCAATAACATGGCGGAGTATGAATCTTGTATCATGGGTCTTGAAGAGGCTATAGATCTCAAAATCAAAATTCTTGATGTATATGGTGATTTAGCTTTAGTAATAAATCAGATCAAAGGAGAATGGGAGACTCGTCACATTGGCTTGATTCCCTACAAAGATTATGCAAGAAGATTATTACCTTTCTTCAATAAATTTGAATTCCATCATATTCCCAGAGATGAGAATCATATGGCATATACTTTAGTCACTTTGGCTTCCACGTACCAAGTAAATGCTTGGAATAATGTACCTCAGATTACATTTCGACGTCTTGATAGACCAACTCATGTGTTTGCTATAGAGGGGACGTCAGATAAAAAACCTTGTTATTATGATATCAAGAAATTTCTCCAGACTCAGGAATATCTGGTTGGGCGTCAAATAAAGATAGAAAGACATTGAGAAGGTTGGCAGGTAGCTTTTTCCTCAATGAACATGTGTTATACAAGAGAAATTATGACAAGGTCTTGCTCATATGCGTGGATAGACACGAAGCGGACTTGTTGATGCATGAGATTAATGAAGGTTCCTTTGGTACCTATGCCAATGTACATTTTATGGAAAAGGAGATGCTTAGGGAAGGTTACTATTGGATGATAATGGAATCTAACTGTTACAAATTTGCAAATAAGTTCCATAAAGTTAGATCTATGCTGACAAGATTCATGTGCCTCCAACGCTTCTCAATATTATTTCTTCCCCATGGCCTTTTTCTATGTGGGGTATTGATATGATTGGAATGATTGAACCCAAGGCTTCTAATGGAATTCGTTTCATCTTAGTGGAAATTGACTACTTCACCAAGTGGGTGGAAGAAACTTCCTATGCTAATGTCACCAAATAGATGGCAGTACGTTTTATCAGGAACAATCTTATATGTCGATATGGTGTGCCAAGTAGGATTATCACTGATAACGGCTCAAATTTGGAAAATAAGATGGTGACAGAACTTTGTGAAGAATCCAATATTGTCCATCACAGTTCGTCTCCTTACAGGCCTAAGATGAATGGGGTTGTTGGAGCTGCTAATAAAAACATTAAGAAGATTATCCAGAAGATGGTCATTACCTATAAGGATTGGCATGTGATGCTCTCTTTTTCTTTGCATGAGTATCTTACATCCGTCCGTACTTCAACAGGGGCAACCATGTTCTCTCTTGTGTATGGTATGGAAGCAGTGCTCTCCGTTGAGGTTGAGATTCCCTCTTTGTGTGTAATAATGGAAACCAAGTTGTTAGAGGCTGAATGGGTCTAGAACAGGTTTGACCAGTTGAATTTAATTGAAGAAAATAGAATGACGGCCTTGTGTCATGGTCAGTTATATCATAAAATAATGAAGAAAGCTTTTGATAAGAAGGTCAATCCTCGTGAATTCAGAGAAGGCGACCTCGTATTCATAAAGATCATGTCTTTTAACGTTGATTCTAGGGGAAAGTGGACTCCCAATTATGAAGGTCCATATGTTCTCAAGAAAGCCTTCTCTGGCGGTGTATTGATTATTGAAACTATGGATGACGAGGAGTTCCCACGTCCCATGAATGTTGATGCAATCAAGAAATACTTCGCCTAAATAAATAAAAGAACAACTCTCTAAGTTGAAAACTCGAAAAGGTGGCTTAGGCAAAAAAGAGCGTCTCGGTAGACTGAAAACCCGAAAGGGTGGTCTAGACAAAAGTTAGAGACATAAATAGAATAAATTTTCCCGATAGGATGAAAACCCCCAAGGGCAACCTAGGATAAAGTTATGGATTTCCTGGCAAGTAACTGCGTCAAACAAGACTTGATCATTAAAGCAACAATCTTCTCAGATTCTCATCACACTTCAACTGAAGCCTGGGCTTAGGAGTTCAAGGTTGTTAGGGAGAATAGTGGTCATTGTGTTTCAATGTATCTTTTCCATGTATTTACCATTTTCAAAAACTTTTTAATCATCCATGGAGTCACGCCATTTGCGGACTACCATTCTATTAATAAAGTTTGAGCCTTTATCCAATTCTTTGTAGTTATTATTTTATTCTATTTACAAAAAAATTATTTATTATTGATAGTGATTTTCAAAACAAAAAGACTTAATACTAAAAACACGTTTTTGAAAAGAATTTGCAAATTACTTTTTACATCAATTTTGTGATTCAAGTGGGACAAAATTAGTGGTTCCAAGGATGAACGAACTCCGAAGTTTTGAAAAGATTCCCCAAGAAGTATTATCGGGTTACTCTTGTAGATATGCGCATGGTCCACATGTGATATGCGCATGGTCCCCTAGAATCGTGTTGTTCCCCAGGGATTTATTTACCTAGTCGAACTCTCTTTTAGGTTTGTTGGTTTCATTTTCTTCTTACCCGGTGGTGTTATGTGTCACCTATGGAGTTGGTAGTTTGGATTCATAATCATAAGCACTGCATGGCATCTTATGGCTAAAAACATAGTTTGTTTTGTATTTAAGTATCTTCAATCGCATTGAGACAAAGATTTTAACCTTCGTATCTCCGGATATAAGACAATTAAATAATGATGCAAGCTGATTCTGGAAGAACTTCTAACACAAGAGTTTTAGATCTCAATAAGACCTAAAATATTGCAGAACAGAACTTCTTCTAGAAATGCTGGGATTTCAAGTTATACATCTTCAAAGTCACGTCCCTGAAACTTAAACACTTAGTAAATTCTGAGCATTTTCAAATCACAATTTGTTTACAACTTCTGGGCCAGTTTTCACATAGGTTTAGTCATAAGTTGCAATACTAATTCAAAAAGAGCTTAAAAAGCATGTCCTAAAATTTCTGGAAAGTATGAGAACTCGCTCAGAACATGCTGGAGCAAAGAGATGCAAGGATCAGAAGTTGGATGTTTATTCTAAGTTGCGCTGATGCTGAACTTCTGGCCCAGAATTAAGCTATGATGCACAATCTCATAGCGCAGGATTTCTAGTTTGATAAATCTCATCATCATTTAATTCTCACAACCACTTTTGAGTTTTTATCCAAAGGATTTCCCCACGTGTCAGATAGAAGTACCATTGATGTCCTTGAAAAGAAAACTTTTGTACAAGTTTATGCTGGGCCCATGCTTTGTTTTTGCCTCTGAGGGTACTTTTCCTTAATTCATGCTTACAAATACAGCTTAGGCACCGCTAAAAGCTGCTAACCACCATACTTGTTTATCTTGCTTCAAGAAAAAGCCAGCATGCTAGAATGATGTTGGTACTTTTGACTTCTCCAAGCTATAAAGTTCTTTCCTATAAATTGAACTTCATTTGCAACTATGGGGGGACGGTCAAAAAAATTAAAAGGAGAAGCTTTGAAACCTTGCTAAAAATTCCAGAAATCCAAAACTGCAAACACAAATACAAAACCTGCTAGTTTTTTATTCTTGCATTCAAACTCCAATTACCCTCGAGTGTTTCTTGACCAAATGATCCATACACCACTCATAACCGAAGTTAAAGGTTGTTCCCGTCTGCTGAACACGTGAGGAAGTTGATCAGAACATTACAAGCAGTCAGAACCGGGCTCTAGTTCACAGGACCTTTTCCAGCTGCAAGGTAAGCTTCTGCTGACTCTCATCATATTACTTAGGCATTGTTAGATTTGCATGTCCAAAATAAAATGTAGACGTCGTGGCTTTGATTCTGTACATATTCACAGATTGCATGTATTTTAATCTAAGTAGAGAGAATTTCAGTTCAGAACTTCTTAAGGAAATTAGGATTTAGAATTAGAATTTGCAAAATTCATACTTGCTTCGGATGTACAGTTCTGATACTTTATATTTCTGAAACCATGATGGAACCTGTCATAACTTCTACGTGTGCATTTTCTGTTTTCGTTGAGAAATGACTAAGCTGCAGATGCTCTGACTGGCGTGGAGAAAGAGTTGGAATTTATCATCAAAGTTTACTTTATGATACATGTTTATGCTTTTGCTTCTAATACTGGATGTATGGCCACCCTAGTGGCAGAAAGCGTGCGCATAAGACATTAGTGCTAAGGGTCTTGGTTTCTAACCCCAGAAGCATATTTTTAGGTTTATTTATTGACATTTTTACCCATTTATCTGTCAGACGATACTCCTAGATCAAAACTTCTAGACAACCTTACCCAACAACATTATCACCTCACTCTCTCAAATACCCAGAACTTTTTACTTTCCAGTGATACATAAACTTCTAGGTTTCCAGCTACGCTATAGCATCTGAACCCCTCAACCTTAGAATTTTGTGTACCCAGGCCCAGAACTTCTGACCGTCCACTTTTTCACTAACACTTTCTCTTTTGCAGCAGATCAGAGTTAGAACTTCTGTTCCTTCTTTTTTCAGCAATGTGCTGATTCTGACTCCCTTTTCCTTCATTTATTTTATTTTTAGATTTTAAACAACCAAAAATACCAAAAATATTTCATATTCACATGTTTTATTTTATTACTTTGAGAGCAAAAAGATCAAAATATTTTTCTTAAGTAAAATTATTTCTTAACAAAAACAAAACAAGTCCATTTTAATTCTTGTACATTATTTCAATATGGTTGTAATAGATAATTAGGACTTTAATTTCTTGCAATCCCCATTCATAAATTTGTACCCCCATCCCCTAAAGCTTTGTAATAGCTTAGTATTTTTATTTTCTTCAATTTAATGCTTTATATATAAATGCTAGTAATTAGGGTGTGTATGGCAAGACATGAAATCAACCAATAGATAACCCTAATCTAGACTAAATGCATGAAAATCAAACACACTTGCACACTAGCACCCTTAGGGTAATCCCACTTTGTTACCTTTCGGAAAATAGTCATGTCCCTCGAATATGGGCGTTTTAGCAAAGACCCTCGATTAATGATCGTAGTCCCTCGATAATCCTTAATGTTGCCTTCGGTAAATTATCTAGTCCCTAAACGAAAATTGCAAAAACGTCCCATAGGTTGCCTTCTATTACTATATAAATGTCCTGCGCCGTCCCTTCACATCCAACGATGGGGTTTCTTACCAAATCAATGGTGACATAACAACATCCAAAGGAGAGGGAAAAGAATTTCTAAGACTTTTTTGAGTAGGTAGATTCGCTCTTAGTTGCTCGCTTGCTCACAACAACAAAATTTTATACACCAACACACTCATTTGAAACATTTTCAAAAGACACACACTCTGTATGCGTTCTTATAGAAACGAGAGCCATTACAAAGAAGACACCTTTTCAAACTCTCTTTCAAAAAACACATTCCACAAACACCTCTTTGAACTATTTTCGAAACAACACTTTGTATGCGTTCTTATAGAAATGAGAACCATTACAAAGACATTTTCAAAATACTTTCAAAAATCACACAAAGCATATTTTCAAACAAAAGCAAGTGATTAGCAAGTAACTAAGAGCCCATGGAAAACTATGGATGAAAATGGTACTAATACCTTCCCTTTTCATAATCTACCCCCCGAACTCAAGAAACAATCTCAAAGGTCTTTCCTGTGATTTTTCACCTTTCCTTTTGGATAAAAGAAAAGTCGGTGGCGACTCTTGCTAACCACAACATTTGTAATCAAACGCAAAACACCCAAGTCATTTCTCCCACCGTATCACAGATGTATTCCTATTAGCCATAATATCATGATTGATGTCTTCCTTTTGGTTATCATGTCCTGATCGATACCTCTCCTACGAATAATCGTGTCCTGATTAATGTATTCCTATTAGCCATCGTGCCCTGATTGATGTCTTCCTTTTGGTTATCATGTCCTGATCGATACCTCTCATGTGAATCATCGTGTCCTGATTGATGTATTCCTATTAGCCATTGTGTCCTCATTGATTTCGCCCTTTTGGTTATCATGTCCTAATTGATACCTCTCATGCGAATCATCGTGTCCCGATTGATGTATTCCTATTAGCCACTGTGTCCTGATCGATGTCTTCCTTTTGGTTATCGTGTCCTGATCGGTGTTTCCCTCTCAGTCACTGTGTCCTGATCGATGTATACCTTTCAATCATTATCCCATGATTTATGTTTTCCTCTCAGTCATCGTGTCCTGATCGATGTCCTCTGATGTCGTCGTGTACTGATCGACGTATACCTCCGGTTGAATCCCACCTCTTTTAATTCCTCAATCAACTACCTTTCAACGTTACCAAGATTAATATTACACTATCTCAAGTACTGCCATATTTGTTGAGATCTAATCTGGTAACTTTGAAAGAAACTCCAAAGAATCCTAACACAACCTCTCCTCACTACCATCCTAATGCTCGTTGTGCTTACCATTCAGAAAGTCCAGGCCATGATACCAACAACTGTTGGGCTTTGAAAAACAAGGTGCAAGACCTTCTTGAAGCCAAAGAAATTAAATTCGATGCTCCTGAGATCCCAAATGTTATCACCGCTCCTATGCCCAAGCACAGTCGTGGTGTTAACGTTGTCGAAGATGATATGTTTGTTACTGTTGTTGATGAACTTGTTACTCCTCTCCTGACCGTCAAGAAGAACCTATTGAAGGCTGGTTTATTTCCAGGCTGTGACGAAAGCTGCCAATTCTGTTCCTCCCTACCAGCTGGCTGTCATTTATTGAAAGCAGGTGTTTAACGCCTAATGGATGACAAAGAGATTTTGTTTGAGAAGACTCCCGTTTCAACTGTTTCTTACAATGATGTTTCAATAGTAACCATTTCTGCAAATTCTTCCAGGGTCTCCACCAAAAGACCCGTTAGGATTACATCAGTTCCTAAAGTGGCTCCACTAATAATTACTATGCCTAGACCAATCCCGTACTCATCAGATAAAACTGTCCCATGGAATTATGGGGGCGATGTCTACTACCACGGCGTTAAGTAGGATTGTTCGGCTGTTGAAGATTCAATTTTTGAGAAGGCTGACCCCGACATCAGTAACATTGCGGGAACCAGCAAGATAACCCGAAGTGGCAGAGTATTCTCCCCATAAAATTCTCCTCCGAAGACTTTTATCGATCCTGTGATCATCCCTGTTTCTGTTCCTGTTGACACTACTACTACTACAATTCCTACAGTTACACCTACTGATACTCCTACCACCGAGTCGACTGAGACTCGAGGCAAAGGCATTCTGGTTGAGCCTGTCTGGATGAAGGCACAGACAACATCTATCCCTGAGGCCTCCCAAAAGGAGATGGAAGAAATTTGGAAAATTATAAAGAGAAGCGACTATAACATAGTTGAACAGCTAGGGAAGACTCCGTCAAAGATCTCCATGCTGGCTTTATTGTTGTGCTCCGAGGCTCATGCGAAGGCCTTGGTGAAATTCCTTAAAACTGCACATGTACCACAGAAACCTCTACTGATCAGTTCCAAGACTGCGTGGCCAGTTTAACCGCTGACAATGGTTTAGGCTTTTCAGATGTTGACTTGAAACCTAGAGGGAGGAAGCACAACGCGGCATTTCATTTCTCTGTCGAATGCAGGGGCACAACTTTGTACCATGTCTTGGTTGATACCGGTTCATCTTTGAATGTGCTGCCTAAGAAGGCTCTTGATAGACTCGACTGTGAAGGTTTGACCTTAAAACCCAGCAATATAGTGGTATGGGCCTTTGACAGTTCAAAGAGAATGATGCATAGGGAGGTGGACATCCCCATAAAAGTTGGAACCCAAACCTTTTATTCAACTTTTTACATGATGGACATTCGCCATTCCTACTCCTGCCTATTGGACCGACCATGGATTCACAACGCTGGTGTCGTTACCTCTACATTAAATCAAATGCTGAAATATCACACTAAGGGGAAAATCATTACCGTCCATGGAGAAGAGGAATATATGGTCAGTCACTTAAACTCCTTCAGATACGTGGAATTGGATGGTGAATTCATTGAAACTCCATTTCAACACTTCGAGGAAGTCTCACAAACCGTGGCAGTAACCAAGACTGTTTCCCAAGTCCCGAAGATTACGGGGCCTCCGCTAAATATGTCGTCTTTGAAATATTCCAAGGTAGTGATCGAAGAAGATGGGTGTACTATTTGGGGCCAACTCCCAGATATCCCATACAAGTCTGATAAATTTGGTTTGGGTTTAACTTCAGGAGCCCAGAAAGTTGTATGTCGTGCTTGTGTCGTGGTACCACCCTTGAAGATCAGCAACCACAGAGTCAACACAATGGAGGATGATGAGGACAGCTACGACCTGGAGGAATGGATTTTCCCAACTGTCAATGAAGGACTCAGCAACTGGGAAGCTAAAGATTATGTCCCAATTACTTTTATCCAACAGTAATTGTATTTAAATTTTGTCGAACGTGTAATAATTAAACAACTTAGACTTTTAAAACCTTGTGTCTTACCCGAGGCACAACGGTCCATTTGTAAGAGTTGTTACCTCATTTTCATATGTCATCAATGAATCATGGACGTTTTTGCATACAAAATTTGTGCTCTTTGTCTTTCTTTTTTAAATTTTTATTGCTTTCAAAGATAGCTATACTCTTACACACACTCACATTCAAAATGCAGATCTACATGAATTCTGGATCCCATGGGTAACGATTCTGCTATGGCTTTCTGTGACTCTAAAAATCTAATCTACAAGGCCGGAGATGAAGGTGAGGAAGATTGTGAAGTGCCAGGGGAATTAGCCAGGTTACTACAACAGGAAGAGAGGATTATACAGCCCCAGGAAGAACCAGTGGACACAATTAACCTAGGTACCAAAGAGGACAAGAAAGAAGCCAAGGTGGGTGCCAATCTGGAACCCAGTGTCAAGAAGTGTTTGATTCAGTTGCTACATGATTATGTCGAGGTCTATTCCTGGTCGTACAAAGACATGACAGGATTAGATGCTGATATTGTGGTGCATCGTCTACCAACAAAAGAAGACTACCCTCCGGTAAAACAAAAGGTTTGTCGCATGCGACCAGACATGTCAGAAAAGATTAAGGCTAAAGTCATGAAACAATTCAACATCAGATTCTTGGTCGTCACCTCCTATCCGCGATGGGTCGCAAATGTTGTTCCCGTGCCTAAAAAGGACGGAAAAGTGCGAATGTGCGTGGACTACAGAGATTTGAATAGGGAAAGGCCTAAGGATGATTTCCCACTTCCCCACATCGATATTTTTGTTGACAATACAACACAACATAAGGTGTTTTCCTTCATGGATGGTTTCTCAGGTTACAATCAAATCAAAATGGCGCCTGAGGACATGGAGAAAATAACCTTTGTCACACAATGAGGCACTTTCTGTTATAAGGTTATTCCATTCGGGTTGAAGAATGTTTGGGAAACCTATCAGCGTGCCATGGTAGCTCTATTTCACGACATGATACATCACGAAATAGAGGTCTATGTGGACGACATGATAGCCAGATATCAAACTGAAGAGGAACATCTTGACCATTTACAGAAACTCTTTGAGAGACTAAAGAAATAAAAGCTAAGGTTGAACCCGAATAAATGCACATTTGGGGTGAGGTCTGGTAAACTCCTAGGCTTTGTCGTCAGCGGTAAAGGTATCGAAGTGGATCCTACCAAGTTGCAAGCGATACAAGAAATGCCTGCTCCTCGTATCGAGAAGGAAGTAAGAGGATTCTTGGGACGTTTAAACTACATTGCCAGATTCATTTCTCACTTAACAGCTACTTGTCAACCGATCTTTAAATTACTGAAGAAAGATCAAGTAGTAAAATGGAATGATGAATGCCAAAATGCCTTCGACAAGATCAAAGAGTATCTGCAAGAGCCTCATGTTTTTATGCCACCAGTCGAGGGAAGACCCTTGATCATGTATCTAACTGTTTTGGAAAATTCGATGGGGTGTGTGTTAGGGAAGCATGACGAGTCTGGCCGAAAAGAGCATGTTATTTATTACCTGAGCAAAAAGTTTACCGATTGTGAAACAAGATACTCACTGCTCGAGAAAACTTGCGGTGTTCTGGCATGGGCTACTCGTCGGCTAAGACAGTATATGATGACCCATACTACCTTATTGATATCCAAGATGGATCCAATAGAATACATATTCGAGAAACCTGCCCTCTCTTGGAGAATAGCAAGATGGCAGATGATCCTGACAGAGTATGACATTCAGTATACTATCCAAAAGGAAATAAAGGGAAGTGTACTATCCGATCACCTTTATCATCAAGCTGTGGATGACTACCAGTCCATGAAGTTTGAATTCCCAGATGAAGACATCATGATGGTAAACAACTGTGAAGAATTCAGACCATATGACGGACCTGAACAAGGATCCTGATGGACCCTGGTTTTTGATGGGGGCGTCCAATGCACTCGGCAATGGCATAGGTGTTGTACTCATATCCCCTGAAGGATGTCACACTCCCTTCACGGCAAGACTTTGTTTCAACTGTACAAATAACATGGCAGAATACGAAGCGTGCATTTTTGGTCTCAAAGCTGCCATAGATTTGGGGATAAAGTCCTTAAGTGTATTCGGAGATTCAACCTTGGTCATCAGCCAGATCAAAGGAGAATGGGACACGAAGCACCCTAACCTCATCCCCTACAAAGAACATGTGTTGACATTAATCCCACATTTTGAGAAGATTACCTTCGAGCATTTCCCGCGAGAAGAAAATCATCTAGTAGACGCGCTAGCCACAATGTCATCCATGTTTAAACTCAAATGGGATAATGAGGCTCCCGAGATCACCATTGAACCAATGGATGAACCAGCTCACTGTCACGAGATCAATATTGAAGAAGTAGTGGACCGACCTTGGTTCCACGAAGTCAAGAGGTATCTCGAGGCACAAGAGTATCCTGAAGGAGCTTCAGTCAATGATAAGAAGTTCTTAAGGAGATTCTTTGCTAAGTTCTTCCTTAGTAATGGCATCCTCTACAAACGCAACCATGACTCTATATTGCTTCGTTACGTGGACAAGGTTGAAGCTGAAAAGATCATGGTTGATCTACATGAAGGCACTTTTGGAACCCATTCCAGTGGGCATACGATGGCAAAGAAAATCCTACGGGCAGGTTATTACTGGTCTATCGTGGAAGCAGATTTCTATCAGCACTCTCGAACTTGTCATAAGTTTCAGATCTATGCTGACAAAGTGCATATACCTCTAGTTCCTCTGAATGTCCTGACTGCTCCCTGGCCATTTGCGATGTGGGGCATTGATATGATTGGAGAAATCAAGCCCACAGCCTCTAATGGGCACCGCTTCATCTTGGTGGACATTGAATATTTCACAAAGTGAGTTGAGGCAGCTTCTTTCGCTTCCGTCACCAAAAATGTCGTTGCCCGGTTCATCAAACAAAATCTCATCTGTCGGTATGGTATCCCAGAGAGGATCATCACAGAAAATGGTACGAATCTCAATATTACTATGATCATCGCACTGTATACGTAATTCAAGATCCAGCACCATAATTCTTCTCTTTACCAGCCAAAGATGAATGGTGTTGTCGAAGCCGCAAATAAGAACATTAAGAAGATCATACAGAAAATGACAATAACCTACAAATACTGGCATGAGATGCTACCATTCGCTCTGCACGGTTACCGTACCACGACGTGCATATCAACTAGAGCAACACCTTACTCTCTGGTATACGACATGGAGGTTGTCTTGCCTATTGAGGTCTAGATCCCCTCTCTGAGAATTATGAAGCATGCATGGCTGAATGAAGACGATTGGATCCAAACTCGACTTAATCAACTGAACTTGATTAACGAGAAAATGCTTATTGTTGCCTGTCATGGTCAAATGTATCAAAATGGATGATCAAGGATTTCAACAAAAAGGTTAGACGCCAAGTGTATCAAGTCGGGGAGTTGGTGATCAAGTGCATCATACTGCCGTAGGGTGATCCCAGAGGCAAATGGACTCCTACATATGAAGGACCGCTTATGATCAAAAGCATATTCTCTGATGGAGAAATGATCTTAACCACTATTCATGGTGACGACCTGCCGCACCCTGTGAACACAGACATAGTCAAAAGATACTACGCATAAGACTCCCGCTAGGTTGACACACCTAGGAAAAACAAGGGCATCCCAGTGAACCAAAAAAAGGGGTTCGGGCAAAAATTAGGGATAAAACAAAAAATCTGTACACCCGGCAAGTTGAAAACCCGAAAGGGCGACTTGGGCAAAAAAGGGTATCTCGGTGGACTGAAAACCCGAAAGGGAGGTCGAGGAAAAAGTTAGGGAATTAAGGCGTACGACTATGTCCCGTTTGGATCACCTTACAGATAACCTTTGGCTTCGACTGACAAACTCAACGGGTCTAATCAATTCAATCAACTTCGAACAAGGCAGCAAGTGGACAAGATGCTCAGAGACACAAAGGCTATAGCAGAATGGGAACCCCACAGGATTATTGCACATAGCTATCTTTTCTTTGTATCAAATTTTTTACGATGACATTCCCTTACAAGAATGTTTGTCTCATTGTACAAAAATAGGTGTTCAAGTTAATACAAAGATACTCCTTTGAAAGTGCAAAACTATCTGTTATTTTCTTTATTCTTGTGTTTTGTTTACAAAAACGTCTAATGATTTATTTTTGAACATATGCATTTAAATATAACTACTGTTTACAAATGAACAAAAAGGAAAAAAAATAGAAAGGCAATCGCTAATGGCTTTAAGAAATAGGATAATATCTTTAAACTATTCCATAAAATCCCCCACAGTGTGCAGCTTAATCCCCAGCGGAACAAAACTTCCAGTTATCACTCCCTGGTAGAAGTCGCCAAATTTCTCAGGATTCCCCAACAGGATTTCACAAGAAATACACGGCGTTTCCCTTACAATCGAGTTTATCTCTCTACCAAATAGAAGTTCATCAACTCATCATCACTTCAAAGCATGAATACTTACACTCCACGTCCCCAACAGCAGTCAGGGATTTATTTTCCCTAATCCAACAGTGTTATAGCAGCATAGCTTACATGCCCATACATCGCATCCATACGTCATGACATTGACAACACGAACGCATACAACATAATCTCATTCATTTGAGAACATCATTATACAATGCATTTCATACATCATGACATTGCATATAACTAATCTTTCATCTCTTCAGGAAAGATCAGTCAGCCGATGGCTATCATCGACAATTTACAAAAAGGTCAGAGATTGATACCTGAAACAAGCTGGGACAATTATCTACACGACCAGCTGAACATTCAGATACAGTTCAGGTACGCTCCAGACAAGGACGCCATTCTGATACTCATTCGGATTCAGATTTCAGATATAGTTCAGATACGCTCCAGACACGGACGCCATTCTGATACTCATTTAGATTCAGCTTTCAGATAAAATTCAGATACGCTCCAGACACGTACGCCATTCTAATACTCTTTCAGATTCAGCTTTCAGATACAGTTCAGATACGCTCCAGACACAAACTCCATTCTGATACTTATTCAGATTCAGCTTTCAGATACAATTAAGATACGCTCCAGACACGGACGCCATTCTGATACTCATTCAGATTCAGCTTTCAGATACAATTCAGATACGCTCCAGACACAGACGCCATTCTGATACTCATTCAGATTCAGCTTTCAGATACAGTTCAGATATGCTCCAGATACATATCAAGAATCATATTTCATCAAGGCATGAAGTTTGTTTCATCAGGAAAATCATAAGTCAAGATTCATGTTGAAAAAAATTAAAATTCTAAATACTTAGAATTTTTCTAAGTGTTTAAGAAATATGACAAGCTCAGAACTTCTGGCCAGATTTTCACCATGATGCAAGCTGATTCTGGAAGAACTTCTAACACACGAATTTTAGATCTCAATAAGACCTAAAATATTGAAAAACAGAACTTCTTCTAGAAATGATGGGATTTCAAGTTATACATCTTCAAAGTCACGTCCCTAAAACTTAAACACTTAGTAAATTCGGAGCATTTTCAAATAAGAATTTGTTTACAACTTCTGGGCCAGTTTTCACATAGGTTCAGCCAGAAGTTGCAAGAGTAATTCAAAAATGGCTTACAAAGCATGTCATAAGCTTTCTGGAAAGTCTGAGAACACGCTCAGAACATGCTGGAGCAAAGAGATACAAGGATCAGAAGTTGGATGTTTGTTCTAAGTTGCGTTGATGCTGAACTTCTGGCCCAGAATTAAGCTATGATGCACAATCTCATAGCGCATGATTACTGGTTTGATAAATCTCATCATCATTTAATGCTCACAACAACTTTTGAGTTTTTATCCAAAGGATTTCCCCACATGTGAGATAGAAGTACCATTGTTGTCCTTGAAAAGCAAACTTTTGTACAAGTTTATGTTGGGCCCATGCTTTGTTTTTGCCTCTGAGGGTACTTTTCCTTAATTCATGCTTACAAATCCAGCTTAGGCGCGACTAAAAGCTGCTAACCACAATACTTGTTTATCTTGCTTCAAGAACAAGCCAGCACGCTAGCATGATGTTGGTATTTTTGAATTCTCCAAGCTACAAAGTTCTTGCCTACAAATTGAACTTCATTTGCAACTATGGGGGGCCGATCAGAAAAATTAAAAGGAGAAGCTTTGAAACCTTGCTAAAAACTCTAGAAATCTGAAACTGCAAACAAAAATACAAAAACTGCTAGTTTTTTATTATTGCATTCAAACTACAATTTCCCTCAAGTGTTTCTTGACCAAATCATCCATACACCATTCATAACCCAAGTTAAAGGTTGTTCCCGTCTGCTGAGCACGTGAGGAAGCTGATCAGAACATTACAAGCAGTCAGAACCAGGCTCCAGTTCACATGACCTTTTCCAGCTGCAAGGTAAGCTTCTGCTGACTCTCATCATATTACTTAGGCATTGTTACATTTGCATGTCCAAAATACAATGTAGACATCCTGGCTTTGATTCTGTACATATTCACAGATTGCATGTATTTTCATCTAAGTAGAGAGAATTTCAGTTTAGAACTTCTTGAGGAAATTAGGATTTATAATTATGATTAGAAAAATTCATACTTGCTTTTGATGTACAGTTATGATACTTTATATTTCTGAAACCATGATGGAACCTGCCATAACTTCTATGTGTGCATTTTCTATTTTCGTTGAGAAATGACTAAGCTGCAGATGCTCTGACTGGCATGGAGAAAGATTTTGAATTTATCATCAAAGTTTACTTTATGATACATGTTTATGCTTTTGCTTCTAATACCGGATGTACGGCCACCCCAGTGGCGGAAAGCGTGCGCATAAGAAATTAGTGCTAAGGGTCCTAGTTTCTAACCCCAGAACCATCTTTTTAGGTTTATTTATTGACATTTTTACCCATTTATCTGTCAGACGATACTCCTAGATCAGAACTTCTAGACAACCTTACCCAACAGCATTATCACCTCATTCTCTCAAATACCCAGAACTTATGACTTGCCAGTGATACATAAACTTCTAGGTTTCCAGCTACGTTATAGCTTCTGAACCCCTCAACCTCAGAATTTGGTGTACCCAGCCCCAGAACTTCTGACCCTCCACTTTCTCACTAACACTTTCTCTTTTGTAGCAGATCAGAGTCAGAACTTCTGTTCCTTCTCATTTCATCAACGTGGTGATTCTGACTCCCTTTTCCCTCATTTATTTTATTTTTAGCTTTTAAACAACCAAAAACACCAAAAACATTTCATATTCACATGTTTTATTTTATTTCTTTAAGAGCAAAAAGATCAAAATATTTTCTTAAGTAAAATTATTTCTTAACAAAAACAAAACAAGTCCATTTTAATTCTTGTACATTATTTCAATATGGTTGTAATAGATAATTAGGACTTTAATTTCTAGCAATCCCCATTAATAAATTTGTACCCCCATCCCCTAAAGCTTTGTAATAGCTTAGTATTTTTATTTTCTGCAATTTAATGCTTTATATATAAATACTATTAATTAGGGTGTGTATGATAAGACATGAAATCAACCAATAGATAACCCTAATCAAGACTAAATGCATGAAAATCAAACACACTTGCACACTAGCACCCTTAGGTTAATCCCACTTTGTTGCCTTTCGGAAAATAGTCATGTCCCTCGAATATGGGCATTTTAGCAAAGACCCTCGATAAAATATTGTAGTCCCTTGATAATCCTTAATGTTACCTTTAGTAAATGATCTAACCCCTAAACGAAAATTGCTAAAACGTCCCATACGTTTCCTTCTATGACTATACAAATGTCCCGCGCCGTCCCTTCACACCCAACGATGGGGCTTCTTACCAAATAAATGGTGAGATAGCAACATCTAAAGAAGAGGGAAAAGAACATCTAAGACTTTTTTAAGTAGGTAAATTCGCTCCTAGTTGCTCGCTTGCTCACAACAAAAACATTTTATACACCAACACACTCATTTGAAACATTTTCAAAATACAAACACTTTGTATGCGGTCTTATAGAAACGAGAGCCATTACAAAGAATTCACCTTTTCAAAATTTCTTTCAAAAAACACATTACACAAACACCTATTTGAACTATTTTCGAAACAACACTTTGTATGCGTTCTTATAGAAACGAGAACCATTACAAAGACATTTAGAAAATACTTTCAAAAATCACACAAAGCACATTTTCAAACAAAAGCAAGTGATTTAGCAAGTAACTAAGAGTCCATGGAAAACAATGGATGAAAAGGGTGCTAATACCTTCCCTTTTCATAATCTACCCCCTGAACTCAAGAAACAATCTCAAAGGTATTTCTTTTGATTTTTCACATTTCCTTTTGGATAAAAGAAAAGTCGGTGGTGACTCTTGCTAACCGCAACATTTGCAATCAAATGCAAAACACCCAAGTCAGTTCTCCCACCGTATCACAGATGTATTCCTATTAGCCATTGTGTCCTGATCGATGTCTTCCTTTTGGTTATCATGTCCTGATCGATACCCTTCCTACGAATAATCGTGTCCTGATTAATGTATTCCTATTAGCCATCGTGTCCTGATCGATGTCTTCCTTTTGGTTATCGTGTCCTGATCAATACCTCTCATGTGAATCATCGTGTCCTGATCGATGTATTCCTATTAGCCACCGTGTCTTGATTGATGTCTCCATTTTGGTTATAGTATCCTAATTGATACCTCTCATGCGAATCATCGTGTCCCAATCGATGTATTCCTATTAGCCACTGTGTCCTGATCGATGTCTTCCTTTTGGTTATCGTGTCCTGATCGGTGTTTCCCTCTCAGTCACTGTGTCCTGATCGATGTATACCTTTCAATCATTATCCCATGATTTATGTTTTCCTCTCAGTCATCGTGTCCTGATCGATGTCCTCTGATGTCGTCGTGTACTGATCGACGTATACCTCCGGTTGAATCCCACCTCTTTTAATTCCTCAATCAACTACCTTTCAACGTTACCAAGATTAATATTACACTATCTCAAGTACTGCCATATTTGTTGAGATCTAATCTGGTAACTTTGAAAGAAACTCCAAAGAATCCTAACACAACCTCTCCTCACTACAATCATCATGCCTTGATCTATGTTTTCCTATCATTCATCATGTCCTGATTGATGTCCTGTGATGTCGTCGTGTTCTGATCAATGTATACCTCCGATTTTGTCCCGCCTCTTTTAATTCATCAGTGGACGTTGCAAAATAATACTCATTACCACCATCTTTCAGAACAAATTTTCGGCATTGATATTTAATCATCTTCTACCTTGAACTTCCGAAAGGCATGCGCCAATCGTACTTTCAGGTTTAAGACGATTAAATAGGGTCATCTATAATACCCCTAATTTGTCCTACCTTTTCAATTTTATCTTGTTTTTATGCATTTTGCGCTTCTCATTCCATCTGTATACCCTCCATTAGGTCATTTAACACATCATGCATCACTAATCAAATAATTTGGAATGGAATCAAGGTATTTGATCAACATAATAAAGCTCTTATAGTTTTTCAACGCATGTTTGAGTTGTGGAAGATTTGGGTGTTTTCGGTGAATTTAAAATAGTGCGAATTGGAAAAGTGTTTTGTTTGATCTGAGTTTAAAAATTCACATCTCCGGCTTGGAATGGTGTTTTGGGTTGATTATTGAGGTTTTGAAACCGTCTCAATTTTCTCTTCAATTTTCATGTTCGGACCAAAAGCTAACTCTTAAAGGAAAGTCTCCGAATATGCGGTTCTTTTGGAAGTTATATGGTGGAAAATACAAAGAAAAAGGTGCTAAAGTGCATTTTTGGCGCACTAAAAAATTCATAACTCGAAGACCGTTAATCTTTTTACACCCGTTCCGGTGGACAAAATTCCGTCTTGATATCTTCTACATTTTATGTCTCACGGCCGGAAATCAGTTCTACTCAGAGAGTCTTCGAATATATGAATTTATCAAATATGTTTGCACAAGAAAATTGTGACAAATGTTCACCTGCTTCATCTTCAGAAAATCAAAACTCGGTCGATTCTTATTGTATCGATCTGGGTGCGGTGGCATTGGTTCAAAAATTAAGTTGGCTAAATATTGCTTTCAGCTTTCCAATGCGAATGCCTTTGTTTTTTGTACAAAACGCGCGCAACGCATTTGAAAATCCTGAACCGAGAAATATTTGCATCTGAGACAAAATTTCAAAAAATTATAACTAAATCACCTTTTATCCGATTAAGCCCATCTTCGGAAATGGTATTTTCCTTGACGTTAGATACATTTTAGTTTCACATTGCAACTTCTAAAGTCGCGCCTAGTGACCTACGAATTTGACCTGAAGGTGTCGGACTCTGATGAACTGGAAATTTACACATTTGCTTGTGTTTATTGGAGGCTCATTCATTCAAAAAAGGGAACACTATATATTCTTATTCACTTAAATTCTCAACGGGTGACTCTCATAATTGACCAATTCTCAAAAACACTCAAAAAAATTCTCTCATCTTGCTCAAGGATCAAAGAGCAACTTTCTCTAATTTTCATCAAAAACACCAACATTTTTTCCAACAACTTTTTCAAGATCCAAAAGTCAAAGGAGCTCAATTCTCCTCTGATCTTGAATCCAATTGTTGCGATCTTTATGCCTAAGCTTCCTCTTCAATTCTACGGTAAGCTTTTCTGGATTACTCACTTTTCAAATTAGTGATTATTAAATAAGCACTTTTGTGGATCAATAAATTGAACTTTGATCTAATTTTAATTGTGGAAGTGATTTTGATTATTAAAATGTGAATTGATCTTGAATCGTGATGTGCAAATCCGGAATTGGATGATTAAATAAGTTCTTATTCAATTAATTGATTTTCATGAAATTGCTTTTGAGAAAACAAAATGTTGAAGTTGTTTCAAGCTTAATTGATGATTCTTGATTGATTATGTATGGTCTAATTAGGATCTCTAATTGTGAAAAGATCATGAGTTGAATTTTAGAGTTTATGTGTTTGACAAAATGCTTGAGCCATTGTGCCTTGATCTTACTGCGTGATTCAATTGATTTTTTGGTTGCGTACAAATTTCCTTGTGTTATGGTCATTGCATAATCGGTGTGGATTCGGTTTTCTAATCTGATAAAAACATGTAGAAATATGTCGAAACTCGTAAAAAAATGGATTATGAGTTCATACTTCAATCAAGCAATCATCAAGGAGAATTTGACACATAATTTTTGTTATTTCGGTTTCCATTTCGGTCTGTGGATATTTTATAACTTTCAAGATTTCCAACGATTCAAACCATGCGTGAAACGGACACTCGATGTGAAAGTTATTTTGCCTCAAAGTCTCAATTGAACAAGAGTGCAGTTGAGTCGAAGAATATATTTTTTTAGTCGACACAAACAGTTTGGATCACCTGCGAGAAGTGTTGCACAGACCCAACAATCGACACAAACTGAGAAAAATCCTGGGCATGAATCGACGCATAGCCTGTTGCGATCGACACAAACATTTTGGTCACCTGCGGGAAGTGTTGTGCCGACCCAGCGGTTGATGAAAACTGAGAAAATCTCAGGCATGAGTTGACTCATGCCCTGTTGCGGTCGACGCTTCTTTTCCAAATTGTTGTTTTTTGCTTCTTTGGATTTGCTTTGGCTATTGTTTCCTCCAAATATCCTGCCACTCTTTTATACTTTGATTTTCCTTGTTATTTTTAACATGTGTGTTGATTGTGCAAGGTAAATGTGGATAGTTTCCAGATCATGTAATTATTACTCGATTATTTGATTGGTAAACTTGTTTAGACTTTCGATTTATGGTCCAATTTTGCGTTCGACACACATGCCATTGTTTTGTTCCCTGTATCTTGTATAATTGTATTTTGTGCAGGTGCTCGGAAACACGGATGTCTTAGTTGGATATTATTTCTAAATTTGTTTGTTTCTTGGTGAAGCTTGCTCGACACGTACTCCTTGCTTCTTCAGTGCTCTCGTCTTCTTTTGACGATTTGCTTGCTTGTGGTAGTCGCTGACACTACCTTTGTACTTCTCCGCACTTTATCGTATTTCTTTACCGCTTTACTAGAAATCATGAGAAGTAGGGATTTACTAATTTTTGATGCCATGAGAAGTAGCGTAGAGATGTATGAGGGGGGTTTCCATTGTTGATTATATTAGGAACTCTCTGGTTTATTTAAAGACCCGTTTAGGGAAATTCCGCATTGTTTCCCACTGTGTGCTACTTGTGTGTGGTTTATTAAAAACTCAACCTTTGTGTAGTTATTTTCCAGGTGTGTTTACATTTTGTGCCAGTATTATTCCCTGTCCCTTATTGAAGTTCTCAAAAGGAGGCAAGCGGGGAGGGTTCGCAATCAACCCCCAAAATTTTGTCGGTGTCATCCTTAGCTCATGACGCACCACGATGCTTCGGAGTTGTGCCTGCTCTTGTGTATATATTCTTCAAGTGGGGAAGGGTTCCGCAATCGAAACCCCACGCTTTGTCAGGAGTTCGCATTGGCCGATGTTGATACCCCATGATTTTTCATATTGCCTTTTGTCGCATACCTCGATCTCTTATATCTTGGTTAGGTGTTCAGTCTCTTTGGACATCACCTCTTATTTTTACATCTCACTCCCGCTTGTTTGTCTCGGGTGATATGCTCCCCTTGGCTAAAGCATTTCTCTTCTTTTGCTTACTCTTTTATGTGTGTGCTTCTTAAAGCTTGTTTGCTTTATCCTTGTACATACCATGTTCCCTTAGGATGTGCTTGTTCCCTTCGGACGCAAGTTAGACCTTAGGTTGCGAGCCATGCATGCTAACATTAGGTAGATGTTTCCCTTTTGGTTAATCCAAACCTTAGGAATACCATTGTATGATAACATTAGGTTAGAAATAGGCTAGTCTCCCTTAGACTCTTTTCTTCCCCTTTTGCATATGCATTCTAAAAATAAAGCCTTCTTTTTAGCAAATCATAAAACATGCTAATCTCACTTAAACCCTTTTTCAAGGTAACAAAATACAAACCAATCAAATGTGACATCTTTCCTCGAGGGTGTAACGCGAAACTATTTTCATGCAAGGACATGATTAATTTACTTATGTGCCAAGGCATGAATCTCTAAAGGTTGAGCTGTGGCAGAAGGAGGAATTAACATCGTCCATAAAAAATAGAAATCAAACAAAACATGTGAGCCGAACTACGCTAGCTCTGATTCCTAAAAAAGGATATGTAGGCATGGGGTAGGGCCCAAGCGAGTACAACTTTATTTTCCATACATTCTTTTCTCATTTATTTTGCATACATTCCTCTTAAGAAATAAATATTATGCGTAGGTTAAACACACCCATAGGATAGACAACAAGAGTGGATATCATAGAGTACTACGGGCGTATGGGGTGCTAATACCTTCCCCTCACGCAACAAACTCCCTTACCCGATCTCTCGGTCGCAAGACCGTGGCTTCTCCCTTCTTATGTTTTCTCGATGTTTACCTTTCCCTTCATATGGGATAAAAGACGTTCGATGGTGACTTCATTGTTTAATGATTTTCAGCCGGTTGTTTCAAAAGTTTCTACTGAAGTCCAGATGCTGAAGGCTTGTGTTTCCAATAACAAGGTTCTAAAGATAATGGTTCTTAAGACCAAGTGTGGAAGACTCTAAAAGACATAAGGTCTAAAGATTATAAACACTTGAAGTTCTAAAAAAACCGAGGTTCCAAGAAAAGGTTCTCACAACCAAGTGTTGAAGACTCTAAAGACGTAGTTGTGAAGACTCTGAAGACTTGAAGTTCTGACGACCTGATGTTATGTTCTCGCTTCTAAACTCGTGCTCGCAGAAGCCTATGAAGTGCAAAAGGAATGAAGATAACGTTAACATGGTACAAAAATTACATGGTACAATCAATGTTTCATTCCACTACCATGAAAGGATGGACGCGTCGCATGATCTTGTCCCCCACGTTACCGTTCAAGCTGCCAATGTTTCTGGAAATTCCAAGAGTATCCCTCAATGGATATATTATTTTATTATCTATATAAGGGCTTGAAGACTAAGAGAGAAAGTTGTGAGTTCACTTAATAATCATGCGCAAACGCTATTCATAACTTTCACATTCTTAAGTCATTGTTCATAAAATAATTTACACATTACATTTTTTAGAAGCAATACTCTTGTAAACAAAACTTGTATTCAAATAGTTGTTTGATTTTCCTTAAGGGACCGGGTAGGTCTATATTCTTAAGAAGTCTAGAGCTTGTGAGTTTTAAAAATTGTTAGTCACTTACGGGTAGCTTGTGCATTGTAATAATCAGGTTGATTATTGTTTGATATTCCTTAAGGGGGAATCCTCAAGAAGTCTAGGGCTTGCGAGTCTTAGAGGTTATTAGTCCCTTGGGGTAACTTGTGCAAATTGTAATCAGATTGGTTATAATGAATTAAGTCCTCGATTGAGTGATGTGAAATCACCTTGGCGGGTGGACTAAACTATCTTTATAATTTTCAAGTGAACTAGTATAAACATACATTGTTCTTTACTTTCCGTTCTTACTTATTGTTATCATCAAAAGTGAAGGAAAAAGAATTTTAACTTAAAGGGGAATATTTTAAAAGAATAGTTTTGTTTTAAAAACCAAATTTAACCCCCCCCCCCCTCTTTCTAGTGTTTTTCACACCTCCAATTGGTATCAGAGCTCTGGTTCTGAGAAGATAAAGAGTTTGAATTTATATCAACACTTAACAGTGTCCAGTACTAATCCAGTGTGTGTGAAAAACCAATGGCTACATCTACTTCCACTATTGATAATAGGGATAATGATTGAGATCACTATAGTTTAAAACCGCATATGTTGTATCGGGAGAAATTTGACTATTGGAAGGATAGAATAGAAAGATGCTTTCTAGCATATGATTTGGATCTATGGGACTTGGCAGTTGATGGCTACACTCACCTATAGATGATAAAGGTCATAAGATTTCAAGAAGTGCAATGATGGAAGCACAGAAGAAAGTATGCAGAAATCACTACAAAGTAAGAACCATTATTCTAAGTGTTATCTCATATAATGAATATGAGAAAATCACAGATAGAGAAACTGCAAAGTCTATTTTTGATTCTCTTCAGATGACACATGAAGGCAACGCACAAGTAGAAGAAACAAAGGCTTTGGCCTTAATTAAAAAGTATGAATCCTTCAAGATGGAAGACGACGAATCTGTGGAAACAATTTTTTCAGGATTTCAGGCTCTTGTGGAAGGACCTAAGGTTCTGAACAAAGGCTACTCCATCGCAAATCATGTTAAAAAGATTATCAGAAGTCTACATATTAAATGGATACCAATGGTAACTGCCTTAAAATTGGCAAAGGATCTAAGCAAACACCTCTCTTGAGGAGATGTGTAACTCTTTATGAAGTCATGAAATAGAGATGGAACAAGATGAACCTCGGAAAAGGGTAAAATCAGTTGATCTAAATTCTACTTCTGAGAAAACCAAGGCTTATCAAGCTAAGGAAGAATCAGAAGAATCTGAATAAGATTTAGATGTTGATGAACTCTCTTTTATATCCAGTAGGATAAGTCAAATTTGGAAGCACAGACAAAGCAAGTTCAGAGGTCAAAGAAGGACATATGTAAGAGGTGAATCTACTTTTGGTCAGATAAATGCTTCTGGAAAAGAAGTCACTTGCTTTGAATGCAACGAGCTTGGACATCACAAAAATGATTGTCCAAAGCTTAAGAAAGATAAGAATCCTAAAAAGGCTTACAAAGCCAAGAAGGGTCTCATGGTAACATGGGATGATTGAGAATCAGAAGATGAAGATTCTAATGAAGAACATGCAAACATGGCATTCATGGCCAGGACCAGCAAGGAAGAAGCATCATCAGAATATGAACTGACAATTAACTATGAGTTAGACTCAGATGACGACAAAGAGGTACTTTCTTCTTTATCTTGTTTTGAACTTGAAATTGGTTTATCTGAATTAATGAAAAGGTATCAATCTCTTCTAATTAAACACAAAATCTTGAAAATGAGTTTTGTAGCTACTTCTGAGAACACTACTATGGATGAGCAAAATATGTCGGGCTTAAATGAAAAAATATTTGTTTTACAAAAATCAAACATTGCTCTGAAAAGCAAAGTGTCTAGATTAGAAGAAGAGATTTTCTCTAACACATCTGTTACTGACGAAGTAATCAGATATGATAGAGCTTTCCAACATTTCCTTGCTAAAATGATAAATAGAAGAAAAATGGCTTCAATGATCTATGTTGTTAGTAGAAATGGAAGCAGGGGCTTGAGGTATTCAGGACTATCAAAAATAAATTGATGAGACTCTGAATATGAAACCAAAATATCTTTATGAACATTTCGTGCTTGATGGCACATATTTGAAAGGTCCTAAACAAGAAGGTTCCGATACTTCTGTAGCACGAACACAAACGCAGTAGAAAAATTTTAAACTAAAGTATCATGCACAAATTCCACATGATTATCTTGTTGCACGAAAATCCAAAGGTGTCAGAACCTGTGGAACTTCTAACAAAAGAAGACCCAGAAAGTGGGTACCTAAGGATCAAATCATCTACATTGCATATCTTCTTAATGGCACCTCTAAAACACCAGTTCTGGTACCTGGGCAGTGGATGCTCGCGACACATGACGGGAGAAAGGCATATGTTCCAAGATTTGGAACTTAAGTCTGGAGGCGTTGTTGGTTCGGAGGCAATCAAAAGGGAAAGATCATCAGCTCTAGAACGATTGTTAATGGTAAATTACCTTCTATTAACAATGTAATTTTAGTTGAGGGTCTGATGGATAATTTATTGTCATTCAGTCTACTTAGTGATAATGGTTATGACGTCATCTTTAATCAAATATCCTGTAAAGCTGTTAGTCAGAAGGATGGCTCAGTTATGTTCAATGGAAAAAGGAAGAACAATATTTACAAAATAAGATTATCAGACTTGAAAAATCAAAATGTAAAATGTCTTCTGACTGTTCAAGAAGAGCAGTGGGTCTGAAATCAACGTCTGGGTCATGTTAGCTTGAGAAATATATCTCAACTAAATAAACTTGGATTAGTCAGAGGCTTGCCCAATCTGAAGTATACTTCAGACGCCCTTTGTGAATCTTGTTAGAAAGGAAAATTTTCAAAAACCTCTTTCAAAGATAAAAAGATTGTTTCTACTTCTAGGCCATTAGAACTTCTTCACATTGACTTATTTGGACCAGTGAAAACTGCTTCTGTCAATGGTAAGAAATATGGACTTGTCATTGTTGATGACTATAGCAGGTGAACATGAATAAAATTCTTGAAACACAAGGATGATTCATACTCTGTATTTGCTTCCTTCTGTTCCCAAGTGCAAAATTAAAAAGGTTGCTAAATAGTCAGAGTTCGAAGTGATCAAGGTGGAGAATTTGAAAATAAAGATTTTGAAAAACTTTTTGATTCAAATGGCATAGTACATGATTTATATTGCCATAGAACTCCACAAAAAAATGGGGTTGTAGAAAGGAAAAATAGAACTCTACAAGAAAAGGCTCGCGCCATGATTCAAAATACTCAGATGGCTAGGCACTTCTGGGCAGAAGCAGTAAATACAGCGTGTTATATTCAAAATAGAATCTTCATAAGACGTATTTTGAATAAGACTCCTTATGAATTGTGGAAGAATAGAAACCCAACATTTCCTATTTCCATCCATTCGGATGTATCTGTTATATGTTCAAGACTAAAGAGAATTTGGGTAAGTTTGATTCCAAGGCACGAAAGTGTCTACTATTAGGATACTCTGAACGCTCTAAAGGCTTCAGAATCTATCAACCAAAATCACAAATTGTGGAGGAATCAATCCATGTCATATTTGATGATAAGCTTGACTATGAAAAGTCAAAGTTGTGTGAAAAGCTTACAGATGTGACTATAACATTCACTGAACCAAAAGAGAAGATTCAAGAAGATAAAGAAACATAAGCTCCTCCTTATGATGATGATAGTCCTCTAATCAACTTCAACCAAGGAATAACATAATCACATCCTCTCATCATGAAGATCTTATTCTGGGAAGTAAAGACGCTCCAGTCAGAACAAGATCGACGCTCAAACCTCTTGATGAAGTGCTTCTGAGTTTAGTTTCCTTAATAGAACCTACATCAATTGAGGAAGCTCTTATGGATAAGGATTCGATTCTGGATATGGAAGAAGAACTGAACCAATTCTCAAAGAATGATGTATGGGATCTTGTTCAGAAACCTAAAGGTGTCCATGTCATTGGAACCAGATGGGTGCTCGGAAACAAGCTCAATGAGAAGGGTGAAGTTGTCAGAAGCAAAGCTCGACTGGTTGCACAAGTTTATAGTCAACAAGAAGGTATAGACTATACATAAACCTTTGCACCAGTTTCCAGGTTAGAAGCTATTTGGTTGTTAGTTTCCTTTTCTATAAATCATAATATCATCCTTTATCAGATGGATGTTAAGAGTGCATTTATGAATGGTTATATTTCAGAAGAAGTTTATGTCAAACAACCTCCTGGATTTGAAAGATCTGAGAAATAAGACTTTGTTTTTAAACTAAAGAAATATCTTTATGGCTTAAAACAAGCTCCCAGAGCTTGGTATGACAGATTGAGCAATTTTCTGTTAGAAAATAAGTTTACCAGAGGAAAGGTTGACACTACACTCTTCTGTAAAACATTAAAAAATGATATTCTAATAGTTCAAATTTATGTTGATGATATTATAGTTGGTTCTGCTAATCCATCTCTCTGCGAGGAGTCCTCTAAGCTAATGCAGCCTGAATTTGAAATGAGCATGATGGGAGAACTAAAGTTCTTTCTGGGAATCCAGATTGATAAAAAAACCAGAGGCTACTTACATACATCAAAGTAAGTACACCAAATAACTTTTAAAGAAATTCAACATGACAGACTGCACTGTAGTAAAGACTCCAATGAATCCTACATGTATTTTAAAGAAAGAAGAGGTAAGTGGAAAGGTTTATCAGAAGCTCTATCGTGGTATGATAGGCTCTCTTCTATATCTGACTGCATCTAGGCCTGATATTATATTCGGTGTTCATCTTTGCGCTAGATTACAATCTGATCCTAGGGAATCTCACTTAACTATTGTTAAAAGGATTATAAGGTATCTAAAAGGAACCATTAACCTAGGCTTGATGTATGAGAAAACATTAGCGTATTCCCATTATGGTTTTTGTGATGCAGACTACGCTGGAGATCGACTAGAAACGAAAAGTACTTTTGGAAATTGTCAGTTTCTAGGAAATAATCTGATCTCATGGTCAAGCAAGAGGCAATTAACAATTTCTCTTTCAACAGCAGAAGCAGAGTACATATCAGCAGCACTGTGCAGCACTCAGATGTTATGGATGAAGAATCAATTGGAAGATTACCAGGTATATGAGAGTAACATCCCCATCTTTTGTGATAATATTGCCACTATTTTTTTAAGTAATATCATATCCTACAATCTAGGGCTAAACACATAGAAATCAAACATCATTTTATTAGAGATTATGTTCATAAAGGGATTCTATCTTTAAAATTTATAGATACATACCATCAATGGGATGATATTTTTACAAAACCCTTGGCTGAAGATAGATTTCTTTTTATTCTAAAGAATCTGAAAATGGATCTCTGTCCAAAGTAAGATTTCATTAGAATCAATTGTGTTCCAGTCGTAGTCTAAAGGAATAAGATTCTGACTTAATCAAAAGACTTCTGATTTGTTTTATCTCAGTCATCAGAAGATATTTCCGTTAGAAACTTCCCTAATCAGATGGAAATCCTCGTGATCTTCCAGATGCTGAGAATATCAAACGCATTACCTAAAAATAGAGTTAGTTTCTATCACACTCTACCTATGCCATGCACGAGAAGTTATTTTTCTTGAAATTGATTAATCATGATTACATTTATTTAACTACTCCTTGGGAACGGTTGTTTCATGTCATACCCTTATGCCTATGTCTGACATTCCCTGTCATGATTAAATGTTTTCATGCTCTCTCATCTTAACATTTGATCTACTTCTCTATTCATTTCCTTCTTTTAGTAGTCGGGGACGTCACTCGAGTGTTTCAATTGTCTTACTTTGTGATTTGCTTGA
Organism: Vicia faba; assembly: GCA_948472305.1. Lineage (NCBI taxonomy): Eukaryota > Viridiplantae > Streptophyta > Magnoliopsida > Fabales > Fabaceae > Vicia > Vicia faba. The sequence goes on from OX451740.1 coordinate 1,114,601,373, forward strand.
CTGGCAATTTATATCTCTTCCCACCTACAATCATTCATCAAGTCATTATCCATGTATAACCTTTAATCATATTTTATCCTCAATCTTCTCTAAATACCATGTCTATTAGAACCTTTCAAGAAGATGAAAATCTTTTCGAGGTAATAAAAGAGAAAAGACCCAATTATGTGTCTGATGATGGTTTCATCAACGGGGTCATTGAAAATCAAGGATGGTTTGGGTATGCAACAACGCTGAGAGGTCTGGTTTATCCTAACCTCTTAAAGAATTTCTGACTTTATGTTTTTGTTAGTCCTGATGGAAACACCATTCATTCTAACATCTTTGGTGTTCCAATTACCATCACTCGCTCCTCCATTGATGAAGCCATCCAAAGTCCACCTTTACCCAACTCTTGAATGAATGTTGACATGTTTCCAAATGTTCCTAAATCTTCGTTTATATATGAGCCCCTTAGTTTAGATCACTTGAAACCACTTTCAAAAATCTGGTTTCAATTGCTGTTGAAAAATATTCATCTCAGAGGAGAAGATCTTGATATAGTTTTTCCTAGGGATATGTGTCTTTTTTATTGCCTTAGCAAGAACATTCCAATTCATCTTTCGACAATAATATTCAATCATCTGAAGCTATCAATCTAAGCATTCAAGAACTCTCAAAAATCATTCATTCTGTATGGACGTGTATTGTCTGAACTGTTTGAGTTAGCAGGTATAATTGAAATTATTCAACGAAATCTGCTCATAAGAGGTAATGCTCTATTTGATGAGAGTTATGATGTGTTTGAAGTTTAGATAGCTTTCCATGTCTATGTTCACTCTGTTGTAATCTCCTTCGAACATCAATGAAATTTCTTGTCTTTTCTTGATTGTTTCTTCTGGTTTTTATGTTTTTCACACATAATTACCTTTTTGATTATGACAAAAAGGGGGAGTAATTAAATGAATGTAACTTTGATTTCAATAATCAAGTTCTGGAAACTATTCTCAGAAAAGAGCTGCTTACATTCTAACCCAATTAAAATTTTGTTTCTGTTAAAATTGTTTTTTCTTTTTCAGGAAATTAGAACTCTGATCAAAAAGCAAAGAACTGAAAGCACTATTCAAGGCTTATGTTAACCTGTTGGCTTCAGGCAACTATTGGTTTCAGACTCCGAAGATTTTTTTCAATTTATAATCAGATTTCAAGAAGTGAAACCTGTAATCAGACTCCAAAATTGAGAATCTGGAAATTGTCTTAGTGACATTAAAATTTCAAAGTTTTCAGTTTGATTTCATTCTCGTTGGCATATAAAGTCAAGGTTCAATAAGAAGATGTTGTGTGAAATAAAGATCTCAACTGATCGATTGACATCAAGATCTCAATTTGTCTATTGGCATCCAGAGTCAAGAATCTCAAAGATCTTGATATTTGATCTATTGGAACCAATTTGAGTTTTACTCAAATGCTTCAAAGTCAGGGTATTTAATCTTCATAAAATCATTGACTCAGGGAGAGTATCATCAAAAGGATAAGTATTCCTTACCTTTCTATTTCCATATCTTCTGATTATAAGAACAAAATTGTGTCATCAAAATACATAGTTTTACCATCATCAGAAAGAGGGAGATTGTACGAACAAGATTTGGTTGTGCAATATTATCTCTGAGTTTTGATGATAACAAATGAGTATTTTAAAGACTCAAGCTTCTAAAGACAACATGTTCCAAAGAAACAAAGTTAGAAGATCTAAAGACAAAGTTTCTACTGAAGTTCAGATGTTGAAGGCTTGTGTTTCTAATAACAAGGTTCTAAAGATAAGGGTTCTAAAGACCAAGTACTGAATACTCTAAAGGATAGAAGGTCTAAAGATTCTAAATACTTGGAGTTCTAAAGAACCGAGGTTCCAAGAAAATATTCTCACAACCAAGTGCTGAAGACTCTAAAGACACAGTTCTGTAGACTCTGAAGACTTGAAGTTCTGATGACCTAACATTATGTTCTCGCTTCTAAAATCATGTTCGCAGAAGCCTCTGAAGTGCATAAGGAAAGAAGATAATGTTAACCTGGTACAAATAGTACATGCTACAATCAACGTTTCATTCCACTACCGTGAGAGGATGGACGCGTCGCACGATCTTGTCCCCCACGTAACTGTTCTAGCTGCCAATGTTTCTGGAAATTCCAAGAGTATCCTTCAATAGATATTGTATTTTATTGGCTATATAAGGGCTTGAAGACTAAAAGATAAATCTGCAAAATCATTGAATAATCATGCGCAAACGTTATTCATAGATTTCACATTCTTAAGTCATTGTTCATAAAATAGTTTACACATTCAGCTTTTTAGAAGCAATACTCTTGTAAACAAAACTTGTATTCAAACAGTTATTTGATTTTCCTTAAGGGACCGGGTAGGTCTGTATTCTTAAGAAGTCTAGAGCCTGCGAGTTTTAGAAGTTTTTAGTCACTTGTAGGTAGTTTGTGCATTGTAATATTCAGGTTGATTATTTGATATTCCTTAAGGGACTGGGTAGGTCTGAATCCTTAAGAAGTCTAGGGCTTGCGAGTCTTAGAGGTTGTTAGTCACTTGTGGGTAGCTTGTGCAAATTGTAATCAGTTTGTTTATAGTGAATTAAGTCCTCGATTGAGCGAGGCGAAATCACCTTGGCGGATGGACTAGACTAGCTTGATAATTTTCAAGTGAACTAGTATAAACATACATTATTCTTTACTTTCCGTTCTTAGTTATTGTTATTATCAAGAGTGAAGGAAAAATAATTTTAACTTAAAGGGGAATATTTTAAAAGAATAGTTTTGTTTTAAAAACCCAATTCACCCCCCCCCCCCCTTTCTTGTGTTTTTCACACCTTCATTTTGTTGGTTAGATTGTTCTTTGCCTTGGCTTTTACCTTATGCTTTAGGATAATCCCTTCATCTCCTCCTATCTTCTTTAATTTCAAAAATATTCTCCCTCCTTTTCAAAACTCTTCTTGTTTTTCTAACTTGAAGCGCTTTCATAATAAACTTAGACTTAGGTCCATGCATTTTCAAAAATATCTTCTTAATCAAACTTTAATCAACTTAACCATACTATGACATCTTTTTGAAAGACTAAAAGTCAATTAACATAATTCAAACCATTTTTCCACTTTGGCTTTTTACTTTAAAAGATTAGACTCTTGTCAATTCTTGTAGTGATGCGAGCTACTATACTTCTATGATATGTAGTAAAGTGATATATTTTCCACTTCGGTGTTGAGTGAGGCTTTGCTGATTTTAGAATCCAAGCTATATCCTCCACTTTGAGATGATGCAAATGCTTCTTTCTCATAATCGTGGGTAGTAAGTATGTCTTTCACTCGGATATGACGATGATGTTTCTTCTCTTAAAATTAACCAACACACATGTGTTTTAAAATATTTGAGGTGAACTACGAGTACCCTTATCCCCTATTGCACGGAAGGTGGTACATAGGCACTTAAGTTTCGCAACCGCGGCGGGTGCAAAAATTATAAAAAATATTTATTTTCTCATCTCCACCATCTATTCTTGTATACACTTTTTATAGCCAAAATACACAGATTTTCAAAGAGGTTCCTGCGGAGTATCGTAGATTTTTAGGGTGCTAATACCTTCCCTTTTCATAACCAACCCCTTACCTAGATTCTCCCCCACTTTTTAGGTTTATTCGCTTTTTTCCCATTTTCTTTGGAAACAATAAAGCATGGTGGTGATTTTTATTTGATCTGTGTGAGTTAAGTTAATCCAATGGCTTAGTCTCAACATTTCTACCGCTATACTATGCATCTGGCATAGCCAGATATTATGTGCCTGAAGTTGAATAATCCTTATGGTTTTATTCTCCAAGATTTTTCTCCAAACTGACGTGTTCCCATATATTCACTTCATATTAAGTGTCTGGTCTTGTGGGGAGTCATGGAAAGTTTCCCCAATGGAGCCTGTTTTAGTTTGCAACCAGTCAGATCTTTAGTACTTCTCTTTTCCTTAGTGAATCGTGAATTTCCCTCGCCCATGCAAGTCTTCGGTTATTTTATCTGTGTTCGCTTTGTCGAGAGAATGCAAGTAGGAGTTGGTGTATAACTTTTCTTGTTTCTCAAGTATTTGAGTATCCATACATGGTGTGTGGTAATTCATATAATTTCCACTTTTTGAAGAATTACACCTTGCCTTCGCCTGAGGGATATTGTAGTTCTCGAGCATTTTTAACCTCTTACAAGTCTAACGTGTTTTGGAAATCCTTGTCTAGAGTCCTTTCAGTTGGTCTATTTTTCATTTGCAAGTTCACCTTTGATCGGCGTTCTATCCTGGTTCAATATATATGTGAATTCCCAGTAAGTTCACTTCTGATCAGTGTCCTTTTCTCAAGAGTCTATCATCAGCTAGTCTTCTTGTCATTTTAGGTTTTTCTTTGTTCAGGCGTCCTTTGTTAGAGTCTGCTCTAGTCAGTCTCTTTCTTATATGTGTCTAACTCTGACCAAACATGTATATCTTATCCCCCGTAAGTTTCTTCTTCACCCGACATTCTTTCATTTGTTAAGTTTCACCTTCACCCGATGATCTTTTTGCTTGTTAAGGTTCGCCTTTTCCCGGCATTCTTTCGTTTGTTAAGGTTCATCTTCGTATGACGTTCTTTCGTTTGTTAAGGTTCCCCTTCACCCGACGTTCTTTCTGTTAGAACGGATGGCCTTTACTCGGCGTTCTTTCCATTTGATAGGTTCGCCTTTACCCGATGTTCTTTTGGTTTGTTAAAGTTTCACCTTCACCTGGCGTTTTTTCCGTTTGATAAGTTTCTCCTTCACCAGGCATTCTTTCAATTGATAGGTTCGTATTCACCCAACGTTCTTTCCACTTGTTAAGTTTCTCCTTCAACCATCGTTCTTTCTTCTTGTTAAGTTTCGCCTTCACTCGATGATCTCTTTGTTTGTTAAGTTACCCCTTCACCCGGTGTTCTTTCCATTTGATAGGTTCTCCATCACCCGACGTTCTTTTGGTTTGTTAAAGTTTCGCCTTCACCCGACATTCTCTTCGGTTGATAGTTTTTCCTTCACCCAACTTTATTTCATTTGATAGGTTCACCTTCACCCAGCATTCTTTTGGCTTGTTAAGTTTCGCCTTCACCTGGTGTTCTTTCATTTGTTAAGTTTCGCCTTCACTCGGCGATCTTTTCACTTGTCAAGGTTTGCTTTTGTCCGGAATTCTTTCGTTTGATAAGGTATTCCTTAACCCGACGTTCTTTCCATTAGATAGGTTCTCATTCACCTAGTGTTCTTTCCATTAGATAGGTTCTTCTTCACCTGACATTATTTCCATTTGATAGGTTCTCCTTCACTCGATGTTCTTTTGGTTTGTTAAAGTTTCGCCTTCACCCGACATTCTTTATGTTTGATAGTTTCACCTTCACCCGGCGTTCTTTCATTTGATAGGTTCGCCTTCACCCTACATTCTTTTAGCTTGTTAAATTTTTCCTTCATCCGGCATTCTTTCCGCTTGTTAAGTTTTGCCTTCACCCGACGATTTTTTCGTTTGTTAAGGTTCGCCTTTGCCAGAGATTCTTTTGTTTGTTAGTTTCTCCTTCACCCAACATTCTTACTGTTAGATAGGTTCACCTTCACCCGACGTTCTTTTGGCTTGTTAAGTTCGCATTCACCCGACATTCTTCCCGTTTGTTAAGGTTCACCTTTACCTGGAATTCTTTTCGTTGGTGTCCAAAATCTTTACTGGACGTGTACAATCTGATCTTTATTCTTGTATTGTGTCTAACTCTGACCTGACATGCATCTCTAAGAGAATTTCGTTCCAGACAACCACTTTTCACCAATACAAAAAATCCAAAAATATAATAATACCCGACAGTCTTCAGAGTGAAAGTTTTACGGTTCTATTAAGTATTCAATCCTCTTTTACCTTGATTGTTCAAAAGGCTACCACCAATCTCACCCTCAGGTTAAAGAAGATTGAATAAGGGCAATTGTTATACCCCAAAATTCACCCTCTTCAGTTTAACCCTAATTGGCTTATACTTCATCTTTATATGCATACACACATGTCATAGGGTCCATACTCATGGAATCAAGGGTTTTATCTGTGAAAAGAACTACGAAAGACAATTGTTGTGTTAAGCAGCATTGTGAAGCAGAACTCAGGGTTTTCAGATTTTTAATGCACTTTGCACGTGTTCTAAGCTATTCAATCAACAAACAGCCAAGTCATCATCATATAAAGATCTTATGTGTCTTGAAATGCTTTGAATTGCACAGAAAGTCAAGCGTTTCAATCGATTTGAGATTGTGTAGAGAGAAATTCATTATTTTGCGATTCGAGCTCAAAAATTCATAACTTGAAATCAGAAAATGGTTTAGGAATGGTTCTACATTCATTAGAACCGTCTTCCGGTCTTCTCCAGTTCATCTGTTCAGATCGAAGGCTAATTTTGTGAAGAAGATTTTTAAAAGCACCAAATACCTGAAATCACATTATGTAGTGGATTTGTTGGTTCATTAGTTTTCGGATGCTTAAAAATTTGTAACTTCTGACCAGAAAATCATCTTTGTGTGATTCTTGGAGAATTTGAACCGTCTTGTTATTTCCTTTGAGTTTTGTGTTCGGTTCGGAAGCCAATTCATTGAGGAGGATTTCCAAATGTGCGAATACTTTGAAGATATACAATGAAAATAGTGTGTTAAACCTTTGTTTTTTGGATGTTCAAAAATACATAACTTTCGCCCGGTTTGACATTTTTTTAGTGGTTCTTTGGGCATAAAATTCGTCTTGATTTTATCTTCAATTTATATGTTCAGGTCAGAAGTTAATTATTTGCAGAAGATCTCCGAAAGTCAGAATTACCAAAGAAAATTGCACCCCAAAATGGTTTTCTACCGGTTTCTTTCTCGATATTATAAAATTCACAACTCTCTCGATTTTTATCGTATCGGCATAATTTTTGAAGTGTGAGATCACAAATTTTATTAGCTACAACTTTGCTTCAGGTCCTGTGTTCTGATTGTGCTTCGAAGGCTTATGTTTATGGCTCGCTTCTTAAAGTGCGCATGAAAATAAGCTGAAATTTTCAAGACAGCAAAATAAGTCCACTGTTTCTCGCCATTCGAAAAATCATAAATCTCTTGATTTTTATCGTACCGGGTGATTCTTTGGACACAACATTATAAATTTTGTCATCGAGATTTCGTTTCAGGTTGCGCATCAAGATTATGCACTGAAAGTTATAAACTTATGGTTTGTTCGTGCACAGTACACAAAATAAGCTGGAACGATTTTATATAGAGCATCGTAACTTTCTCAATTTTTATCGGAAAGGGACGATTCTTTTAGCACCGCGTCATAAAATTTGTCACCGACGATTTTGTTTCAGGACGCGCGTCAGGATTATGCACTGTATGTCATGAGTTTATGGTTCAATCTAGATTGGTATATGAAACAAGTCAAAAAATCAGCATTCACACTTGTCAAACAAGCCTTGTAGCCATTTCTATATAAGTTTGAAATTCAATTTTCACATAGCTTTTCACTCATTATTCAAAATCTCTCTCAAATCAGTCTCAATTCCCTCTCAATTTTCTCAAGAACACAAAAGGGAATTCAAGAACAAACTTCATCTCCCTCACTCTCAAACTCCGCGAGCTCTCTCCTCTCCTCTGTTAATCTCTCGTCGGACCACCACCTCCGCCTCGCGATCCTCCCTCCTTCGCGATCCCTCCGGCGTGATTCCTCTGGTTGGTGTTCTCTTCGTCGTCACGCAATACCGGTGAGCTTCTTCCTCTCCTCCGCTCACTATTTTTCGGCACTAACTCCTTCTTTCTTCACGTATTTTCCGGCCAGCATCTTCATCGTCTTCGATTTGTTCTTCAATTTTGGTACTACTTCTTCTTGATTTAGTTGATTAAGTGCTCATTTGTTAATTGATTTTAGGATAAGTGATTAATTAAATTCATGAGTTGAATATTATTCGAATTCTTGAGATAAGTGTCTAATTGATAACATCTTGAATTGAATTGAGTTTTGAGTTAATTAAATTGTGAATTAATTTGTTCATGAGGTTATAATGATGAATAAGTGTGGAATTGGTTGAATGATGATTTAATTGGTGTAGATCTTGATTTTAATCGGTAAAATTGATCTTGAGTTTGAATGCCGAATTTTAGATCTAAGTGTCGATTATGGAATTTTGTGGAGAATTAATCTTGTTTTCATGAGTTAATGCAATTTTGAATTGATTTGTTGATGAATTCTCCCTTCCGACGTTAAAAATCTCAAATCCGATAAATTGCATTAGAACTTGAACATTGATTTATTTGTCTTGGAATTGACACTTCATTGTGGAATTATTTGTTTGCAAAGTGTTTGTAATTTCTAAACAACAATACATGAATCGGTGAATGTTGTTGCTGCCCAAAAAATACAAACGTGTTGCAAATGGCTTTTCAAATGTTTTTTGACGCTCACTTGTGCATAATTGTGCGTTTATTGATTGTTAATGTTGATATTTACCATTTCCGACACAATTTTTCGAGCAATGTTGTGGTACGGCACAATGTCGATCGGTTTTGGTAAGTTGAGCTTAAGGCATGATTTAATTAATGTTTAATACTCAAGTACTTGGATGACATTTATGTTAAGTTTTGATGAGTTCGGATTGATACTTTGTGCGGTTCATGTGATGGCGGCAATGCTTCCTGATTTTTGATATTGGTGTTCCAAAATGCTTGTTATGATTGCTTTTCTTCACAATTTAATCTTGATTTAATTTGTGATGTGCATACTTGATTCCGATTATACCTCCTTGTTATTACTAACGCGTTTGTTGACTTGTGCAAGGCATTTTAAGAGAGCTTTCAATCGCTTAATTAAATGTTTTGATTATTCAATTAAAGCATGTTACTCCACTCTATTTAGGGATCAATTACGGTTCTGACACGTTTGATTGTTGATTCTCATTCCATGAGATACACATATTGTTTTTGTTTGTTTGGATTTGTATTTCATGAAGGTTCATTAATTGATTTTAGGATGTGTCTGACACACATTCTCCTTGTTCTTTATTGATGCTTCGACGCATATTCTGATTATTTTGTTTTTGATGCTAGCTTGCACGAAGTTTTCCAGGTTTCTTAGCTTTTTACGAACTCTTGTTTGTTTGGTATTGTTCTGATTCTGGTTTAATTTTCCGCATTGTCTTTTCTTTTCCTTGCCATGAGAAGTAGGAATAGAGATGCATGACTGAGAGTCCCTACTTTAGGTGGGCAAATCTGTTTAAAGTCCTCAAAGGAGGCGATGTTTGTTTTGTTCAAAGACCTTAAAATGAGGCAATGTTTGTGATTGCTTGTGTGCAAAAGACCTCGAAGAAGGAAACTCCCCCTACCATCTTTACTTTGTGCGTTCTATCGAGTCAATAAGTGGAACAGAGGGCCCGCAATCGGCCCCTGCACATTCTAGTCCGTGTTTTTCTTAGCTCGCGTTAAACATTGACGCTTTGAACCGTGCATATTCTTGTCCATTGATTCAAATAAAGTGGAAAAGGGTTTGTAACTAACCGCCACACTTTTTCATTCGTTTTGACGATGTTAGCTCGCGTTTCTTTAAGCATTGATGCTCCAAGTTGTTACTTAATTTCGGTGCTCGAGCAAATCTAGTTGAAAGAGTTCCTTACTCCAACTTTGAGATCCATTTGACTATTTGTTTTCTATTAGCTCGCACTTGATTCTTGTTTTGGCTTCAGCTTGACTTTGTTTGATTGCACTTGTGCTCTTCTTTACACCTTTTGTATGTGTAAGAATAAGTTTTGGTTCTGCAATATTATCTTTGAGTTTTGATGATAACAAATGAGTATGTTTGTATGAACAATTTCGATACTCTAATGTTTGTTATTGTTGAGTACTTAACAAACAGGTTCTACTTCTGATGGATGGCGTGGCCAAGACATTATTAGAAAATTAGTTTCGCATTTGCGCTACAAAGGTTCTGTTGAACATTAGCAAGACACTCCAGAAGGCTCTGAAGTGTAAGCTTTGATGTTTGTATAAAAGAAACCAGTCATAAAATATGAAGACATAAGTTGCTACTTAAGTCCAGATGCTGAAGACTCATGTTTCTGAAGACAATGGGTTCTAAAGAAACAGTCGGAAGATCTGAAGACAGAAGTTTCTACTCAAGTCCAGATGCTAAAGACTCAAGTTTCTAAATACCCAAGGTTCTAAAGATAAGGTTTCTAAAGACCAAGTGCTGAAGACTCTAAAGACAGAAGTTCTAAAGATTCTAAAGACTTGAAGTTCTAAAGACCCAAGGCTCCAAGAAAAGGTTCTCACAACCAAGTGTTGAAGACTCTGAAGACACAGTTCTGAAGACTCTAAAGACTTGAAGTTCTTATGACCTTGTGTTGTTATCTTGCTTCTAAACTAATGCTCGCAGAAGCCTCTAAAGTGCAGAAGGAAAGAGGATAACATTAACGTGGTACAAATAGTACATGGTACAATCAACTTTTCATTCCTCTACCATGAAAGGAAAGACGTGTGGCACGATCTTGTCCCCCACGTTATTGTTCAAGCTGCCACTGTTTCTGGAAATCCCGAGAGTACCCCTTAACGGATATATTATTTTATTGGCTATATAAAGTCTTGAAGACTAAGAGAGAAAGCTACCAATTAACAAAATATCCATGCATAATGCATTGTTCATAGCTTTCAAATTTTTTAGTCATTGTTTTTAAAATAGTTTACTTATTTATCTTGTATAGAAACAATACTCTTGTAAGCAAAACTTGCATTCAAACGGTTGTTTGATTTTTCCTTAAGGGGCCGGGTAGGTCTGTTTCCTTAAGAAGTCTAGTACTTGTTTATCTTAGAGGTTGTTGGTAGCTTGTGAAAAAATTTCCTTAAGGTACCGAGTAGGTTTGTATCCTTAAGAAGTCTAGGACTTGTATGTCTTAGAGGTCGTTAGTCACTTGCCGGTAGATTGTGCAAATTGTAATCAGTTTGTTTATAGTGAATTAAGTCCTCGATTGAGTGAGGCAAAATCACCTTGGCCGGTGGACTAGACTAGCTCGATAATTTTCAAGTGAACTAGTATAATCATACCTTGTTCTTTACTTCATGTTCTTACTTATTGTTATTATCAAGAGTGAAGGAAAAAATATTTTAACTTAAAGGGGAATAATATTTTTTATAGAAATTTTTTTTATTTAAAACCCAATTCACCCCCTCCCATTTCTTGTGTTTTTCAAACCTTCAATTGGAATCAAAGCTATGGTTCTGAGGAGATTAAAAGTTTGAATTTTTATCAACACTTAACAATGTTCAGTACCGATCCAGTGTGTGTGAAAAACCAATGGCTACACCTACTTCCACTATTGATAATAGGGATAATGATAGAGATAACTATAGTTTAAAACCTCTTATGTTTGATTGGGAGAAATTTGACTATTGGAAGGATAGAATAGAAAGTTATTTTCTGGCATATGACTTGGATCTATGGGACTTGGTACTTGATGGCTATATTCACCCAATAAACGATAAAGGTCATAAGATTGCAAGAAGTGAAATGACAGAAGCACATAAGAAAGTATGTAGAAATCACTACAAAGCAAGAACCATTCTTCTAAGTGTTATTTCATATAATGAATATGATAAAATCACTAATAGAGAGACTGCAAAGTCTCTCTTTGATTCTCTTCAGAGGACACATGAAGGAAACTCACAAGTAAAAGAAACAAAGGCTCTGGTCTTAATTCAAAAATATGAAGCCTTCAAGATGGAAGACGGGGAATCTGTGGAAAGGATGTTTTCAGGATTTCAGAATCTTGTGGCAGGACTTAAGGTTCTGAATAAAGTTACTCCACCATAGATCATTATAAAAATATTATCAGAAGTCTGCTTGTAAAATGGAGACCAATGGTAACTGCTTTAAAATTGGCAAAGGATCTGAATAACACCTTTCTTGAGGAGTTTATTAGCTCTTTAAGAAGTCATGAAATAGAGCTGGAACAAGATGAAACTGAGAAGAGGGTAAAATCACTTGCTCTAAAGTCTACTTTTGGGAAAACCAAGGCTTATCAATCTAAGGCAGAATTAGAAGAATCTAAAGAAGATTCAGATGATGATGATGATGAACTCTCTCTGATATCTAGAAGAATAAGTCAAATCGGGAAGCACATACAAGAAAGTTTAGATGTCAACAAAGGACAAATAGGAGATGTGAATCCACTTCCGGTCAGAGGAATGCTTCTACAAAAGAAGTTACTTGCTTTAAATGGAACGAGGTTAGACATTACAAAAAAGATTGTCCAAATCTTAAGAAAGAAAAGAAGCCTAAGAAGGATCACAAAGCTAAGAAGGGTTTCATGGCAACATGGGATTATTCAGAATCAGAAGATGAAGATTCTGATGAAGAGCATGCAAATATGGCATTTATGGCCAGGACCAACAAGGGAGAAGTAGCATCAGAAGATGAATTGACTTAACTATGAGTCAGACTCTGATGATGACAAAGAGGTAATTTCTTCCTTATCTTGTTATGAACTTGAAATTGGTTTATCTGAATTAATGAAAATATATCAACTTCTTCTAAGTAAACACAAAATCTTGAAAAAGAGATTTGTGGATACTTCTGAGAACACTATTGTGATACGGTGGAAGAACTGACTGTTTTTGGAATGCTGGTTTGCGTTTTGCGTTTGTTTTTGCAAAATGTCGCGGTAAGCAAGAGTCGCCACCGTCTTTTATTTTATCCAACAAGGAAAGGAAAAAAGCACAGAAAAATTCCTTTTTCGAGATATTTCTGAGTACAGGGGGTAGATTATAGAAAGGGAAGGTATTAGCACCCTTTTTATTCGTAGTTATCTACGGGCTCTTAGGTACTTGCTCATCATTTTCAAAATTGTTTTCTTTGTGTTTGCATGCTTTGAAAAGTTTTTGTTTTTACTTCGATTTAACTCTTACTTCTGTCTTCAAGAGTGTAGTGAAGTGTTTTTGAAAACTTGTTTGTAAAAGAGTGTAAGTGTGAAAAAAGGTTTTTTGTTTTGGATGAGCAAGTATCTAAGAACTAATCTACCTACTCGAAAAAGGAATCATTCTATGCTAATTTCCTTTGGACGATGCTATCCCACTATTAGTGAGTAGGTAGCACCGTTGTTGGAATTTGAGGGTCAATTTGAAAGAGGGACATACGGTCACTAAAGCAATAATAGAACGTCTTAGTGGTAACCCTAATGTCTTAGATCATTTATTCGAGGCAACGATATCCGAGGTAACGATTTTGAGGCGACTATGATCTTTTAGACAATAGAGCAACCTCTAAAACAACCTATACTCAATGACCGTTTACAAAGGCAACCAAGTGGGGTGTACCTTAGGAGTGCGCATGTGTGATTGTGTTGATTTTAATTATTTTTATCTTTGCACATGTTTAGGGTGATCTAACCGTTTTAAGATTAAACATTCATTCTTGTCATGCAACCCCTATTATCAAACATCTAACAATTGAATATTTGCAGAAATTAAAGGTGCGGAAATTAAACTAAATTATTACAAGGCGTCGGGTATTTACATCTCCAAAAGCAACCCTTTGAAATTTAAAAGCGGAAAAATAAATGTCCTAATTAATTATTACAAACCGGGAGCAGATACAATAATCGAATAAAATAATAAAGCGCACGATGCGGAATTAAATCGGATGTGAAATTAGGGTTTTGACCCTTTTAATTAAAAGAAGATATTTTTTTTGTTTTTATTTTTAAGAAAAGAAATTAAATCCTAAAATTAAATGCTAGATTAATTATTAAATTAATTAATGAAAAACAATTAAATGACATATTTTTGGAGTTTTTGTTAATTTAGGAAAGAAAATAAAATAATTAAATAAATATTGAAACCTAGTTATTCTAATTGATTTTTAATTATTTGCAAAAATAAATGAAAGTTATCTAAAATTAACCTAATTAAATTAATTAATATTTATTAATAAAAAATAAAATTCTAAAATTTAATTGGACATAAAATATTTTTGTGATTTTTTTGATGAAAAAGAAATTATTTTACTGGTTAGTAAATAAATAAAAATAATTAAAATAGAATAATAACATAAATAATTAAAAGATGAGAAATGGGCCTGATTTTGGGTGTGTGAATAGCAGTTTCCTGGGGCCAATGACATGAAGTCCGTTTGACTTTTTGGATCCTGCGCATATGCATTAACTTGGTCTTTTGATGCACCCTCAGTGGTAGCCACCAGATCTGGCCATCTGGCACATTGATGAGGAAGGCATATGGTGGACATCAAGCTCATGCGTGCACTAGATTTCCTGTAAGAAAATATTATAGAGAAAATAGGGGGACCTGGGATTCAAACCCAAGCCCCAAGGAAAATTCCAATGGCTTGTAACCAGCTGGGCTGTTAGTTCTTTTTGTACATATGCTAAGAATCAAATATAATATAAGAAAAACAAAGTTAGTGGGAAAAAAAAGAAAAACGCGCGCTTGTTCGAACAAACCAATGGGATCTGGCCACGTCTTCGTCCCTTTCATGGCACCGTCGCTAAAAGTCCAAATACATATACCTACGGACAAAGGTTCGTCGCTACAAACCTGTCCACTCTCAAAATCTCGTACAGGCCATGTAAATGAATTCTAACACCATGGTTGAGGTCGTCTCATCCTCCTGATTGCAACCATGCCCATTATGAAGGCTAATTATTCCTGAAACAAAAAGCCCTAAAACCAAATACGAAACCCTAACAATGGTGGATTTCATCACAGACCATTAAAATCAATTGGGTAATGTCAAAAGCTTGCAAATGATTCATAGGTTAAGAATATGCAATTGATTCGGGTTAACAATGTGTAAATTCCAAGATACGAATTCAAGAACAGGGCGAGTTTGTGAGTGACTTACAGCGTATTCTAGGATTGGAATGGACCAGTTATGGGTTGCTTTAGCTTCTAGAGAATGCCAGGAAGCGATTGTGACAAGTATCAGGCCTTGAGGATGCCTCTAACCACCAATTCGATCTCCCATTTTCTTTGATATTTTTCAGATTTTGTTTTCTCTCTAGCGCCTGTTTTCAACCTTCATTTTGATCTGCACGCCACCCTTATGTATCACACAATGCATTAGGGTTGATTACCCTGTCCAAATCTTCTTCTTTCAATGATTTTGATATTGATTTGATTTGCTTTGAACAACTTTCCAAACATGGATTATTTCCAATCTTTTTGTACACATATGGCTTGATACGAATTTGAATGCCTTGCTAGCTGTAATTAGAGCCTGAAACAATTAAAAGATCCTTCGTTATCAATGCTTTGGATTTTTATTTGATTTATTTTTATTTAAATCAAATTAATTCAAATAAAAATCAAAATAATTAATAAAAATATGATATGGACAAATGGACAAGGTTAGAGCACGTGGGCTTTAATTCCAACTCAAAACAAGTGAAAAAGAATGGGCCCATTTGGCAAAATTTGAAGTTTTGAGGATAGTTGACTTTTGGCAATTTTGCAAAAAAGGTCAACTTCAACAATGCATAACTTCCTCAATTTTGACTCTTTGGAGGTGTTCTTGGACTTTTTAGAAAGCTTGAGATGTCCTCCGATCAACACTTTTGGTCTCATCTGAATTTGAACTTCCATGCTCATGTATGAAGCTTTGACAAAAAAGGTGTTTTTTGTACTTTTCAAAATAACCTATAATGTCCAAATTCATAACTTCTTGTGAGTGCATATTTTAATTTTGAGAGCTGAAGATGGATTGTAGGGAATTGCATCCGCTTCAAAATGAGCTTTGGATGGGTCATTTCTCATAAAGTATGAGAAAGTTATGCTTGGTCAAAGTTGAGTTGACTTTTCCTGCAAAACCCTAATTTAGCAACTTTTGAATCTTGATGAATTATGAGCAATCCTTGATGAATCATGATCAACCCTTGATCAAATGATGAAATATACTTCAAAATGAGGATGTTGGCCAAAAATCTTGAAGTTTGACTGTATGTGGGCCACAGTTAACTTTTGCCCTAACATAGTCGATTTTTGGACCTTTGAGCAATTGACTGAGCAAACTTCCTCTGCAAGGCTTGAAACTTGACATGGATGATGTTGAGAACATATTAGGGCAATGTTGAGCACTTGCGGTCACTTGGACTCAAGGATCTTGATGCAACATGAAACCCTAATTTGGGGTAGACTGCCTTATGAGAGAGCTTGTCTGGCCAACCCTTGGACTACCTTGAGCAATTTGGAGACCATTCTTGAAATGTTTTGAGAAATATGGGAGGGCAAATTTTTGGGTACAACAACTACTATAGATGAGAAAAACATTTCTGACTTAAATGAAAAACTATTTTCTTTAGAAAAATCAAAAATTACTCTGAAAAGTGAAGTGTCTAGATTGGAAGAAGAGATAATCTTTACCACATCTATTATTGATGAAGTAATCATATATGATAGAGATTTTCGGCATTTCCTAGCTAAAAGCATAGATGGAAGCTAAATGGATTCAATGATCTATGGTGTTAGTAGAAATGGAAGTAGAGACTTGTGATACTCAGGACAATCAAAGAATATTGATGAGACTCTAAATATCAAACCAAAACCTCTTTCTGAACATTTCGTGCTTGCTGGCACAAAATTGAAATGTCCAGAACAAGAAGGTTATGATACTACTGTAGTAGAAACACATGCACATAAGGAAACTTCTAAAACAAAGTATCATGCACAAATTTCACATGATTATCCTGTTGCACATAAGTCCAAAGGAATCATAACCTCTAGAATTACTAACAAGAAAGGACCTAGAAAATGGGTACCTAAGGATTAAATAATCTATGTTGCAGATGTCCTTGATGGCGCCACTGAAACACCAATCATGGTACCTATATAGTAGATGCTTGAGACACATGACGGGAGAAAGGCATATGCTCCAAGATTTGGAACTTAAGTCTGGAGGAATTATTGGTTTCAGAGGCAATCAAAAGGGAAAGATCATCGGATCTAGAACAATTGGTAATGGTAAACTTCCCTCAATTAATAGTGTTCTTTTAGTCGAGGGTCTGATGCATAACTTATTGTAAATTAGTCAACTTAGTGACAATGGTTATGACGTTATTTTTAATCAAACATCTTGTAATGTTGTTAGTCAAAAGAATGGCTCAATTTTGTTCAATGGCAAGAGGAAGAACAATATTTATATAAAAAGATTATCAGACTTGAAAAATCAAAATGTAAAATGTCTTCTTACTGTTCAAGAAGAGAAATGGGTTTGGCATCAACATCTGGGTCATGTTAGCTAGAGAAAGATTTCTCAACTAAATAACCTTGGATTACTCAGAGGCTTCCCCAATCTGAAGTACACTTCAGATGCCCTTTGTGAAGCTTGTCAGAAAGGCAAATTTTCAAAAACCTCTTTCAAAGCTAAAAAGATTGTTTCTACTTCTAGGCCATTTGAACTTCGTCACATTGACTTATTTGGACCAGTGAAAACTGCTTTTGTCAGTGGTAAGAAATATGGACTTGTCATTGTTGATAATTATAGCAGATGAACATGGGTAAAATTCTTGAAACACAAGGATGAGTCATACTATGTATTCGCTTCCTTCTGTTCCCAAGTGAAAAATGAAAAAGATTGCAAAATAGTCAGAGTTCAAAGTGATCATGGCGCAGAATTTGAAAATGAAGATTTTGAAAAACTTTTTGACTCAAACGGCATAGTACATGATTTTCTTGTCCTAGAACTCCATAACAAAATGGGGTTGTAGAAAGAAAAAATAGAACACTGCAAGAAATGGCTCGCACCATGATTCAAGAAACTCATATGGCTAAGCACTTCTGGGCAGAAGTAGTGAATACAGCGTGTTATATTCAAAATAGAATCTCCATAAGACCTATTTTGAGTAAGACTCCTTATGAATTGTGGAAGAATAGAAAGCCAAACATTTCCTATTTCCATCCATTTGGATGCAGTTGTTGTATGTTAAACACTAAAGAGAATCTGGGTAAGTTTGATTCCAAGGCATAGAAGTGTTTGCTATTAGGATACTCTGAATGCTCTAAAGGATTTAGAATTTATAACACAAAATAACGAATTATGGAGGAATCAAGCCATGTCAGATTTGATGCTAAGCTTGACTATGAAAAGTCAAAGTTATGTGAAAAGCTTATAGATATAACCATAACATTCGCTGAACCTAAGGAGAAGATTAAAGAAGATAAAGAATCATAAGCTCCTTCTTCTGATATTGTTGATAGTTCTTCTAATCAACCTCAACCAAGGAAGAACAGAATCACATCCTCTCATCCTGAAGACCTTATCCTTGGAAGTAAAGATGCTCCAGGCAGAACAATATCAGCTCTCAAACCTTCTGATGAAGTACGTTGGGTTTAGTTTCTTTAACAGAACCTCCATCTACTGAATAAGCCCTTCTAGATAAATATTGGATTTTGTTTATGGAAGAAGAACTGAACCAATTATCAAAGAACGATGTATGGGATCTTGTTCAGAAACCTAAAGGTGTCCTTGTCATTGGAACCAGATGGGTGTTCAGAAACAAGCTCAATGAGAAGGGTGAAGTTGTCAAAAAGAAAGCATGAATGATTGCACAAGGTTATAGTCAACAAGAAGGGATAAACTATACAGAAACCTTTGCACCAGTCGTCAGGTTAGAAGCTATTCGGTTGTTACTTTCTTTTTCTATCAATCATAGCATTATCCTTTATCAGATGGATGTTAAGAGTGCATTTTTGAATGGTTATATTTTATAAGAAATGTATGTCAAACAACCTCCTGGCTTTGAAAACTCCAAGAAATCAGACTTTGTTTTTAAACTAAAGAAATATCTTTATGGCTTGAAACAAGCTCTCAGAGCTTGGTATGACAGGTTGAGTAATTTTCTTCTAGAAAATAAATTTACCAGAGGAAAGGTTGACACCACACACTTCTGCAAGACTTTCAAAAATGATATTCTAATTTCTCAAATTTATGTTAAGCATATTATTTTTGGTTCTGCTAATCCATCCCTCTGCGAGGAATTTTTTAAGCTAATGCATACTGAGTTTGAAATGAGCATAGTGGGAGAACTGAAGTTTTTTCGGGGAATCCAGATTGATCAAAAACCAGAGGCTACTTACATACATCAAAAGTATTCTCTTTCTGGTTTCTGTGATGCAGACTACGCTGGATATCGGCTAGAGAGGAAGAGTACTTCTGGAAACTGTCAGTTTCTAGGCAAGAATTTGATCTCATGGTCGAGCAAGAGGCAATCAACAATTGCTCTTTCAACAATAGAAGCATAGTACATTTAGTAGCACTATGCAGTACTCAGATGTTATGGATGAAGAATCAGCTAGAAGATTGTCAGATTTATAAGAGTAATATTTCTATCTTCTGTGACAATACCGCTGTTATTTGCTTAAGTAAGAATCTTTTTCTACCCTCTAGGGATAAACACATAAAAATAAAACATCATTTTAATAGATACTATGTTCAGAAAGGGATCTTATCTTTGAAATTCATAGATACAGACCATTAGTGGGCGGATATTTTTACAAAACCCTTAGGTGAAGATAGATTTATATTTATTCTAAAGAATCTGAAAATGGATCTATGTCCATAGTAAGACGTCATTAGGATCAA
Source organism: Vicia faba (assembly GCA_948472305.1). NCBI lineage: Eukaryota > Viridiplantae > Streptophyta > Magnoliopsida > Fabales > Fabaceae > Vicia > Vicia faba. The sequence goes on from OX451740.1 coordinate 1,114,621,009, forward strand.
ACGTGTTTTAGTCGTAGTCTGAAGGGATAAAAATTTGACTTAAACAAAAGACTTGTAATTTTTTATCTCAGTCGTCAGAAGATGTTTCGGTCATAAATGTTCCTGATCAAATGGAAGTCTTCATGGTTTTCCAAATGTTGAGAATATCAAATGCATTACCTAAATAGACTTAGTGTCTATCACACTCTACCTAGATCATTCACGAGTAGTTATTTTTCTTGAAATTGATTAATCGCGATTACATTTATTTAACTACTCCTTTTAACTATGTCTTGGGAACAGTCGTTTCATGTCATACCCTTATTCTTTGTCTGATATTCCCTATCGTGTTCTAATTAAATGTTTTCGTGTTCTCTCATTTAAACGTTTGATTTACTTCTCTTTTCATTTCCTTCTTTTAGCAGTCCATGATGTCATTTGGGTGTTTCAATTGTCTTACCTCGTGAACTACTTGACTGACTATTTATATATCATCTCATCTATAGTCATTCATCAAGTCCTAATCCTTGTATCATCTTCTACCGTCTCTTCTCTTCAAGCTTGTACGTCATGGTTGTTAGAAACTTTCAAGGAGATGAAAATCTTCTCGAGGTAATCAAAGAGAAAAGACCCAACTATGTGTCTGATGATGGTTTCATCAACAAGTTTATTGAAAATCCAGGATGGTCTGGGTATGCAAAAATGTTGAGAGGTCCTATTTATCCTAACCTCTTATAAAGCTTTTGGCTTCATGTTTCTATCAGTCCTGATGAAAACGTCATTCATTCTTACATCTTTGGCATTCTGATTACCATCACTCGCTCCTCTATTTATTAAGACATCCAGAGTCCACCTTTACCCAACTCTTGCATGATTGTTGACATGTTTCCAAATGTTCCTAACTCTTCATTTAGATATGAGCCCCTTAATTCAGATTATTTAAAACCACTTGCAAAAATCTGGTTTTAGTTCTTGTTATAAAATCTTCATCCCAGAGGACAAGATCTTGATAATTTTTTTCCTAGGGATATGTGTCTTCTTTATTTATTTAACAAGAGTATTCCAATTCATATTTCGGCAATAATATTCAATCATCTGAAGTTACCAATCCTAGCATCCAGAAACTTTCAAAATCATTCATTCTGTATGGACGTGTATTGTATGAACTGTTTGAGTTAGCATGTATGATTGAAACTGTTCAAAGAAATTTGTTCATTAGAGGCAATGATATATTTGATAAGAGTTGTGATGTGTTTGAATTTAAGACATCTTTCCCTGTCTATGTTCACTCTGTTGTTTCTCCTTTTATTGTAATCTCCTTCTAATATCAATGAAACTTCTTATCTTTTCTTGTTATTTCTTCTGGTTTTTATATTTTTCACACATAATTACCTTTTTTATTATAATAAAAATGGGGAGTAATTAAATGGACGTAATTTTTATTTAAATAATCAAGTTCTAGAAAATGTTCTCTGAAAAGAGCTGCTTACATTCTAACTCAGCTAAACTTTTGTTTCTGTTAGAATTGTTTTTCTTTTTCAGGAAATGAGAACTCTGATTAAAGAAGATCAGAAAATACTATGCAAGACTCAATAAGAAGAATTTATAAAAAAATCAAAATCTCAATTGTTCTATTGGCATCAAGATCTCAATTTTTTCATTGGCATCCAGAGTCAAGACTCTCAAGATCTCGATATCTGATCTATTGGAACCAGAGGAGTTTTACTCAAATGGTTTAGAGTCAGGATATTCGACCTTCATCAAGTCATTGACTCAGTGGGAGTATCATAAAAAGGATAAGTATTCCTTACCTTTCTATTTTCAAATTTTTTTATTATATGAACAAAATTGAGTCACCAAAATACATAGTTTTGTCATCATCAAAAAGGGGGAGATTGTAAGAACAAGATTTGGTTCTGCAATATTATCTGAGTTTTGATGATAACAAATGAGTATGTTTGTATGAACAATTTTGATACTCTAATTTTTGTTATTGTTGAGTACTTAACAAATAGGTTCTGCTTCTGATGGATGGCGTAGACAAGACATTATAATAGAATTAGTTCCGCTTCTACGCTACAAAAGTTATGTTGAACAGTAGCAAGACACTCCAGAAGGCTCTGAAGTGTAAGCTCTGGTGTTTGTCTAAAAGAAATCAGTCAGAAGATCTAAATACATAAGTTTCTACTTAAGCCCAGATGCTAAAGACTCGTGTTTCTGAAGATAACGGGTTCTAAAGAAACAGTATGAAGATCTGAAAAAATAAGTTTCTACTCAAGTCCAGATGCTAAAGACTCAAGTTTCTAAAGACCCGAGGTTCTAAATATAAGGGTTCTAAATACCAAGTGTTAAAGACTCTAAAGACAGAAGTTATAAAGATTCTAAAGACTTGAAGTTTTAAAGACCCAAGGCTCCATGAAAAGGTTCTCACAACCAAGTGTTGAAGACTCTGAAGACGTGGTTCTGAAGAATCTGAAGACTTGAAGTTCTGATGACCTTATGTTATGTTCTCGCTTCAAAACTCATGCTCGCAGAAGCCTCTGAAGTGTAGAAGGAAACAAAATAATGTTAACATGGTACAAATAGTACATGGTACAATCAACGTTTCATTCCAATACCATGAAAGGACGGACGCGTCGCACGATCTTGTCCCCCACGCTATTGTTCAAGCTGCCAATGTTTCTAGAAATCCTAAGAGTAACCCTCAACGGATATATTATTTTATTGGCTATATAAAGGCTTGAATACTTAAAGATAAATCTACCAATCAACTAAATATCCACGTACAAAGCGATGTTCATAGCTTTCATATTTTTTAGTCATTGTTCTTAAAATAGTTTACATATTCAGCTTGTGTAGAAGCAACACTCTTGTAAACAAAACTTGTATTCAAACGATTATTTTATTTATCCTTAAGGGACCGGGTAAGTTTGTATCCTTAAGAAGTCTAGGACTTGTTTGTCTTAAAGGTTGTTAGTCACTTGCGGGTAGCTTGTGCAGGATTTTTCTTAAGGGATCGGGTAGGTTTGTATCCATAAGAAGTCTAGGACTTGTGTGTCTTAGAGGTTGTTAGTCACTTGCGGGTAGCTTATGCAAATTGTAATCAGTTTGCTTATATTGAATTAAGTTCTCGATTGTGTGAGGAAAAATCACCTTGGCGGGTGGGCTAGACTAGCTTGATAATTTTCAAGTGAACTAGTATAAACATACCTTGTTCTTTACTTCCTGTTCTTACTTATTGTTATTATTGAGAGTGAAGGAAAAAGTATTTTAACTTGAAGGGGAATAATATTTTTATAGAAAAGTTTTTTATTTAAAACCCAATTCACCCCCCCCCCCCCCCTTTCTTGTGTTTTTCCCACCTTCAGTATGTTCCCTTAGGATTCACTTGTTTCATTTTTTATGCAAGTTAGACATTAGGGTAATAATACATGCATGCTAACATAGGTAGAAGTTCCCCTTTTGAACCTCAAATATAGGATCAATCATTGTATGATAACGTTAGGTATAGACATAGGTAGTTTCCCTAAGATATTTTTTCTTTCCCTTTTGCATGTTTAAGACTAAAACATTTTTCTTTGGCAAATGCATAAAATATTTAACATTTCTTAAACCCTTTTTCAAGGTAAAAAACTCCAACCAACATAGACCTTTTTGTCTTCATACTTTTTCATTTAAAACCTTTTTAAAAAGGACATGCTCCGATAGCATCACTCATAAAAAACATGCAACCAACCAAAACTTTTGAGCCGAACTACATCGCTCTAATTCCTTAAAATGGATATGCAAGTATTTGGTCACGGGGCCCCGGCGAGCGAAACTTTGTAAATACTCCTCCTTTTCCCCGTGTTTTCTTTTGCATGCATTCCCTCTTTTCATTTTTTTTCCTTTTGCTCGCAAGCTTTAGATTAGAACATACCCTTTGATTAGAACAACAAGAATGGATCCCATGGAGTACCACAGACGTGAGGGGTGCTAATAAATTCCCCTTGCATAATCGACTCCATTATCTGTATCTCTTGGTCGCAAGACCTTAATTTCACCCCTCTCAAGTTTAGTCGATGTTTACCTTTACCTTCTAGTGAGATAATAAATGTTCGATGGCGACTTTATTGGTTTTCTCTCGATGATTTATTCGGTCGGTTATTTTATGTAGTAGAAGGTGTGATCGGTGGGAATAGAACTGACTGTTTTGGAATGCTGGTTCGCATTTTGCATTTGTTTTCGCAAAATGTCGCGGTAAGCAAGAGTCGCCACCGTCTTTTATTTTATCCAACAAGGAAAGGAAAAAAGCATAGAAAAATTCCTTTTTCGAGATGTTTCTCGGGTCCGGGAGGTAGATTATAGAAAGGGAAGGTGTTAGCACCCTTTCTATCCATGGTTATCCATGGGCTCTTAGGTACTTGCTCATTGTGTTTTAAAAAATTGCTTTTCTTTGTGTTTGTGGGTTTGAAGAAGTTTTTTGTTTGGAAGTTGTGTAAGTGCGAAAAGTTTTGTTTTGTTTTAAAAGGAGCAAGTACTTAAGAACCATCTACCTACTCAAAAAAGGAATTAATCTGTACAAATGTCCTTTAGACAATGCTATCCCACTATTGAGGAGTAGGTAGCACCGTCGTTGGAGTTTTCGGGTCAATTCAATTAAGGGATGTGTGGTCATTAAAGCAACGTTAGGACGCCTTAGCGGTAACCCTAATGTCTTAGATCATTTCATCCGAGGCAATCGTTTCGAGGCAACTATGATCTTTGGGCAAAAGGGCGACCTCTAAAACTTCCTATACTCAATGACCACGTTCGAAGCAACCATGTGAGGGGTACCCTAAGAGTGCGCATGTGCAAGTGTGTTATTTCGGTTATTTTATCTTTGTACATGTCATGGGTGAGCTATGTTGATTTTAAGTTCATACATTGGATATTGTCATGCATTCCCTATTATCAAACATCTAACATTGTATAATTGCGGAAATTAAATTTGCGAAAATTAAATCTAAACTATTACAAGGCGTCGGGTATTTACATCGCCAAAAACAAACCCTTAAATTTAAATTGCGGAAAGTAAAAATAAAGCGATAAATAATTAAAGTCCTGATTAAAAGCTATTACATACCGGAAGTAATTACAATATTGGATAAAATGAATCGCGTGCAAGAAATTAAATCGGGCGACTTTTTAGGGTTTTGACCCTTTTTTATTAAAGAAAATATTTTTGTTTATTTTTTGAATTAAATGGAAATTAAATTAGGTGAACAATTAAATTAAATTAAATAATGAAAATATTTTTGGATTTTTGAGTTTTTTAAGGAAATAAAATAAAATTGATTAAAATTATTAAAAACCTAATTCTACATTAGTTTTAATTTATTGCAAAAAAATATTAAATATTAAACCTATTTAAAACTAAGTTAATTAATTAATATTTATTTACAAAAATAAAATAATGAAATTAATAAAAATAATATTTTTTGTGATTTTGATTTATGAGGAAAATAAATTAATTAGTGATAATAAGATAATTAATTAAAATAATAAGACAAATAAATAAATATAATAAAAAGTAAAAGAAATAAAACCAAGGGGGTGTTGGGCCCAAGAGGAGGTGGAATCAGCAATTGTTTGGCCCACTTTCATTCAAGCCTGCTTTGACTTTCATATTTCCATGCATATGCATTGACTGAGGAGTATGATGAGCCTTCAATCCTGGCCCTTGGATTTGGCCTGAAGGCCATCTGGCATTTGAGATCAGGAGGAGCATGACAGTCCACGCCCTTTGGCTTTGCACTGGATTTCCTGGATCAAAATAATAATAAGCGTTTGGGGGGGACCTGGGATTCGAACCTAGGTCCCATAGGTCTTTCCACTAACGCCTCCACCAACTGAGCTGTGATGCTTTGTTGTTAATAAAATAAACACTGATTATTATATGTGAAAAATAATTAATATGCTGGAAAAATAAAAAAAATAGCGCGCTGTTTGAATTGGCCAATTGGGAGAGGACACCTGGTCGTCTTCTTTAACAAATCACTGGTTTTCTTACTTGTGGATTTTTATCCGCAGCAAGATTCATGGGATCATCCTAAAACGACTTCCAGGCCATGTAAACGCAAGCTAAGACCATCATTGTGTTCGTCTCTCTTCCCTGAACACAACCGTGGTTGTTATTTGTCCCAATTGTTCCTGCAAAACAAATGCCCAAAAACGAACCTCGAAAACCCTAGATGCGGGTATGGTGTTATAGCTCACGAAAACAAAATCAAATGATGCAGAAAGACTGGAAATTGAACGTTAAGCATGATTGTACAGAAAAATTGGCAAAAATATGCAAGAACATGGATTCACAATTTCATGTACAGCGCTATGTTTATGAACACTTACAGCGCTGTTTAGAGGGTTTCAAGGCTTGATTTTGATTGCAATCACTCCAGTGGACCTCGGGCAAGGAGATAGTGTTGAGTTTTTGGATCGAGTTGGCCTCCAATATTGATTTCAGATTCAAGCTTTTCAAGATTTTTCTCAAGTTTGGTTTTGTGGTTTTTGCAGCTTTTTCGGTCGTGTTCTTGACGCCTTTGCCTTGTACATGTACATTAGAAGCAATTAGGTTAAAAACATGGGCTTGAATCCATGGGAATTGATGAATCAAGATTTGATATGATCTTCCATTAACAAACTTCCAAAAATGTCTCAAATCAAATATTTTGTGCATAATAAGGCTTGATACAAATTTGATTGGGTGTATCATGTTAATTGAAAGCTGTAATGATCAAAAAAATATCAAGCTATTAAGATTTGGATTTTATTTTGATTTAAATTGATTAAAAATGAATTAAACCAATAAAAAATCAAATAAAATAGAAAAATAAATAATTGGTCATGAAATTGAATATGGGACACGTGTGTGGTGTTACAAGATCAAATCATGTGGAAAAAATGGGCCCTTTTGGCAAAATTTGAAGTTTTGGGGATAGTTGACTTTTGGCAATTTTAGAAAAATGCCCAACTTCAACAATGCATAATTTCTTCAATTTTGAACTTTTGGAAGTGTTCTTGGACTTTTTAGAAACATTGAGATGTCCATTAATCAACCCTTTTGGTATCATCTAATTTTGATATTCCATGCTCAAGTTATAAACTTTGGAAAAAAGGTGTTTTTGTTGACTTTCAAAAATGACCTATAATGTCCAAATTTGTAACTTTTTGTGAGAGCATTTCTTGAACTTGGGGTGTGAAGATGGATTGTAGGAAATTTCATCCTCTTCAAAATGATATTTGGATGTGTCATTTCTTATAAAGTATGAGAAAGTTATGCTTGGTCAAAGTTGAGTTGACTTTTCCTACAAAACCCTAATTTAGCAACTTTTGAATCTTGATAAGTCTTGAGCAATCCTTGATGAATCATGATCAACCCTTGATAAAATGATGAATTATCCTTCAAAATGAGAATGTTGACAAAAAATCTTGAGGTTTGACTGTTTGTAGGTCACAGTTGACTTTTGCCCTAGCACAGTCGATTTTTGGGCCTCTTGAGCAATTGACTGACCAAACTTTCTCTGCAAGGCTTGAAATTTGACAGGGATGAACCTGAGAACATACTAGGACATTGGGGAGAATTTGAGATTATTTAGATGTAAGTACCTTGATGCAACACAAAACCCTAATTTTGAATTGACTGCCTTAGGAGATGATTTGACTGTCCAACTCTTGAGTAATTTGAGCCACTTGGAGATTATTCTTGACATGTCTTGAGAAATATGGGAGGGAAAATTTTGGGTTGCAACAGTTGCCCCTGTTCAATTTTCTTAAACCTGAGGATATAGATTGGCTTTCGAGCCTTTCGTGATCCGAAGGTGGAAGATAATTGAACACTAGAGTGCCCAGAAATTTGCACTCGCATGGTGTAGTATCAGCATTGTGATGTCGAGAATGGGCTTACAGATGCCATTTGGAGATTGTTGGTAGGAGGATGGGCTTACATATGCAATCTGCAGGAGTGTCGATCGCATAAGAGATTCCTTAGCGAGAATTTGCATACCTGTTGTTGTAGAAGATTCCGCTGGGGAAGCCTAACTTTTGTTGAGATTTAGGAACTTGCCTGTACTTCAACTGAGAGAATGCCTCGGCTAAGTCTTAAGAACCTGTCCATAATTCAATTGGGGGGAAACATCTTCATCAAGATCTAGGAACTGTCTAGTCTTCAACGTAGTATACCGTTGAGATTATAGAACTCGTCCATACTTTGACGGAAGAAAACATCAAGATCTAGGAACTGACTAGTATTCAACATAGTATACCGTTGAGGTTATAGTACTCGTCCATACTATGACATAGGGAAACATATTCATCAAGATCTAGGAACTGTTTGGTCTTCAACGTAGTATACCGTTGAAATTATAGAACTCGTCCACACTATGACGGAGGAAAACATCAAGATCTAGGAACTGAGTAGTGCTCAACGTAGTATACCGTTGAGGTTATAGCACTCGTCCATACTATGACGTAGAGAAACGTTTTCATCAAGATCTAGGAACTGTCTGGTCTTCAACGTAGTATACCGTTGAAATTAGAGAACTCGACCACACTATGACGGAGGAAAACATTAAGATCTAGGAACTGACTAGTGCTCAACGTAGTATACCGTTGAGGTTATAGCACTCGTCCACACTATGACGTAGGGGAACATCTTCATCAAGATCTAAAAACTGTCTAGTCTTCAACGTAGTATACCGTTGAAATTAAAGAACTCGTCCACACTATGAAGGAGGAAAACATCAAGATCTAGGAACTGACTAGTGCTCAACATAGTATACCGTTGAGGTTACAGAACTCGTCCACACTATGACGTAGGGAAACATCTTCATCAAGATCTAGGAATTGTCTGGTCTTCAACGTAGTATACCATTGAAATTAGAGAACTCGTCCACACTATGATGGAGGACAACATCAAGATCTAGGAACTGACTAGTGCTCAACATAGTATACCGTTGAGGTTATAGCACTCGTTCACACTATGACGTAGGGAAACATCTTCATCAAGATCTTGAAACTGTCTGGTCTTCAACGTAGTATACCGTTGAAATTAAAGAACTCGTCCACACTATGACGGAGGAAAACATCAAGATCTAGGAACTGACTAGTGCTCAACGTAGTATACCGTTGAGGTTATACTACTCGTCCACACTATGACGTAGGGAAACATCTTCATCAAGATCTAGGAATTGTCTGGTCTTCAATGTAGTATACCGTTGAAATTAGAGAACTCGTCCACACTATGACGGAGGAAAACATCAAGATCTAGGAACTGACTAGTGCTCAACGTAGTATACCGTTCAGGTTATAGCACTCGTCCACACTATGACGTAGGGAAACATCTTCATCAAGATCTAGGAATTGTCTGGTCTTCAACGTAGTATACCGTTGAAATTAGAGAACTCGTCCACACTATGACTGAGGACAACATCAAGATCTAGGAACTGACTAGTGCTCAACATAGTATACCGTTGAGGTTATAGCACTCGTTCACACTATGACATAGGGAAACATCTTCATCAAGATCTAGAAACTGTCTGGTCTTCAACGTAGTATACCGTTGAAATTAAAGAACTCGTTCACACTATGACGGAGGAAAACATCAAGATCTAGGAACTGACTAGTGCTCAACGTAGTATACCGTTGAGGTTATACTACTCGTCCACACTATGACGTAGGGAAACATATTCATCAAGATCAAGGAACTGTCTGGTCTTCAATGTAGTATACTGTTGAAATTAGAGAACTCGTCCACACTATGACGGAGGAAAACATCAAGATCTAGGAACTGACTAGTGCTCAACGTAGTATACCATTGAGGTTATAGCACTCATCCACACTATGACGTAGGGAAACATATTCATCAAGATCTAGGAACTGTCTGGTCTTCAATGTAGTATACTGTTGAAGTTGGAGAACTCGTTCACACTATGACGGAGGAAAACATCAAGATCTAGGAACTGACTAGTGCTCAACATAGTATGTCGTTGAGGTTATAGCACTCGTCCACACTATGACATAGGGAAACATCTTCATCAAGATCTAGGAACTGTCTGGTCTTCATCGTAGTATATCATTGAAATTAGAGAACTCATCCACACTATGACGGAGGAAAACATCAAGATCTAGGAACTGACTAGTGCTCAACGTAGTATACCGTTGAGGTTATAGCACTCGTCCATAATATGACGTAGGGAAACATCTTCATCAAGATCTAGGAACTGTCTGGTCTTCAACGTAGTATACCGTTGAAATTAAAGAACTCTTCCACACTATGACGGAGGAAAACATCAAGATCTAGGAACTGACTAGTGCTCAATGTAGTATACCGTTGAGGTTATAGCTCTCGTCCACACTATGAAAAAGGGAAACAACTTCATCAAGATCTAGGAACTGTCTGGTCTTCAACGTAGTATACCATTGAAATTAAAGAACTCGTCCACACTATGACGGAGGAAAATATCAAGATCTAGGAACTGACTAGTGCTTAATGTAGTATACCGTTGAGGTTATAGCACTCATCCACACTATGACGTAGGGAAACATATTCATCAAGATCTAGGAACTGTCTGGTCTTCAACGTAGTATACCGTTGAAGTTGGAGAACTCGTCCACACTATGACAGAGGAAAACATCAAGATCTAGGAACTGACTAGTGCTCAACATAGTATACCGTTGAGGTTAATGCACTCGTCCACACTATGACATAAGGAAACATCTTCATCAAGATCTAGGAACTGTCTGGTCTTCAACGTAGTATACCGTTGAAATTAGAGAACTCGTCCACACTGTGATGGAGGAAAACATCAAGATCTAGGAACTGACTAGTGCTCAACGTAGTATACCATTGAGGTTATAGCACTCGTCCACACTATGACGTAGAGAAATTGTCGAGATTGAGAACCTTATCTGAAATTCAACCGAGGATAATTCAATTGAGATTTAAGAACCGGTCAGGTATTCGACGTAGCTGAGAACTTTAATTGTATCTTTCCTGAAAGGTAAAGGTCAGTCGTATGCAATGCATGATATATATCAAGCAATGATGTACTCAACATAAATGAGATTGTATGGTATGATGTGTATATGCATGTATCATGATGTATGAAAATGTGATGTTTTAGCTGGGGAAAATATATCCCGGATAGCTGCTGGAGAGTAGAGTTGAATTCTTCGTTTTCGCTGGGGATGATGAACGAAGATGGTAAACTTGCAGGAGAGGAGAACTTTGTTGGGGAATAAACTGATGAAGAGATTACTCCGACTGGAATTACTCTGTGGGGGAGAGATGTTCTACTGAGGATTTTAACGATAAACTCCGCTGGGATTCCGCTGATAAGCTCCGCTGGGGATGGATTACCGTTGCTGGTGATATCAAAATCTGTTGAGGATTGAATTCCTGCTTGGTGAAGGAAAGAACTTCAGTGGGGATGATCTTTCAGTTGCAACTTGCTGGGGATAACCCTGTTGGACTCTTGTGGGGATAAACCTGAGTTCTGCCGAGAATGATCCTTTGAACTTGGCTGGGGAGATTTATTTATGTGCTCCGCTGGGGGTAAACTTCCAGAGTCTACTGGGGATGATGCCTCAACTCTGTTGGGGAAGCTCTTTTCAGACCGTGCTGGGAAAATTGACTCCACTGAGGTATCTTGTATTCTGTCGGGGAATATTCTTATACTCCGCTGAGGAACATTAAGATTATCGGGGATACTCTTATACTCCGCTGAGAAATATTAAGATCTTCTGGGGATACCAAGCCTTTTTAGGGATGATGGTAGACCAACTTTTCTTGGGGAGAGCATTGTTGATTCATTCAAAGTTGCAAGTCTCAGCGGGGAGAGCTACCATTACTGTCTTACTCTGCAGGGAGTGAAGGTATCTTAGCCATATTCTTCAGCTGAACTTACCGTCGTACCTGGTGGACAGAGCAACTGCACAGTTCGGACAACTCTTATTGCCCTTATTTCTGCGGGAGAAGGTGATTGCGGAGGCCCTGTGGACCGAGTATTATCCTCACCTATGAGGCGCTTGGTATCTTTCAGTTAAAAGGACAAGTCTTCTTTTGGTAGGCCCGTGACGAGATGACGAGACATAGTCGTACGCTTTGTTCCCTAATTTTTGCCTGGACCTCCCTTTCGAGTTTTCAGTCCACCGGGATACCCTTTTTTGCCCAAGCCGCCTTTTCAGGTTTTCGACTTGCCGGGTGTACATATTTTTTATTTTCATCCCTTATTTTTCCCCGAACCCTTTTGGTTCGCCGGGATGCCCTTATTTTTTCCTAGGTCAGACAACCTAGCGGGTCTTTGATTATGCGTAGTGCTTTTTTGACTATGTCCACACTCTCATAGTGTAGGGAGTTGTCACTGTCAGTAGTGTCGTGTTGCCATACTACCAGAAGATGTTCGTTTGATCGTGCAAGATTTGCTGCTGGAATTCATGTCTAATGCCCCAAGTGACTCAGATGGAGATTTGCCCCTGGCATCTTTGAGAGATTCTTTGAATCTTGACTTGACTGCCCCGGATGATGGACAATGATCATGCCATGCCCCTTGATTGGAAGTGTTTTTTTCCAATTGAGGTGACCCTTTTTTCTGAGAAGGTTTTTGTTCACTGGATATTCTTCGTGCAAATTTCTCTGCTGTTTCGAACAAATAGTCATATGCAAACAATGTTATTTTAAGAATGCAAAGCTTATGTCTGTCTTGAAGTTTTTGAAAATGCACTTTTTCAGTAAGATAGGAAAATTTTGTAAAATGTGACGTCAACTCAGGATTTACAGCAAGCCCTACAGGAGTCAGGATACCTTTTGTAACAATATGCTTTCGAACTAACCCATGCTTCAACTAGGACTTTTTAAAGGTTATAACGTGGCCTGGTTCACGGTTTAAGAAACAAAGGATAAAGGCTCAAATTTTATTTGTACCCACCTGTTCTTCGTGATGTTCTTCGATCCTAAACTCAGCTAATCGTGCATTTAGATCCCGTTTGAGTCTTTGCTCTGATATTCCAGTGATGGTTCGGATACTGACAATTTATTTTGAACAAGCAGTCATTTTTGTTGAGAGTTTGTAGGATCTCTTTCTTCTTGGTTCTTATTATCCCTGTTTTTTGCCTGAACTGTTTCTTTTTGTGATTACAATCAGTGGGATGCCCCAGTTTTTCTTAAGTCTCCTTCACAGGTTTTGACTTATTGGGCTTTTATTTCGAGAGATAATGACTGTCTGTCCTTACGATTATACAGAACCAACACCGTCTTTTGTTTCAGAAGGACTTCTTTGATGCCATTCATTGTGCACCTGGATCAATTGAGAAAACTACCCTTCCCCAGGTTATAATTAAGGGTTTTAATTTGTAAAAAGAAAAACTCCAACTTCTTTGGCTCAAAGGGGTTGACTAGGGATTATCTTCCTTATAACTCCACTGTTTAGGATTTGAAACAATGCTTGTACCTCGTCAGCGGGGTCTGTTCAAAAGCATACTGTAGAGATTTTGATATCATTTTCATCATGCTCCCTCTAAAGGCTTAGAAATTTTTTTTTTAATCGAGAGTTGATCATCATAAAAAAATGAAAGCAATTTGAATATAGTGAAATACGAATGGATTGATTCAAAACAGACATATGCAATGCATTGGTAAAGTAATAAAGTTTGACATGAATAAATTTCCGAACAGTCAAAAGAAAATTACAACTTGAAAATTCTAATTAGCAAAAGTCTCTTAGTTCGAACTAGCCATTTCAGGTGGAGAACCCTCAGCGGAAGATTTTCATCTCGCCATCCGGCATGAATTCCAGCACTCTTCTGTCAATCAAGTCTTGGATCTTGTTTTTCAAAGCCCAACAGTCGTCGGTGTCATGTCCAGGACTATAGGAGTGGTATACACAAAATGCGTCGGGGTGATAGCCAGGAGCAGAGGTATTGGGAATCCAGAGAGGATCCTTTAGAGGAATCAGATTGACCTCCAACAAGCGTTTCAGTATTAGAGATGATGGTATATTAGTCTCAGAGAAATGTCTTCCAGATGTATTTTGCTTACACCGATTACCCCGTTGACGCTGTCGAGGTTGTTGCTGGGCTTGTGACCCTGAAGCAAGCTGGGGAGCTTTTCCCTTGTCTTCTTGTCTCAAAGGAGGTTGAATGATGACTTGATCTTCAACCCTAGTTGTTTGCCCCACTTGGTTATTTTGAAGTAGTTTGTTGACGAGGACCCTGAGCTCTTCTTGTCTTTGAGCCAGGTCTGGAATGAGAGCCATCTGGCCCACCAACTGTCCCATCATCTGGATCTTCATTGTTGCCAACTCAATTTATAACCCTTCCAACTGATCATTCCTGATGCCGCCTGGATTCCCTAGGACTAAGCCCCTTGTGAGGAGAGCTTTTATTTCTTCCTGCCCCTGGGATAGGTTCAAGAACATTTCTTGAAGTTAAGTGTTTTGAGCCTAGATATCTTCGACAGTTCTCTCTAGGGCCATCTCTACTGAAATAAACAGTAGGAGAATAAGGAAACCTGAAAGGGAAAACCTGTCATGATGTGGATTCATGTTATGTGGATGCATGTTTTCAAGAATCTCTCGGGGTAAACAAGAAACTTGTTAGAATTTGAATTTTGCAGCTTTGATTGAAGAAACTTCATCTTGTTAAGAGTCCTTCTTCAAGAGTCAAGCTCACCATATCGAGTGGGTCATAGCCCCTGACTCAAATTATAGTGTTTTGATTTCTAGACAACCTTGGCTAGAGGAAAATAAATCCCTTTGCCCCTTGCTAGACCTTTGATTTACCATAACCTGCATCACAGACCCTTGAGATCCTTGAAATGGTTAAGGAAATGTTAAGGCATGATGTTATGATGTGTATGATATGCGTTTAAGCAAAAGTGTGAGGTGATGTAAGTAAACCCTACAATAAACCCAAATTATTGGATAAGGACTGTAAACAAAACCTGCAAGGAACTCATGTTGTCAGATAACAAGAATGTGCAAGTAGTTCAAGTTTGAAGGCACACAAGTCACACATATAGCCTTAAGTTTAGGCTGGCATGGAGTTTAGGCATTACCCTCTTTCAGTTTAGTTGGTTTAAACCTGTCCTAAAAATAGTAACCAGGTTCCAGAGGATCTCAATATCACTGACTACCCTCGATCGGTCATAATTCCAGTTTAGCAACCTTTTCTTGCGGCCGGAATCATCGTGGGAGTTTAGTCTCAATGAGTGTAGCATACTGCTATTGTTCTATGGCCAAGTTGGTCAATTTAAAGGTTCTAAGGTCAGTTGGTTCTTAATGACCCCTTAGAAGACCCATATTCTCCTCGTTCCAACACAAGGGATATCGGTACAGACTAAAGTGCCACACCAACGTAGCTACTGCTTCAACCATGTCGGTCTACGCCGGACAGTTACCTTACAGTTTATTGCTACTTACCTAAAGGGTATCCCCCAGATCCGGGTTAGGATCTATAGTAACTCCGATACAAGCCCACAAAAGTAAAGCATACAAGTCAAGTAATTGAAAACATAATGATCTAATCCTAAGGTACACCCCACTTATTAAAAGTACCCAGCAGAGTCGCCAGTTCTGTGATCGGTGGGAATAGAACTGACTGTTTTGGAATACTGGTTCGCGTTTTGCATTTGTTTTCGCAAAATGTCGCGGTAAGCAAGAGTCGCCACCGTCTTTTATTTTATCCAACAAGGAAAGGAAAAAAGCACAGAAAAATTCCTTTTTCGAGATGTTTCTCGGGTCCGGGAGGTAGATTATAGAAAGGGAAGGTGTTAGCACCCTTGCTATCCATGGTTATCCATGGGATCTTAGGTACTTGCTCATTGTGTTTTAAAAAATTGCTTTTCTTTGTGTTTGTGGGTTTGAAGAAGTTTTTTGTTTGGAAGTTGTGTAAGTGCGAAAAGTTTTGTTTTGTTTTAAAAGGAGCAAGTACTTAAGAACCATCTACCTACTCGAAAAAGGAATTAATTTGTACAAATGTCCTTTAGACAATGCTATCCCACTATTGAGGAGTAGGTAGCACCGTCGTTGGAGTTTTCGGGTCAATTCGATTAAGGGACGTGTGGTCACTAAAGCAATGTTAGGACGCCTTAGCGGTAACCTTAATGTCTTAGATCATTTCATCCGAGGCAACCGTTTCGAGGCAACTATGATCTTTGGACAAAAGGGCGACCTCTAAAACTTCCTATACTCAATGACCACGTTCGAAGCAACCAAGTGAGGTGTACCCTAAGAGTGCGCATGTGTAAGTGTGTTATTTCGGTTATTTTATCTTTGTACATGTCATGGTGAGCTATGTTGATTTTAAGTTCATACATTGGATCTTGTCATGCATTCCCTATTATCAAACATCTAACATTGTATAGTTGCGGAAATTAAATTTGCGGAAATTAAATCTAAACTATTACAAGGCGTCGGGTATTTACATCGCCAAAAACAAACCCTTTAATTTAAATTGCCGAAAGTAATAAAGCGATAAATAATTAAAGTCCTGATTAAAAGCTATTACATACCGGAAGCAATTACAATATTGGATAAAATGAATCGCGTGCAAGAAATTAAATCGGGCGAGTTTTTAGGGTTTTGACCCTTTTTTATTAAAGAAAAGATTTTTGTTTATTTTTTTAATTAAATGGAAATTAAATTAGATGAACAATTAAATTAAATTAAATAATGAAAATATTTTTGGACTTTTGAGTTTTTTAAGGAAATAAAATAAAATTGATTAAAATTATTAAAAACCTAATTCTACATTAGTTTTAATTTATTGCAAAAAAATATTAAATGTTAAACCTATTTAAAACTAAGTTAATTAATTAATATTTATTTACAAAAATAAAATAATGAAATTAATAAAAATAATTTTTTTTGTGATTTTGATTTATGATGAAAATTAATTAATTAGTGATAATAAGATAGTTAATTAAAATAATAAGACAAATAAATAAATATAATGGAAAGTAAAAGAAATAAAACCAAGGGGGTATTGGGCCCAAGAGGAGGTGGAATCGGCAATTGTTTGGCCCACTTTGATTCAAGCCTGCTTTGACTTTCATACTTCCATGCGTATGCATTGATTGGGGCGTATGATGAGCCTTCAATCCTGGCCCTTGGATTTGGCCTGAAGGCCATCTGGCATTTGAGATCAGGAGGAGCATGACAGTCCACGCCCTTTGGCTTTGCACTGGATTTCCTGGATCAAAATAATAATAAGCGTTTGGGGGGAACCTGGGATTCGAACACATGTCCCATAGGTCTTTCCACTAACGCCTCCGCCAACTGAGCTGTGATGCTTTGTTGTTAATAAAATAAACACTGATTATTATATGTGAAAAACAATTAATATGTTGGAAAAATAAAAAATATGGCGCGCTGTTTGAATTGGCCAATTGGGAGAGGACACCTGGTCGTCTTCTTCAACAAATCGCTGGTTTTCTTACCTGGGGATTTTTATCCGCAGCAAGATTCGTGGGATCATCCTAAAACGACTTCCAGGCCATGTAAACGCAAGCTAAGACCATCATCGTGTTCGTCTCTCTTCCCTGAACACAACCATGGTCGTTATTTGTCCCAATTGTTCCTGCAAAACAAACGCCCAAAAACGAACCTCGAAAACCCTAGATGCGGGTATGGTGTTATAGCTCACGAAAACAAAATCAAATGATGCAGAAAGACTGGAAATTGAACGTTAAGCATGATTGTACATAAAATTGGCAAAAAGATGTACGAACATGGATTCACGATTTCATGTACAGTGCTATGTTTAAGAACACTTACAACGCTATTTAGGGGGTTTCAAGGCTTGATTTTGATTGCAATCACTCTAGTGGACCTCAGGCAAGGAGATAATGTTGAGTTTTTGGATCGAATTGGCCTCCAATATTGATTTCAGATTCAAGCTTTTCAAGCTTTTTCTCAAGTTTGGTTTTGTGGTTTTTGCAGCTTTTTCGGTCGTGTTCTTGATGCCTTTGCCTTGTACATGTATATTAGAAGCAATTAGGTTAAAAACTTGGGCTTGAATCCATGGGAATTGATGAATCAAGATTTGATATGATCTTCCATTAAAAAACTTCCAAAAATGTCTCAAATCAAATATTTTGTGCATAATAAGGCTTGATACAAATTTGATTGGGTGTATCATGTTAATTGAAAGCTATAATGATCAAAAAGATATCAAGCTATTAAGATTTGGATTTTATTTTGATTTAAATTGATTAAAAATGAATTAAATCAATAAAAATCAAATAAAATAGAAAAATTAATAATTGGTCATAAAATTGAAGATGCGACACGTGTGTGGTGTGACAAGATCAAATCAAGTGGAAACAAGTGGGCCCTTTTGGCAAAATTTGAAGTTTTGGGGATAGTTGAATTTTGGCAATTTTGGAAAAATGCCCAACTTCAACAATGCATAACTTCTTAAATTTTGAACTTTTGGAAGTGTTCTTGGACTTTTTAGAAACCTTGAGATGTCCTATAATCAACCCTTTTGGTATCATCTCATTTTGATATTCCATGCTCAAGTTATAAGCTTTGGAAAAAAAGGTGTTTTTGTTGACTTTCAAAAATGACCTATAATGTCCAAATTTTTAACTTTTTGTGAGAGAATTTCTTGATCTTGGGGTGTGAGTATGGATTGTAGTAAATTGCATCCTCTTCAAAATGAGCTTTGGATGGGTCATTTCTCATAAAGTATGAGAAAGTTATGCTTGGTCAAAGTTGAGTTGACTTTTCCAACAAAACCCTAATTTAGCAACTTTTGAATCTTGATAAGTCTTGAAGAATCCTTGATGAATCATGATCAAACCTTGATCAAATGATGAATTATCCTTAAAAATGAGAATGTTGACAAAAAATCTTGAGGTTTGACTGTTTGTAGGTCACAGTTGACTTTTGCCCTAGCACGGTCGATTTTTTGGCCTCTTGAGCAATTGACTGACCAAACTTTCTCTGCAAGGCTTGAAATTTGACAGGGATGAACTTGAGAACATATTAGGACATTTGGGAGAATTTGAGGTTATTTATATGTAAGTACCATGATGCAACACAAAACCCTAATTTTGAATTGACTGCCTTAGGAGATGATTTGACTGTCCAACTCTTGAGTAATCTGAGCCACTTGGAGATTATTCTTGACATGTCTTGAGAAATATGGGAGGGCAAATTTTGGGGTACAACAGCAGGTATTAAGATTTATTTCTCTAGTTTTCCATGTTTTGAATTGGTTATGTTTTGATTGAGAATCCATGGAATTGGTATGTGATTATGTTATGATATTTTGATTAATCAATAGATGTTAGATATGTATTAAAATGTCTTAAATCATGAAAATTTGGATATTAAAACATGTTTTGGGCGAAGAAAATAGCATTGGGACTGTGTTGTCATCTTAGGTTTTTTGGTATAATCGCAGAGCCCGCTCAACGCAAGATTAGCTCGCTTAGCATGCCCGGGTTTGTAATAAGCCTGCTTAGCGCAAGATAGCGTGCTTAGCACCGACAGTTCTGTAAGTCGGCGCTGGGAGCATGCTTAACATGGCCTGGGAGATGAAATTTTATATTTTTCTTAGTTAGATATTAGATTATGTGTCCTTATGTTTTATAGTAATTAATACTTAATTTTATAATTTTGAAACTACTTGTTTGATGTGTCTTGGAATGCTTTTTGTTAATGACACGAAACTTGGTTTATGTGTGAAACATGAGTTTTGTGAATTTGATGTTGGAATGGAATGATATTGTGTATTACTTGATATGTATTGTGATGATGTTTTGGATCAGTGATACTATGAATATGAATTGTGTATGAATAACTCATGAGTATGTGGTTGTATGTGCAAGTGTGTGGTAATTCAAGTGTGATGAATTATTGAAGATATGCATGGATATTAAAATTATAGAATGGTCTTAATTTTCATATGGTTATATAATTGCACATGTATAATTTGTTGTTAAGAGACAATACTTGTTAGTTCCGTGGGAGCTAGTTACTTATCCCAAACCTAGAGAGGGGTTTGAAATCTTAGAGAACAGGCTTTTGGTATGTTATCGGTTTAAAGAACAGGCCCAGTTTAAAGTAAAAACTAAAAAATGATAACAAGAGATTGGTACCACATGAATGAGTATTGCATTTGATTTGCATTGAGTCATATTGTGTCTATGTTTGCAATATGAAGTTATGTAAAATGTGTGGAATTGATGTGAACTGTGAGATTGTGAATCTTGATTGAATACTTGTGATAGTATGAGAATTGGGTGATGTTTGTTCTATAAAGCATTGAAGTGTGAGAATGTTTATATGTATCCATGTATGTTATAAATTATATATTATTATATGATTTCGATAATTATGTGAATTTTCACCCTTCTGTTGGAATGATGTTTTATACGACATCGCTGAGGAACTCAAGATTAGAGTTGTTTTGGAAAAAGTGAAGCTGAATAAGCTATCTTTACTTTATTTTCATAATTGGTTGAGTCATGCTCTAGTCATGTAACACTGGGGAAACGTTTTAGATTCATGTTTTGAGATATACTTTATGTATACTCTATTTATTTGTTTTGATATTGTGATTTATATGGAGAAATGGCTTTTATGCCTAAGATATTTCAATAAAGGGATTTGATTATGAAACTTCATTATTAATTGTTTGAATGAGAATTATTTCGCCGCTACATGCTATATGAAAGTGTATGAGAAGCATGAATTTAAATAAGTGTTAATTGAGCATGACAGGTGTTTTGTATGTTTTGAATTATGAGTGACACCCTTATTTGAGAAGCATGATTAATTTACTAGGATTTATATCGTAATATTCTGTGGGGTTTTAGAGGGTGTTACAGTCGACCTTGAATTCTCATCCTATAACCTTGGCATCATAATGAATAGCTATTTTTGGTTTTAGCGAGGCTTCTCAAAGGGCTGATCCTGACCGAACTTCTTCGACAAGGTTGAGCTCTTCTCTTAGTGCCTCGTCATTCATATCCTCGTCGAGAGGGGCTTCAGTTTTCCTGGATGACTCTTTAATTTCGACCGAGATCACCGCCTCTTTTTTGTATGCTAGTGGGAACAGGGTCTCCCCGGTAGTCGAGTGAGGTGTTGTTCGGTAGGCCGAGAGCACGTTGTGTAGCTCCCCGACCCACTTCTTTTTGGTTTCATCCATCCTTCCTTTGATTCCTCACAGGATCACCCTATTCGCGGCCTCGGTATGACTGTTTGTTTGTGGGTGCTCGATGGACGCGAAGTGTTTGATGATGCCCAGCTTGGTGACGAATTCTTGAAAATTTATGTCTGTGAATTGTGTTCCGTTGTTGGTGACAATAGCTTGAGGTATACCGAATCAGGCAAGTATGTTTCGCTTGTAGAAATGGAGTATGTTCTGCATTGTGATTTTAGTCAGGGCCTCTGCTTCTTTCCATTTTATGAAGTAATCTACGTCCACTATTAGGTATTTGTTATGGTTTTATCCTACGACAAAAGGTATAAGGATGTCTAGTCCCCACCATGCAAAGGGCCATGGAGATGAGAGGGTCTTGAGTTTGTTGGGTGGTGCCAAATTCAAGTCCCTGATTCGTTGGCATTTGTCACATTTTTTCACATGTTCCTTTGCGTCATGTTGCATGGTAGGCCAGCAATATCCTGTTCGTAAAGCTTTTCTGGCAGGGTATTTTCCTCCTAGGTGTTGGGCATTGATTCCCTCATGTATTTCACGCAGGATATGGGCAACCTAGGGTTCTTCAACACATTTGAGGAGGGGAATGGAGAATTCCCGTCTGTATAATTTATTTCCGACCAAGACGTAAGAGTTGGTTCTTTGTCTGATCACACTGGCCTCTTTTTGGTTGGATGAAAGTTACCTCTTTGTGTTGTATATCGGGGTCATCTAGTAGTTGCTCTCGTCGATGGCGTTTACGTCTAGAGTTGTGGAGGATTTCTCAATTCTTGGTCGGGGAAGTATCTTCTAGATTACGAATTTGTTCCCTCCTTTCCTCTTTGTACTCGTGAGTTTTGACAGAATGTCTGCTCGAGTGTTATGTTCGCAGGGAACGTGTTGTAATTCTTCCAATCCGAACTTTTTCATTCTTTCTCATACCATGGTCTAGTATTTAGAGATATTGTCATTTTTGACTGGATATTCACCATGCACTAGAGAAGCGACAAGCTGGGAGTCTGTGAAGATTTTCACTTCCTCGGCTCCCAAGTCTTCGGCCAAATCTAGTCCTGTGAGGAAATCTTTATATTCTTCCTGGTTGTTGGAGGTTAGGAAATATAGGGTGAGGGAGACCTCAATCAAAATTTCTTCCTCGTTTTCCATGATGATGCCTGCTCTGCTTCCTGGCGAGCTGGAGGCTCCGTCTACGAAGATGGTCCATTTGTTTGCCTCGTAGGTGGGGGAGGCTGGCAAGATCATTTCTGCCACAAAGTTAGCTAGTACTTGGGATTTGAGGGCCTTCTCCCCTCGTACCTGATGTTGAATTCATACATCTATAATGACCATCTGAGCATCATTTCTTCCATGTCTTGGCGACCGAGCAACTGTTTTATGGGTTAGTCTGTTTGCATGACAATCGTGTGGGCTAGGAAGTAGTGCCCCAGTCTTCTTATTGCATTGATGAGGGCCAAATCCACCTTTTAGATCTGCTAATAACTGAGCTCTGGACCTTGTAAGGCCTTGCTCATAAAGTATATGGGTTTCTGCCCCTTAGGGGTTTGCCGAATGAGAGTTGTGCTGACGGCCTAGGCTATGACGACAAGATATAGGTAGAGAATTCTCCCTTATCTGGCCGTGACAGGACCGGTGGTCGCGAGAGAGCTTGTTTAAGGTGGAGGAGGGCTTGTTCACACTTCTCGATCCACTCAAATGTTGCTTCTTTGTGAATAAGTTTGAAAAGGGGAAGTGTGTGCTAGGAAGGTTTTTCCACGAAGCGAAATAACGAGGTGAGCATCCTGTTCAGAGACTGGATTGACTTTTTTGAGTTCGGATTTGGAAACTCGGAGAATGCCCTGCATTTGTTGGGGTTGGCTTCAATTCCTTTCTCTTTTAGGTAGAAATCGAGGAATTTACATTCCCATATGCCGAAGGTGCACTTCTTCATATTGAATTGAATTTTGCACTTCATCGCTTGGTCGAACACCCTCTTTAAGTAAAGCGTATGGTCGGACTCCTCTTGGGACTTCATGATCATATTGTCCATATACACTTTGAGCATGTCTCCAATCTCTCCTTTAAATACTTTGTTCATCATTCTTTGGTACGTGGCGCCAATGTTTTTCAAGCCTAAGGGCATTATGTTATAGTAATAGTTGCCCGACTCGGTCATGAAAGCCATGTATTTTTTGTCTCTTTTTTCCATGGGAATCTGGTTGTATCCAGAGTATGCATCCACAAAAGACAACAATTTAAAATTGACAGAATTATCAACTAATCTCTCTATGTTTGGCAAGGGAAAAGCATCTTTGGGTAAAGCCTTATTGAGATCGATATAGTCAACACACATTCTCCATTTCCCATTTTATTTTTTTACAAGTACACCATTAGATAGACAAGTTGTATACTGGGCTTCACAAATTAAATTTTCCTCTAGGAGGTCTTTTACAGCTTGCTCGGTAGCCTCTTTTTTCTTCAGAGACTGCTTTCGTTTATTTTGGGCAACAACCTTAAGAGCATGATTTACCGACTCAATAGATCACAGTAAACTACCAACTCAATAGATGAAGGTAGAAAAGTAAGAGATATACCAAGTCAACAGATGACGATAAACTACCAACTCAATTGATGAAGGTAGAAAAATTAAGAGAAATACTGACACACAGATGACGGTAAACTACCAACTCAATAGATGAATGTAGAAAAATAAGCAATATCGACTCACATATGACAGTAAACTACCAACTCAATAGATGAAGGTCAGAAAATTAAGAGAAATATCGACTCATAGATGACGGTAAACTACCAGCTCACTGACGAAGGTAGGAAAGTAAGAGATATACTGACTCAGCAGATGATGGTAAACTACCAACTCAATAGATGAAGGTAGAAAAGTAAGAGATATATCTACTCAATAGATGACAGTAAACTACCAACTCAATAGATGAAGGTATAAAAATTAATAGAAATACTTACTCACAGATGACGATAAACTACCAACTCAATAGATGAATATAGAAAAACAAGCAATACTGACACACAGATGACTGTAATCTACCAACTCAATAGATGAATGTAGAAAAACAAGCATTATCGACTCACATATGACAGTAAACTATCAACTCAATAGATGAATGTAAGAAAATTAAGAGAAATATCGACTCATAGATGACGGTAAACTACCAGCTCACTGACGAAGGTAAGAAAGTAAGAGATATACCAACTCAGCAGATGACGATAAACTACCAACTCAATAGATGAAGGTATAAAAGTAAGAGATATATCTACTCAATAGATGACAGTAAACTACCAACTCAATAGATGAAGGTAGAAAAATTAAGAGAAATACCTACTCACAGATGACGGTAAACTACCAACTCAATAAATGAAGGTAGAAAAATAAGCAATACTGACTCATAGATGATGGTAAAATACCAACTCAATATATACATGTTAGAAAATTAAGAGAAATATCTATTCACATATGACGGTGAACTACCAACTCAAAGACGAAGGTAGATTAAGTAATATACTGACTCACAAATGATGGTGAACTACCAACTCATAGATGAAGGTAGAAAAATTAAGATAAATAGTGACTCACAGATGAAGGTAAACTACCAACTCACAGATGAATGTAGGAAAACTAAGAGAAATACCAACTCACAGATGACGGTAAACTACCAACTCACAGATGAAGGTAGGAAAACTAAGAGAAATTTTGACTCACAGATGACAGTAAACTACCAACTCACGGATGAAGGTAGGATAAGCTTCTGAAACAGATTCCATCTTTTTCTTTTAATCAAGTCTTCTACTTGAAAAGGGTAACAGTAAAATTCCCCGCAAAGAGCGTGTCTCAGTTTCTTCTTTAATCAAGTCTTCTACTTGAAAAGGGTAGTAGTAAACTTCCCCATGACGAACGAGTCTCAGTTTATTCTTTAATCAAGTCTTCTACTTGAAAAGGGTAATAAACAAGCTCCTTAAAAGGTAACCACTTGTATAAGGTTTTCACAATGAACTACCTCTATCATATCGAAGAGATTAACCATCTATTGGAGTAAATAAAAATCTTCACAACAAACTATCTCTATCATGTCGAAGATATTAACTATCCACTGGAGTAAACAACATCTTCACAACGAACCATATATATCATATCGAAGAGATTAACCATCCATTAGAGTAAACAACATTTATTTTTAGGGACAACTTCTCTGGGAATTAACAGACTACTCAAATGAGATTTTCTTTTTCCGTACAAAAATAAATATGGGGATACTCAAGCTTCTCAAATAAAGAGACCACCAGTTGTTGTCGGGCAATAATTCTGAGAGTATCGCAATAATGTTGTTGGGAAATAATTTCAACTTCCTTATTAGGGAATAAACAAATTCCTGCTGAGGGGATAAAGTCTTCAATGGAGATCTTCAAAAGAAGTGCAAGTCATCACTCTTGTGGAATAATTTTTTTCAAATAAGGAGAAAGTCTTCAAATGTGCAAAATAAATGCACTCTCAATCTAGGGTTCACTGCCTAGAGAGGTCCAAACAAACATTTTTGTCAGAGACAAGGTCTAATCCAGGAATAAGATGGAGAGAGATAGTAAAAAAAGACTCTTCCCGGGGAGGAATAAACTCAAATGGGGATTTATCCTATCCAGAGATGGACGGGAAAACTAAAGCAAAACCTTCCCACGGGGAATAAAATTAATAGGGGATCAAGAGGGGATACACACCTTTCTGCTTATAGCTGACACTCTATTGGAAAGAGCAAAGACATCATTGGAGAAGGGAAATACACTACTTGGGGGATAAACACAATCAAAGTAAGTGGACTCGGGAACATCGAGAAATTCAAAAGCGCGTGAATAATATAAGTATGAATGAATGTATGTCATGTACATGCTGACAAAACTGGACAAAAAGTTAAACAAATGATAACATCGGGGATGATAAAATAACACCAGGGCACAACACAGCACTGGGTCAATCTCAATAAGATGGAATCATCACTAGAGATAAAACAAAAGCCGCTTGATGGAGCAAAGTCCTACTAAAAAGCTTAAATCTCTCTTGGGAGAGGAGGATACTTCTTGGGAAGAAAACCCGAAATTCAATCTTTTAACATTAAGAGTCCATTGAAGAGACAACAACATGAACTATGCTTCAGCTGGGGAGGAAAAACCTCCCTCATTTGGAGATACCTAAATCAAGGCTTAGCTAGGATTACTGGGGAAACACCACTATCTAATAACATTTACAAGGCAGATAACATATTTTGGAAAATATGGATTGTCCTTGGAACTAATTTTGGGTGCCCTAGGTTTACTGTTGATAAACTACACGATAAACGTCATAAATGGACAACAGTTCTTGCGAATAAACTTCAATTCTTAAATGACCCAAGTTACATTTTTTATGACAGGAAATCATATCAAGAGGATTTTATAGGAAACTTGGCATCTAAAATGTCCTAGTGTCTTCAAAATCTTGGAGAGATACGTCGAATATCAAAGTGACTGCCCTGGACTGACTGTATTTGGCACAAGGGAGTCTCCAAACTTTGCCCCGTGAGGGTAAACAAACTGTGAAAGCATCATCTGGGAAAGAAACATGCACATGCTTAAGGTCTTAAGGTAACATGCCCCTGGATATGATCATTCTTTGAAATGATTCTTCAATTACTCAACAAAGTTTCAGGCCTCAAAAGCTTAAACTCATCACTGATGCTTATATGTAAGCTTCCTTGATATTAATCAAATACTTTTACAAGCAGAAAAATGTTTATTCTGAGAATTAAAATTCTAATGCAACAGTTTTGTAAGTCTTGAAGATTTTATTTGAAAAGATGTCGCAAAACCCTACGAACGAATCACCAGTTATTGCAACATTTATTTTTGTATGAAAGATAACAAAAGCATATGATACCAACACTAATATTTATCAAAACTCACGGGAGTTAGGAACGCTATCTCTTTGAAGTATGCTTTCGAAACAAACCCAGCTCCAATTAGGACTTTTAAGCGTTATAACATGGCCTGGTTCACGGTTTTCAGAAAAGATTTTAAGGCTCAAAGTTTGTTGGTGCCCACCCACTCTTAGTGATGTTCTCCAGTCCCATGTTCAGTTAATTCAACATGAGTATTCATCTCTCTGGAAGGATTTTGTGATGGTTTAAGGAACCAAAGCGGCTTTCAGAGTAGCAGTCACCCTTTTTTCCTTCGTGTTTGTAGTCACACATATTTGTTCTTTGCTGGGGACTTTTCTTTGTAGTCCTTTTTTTGTAATCTCTTTGTTCTTCCTTTTCATTATTTTTATTTTATTCTCCCTAAGTTTTTCTTGGATTAATTCTTTTGAATTTATAATCCAGTGGGATGCCCTGATTTTTGCCTAAGTCATTTGTCTTCAAGTTGTTGACTTAACGTGATTTTTTCTTTTGCTTTCTTTTTCTTGATTTGAACAAATTACGTGACATTGACTTACCTTAATCTGGCGAAAGAGTGATGACTTCTTTGTTCCTTGATGGATGAGGGATAACCATTGTATTTTCACGTCTTTTCGACCTCTTGTTATGTAAAAGATAACCATTATGGTCTCTTTTCGACCTCTTGAAATTTGAACACTCGGTCAAATTAACTAAAAACTACCCTGCCCCGGGTTGAATGTAAATTGTTTTTTCATATAAAAGAAACTCCTAGTTCAAGGCTCAAAAGGGGTTAGAAAAGGATTATCTTCCTTATATCTCCGGTGTTTGGGAATTTGAAACAATGCATGTACATCATCAACAAGATTTTATTCAAAATCATACAACCAGAGATTTTGCGTTTTTCAAATCATCATCCTCCCTCTAATTTCTTCCTAGGCAAGAAGATTGGTAGAATTTGGTATCATAATACAAGAAAAAAAATTAAAATTAAAACAAATATGAGTGAAACAAATGGATTTCTTCAAGACAAACATATTAGTTGTATTATCATTATCATTCAAATGCAAAGAAGTTCATGCATGCAAACATTGTATTGTCAAACCAGAAAGAGTATGAATGATAAAGCAGTAAATGACTAATACATTGAGAAGACTCTCCATCTGGACTTGTGGTGAATGAACTATCTTTAATCTTCAAGTCCTCTATCAATCGTGTTTGTGCTTTGGTAAAATATCATCTTTAAAAATTGGGTCTCCATCTTGAAAAGACATAATTCCACCCCTAGTTAGTTTATGTACGTCAATCATCAATGGATAATAGTGTTCGATATCATGGCCAGGTGTTCCTTGATGAAAATCACAATGAGCATTAAATTCATACCACCATGGAAGCTACCCAGAAACAACCAAAGGATATTGAGTCCGAGCCAAACCCCTTTGCATCAAAGCTGGAAACAACTCAGTGTAACTCATCGGATTGAGATCAAATATGCTCTTCTTTAGAGTTTTTCCTTGATTATTCTGCTGATATGATCGCTGACGAGTTCTCTGAGGAGGGTGATAAACATGAATTGTAGGAGTTGCAAGAACTAGATTAACCATAGGGATCACTGGTGCCACATGTTGGTACTGATAGTGATTATATCTTCTTCTGGTTTTCTTCATCTGCCTCCCTGGTGGAATATCATTGAAAACATGCATCTATTTCTTCGGGAGATCATTATCATAAATCTTGACGCCACTAACTGAACCACCATCCTTAGGTAAATGTTTATCTCGAGCGCCCTTTTCCATGAGCTCTACCTTTATTATCTTTTCTTCCTTCATATGAGGATTTATTTGAGCAATAATTAAAGCTTTGCCCAGAGTAGTCAGGTGCTCCATACAAGATTTTAGAGTGGTCACCTCTTTGCGGATTCCACTGATCTCTTACTTAATGTTTTTCATCTTTTCTTAGACGAGTGTGGTACTAATGAGACAGCTTTACTATTGGAGATCAAGAGCAAATGATGAGACACCTAGAAGACTCTTGAATGAAATACCAAATGCAACATGATGTATGATATGGAAATGTTGGTGTTTATTTGAATTTCAAGGAACTCAATATATTAAATTGTAAACATCAAAGCATGATGATAGAAAGTAAATCCTTAATTGGATCAAAGCATTGATCAATTTATCATCAAAATTAATCATATGTTTTGGTGGATTAGGGTTTTCACCCCATCAACACCCAAGATCCATTGAGTTTGATGAAACTTATGATGTTTACAAATAAAGATCTCTAAGTTCCTTGAAAATTAAATGAAAAAGAGTTTCAAGGATGCATGAATGCATGGTTATGCAACAATCACAATCAAGATCAATATGGTTCAAAGGTTCAACGTCACGAGCATGGAGTCAAAGGCAAGAACCACCCACAAAATATATATTATGGATTTATTTGTAATTGTAGAACAAGGTTCTAAAAATTCTCAGAGTCGTGATTCTTCTTTCAGATATTACTAGTTCACAAAACTACTTATGAGTACTAAAGACATCCTCAAGAAAAACTCGTCTGAGTGTAGTATCGCGTAACGACTAACTCAAGACTACTTTTGAATTGTCACCATACTACATCCTAGAGGCCAAGATGGGTAAAGGGATTCTATGGTCCTCAGCTTCTCGGGCTCTCAGGTTGAAAGTAATAATGCTTTAACAACTGGCTTGTTTAGAATTATCACCCCCAAAGAGACCTCCATTGATTG
Organism: Vicia faba; assembly: GCA_948472305.1. NCBI lineage: Eukaryota > Viridiplantae > Streptophyta > Magnoliopsida > Fabales > Fabaceae > Vicia > Vicia faba. The sequence goes on from OX451740.1 coordinate 1,114,650,820, forward strand.
GGGTTATCATATGTTAATTATGTCAGGGTTACTTCAGTTATGTAACTTTTGATTATACCACCATCCTAACTCTTAAGTGTTACTTAGTCCGGGTGTAGGACTGTCTTTTCAAAAATAAACAAACACCCCCCTAAAGGTCCACAAAACAACACATATAATAAACAAACAAAAAATAATAACAAACAGATAAAACAAGCTAGGCTTAACCCTCATTAGGATATATGTTCCTTCATGAATTCTCCATTTCGGTCATGGTAAAACATCGAGGAGACCAATCTATTGAGAAACTTGACTCACAATGACTTAAGAAGTCACCAGCGAACTTTATTGTTTCCAAGGAAAAGAGAAAAGATTTAAACCTTATTGTTTAAACATGCAAAACAAGAAGTAAAGACTAAAAGCAAAGCATAAGGAAGATATCTAAGGTACGAGGTTTAGTTTATATAAAGAGGAGGTATTAGCACCTTATGTATCTATAGTACTCTACAGGAATCACTTATAATATCTGTTTTTGATTCAAAATTGTTTATTTTCTAAATGAGTGTGGATATGGGAAAAGAAAATATTTTTATTATAGTTTTTGTTTGGAAAGACGTAGTAATATGCCTACGTACCAATTAAAGATCAAAACCTCGTAGTTCGTGGTAAAAATAACAAAATGCTTTGTTCAGGGTTGATTTTAGAAGAAAAAGATATTTCATCATCCCTTAGGGAGAAAGTTCAACTAATACCACCACAAGTTTGAGAAGATGGATCTTTCATCATCATAAATGAAGGACTACTAACTTGGATATAAATATCAACAAGTTGTCACTAATTTCCTTATGTGGAAAGAATCAACATTTACTTCAATCATTACTATGGGGATAGGAGAATCATTTCTCAACTATAAAGAGGATTTATATCTAATCTCTTTGAGAAAGGGTTTTAAATTGAAAATCTAAGTGGAAAAAAGATTTGAGTGAGGTTGAATCACTTTTAGTCTTTTGAAATTTTTTTGATAAGCTTAAGTATATTGAAGCATTTGATTAAAAAAAGAAAGTTTGAAAATGCAATGACACAAAGTCAAGGTTTTTATACGAAAGTGGTTCAAGTTTAAAAAACTATTTTGTGGGTTAAAATGTTTTTAGAATACATGAGAATACATAGGGTGAATTTTCACAAGAGTGTTTTTTAAACAAAGGGAAACACATATGCACATGACTAATAAAGTCAATAAAACTATCATTTTTCCTTGGATTTTGACACAAGTGTTAATCATATGAGGTAATGGGCATACACAAACATCATGTTATTAAGCAAGAGTCAAAACATGGTGTAATACGATGGGAGAACTGACTTTACTGGTTTTGCATTTTATCGCAAATGTTGCGGTTAGAAAGAGTCGCCACCGACTTTTCTTTTATCCAATAAACGAAAGGGTGAAAAGAACAGTAAAGACCTTTCGACAATTTTTCTGAGTAAGGGGGGTAGATTATGGAAAGGGAATGTATTAGCATCGTTTCCATCCATACTTATCTACATGCTCTTAGTTGCTAGCTCACTTTGAAAATGCTTTTTTGTGTAAGTGTGTTTTTGAAAATATTTTGAAGAGATGCCTTAGTGCGGTAAACTTTATAATGATTCTCGTATCGTTGAGAATGTATACAAAGTGTTTTTGTCTTTGAAAATATTTTGAACAGAGAGTATATGTGTGGGAAATTTATTTTGTTTTATGAGCAAGCAACTACAAGATGTCTACCTACTCGAAAGATCTTTGTTCTTTTCCTCTTTTCCTTTAGATAGTGTTATCCTACCATTGTTCAGTAGGTAGCCCTATCATTGGATGTTTGAGGGACAAGCGCAGGTCATCATACAGTCACGAAGGCAACTCCTAAGATATTTTAGAAATTACTCTAAGGTACCAAGATCATTTACCGAGGCAACATCGAAGGGTCATCGAGGGACTATGATATTTTAACCAAAGGGTCTTTGCTAAAGCATCTAATGTTCGAGATACGTGACTGCTTTAAATTTGAAGGCAACAAGTGAGGGTCACCCTAGAGGTGCGTGTGTGCGAAGTGTTTTATGTTTCAGTTATTGATCTTGAAGTCAGGTTATCTAATGCTTGATTTTTTATGTCTTGCCATGTACACCTAATTAATCTAACAGTTAGATATATATACAAGTGCAGAAAGTAATCTACGTTATTACATCGCTTCGGGGATGGGGGAGGACAAACCAAAAAATTGGGGAAAGGAAGTATAAAGGGGCCTAATTAGCTATTACAAACTTTTGATAGTTACAATATTATGGAAAATAATAATGCGAAAATAAATAAATACGCGGAGATTGAAGAGGGCAAGATATCTAAAAAAACTAAAAAATTCTAAGTATAAAAAATATTTTTGGTGTTTTATTTATAAAAATAATTGAATGATAATTAAAGCCTAATTCTAATTATATTTTAATTAATAAAATAAACTTAAAGTGATTAAATTAATTAATTTTTATTATGAAAGCAAAGTTAATTAATTAAAATCTATATCTAATTTTTTTCTTTTTATGATTTTATTAAAACAAAGTGATTAAAAAAAGAAAATAAATAGATTAAAAAATAATAATAAAAAAACTATGGGCCTGCTTTGTGAAAAGCAGATGGGGGTGCAAGGGGAAAAGGTTTCTTGTAATGTCTGGTTCGATGATCAATGGCTTCGGTGCCCTAACCATGGTAAAATACTATTCCTACTTCAAACTTTACATGTAATGTACCTATCATGTTCTAATGATGCATAGGAGGAGATCAAACATGTTAGTAATGATTAAAAATGCAAGAAAACATAGTTTTAATTTTTACCATTTTCAAAAAACTGGTCTGATGCACATATCAGGTTCTGGCGTTTGAGGGCTGCGAATATGGACTTGGATCAACACTTTTGACCCTCAGGAAGTGAATGCAAGCCTTAGTTTGGACTGAAACTTGTTGGAATGTGAGATATAATTTTCACGACTTCTTTGGATTTTTGAGAATTTTTTGGAGAGCTTTGGTGCAAATGATTTCGTGTCCTTTTGGCATGGCTTTGCTTGCATTATATAAAGGAATAATTTGAGCCAACATATATGGAAAGGGATCAAGGCCATGGAGCCACAATAAAGTCATAATGAAACAGTTTGAAAACTTGCCAACTTGAGGTTTTCATTGCCTTTCTTATGCTTGCACGATTTTAGAAAGGAATCAAGGCCATGAAGCCATGGTTTAAACACAGATAAAACACCTTTAAAACTTGCCAAACTTGAAAAATCTTTTCCTTCTTGAGATTTCACGAATCTGGATATGTTGTGACAAGCTTGTATGCATTATTGGGCCTGCAAAGGGAGTGAAATCCAAAGGCCCAAGCCTTCAAATATTGTTTTCATTTTTTACTTGATTTTATTCATTTTAAATGAATAAAAATTCAAATAAAAGAAATAAAAATCATAAAAATGTGTGAATGCTCTTTATAGGTCCTCTAACATCTTATGGTCATGTTTGAATATCAAAAGTTAGGCCCACTAATTTAAAATTGCAAGTTTGCTCAATTTGCATTTCATGAATTTCCTCAAAATTCCCCAACTTGTGCAACTCATAATTCGCTTAATTTTCATATTTTGAAAGTGATCTTGGACTTTTTGGAAATCTAAAGATGTCCTCTACACTTTCTATTTTGATTATTTTTTGCATTTGGAGACATTATCTTGATGTAAGTTTCCTTGACAAAAAGTGTCTTTTGTTAACTTTTGAAAATGACCTATAAAGCAGTCACATATCTCAAACTTTTTGGACTTAATTATAAAAGAAAAGTTGTATAGAATTGAATTTCCTTAAAAATTGGCTTTGGTTGGGGAAAAGTTGATGAAGCATGTGAAAGTTATGTTTGGTCAAAGTTCAATTGACTTCTCCTAAGGAAACCCTAATTTGGCAATTTTGGACTTTTGATGATTTGAGAGATTTCCTTGGGGAATCATGATCAATTTGTGATCAAATGATGAATATCACTTCAAAATTTTGATGTTAACCAAAAATCTTGAAGTTTGACTGTATGCTGACCATAGTTGACTTTTTGACCAATAGAGTTGATTTTCAATCATCTAAGCTATTGAATGAGCAAACTTGTGATGCAAGACTTGAAACTTGACATGAACCTTATTAAGGACCTATACAAACTCATTAAAGCCACTTGATACCTTTGCAACTCAAACTTCTTAGAGGAACTCAAAACCCTGGTTGTAGACCTTTGGCTTAGGAGGAGCATTGACTGGTCAACCCTTAAGTGTTTTGAGTATTTGAGAAGCCTTAAAAGAATGCCTTGAGAAAAATGAGAGGGCAAATTTTAGGATACAACACATGGCATATTGGACAAACTTAAATTGGAAACAAATAAGAAAGTCTTAAAAGAAAGTATAAAAGATATGGTTTTGGATTTTTAACAAAATACACAAAATAAAACATATTTTTGATATTTTTTCAAATATTATCAAAGTAAACACATAAATCAAGTAGCTGCAAAAAATTAAGGTAAGATGAGTTGATTTTCTCACACAAAATTAAGTGGAAAGTTGAAAAAAAAAGTTTTGGAAGAAAATGGCAAAACAAGTGATAAAAGAAAGGAGAATCAAGAAACTACTTAAAAGAAAACATGTTCAAGAATCAAGAAAACAAAAAATTATACAAGTAAACATGGTGTAACTTTAGATTAAAAGGAGTTTATGACTTGGAGAAAAATGAGCTTTGTGTGAGGTAGTGAGTTGGAGAATTGAGGTGTTTTAGATAGTGTGGGTGTTTTGATGTGTGAGAGATAATGATATTTTTACCTTTGAATGATAATGAATCTTGTTAGCCTTTTTTATAAGATAAATTCCCCCTTTTCTTCCCCTCTTTTCCTTTAAGAGGAGGTTTGTATTTATAGGCAAAGAGTAGCGTTGAAGAGTCCTCGCTTTTGTGTCACATATTAATATTCTTTCCTTTTTCAAAACGAGTCATTAACCTTCCATCATGGTAAAGACAAGATTTGATTTGTAAATAGGCTTTATATCAAATCATTGGTAAAGTGATGACATCATTTGTGCTTGTAAATAATGAAATGTGTCTTTTAGTGAAACGAGTCCTCTAGATTCCTTAGTATGGTCAAATCCTCTAGTTCTTGCACCATCTTCATGTCATGATGACTTCATGTTGATGATGTCATGATGACATCATGTTGATGATGTAATGATGATATCATATTGGTGAGGTAATGATGACATCATGTTGGTGATGTAATGATGACATCATATTTGTGATGTAATGATGGCATCATGTTGGTAAGGTAATGATGGCATCATATTGGTGATGTAATAATGACATCATGTTGGTGATGTAACAATAACATCATGTTGGTGATGTAATCATGACATTATGTTGGTGATGTCATGATGACATCATATTTTTGTACTTTGAAGAATTCTTTTTGTCTTCTTGTGGAGAAGAGTCTTCTAGTTGTATCTTTGGTGAGTTCTTAAGATACTTTGAACCATTTTGTTCATATATAATTTAAAGCATATTTTTCTTGATCTTCTTGAGTGATGAAGATGATGATTACTTGATCATCATGGATGCATGAGGAGCTTGAATCTCTGAGGAGCATTGATTTGTCAATCTCTTGTACTCCCATCTTGCTTAAACAATAAACAAGTAAAGCATGTATTGTATTTCCTCAAGGTTAGTGATGCAAACATGAATGATATGATTTTATAAATGATGCAAAAGTAGGTGAGATCTTAGGTCAAAAATTAGGGTACAACAGTGGGGCTTGTTCTCTTTTCTTTTATCAGCTCCCCGATGAGATGTCGAGGAGTCGTTGTGCTTTGAACTTTTGGCATTCTCTTGATGCCTTAAGCCTCAGGCATTGTTGGCAGCTTCTTTTTCTTCATACAGGATATATGCGTGGGCCTTGAGGAGGAGGGCATCCAGTGTTACGGGTGTCTCTATGCCAACTGCCTTGGAAAAGTCGCTACGAGAATTTCACGGCTTCGCGGTGGAATCTTTCTAGATATGCCCAGAGGGATTCGTCCATCCCTTGGATGATCGCCTCCAGTGTGAAGCTACTGGCTAAAAACACAGAGCCGCCACCGAACATTATTTATTCTGAAGGAAGGGGAAATATCGAGAAAACCACAAGAGGATGGATAAGATGATATTACGACTAAGAGAAAGGGTAAGGGAGTCGGTTATGCGAGGGGAAGGTATTAGCACCCCTCACATCCTTTGTACTCAACAAGATCCATTTTATTTGTTTGCTTCTAAGGGTGTGTTTATCGATAACTATACTTGCTAAGGGGGAAGAAAATGGTTTTTTATTATTGTGTTTGTGAGGGTCTCGCAACCCTTTTCCTATGTATCCAGTGAAGGAATTAGAACACCGTAGTTCCTCTAGAAAATTTTGTTTTGTTGGTGTTCTTTTAGTGGGCGATGTTAACGCACACATTCTAGCAATAGGCACGGCTTGTATCGCGGTAGAACGGAGATAACATGCCCTTTCGGGGAGTTTTGATTGCCTGAGTGTTTTGCGAGTTTTAAAATGAATTTGAATAATGATTAAATGTTTTTGGATTTTTCATTTGTGAATGAGAAGTTTTAATCTTAATTAAAAAAGAAAATTAAAAGGGGAAAGTCTACCCTAATGTTGTCATGCATTGGTTCCAACCTAAGATCTAATTAGTTCGCTTCTTAAAGAAGAGGAAACTATCATGCTAAGGGAGCATGTTATAAAAAGTAAACGGTGTTTGTGAAGAGTGATCGTGGAAAAAGTGACGACAAAACGAGTAGTATCATGAAAGGAGTAAATGGAATGCTTGGTGTATGGGAATTGAATCGGGTTATGATTAACCAAGGGGTGTAATTGATTAATCTCGTAAGAGTAGGTGCTCCTACCCTCAACTATGAAACCCTTTGTGCATGGAAACACTTGGTATATGGACTAAATTGGTTTATTCGGGTTATGGTTAACCAAGGGAAAGACTTAATTAATCTCGTGAGAATAGCCATGCCCAAACTCAACTATGAGACCCTTTAAGAATATGCTTGGTATGTAAGCCAAGGGGAGACAAGTTGCTTCAATGGATAAGATAAAAATCAAAAGCCCATACAATGTGGCTATATGCATGCTCCTAGAAAGTGAGACTAGAATGGCACTAGTATTCTAAACGACCAATTGAAACAATTGATCGAATAGCTGTCGCTATAGAAAAGCCCAGGACCAAAATATGAAACGTGTGCAAGTGTGCATTTGTAAGTGGTTACCTGCTCATTGATGATGAGCCCAAGAGGAGGCCATGTGTTCTAATTGGATGACATATGCATGATTAAGCAACAATTAAAACATACAAAAAATAAACCCTAAGCTATTACAATCATATGGGATGGGGGTACAAATTTATGAATGGGGATGAAATACAAGCCTAATTAAATTATTACAACCATATTGAATAAATGAATAGCAATAAAAATATAAAAAAAGGAAAATAGTGTACAAAGAAAGAAAAACAAACTTTATGTGTTGACACGTATCCTTATGCATCGACACATGCCACTTCCTGTTTCTGGAAAAAATCAAAATCAACTCAGTATGAGTCGATACATAATGGTATGTGTCGACTCATTTCTTGTTTGTGTCGACACATTCGTGTTTTGTATCGACTCATACACCTTTATTTCCCCTGGAAATCAAAAACAACACAGTATGAGTCGACACATAAGGGTTTGTGTCGACTCATTTCTATTTTGTATCGACACATGCACATTTTTTGTTGACTCATAACCTGTTTTGCGCCTGATATGCATCGACTTATAGAGACATGTGTCGACTCCTACTGATGTTTTTTATTTCTAACCTTGTTCTGCTACATGTAAAAGTCAGTTCTCAACATATAATTGATAAAAATGAAAAGCAAGCATGTGGTTAGCTTCAAGGGTATGATATCTACATTTATCTTCAAAAATGAATCACTAATGATGCTTGAAATGAAGAGCTCAAAGTCATGAAGACTTACCTTGAAACTAAAATTTGTGTTTTGAGTTTGAACACCTTTCAAGAGGTTGTGATGACCAGAATGGCTTCAGTGAACCTTCAGGAAGTTTCTCAAATCCTTACTTTATATTGAGAGCTGCAAGGTTGTACAGGGGGTTGAAGGTTTTTTTTGTTTCTGTTTTCGTTTGGGTTGCTACTATTTTTTTTGTTGATGTTGTTTTATGGTTCAAAATAGTTTCATGTTTCAACACAGTTTCATGGTTGTTGCTGTTTTTTTGTTTTCTGGTTTTACAGTGTTTTTCTCTCTCTTTTCTCTGCTATCTTTTTTCTCTCAATATTTCTATGGTCTCTCTTTCTTTTCACACCAAACTCTCCTCCCTCAATATTACTCTTGTATCTTTTTTTTCACACCAAACTCTCCTCCCTCAATATTGCTCTTATATCCTCTCCTCTTTTCTCTGCCTGTTCTATTATTTGTATATCAACTGAGAGGTGGGAATTGGGGGGAAAGGTTGGTGAGATTTTAAACAATTTTGATATGCTGTTTCACTACTTTTCCATTACAGATTTAGGTGACTTCTATTTTGTGTAATGTTTGGCATTTGATAGCAGCAGTTTTGACAGTTTTAGCAAGCTATCTTTGTAGGTTTTTGGATTGTTATGCATGGACTGTTTTGGTGTAGGAACAACAGGTTTTTGACCGATATGCTTGGAATGTTTTTGTGTAGGTTTTAGAGTGGAGTGGGCAAGTTTATGGACTGGTATGTAGTAGAATGGACATCAGCTGTTTGGAAAATTTTGTGGGGTTGGTTGGTGCAAGCTTTGGGCTTTATACAGCAGCAAATTAGACAGTATTATTATGCAGGTTTTAATAGTTTGGATTGGTTTTGGGCCTGTTATATTTGAACAGTTTTGACTTGTAATGAGAAATTCCTTTGTATGGTTTCAAGTGGTCATAGTATGAATCCAAAAAATTGCAAACTAATCAATAGTGACTTGAATCTTGAATATAGTAACTTGTGATGTAAGGAATTGGTGACTTGTGAACCAAAGACATTGTATGAAATACCAATTTCCATTATTTCCAATTTGTAACCCAAATCCAAGTTTTCTTTCTCTTTCAATTTCGAATCTTCATGACAAATTCAAACCACTTTAAAAATGATAGATGCCATCTTAGTTCAAAATTTAGTCCCTCAAGAAACTCCTCAAAGAAACTTTAACTGATATGAGAAGAATTCTTTGATTTCATCCCAAGAATCCTAGTTTCCTGAAAACACTATGAAACTTTAATATTGCACAACCACTGAACTCTTGGACTGCAGGTGTCTTTATTCAATGAAATGCATGAAATGCAAAGGAACTAGTGAAGATGATGTAGATGAAATGCGAAGTCTAATCTAGACAAAAGTAAAACAGGTAGCACAAATTTAGGGTATGACAGCTGCCCCTATTTAATCGTCTTAAACCTGAAGGTGAGATTGACGTCAGCTTTTCAGTCATTCAAGGCAGAAGATGATTAAATACTAAGACCTGAAATTTGTCCTAGAGAGATGATGTGAGTGTTATTTGTTTGTGACGTATGTTGGGGATGAGAAAAATGAATTTACAGGAGAACTGGTCATGATGGATGAAGGTGGTTGAATAACAATGGCTTGTGCTGGGGTAACGGTGCCAATACAAGGTTCTCGAGGAAGTGGGGGTTAAAGTCATTGAAAAGATATGATTGATGATGTCGTGGTGACATAAAGTAAGATTAATGACAACATGATAAATTAAAGACAATGGGTAAACTCGACGACAGTGGAGAATCCATCGTGTGGGATTCACGACCTAAAAAGAAAGGTAAAGACAACGGGTAAAGATCGGCGTAAGATTTATGACCCAAGAGAAAGGTAAAGACAATGGATAATGATCGGCGTGTGATCTATGACCCAAGAAAATATAACATGAGGGTAAGACCTGGGAGCGACCTACGGCCCTAGAAAAGATAACGTGAGGGTAAGACCTACGTGCGACCTACGACCCTAGAAAATATAATGTGAGGGTAAGACCTACGGGTGACATATGGCTCTATAAAAGATAACATGAGGGTAAGACCTACGAGTGACCTACGACCCTAGAAAACATAACATGAGGGTAAGACCTGCGGGTGACCTACGAGCCTAGAAAAGATAACATGAGGGTAAGACCTACGGGCGACCTACGAGCCTAGAAAAGATAATGTGAGGGTAAGATCAATGGGCGACCTACGACCCTATAAAAGATAACATGAGGGTAAGACCTACGAGTGGCCTATGACCCTATAAAAGATAACATGAGGGTAAGACCTACGGGCGGCCTACGACCCTAGAAAAGATAACATGAGGGTAAGACCCACGGACAACCTACGAACCTAGAAAAGATAACATGGGGGTAAGACCTACGGGCGACCTACGACCCTAGAAAAGATAACGTGAGGGTAAGACCTACGGGCGACCTACGACCCTAGAAAAGATAACGTGAGTGTAAGACCTATGAGCGACCTACGACCCTAGAAAAGATAATGTGAGGGTAAGACCTACGGGAAACCTACGACCCTAGAAAGATAACATGAGGGTAAGACCTACGAGCAACCTACGACCCTAGAAAAGATAACGTGAGGGTAAGACCTACGGGCGACCTACGACCCTAGAAAAGATAACATGAGGGTAAGACCTACGGCCAGCTTACGACCCTAGAAAGATAACATGAGGGTAAGACCTACGAGCGACCTATGACCCTAGAAAAGATAACGTGAGGGTAAGACCTACGGGTGACCTACGACACTAGAAAGATAACATGAGGGTAAGACCTACTAGCGACCTACGACCCTAGAAAAGATAATGTGAGGGTAAGACCTACGGGCGACCTATGAGCCTAGAAAAGATAACGTGAGTATTGAGAGTTGGGAGTACAATGTATCGGCACCATGACTTATTTTTAGTTGGTAGTGTAATGACGGATGTCAACTGGGAATTATGAGGATGATATTCTTTGTGGGGATGTTTTATTGATTTGAGGGTTGATTTTGGGATTTTGTGCAAGGTACCAAATATGGCTCATGTTTCATATGCATTTTGAAGTGTGGAATGATTATTCATGGATATGCTATGCGTTTGAGGATGCAATGTAATATGCTATAATGATTATTATATGCAGAATGCGAGCGATGAGGCTCATTGGGGTCTGTTGCCTGTTGTCTTGAGATGCCAATACAGATTGGTGCTTGAAAACTTCAAGAATTGAGTTGTAGCCTCGTCGAGTACACAGGGGGTTAAATCTTTCTGAGGAGGAATAACTTGCTCTGAATTTCTTCATATGCTGGACTTCTTGTGAATAATTGAGTAGAGACATGTATCTCATCAAATGCCCCCAGTTTCTCGGTGTTGGAGAGGAAAGGGCCACGTCTGACTTTCCTTACTCCACAAACCACTTGGGGATTAGGAAATGGACATGAGGGTCTTCAGATGCCCCGAGTTCACTTCATGTCTGGATAGTTGTATGCTTAAACATCTGCAGGGAATGATGGTGATTCTGAGAATGTTAACTGAGCCAAAGTGAACGTCATGACGCTTTTAGCCTGATTGCATTTGTACGGATGACAGGAATTTGCTTGAGTAGCTTCATAAGAGGGGAGGAGGAATGCCCATGTCTGCAATGATCTCTTCGAGTGGAAGGCTAGGAGATTCATGTCATAATACGACACAAGGTGGCATGCGCCAATATCTGTCTCTGATCAAGGATTCTTGGGGAGATTTGTCGAATCTCGACGTAACTGCCCCAGGTTGCACAAATTCTGAATAGGTTACTCGGCCTGATTTCCCACGTTTGAAGTTCAAATAGATTCATCGATATGATTGCCTCTGATTGGTTGGCAAAAGCTGGTAGAGATTTTATCGACGTGATAGCCTCTGATTGGCAGCTTGAGGGATTGCCCCAGAATAAGATCATTCTTTGCTTTTTGACAGGTTTTTGCAGTAATTCATCCTTTGGTATAACCTGGTTTTCATTTGATGCTCATCATGCAAGCTTACTTGATGTTCAAGCACTTATTTATATGCAAAGAATGTTTGTCTAAGAATGTTGATTCTAATGCTAATCTTATGTTTGTCTTGAAGTTTAAAAACTTTCATTGAAAAGATTTTGAAGCATCAATATTTTTTTTTATGAAAAGGTGGCGTGTTACCAACTCAAATTTTAGCACATATCCGAGGAGTCAGGTTATCGTATTCTCGTTATAGTATTGATTTCGAATTAACCCATGCTTCAGTTAGGACTTTTAAAGGTTGTAATGTGGTATGGCTCACGGTTTTAGAAAAAAGGATTTAAGGCTCAAAATTATTTGATGCCCACCCATTCTCCATGATGTTCTCCATTCCTACATTCAGTTAACTCGATACGAGAACTCATCTCTCGAGAAGAGAGTTTGTGATGATTGAGGAACCACAGGGGTTTCTAAGACCCGACAGTCACTGACTTCATGGTGTCTGATCACTTGACCTTTTTCTCTGTTGAGGATCTTTATTTTGCAATCTTTTCGTTTTCCCTTGACCTTGTTCTCTGCTGAGGATCTTTATTTTGCAATCTTTTCGTTTTCCCTAATTTTTGCCTGGAAATTTTTATTTTTATTTTGAAGTTACAGTCCAGCGGGATGTCCTGACTTTTTCCTAAGTCACTTTCTTTTCAAGTTTTGACTTAGTGGGGATCTTTGTCTCTTTCTGGTTGAACAAGTCGTTGATCTTTGCATCGTCTTCGATTTGTTAGAAATGGTTGTGGTTGCCTGAGTCATGGATAGATGAAGGATAATTGTTATAGTATCGTCATATGTTGACCTCCTTATGTGCGAGAGATACCCATGGGGATATCATTCTATTTGATGCACACTGCTGATAGGTGAAGGTTAGTCATAGTGGTTTTGGCTTTCCCTAGCCCTTTGATGGATAACCATTATTGTATCCCTAGAGGCTCAGTCTTGGCGAGTTATGAATGCTCGATTAGATTAAATGAAATCTACCCGCCACAAGGTTAAAATTGAGGGTTTTTCTGCATAAAAGAAACTCTTACTTCAAGGCTCAAAAGGGTTGACGAGGGTCTATCTCCCTTATATCTCCGTTGTTTGGGGATTTGAAACAATGTATGTACATCGTCAGCAAGATTTTATTCCAAAGCATATCATTCGAGAATCTAGGTGTCATATGTTCATCATCCTCCATTAAGACTTATTTTGTTATTTAAATTAAAAAGATTTAAGCATCAAAAGTAAGTAAAATAACAAAAACATAAATGACTGAATATGAATGGATTAGTTCAAGACAAACACAATCAGTGCATTGTGAAAAAAATAAACAATTTTGCATACAAGAAAGTACTGAACAAAACAAGAAATATTAAAAATGATAACGCAAATGAAATTAGTAATTTCCATTGTTGTACCCCAAAATTTTCTCTATCATTTTTCAATACATGCTCATAGAGGTCCTCAATTGCTCAAGGTTGACCAAGAATTGACCAGACAAATTCTCCTCCTAAGTAATGGATTTACAACTAGGTTTGCATTTTTCATAAAGAATTTTGGGTTTAAAAGGCCTCAAGTCAATTCCATGGTTCCTATAATTTCCTAGATAATTTCCATGCCAAGTTTCACGCCTTGCATCACAAGTTTGCTCAATCAAATACTCAGATGACTAAAAATCAATTGTATTAGGTCAAAAGTCTATTATGGTTAACATACAGTCAAACTTCAATATTTTTGGTCAACATCAAAAAATTTAAGTGATATTCATCATTTAATCAAGGGTTGATCATGATTCCTCAAGGAAAGTCCCCATATCATCAAAAGTCAAGATTTGCTAAATTAGGGTTTCCTAGGAAAAGTCAACTAAAGTTTGACCAGGCATAACTTTCACATGCTTCATCCATTTTTCTCCAACCAAATCTCATTTTGAAGAGAATACAATACCCTATAACTTATATTTTATCCTCAAGTTAAATAAATTCACCATTTGAAACATACAAGCTCATACATTACAAGTCATTTTCAGAAATTCAACAAAAGACACTTTTTCCAAGACCTTTTACATCATGATAAAATCTTCAAATGCAAAATTCATCAGAAGAGGGATTGAAGTAGACATCTTAGACTTTCCAAAATATCCAAGATCATCATCATTGGATAAACATTGAGAAAGTTATGGATTTCACAAGTTGGGAAATTTTCAAAGGAAATGCATGAAATCTCAATTGAGAAAATTTGTGATTTTAAGTTATTGGACCTAACTTTTTGGAGTTCAAATATGTTCATGATGTGTCCAAGGACCTCTAAATCTATCCATGAATTTTTTTTATTTTTTATTTTTATTTATTTGAATTTTTATTCATTTAAATATGAATTAAATAAAATAAATTACAAAGAATAATGGGCCATGACATTTGGGTTTGATTTTGTCTATTAGAAGGCCCATATTTTTGTGCAAGATACATCCAAAGGAATCAGGTTCATGCAAGTGACCAAAGAGGCAAAGATATCACAAATATGGACATTTTTCAATGTGTTTTATCCTTGTCTCCAAGGTCATGAATGCATTGATTATTTACCATGTTTGTTCACTCCTACATCCCTCTATAAATACAGAACAACGAAAGCCAGGAGGAGCACGAAATTCCTCTTCAAGAAGCTCTCCAAAAGTCTTCTCAAAATTCTCAAAGAATATCAAAAAGTTGCAAAATCTGTAATTTCACTTCCAGGCGCTATCAACCCAAACCAAAATCATCAACCCTCTCCTGAGTTTCCCAAAAGTCCTCCAGAGCCCAGGTTCAAGGCTTACACGTCCCAGATCCTCTTCATAACCATCATACGGTTTTTTGGTAAAATTTTGAATCTCGAATCCTCTAAATCATGTAATTTAAATCAGTTTTATGCATGCATTCATATTACTATGATGTTTTGACTAGATCTAACGTGTTACATGCGAGCTTAGGTACCTAAATCCAAGAACATCATTCTTATGGCACTCCTCTGCCATGTCCTGGGTTCGACCCAGGCAGGAAACAAATTTTTATTTTTTCTAACCTTTGTTTTGTAGATCCCACGGGCGTCTGGGCCCTCTTGTCATTGGGTCTGGGGTTTCTGTTTATTCTCATCCCCTAACTATTTTTGCAGCGCCTGGACCCTCTTTCTTATAGGCCTGATACTTCTTTGAAGCGCACCCCCCATTTCATTTTGTTTGCAGGCCCATTTCAATTTTCTTTATTTTGTTTTAATTAACATTTTTGTTTTAATCAATTTTATTTCATCACAACATTAAAATAAAAAAATAATAATAAAAATATTAGGTAAGTCTTTTTTTAATTAAATTAACTTGTTAAATTAATTAAATAATAACTTTAATTATTTAATTTAAAAATAAATAGACCTAGGATTTAATTCATTTAACTTCTTTTATTCATAACAAAAATACAAAAAACTTAGAATTAATTTCTTTTTAAATTTCAATTTTATTTAATAATTAACTTTTTTTCTTTAGATCTAGATTATTTAATTAATTATCAATTAAAAATTTTCTTACATAAAACAAAAACAAACAAAAAGATCTTTTTCTTAGACCTTAGGATTTTTAGACTTACTTTCAATTCGCACGCGTTATTACCTTTCGCACTTTATTTTCATATTTTTGTAACTTCCTACTGGATGTAATAGAGACTATAATTAGGACTTTTACTTTACTATTTTTCTTTATTTTCCCCAAAGTCTGGACATGTAGTAATCCCCCTCCCCGAAGCCTTGTAATAGATAGATTTATATTTCCGCACTTTTAATTACTGCAAATTATTAACTGTTTAGATGCATGCTAAATAGGATTGTGTGGCAAGAATTTAAAATCAAACGCTAGCAAACCTATTGCAAAAGACAAAAATAACTGAAAATAACACAATTGCACATATACACCTCTAGGGTATCCCCACCTCGGTTGCCTTCGGAAAACAGTCAAAACTTTCGAAACCTGAGAGATTTTAGTGGCTACCCTCCGGTTTTAAGATCATAAAGTCCCTCGGTGACCCTCTCGGCATTGCCTCGGTATGGTCTTAAAAACCCCAGGATAGTTACTAAAGTTTCTTGCTCAATTTCCTTTGTAATTGTATAAACGTCCCTTTGAATGTCCCTCAAACATCCAACGACTAGGGCTACCTACTCACTAATAGTAGGATAGCACTGTCTAAAGTAAAAGGGGAAAAGAACAACCTTTCGAGTAAAAGTAGATAGTTCCTAGATATTATGCTTAAACAATTTTTACACTTACACCAAAACATTTTCAAACACTTTGTATACGTTCTCTACCATTCTGAGAAATATTATAAAGTTCGCCGTACTAAGGCGCTTTCAAAAATACTTTTCAAAACACACAAAGCACAAGGTATTTCCAAATGAGCTAAGCATCTAAGAGCCCGTAGAAAACTATGGATGGAAAGGGTGCTAACACCTTCCCTTTCCATAATTTACCCCCTTACTCAGAAAACATCTCGAAAGGTCTTATTCTTTTCTTTTCACACTTTCCTTAGTTGGATAAAAGAAAAGTCGATGGCGACTCTTGCTTACTGTGACATTTGTGAACACAAATGCAAAACTAGTATAACAGTCGGTTCTGCCACCGTATTACAGAACTGGTGACTCTGCTGGGGAATTATAAAAATTTGGGTTACCTTAGAGTTAGATCATACTAAATTTTCTTTACATTGTGTGTTTTGTATGCTTTACTTTTGAGGGCTTATTTGGGTTGTTACTAAAAGATTCTACACCCAGATCAGGGGACATTATTAGGTAAGTAGAAATAGATCGTGGGGACTGTGCGGGGTATAGCGACATGGTTGAAGCGATGGCTACGTTAGTGTGGCATATTTTTTGGTACCGATAGCCCTTGAGTTTAGTCAAGGAGAATACGGGGCCGCTGTGTGGTGCCATGAAGCACTAACTGACCTTAGAACCTTTAATTAAACAACTTGGCCATTAGGAAGTAGTGAGATAGTCGTCTTTGATGCAGTCCGAAGTTGGTTGATACTCGATACTACACTCATTGAGATTGGACTTTCGGGATATTTCGGTCGCTAATAAAGAGGCTTGTGCTGAAACAATGCCTGATGTAGAAAGATCAGTGATATTGATATTCCCTAGAACCCGATTACTTTCTAGGATAGGTTGAACCAACTAAACTTCAAGAGGGTACTTGCCTATAAACCCCATGCAAACCTAAACATAAGGTCTTGCGTGTTTTTCTTGTGCGTGATTGAATTGTTCAAACATAACATCATGCATCATAACATCCATTCTCATTTCACTAACCATATCGAGGATCTCTAGGGCCTGTGATGCAGGTTATGATGAACCAGACGTCTAGCAAGGGGCAAAGGGATTTATTTTCCTCTAGCCAATGTCGTCAAAAGACCAAAGTACAACAACTTGAGTCAGAGGCTATGACCCACTCGACATGGTCAGCTTGATTCTCGTAGAAGGACATTCAACAATACGGAGTTCTTCGATCAAAGTCGCAATCAAAATTCAAACATTTTCTTGTGTTTACCCCAGAGATTCTTGAAAACATCGCATAAACATGACATACATATCATTACATGTATTTCAAGGACAGGTTTCTTATCTTTTCACTGTTTATTTCCGCAAAAAGAAATGGCTCTCGAACAGAATATTAAAGACCTTCAAACCCAGAATGCTCAATTTTAGCAGATGTTCCTGGCTCTGGCTAAGGGACAAGAGGACCTGAAGGCTCTCTGTGATACGGTGGGAAAACTGACTTGGGGTTTTGCGTTTGTGTTCGAAAAATGTTGCGGTTTAGCAAGAGTCGCCACCGACTTTTCTTTTATCCAATAAGGAAAGGTGAAAAAGCACAGGAAAGACCTTTCAAGATGTTTTCATGAGTTCGGGGGGTAGATTATGAAAAGGGAAGGTATTAGCACCCTTTCCATCCATGGTTTTCCATTGGCTCTTAGTTACTTGTTTGATCACTTGCTTTTGTTTGAAAGTCGTGTTTTTGTGTGGTTTTGAAAGTATTTTGAAAAGGTGCCATTGTTTAGGCAAACTTTGCAATGATTCTCGTTCATAAGAATGTATGCAAAGCGTTGAGCTTTTGAAAATATTTCATGTTTGGAAAGTGTTTTGAAAGTGTATGTGATTGTTTTGAAAATAGTAAGGATGTTTGTTTTGAAATTGAGCAAGTAACTAAAAGTAATCTACCTACTCAAAAGGTTTTAGATGTGTTTTTCCTCCTCCTTTAGATGTTGCTACCTTACCATTGATTTGATAAGAAGCCCCATCGTTGAATGTGAGGGGACGAGTGTTGGTTCATCGTATGACCATGATAGCAATGTTGTGAAATGACTTAGCACTTTTCTGTAGGGACTAAGATCATTTTGAAAGGCAACTTTGATAGCGTCATCGAGGGACTATGATCTTTTTCGATTGGTTTGTGCTAAAACATCCCACATGCATAACATGGCCATTTTTGTAAGGCAACAAGTGGAATTTCCTTAAGGGTGCATATGTGCAAGTGTGTTTGATTGCATGCATTTTGTCTTTGATTTTTGAGTTGTCTACTTGTTGATTTTTATATCTTGTCATATACCCTAATTACTAGCATATATTGAAAGCAATAACAGTGCGGAAATGTAAAGTCCTACGCTATTACAACATTTAAGGGGATGTGGATACATATTTATGAGTGGGGGTTGCAACTTAAAATTATAGGTTACTTATTACAACCATATTGAAATAGATAAGAATATACAGGAAATGTAAAATGTTTGTCTGTTTAAAAAAGAAAATAACTTTTGCTTAAGAAAATATTTTTTGTCTTTTTAAAAGAAAATATATCATGTAAATGTAAAATATTTTTAGTGTTTTCTTGTTTTTTTATTAGAAATATAATATAATGGCAAAGATGAAAGAGAAGAAAACATAAACAATGCAAAATAGAGGAGGTCAGAAGTTCTGATGCTAATTTGTTGCACAAACAGAAACATGTTAGCAAAAATATGGAAGTTCATAAGTTCTGGACCTTCGCAACTGTCAGAACTTTGCCTCTCTCCTGGCCAGTCAGAACATCTACAGCTTAGTCATTTACAGAACAGAAGTTGCATGCATGATAGTGATGACAATATTTCATGAAATATCAGAAGCAAGAATCAGAGGCAACATGTATTTGCTAGTTCTAATTCTGAGTCCTATTTTCTTTATGAAACTCTGAACGGGGATTTCTTTTACTCAGGCAAGCAGATGCATGAATTTTTAGAATATGTATACATTGTGTTGAATATGTAAAATCTGATAATGCTTAATCAGTTATGATGAGAGTCAGCAAAACTTACCTTGCAGCTGGAAAAGATTCTGTGAAGTGGGGATTGTTCTTGTCTTCTGGTGATGTTCTGAGTAGCTTTCTTCATGTACTCAGCAGGATGGAAGTTTTCAACTTCTGAAGCAGGCAATAGGGGTGATATTCTAACTCCTTTGTGGTGAAAGTGAATGGAGAATGTGTTACTGTTTGATTACAAAATCTGGGATGGCTTAAAATCAAGAACACTTGAGGAAAAGTGGAATTTGAATATAATGAATCAATGCTAAGGTTTTGATATTTTGTGTTTATAGTTTCTTGGGTCCTTGGATATTTTGCAGTGGTTTAAAGCTTTCTTTCTCAATTCTTTCATCTCTTTCACAAATTTTCTGGTAAAAGGGAGAGAGAGCTCTGGTCAAGAGAGAGGTGTGGGGGGGGGGCTTTCAGTGTGCAAATGATGTTCTATTTATAAGGAAATTTTTGCAGTTGGGGCAGTCAAGTGGCACCAACATCACCTGCTTGATGCTGACTTACTCTTGAAGTAAGCTTAAACAAGTGGTGGTTCATTGCATTCAAGTTGGATGGTTAACAGCGCCTCATCTGGATTTAGCAGCATGAATTAAGGAAAAGTATAGACAGCGCATTGGCCTAGTATACTTTTGCACAGAAATTTTTCTTCCCAAGACAGTAGGGATACACGTGGAAAGACTCCCTCAGATAAAAACTCAGAGGCGGTTTGTGAGTATTAAATGAGTTCCCATGTGATATTCTGGATCCTTGCTTGACTCTGGATTAGAAGTTCTGCTTCAGCGTGGCATCTCATCTTCTGATCCTCTTATCTTCTGACTTCAGCATGTTCTAAGGGATCCTTCAGAACTTCTAGTATACTTACAGCATGCTTTGTTACCTTTTTTGACTTAAACTCTGCAAACTCTGACTGGACCGTTATGAACACTGGCTCAGAAGTTCTGACTAAACTTTGTCTTGAGAACATCCAGAATTTGCTGACTGTGAACAATGGCTCAGAAGTTCTGAAATTGGTATGTTTCTTAAATACTTAGAAAAATTTCTAAATCTTTAAAATTTGATTCTTCTAAAGTAAGATTTGACTTTTGAAACTCTTGATGAAGCAAACTTCATATTCCAACATGTCTTGATGAAATATGATTTTTCTGATTTGATTTTGATCCAAAAGTCAAAGTCAGACTTTTTCAGCATGCAAATGACCATTTTGCCCTTGTGAATGGTTTGCTTGGAAAAATTGGTAATTCAAGGCCTGGAGACTTGATGAAGGAACACTTGAGGATCTAGGGTGATCCCTTGAGAAATGAGAGGGAAAATTTTGGGGTGCAATAGCTGCCCCTGTTCAAACTTCTTGAGCCTGAAGAGTTAGATTGGCGGGTCCGGCATTCGTGACTTGATGGTGAAAGATGTTTGAACACTAGAGTGCCCAGAAATTTGCACTCGAAGATGGATGGTGAATGGGCTTATGGATGCTATTTGGAGGAATGTTGGTAAACTCTGGAAGAAATATTAGCACAAATCTCCTGTTGATCCATACTAAACTTGTTGTTTTACCTGTGAGAAAGGGGTTAGGAAAATGCAGATGCTTGCATGATGCTCACCAGATGTGGTATTATGCTAAATGCATTGTTATGTACATGCTATGATGTATGAATGTGAAATTTGTTTTCGTCCGGGAAAATAAATCCCTGACTACTGCTGAGGAAATCTTCGGAGGTTGAATCCTTGATTGCCTGTTGGAAATGAAGAATATGCATATCTTCAAATTCTATTAAAGAGATGCTTTTGCTGGGGAGCATCACTCAAAGATCAGCTGTTATCTGGTCGGATCCAGGCTTCACGATTGTTGAGGATGAAGTAGTCGGTTGCTATCTGGTCAGGTCCAGGTTTCATGGCAACTTACTTGGGGAAGAGATGAATTAACTGTTATCTGGTCAGATCCAGGCTTTGCAAAAAATTCCTTGAAATTGAATAGTCATCGGGTCGGGTCTAGGTTTTATAACAACTTGTTGGGGATGTGGAGGTTAACTGTTATCTGGTCGGATCCAGGCTTCATAGTAACTTGTTGGAGGTAAGGGTGAATTAACTGTTATCTGGTCGGATCCAGGCTTCACAGTACTTCTTGTAGACTGTTATCTGGTCGGGTCCAGGCTTTATGGTCTTTTTGAAAGTTGTACTATTATCTGGTCGAATCCAGGTTTCATAGTGTCTTTCTAGGGATCATGGTTAATTGTTATCTGGTCGGGTCCAACTTCACAATATACCATTTGAAAACTGTTATCTAGTCGGGTCCAGGCTTTGCATATTTCTGATGAAGTTAATTATTATCTGGTCGGGTCCAGGCTTTCACAATAGACTACTTGAAAACTGTTATCTGGTCGGGTCCAGGCTTCACAATGAACTGCTTGGGGATTTATTTGTTATCTGGTCGGGTTCAGGCTTCACAACGAATCTCTAAGGATGATTGCTATCTGGTCAGATCCAGGCTTCGCAATGACTTTCTTGAAAAGATGTAAATGAGGAATGATATATGGTCGGATCCAGGTTTCTCATACCTTTGTCAGGGAATAAAGAGGCATGATATCTTTGAAGAGTTGGGTTGGTCGTGTCCAAGTTTCATAGCTTTTTGAGAA
The DNA here is from genome assembly GCA_948472305.1 of Vicia faba. Classification (NCBI taxonomy): domain Eukaryota; kingdom Viridiplantae; phylum Streptophyta; class Magnoliopsida; order Fabales; family Fabaceae; genus Vicia; species Vicia faba. The sequence goes on from OX451740.1 coordinate 1,114,672,855, forward strand.
ATGAGATCAACTGTTATCTGGTCGGATCCAGGCTTCAGTAACTCAAGAATTCAAAATGTTATCTGGTCGGGTCTAGGTTTCAGTAATCAAAGAAATCAAACTGTTATCTGGTCGGGTCCAGGCTTCAGAAATTGAAGAATTCAAATTTTTATCTGGTCGGGTCCAGGCTTCAGTATAACTTGAAAATTGTGCTAATATCTGGTCGGATCTAGGCTTCATAGCATTTCTTGGTAATAATAGAGGCTTTGTTGAAGACTTTACTAGGGATTAGGGGTTGTGGCCCTGTGATTTGCAGTTATTTGAAGGGAAAATTCTAATTGGAGAGTATAGACTCAGCCAGGCGAGGCCGACTTATCTTGGGGAGGATATACTCAGCTGGGGATGATGGACTCATCTGGGGAGGATAGATTCTGTTTTGGAGAAAGTAACCTTGGTGGGAAAAGATGTACTCAGTTGGGTGATTCAGACTCAAATGGGGAATTTGGGTTCCATTGAGGGATTTGTACTCCGCTGGAGGAATAGAATCTTGGTTGGAAGATATACTCCGCTGGGGAAGATGGATTCAGTGGGGAGTGTTTATTCAGCTGGACTCAGCTTGGGGAATAAAATCTCAGTTGGAAGATACACTTTACTTGGGATAAAAAACTCCTGGTTGGGAGATATACTCCACTGGGGACAGAAAACCCTAGTTGGGAGATATACTCCACTGGGGATAAAAACTCCCGGTTGGGAGATATACTCCACTGACAGAAAACCCTGGTTAGGAGATATACTCCACTGGGGATAAAAACTTCTGGTTGGGAGATATACTCCACTGGGGATGATGGGATTATCTGGGCAATTTTGGACTCAACGGGAAGTGCTTACTCGACTGGGGAAATCGGGGTGTCTTGTACGTTGAGGAATTTGCACTTGGCTCGGGGAAATAACTCTGTTGGGGAAATAAACCCTGCTGAAGAGATGAATTTATTTTAGACAGTGACCTCTAAGCTTCAAATTTGTAGAAGTTGTCGAGAGATTGAGGCTCTGGCAGGGGGTTTATCCTTTGTGAAGAAATTTTTGTAGGCAATTCCGCTAGGGAAAGTTTGCATTGGGGTTGCCCCGATAGGGATAATGATGACGAGATAACTCTACGGGGAACAAAATATGCTGAGGAGATGGATTCCCTTTAAGAAGAGATCTCTTAGGCTTTAGCTGGAAAAAGGTTGTCAAGAGATTTGAGACTCTGGCCAAGGCTCGTCCCGTGCAAGGATATTTTGCGGGAAACTCCGTTGGGGAAAGGTTTATTGCCAATGTCCTGGTGGGGATAATGATGGTGAGATAACTCTGTGGGGATACTTCACATTCATTAAAGGGATGCTTACTGCAGTTGTGCACTAATGCCCTGTTGAGGCTGTTGCTTGGCAGGACACATGTGCCAAATAGCTTTAATTATGTTCATATGCATATATTCATTCAATTTTAGTCATTGGATAAATTTGCATTCAAAACAGAGACAGACAATTTTGCACTTCAAAGTGTATTTGTATGATATTTTGCCCATGAATAGGCGTTTTTGTACATAGAGACGGAAATCCTAGTAAGAGGAAATCGTCGAAAAGAAAATTGAGTATGAAAAACAAATAGCCATGTAAAATGATCTCATTGCCTTTCAGCTCTACTATTGCCCCAGTGTCTTTGAACGTCCCTTGCCGTTGATCGAAGTTGATTGGATTGATCCTGGACCATTTGAACTTGGACCTTGGTGATAGCATTGACCGTGTTGATTTCACGGGACATAGTCGTACGCTTTCAATCCTTAATTTTTGCCTGAACCGCCCTTTCAGGTTTTTGGTCCCCCAGGATACCCTTTTTTGCCCAAGTTGCCCTTTCGGGTTTTCAACTTGTCGTGTGTATAATCTTTTGTATATATCCCTAATTTTTGCCCAAACCTTTTGGTTTGTCGGGATGCCCTTTTTGGCTTAGGTGTGCCAACCTAACGGGTCTCTTATGCGTAGTATTTTTTAACTAAGTCCGCGTTTATAGGATGTGGGAAGTCTTCACTATCCATGGTGGTTAGTATCATGGCACCGCCAGAGAAAACTCTCTTGACAACAAACGGCCCTTCATAGGTGGGAGTCCATTTTCCTCTGGGGTCACCTTGTGGTAAAATGATGTGTTTTATCACCAGGTCACCAACTTGATATACTCGAGGCTTTACCTTTTTGTTTAAAGCTTTGATCATCCATTTTTGATATGTCTGACCATGGAAGATAGCAGCTAATCATTTTTCATCGATCAAGTTCAGCTGATCCAATCTTGTTTGAATCCATTCGTCTTTACTTAGGCCTGCCTCAATTATAATCCTCAGCGAGGGAATTTGAACTTCGACTGGCAAAACGGCTTCCATTCCATAGACTAGAGAGAAGGGAGTTGCACCAGTTGATGTTCTAGCTGAAGTACGGTAACTATGTAGAGAAAATGGTAGCATCTCATGCCAATCTTTATAGGTTACTACCATTTTCTGCATAATCTTCTTGATATTTTTGTTGGCTGCTTCGATTGCACCATTCATTTTCGGTCTATACGGAGAAGATTTGTGATGCTTGATCTTAAATTGAGTGCACAATTCCTTGATCATGGCATTGTTGAGGTTAGTCCCATTATCGGTGATAATCCTTTTGGGGATACCATAACGACAGATGAGATTGTGTCTGATGAATCTGGCTACCACGTTCTTGGTGACTGAGGAAAATGAGGCGGCTTCGACCCATTTGGTGAAATAGTCGATAGCAACAAGAATGAAGCGGTGTCCGTTGGAAGTTGTGGGCTTGATCTCTCTGATCATGTCAATACCCCACATTGCGAATGGCCACGGAGTGGACATGACATTCAGAGGGATCAGAGGTACATGGACCTTGTCACCGTAAATTTGGAATTTGTGGCAAGTTCTTGAATGTTGATGGCAATTTGTATCCATCGTTGACCAATAGTAGCCAGCTCTTAAGATTTTCTTAGCCATTGTATGCCCACTTGAGTGAGTACCGAAAAGGCCATCGTGCATGTCTTCCATGATTTCCTCTGCCTCCCTCTTATCCACACATCGGAGTAGAGTTGAATCGTGGTTGCGCTTGTACAATATCCCATTACTTAGGAAGAACTTGGCTGCAAATCTTCGTAAGAACTTTATGTCATTGATAGATGCTCCCTCTGGATACTCTTGCGCTTCAAGGTATCTCATTACCTCATGGTACCACGGCTTTTCTGTATCGGTGTCAAGTTCATAGCAATGCGCAGGTTCATCAAATCTTTCAATTGTAATCATAGGTGCTTCGTTGTCCCATCTAACTTTGAACATTGAGGACATGGTTTCCAGAGCGTCAGCCAACTGGTTTTCTTCCCTAGGGAAATGTTCAAAAGTGATCTCTTCAAAGTGAGGAATTATGGATAGCACAAGTTCCTTGTAAGGGATAAGATTAGGGTGTTTAGTGTCCCAATCTCCTTTCACTTGGCTGATCACTAAAGCGGAATCTCCAAACACGTCCAAATGCTTGATCCTTAAGTCGATAGCAGCTTTTAGACCTAAGATGCATGCTTCATACTCGGCCATATTATTTGTACAGTCGAAGCATAGTCTGGCCGTAAAAGAAGTGTGGCAACCTTCAGGAGAGATGATCACAGCACCAATTCCATTACCCAAGGCATTGGAAGCCCCATCGAATACCATAGTCCATCGGGATCCTTGTCCAGGTCCGTCATACGGTCTAGGTTTTGCACAGTCGGTTACCAGCATAATATTCTCGTCAGGGAAGTCGAAGTTCATTGACTGATAATCATCCACAGCTTGATGGGCCAAATGATCTGTTAGTACACTTCCTTTGATGGCTTTTTGATTTGTGTATTGAATGTCGTACTCAGTCAAGATCATTTTCCATCTGGCTATTCGTCCAGAAAGTGCAGGTTTTTCAAAGATGTACTTAATCAGATCCATCTTAGAAATCAACAAAGTGGTATGAGTAAACATGTACTGCCTTAGCCGGCGATCAGCCCACGCTAAAGCACAACAAGTTTTCTCGAGTAGTGAATATCTAGTTTCACAGTCGGTAAACTTTTTGCTTAGGTAGTAAATTGCATGCTCTTTTCGGCCAGACTCGTCATGTTGGCCCAAAACACACCCCATAGAATTCTCTAGTACTGTTAAGTACATGATCAACGGTCTTCCTTCAACCGGAGGCATGAGAATAGGAGGTTCTTGCAGGTATTCCTTGATTTTGTTAAAGGAAATTTGGCATTCATCGTTCCATTTGACTACCTGATCTTTCTTCAAGAGTTTGAAGAGTGGCTCACAGGTAGTAGTTAAGTGTGATATGAAACGGGCAATGTAATTGAGACGACCCAAGAATCCTCTGATTTCTTTTTCAGAACAAGGGGTTCGCATTTCTTGGATGGCCTTTATCTTGGCGGGATCAACTTCAATGCCTTTATTGCTGACAACAAATCCTAGAAGCTTTCCAGAGCGTACTCCGAATGTGCACTTGTTAGGGTTTAACCTTAGTTTATATTTCTTCAGTCTCTCAAATAGTTTGTGCAGGTGACGGAGATGTTCTTCTTCGGTTTATGATCTGGCGATCATATCATCCACATATACCTCTATTTCATGATGAATCATGTCATGAAATAAAGCCACCATTGCCCTTTGATATGTTACCCCTGCATTCTTTAATCCGAACGGCATGACCTTGTAGCAGAAAGTTCCCCATTGTGTAATGAAAGTAGTTTTTTCCATATCTTTGGGAGCCATCTTTATTTGATTATAGCCCGAGAAGCCGTCCATGAATGAGAAGACTTTATGCTGAGCGGTATTGTCGACTAAGACGTCAATGTGTGATAGAGGGAAATCATCCTTGGGGCTTGCCCTATTCAGATCCCTATAGTCTACGCACATGCGAACTTTCCCGTCTTTCTTTGGAACTGGCACTATATTAGCCACCCATTGAGGATAGGATGTTACAGCTAGGAATCCTGCATCAAACAGTTTCATTACTTTGGTTTTGATCTTTTCAGACATGTCAGGCCTCATGCGACGAAATTTTTGTTTAACAGGAGGGCAGTCTTTTTTAGTTGGTAGACGATGAACCACAATGTCAGTATCCAACCCAGGCATATCTTCATACGACCAAGCAAATACTTCCATATAATCACGCAACATCTGAACCAAACGGCTTTTGACACTGCTTTCCAAATTAGCACCGATCCTGATTTCCTTCTTATCTGACTCAGTACCCAGGTTGATAACCTCAATTGACTCTTCATGGGGTTGAATAGCCTTTTCCTCTTGTAACAGAAGTCTGGCTAGTTCTCCTGGTATGTCAAAATCTTCCTCTCCTTCGTCTTCGGCTTGGTTGATAGGACATTCAAAGTCATAGTTGGAAATAATAGAGTTGTTGGCAATAGGATCCAGAGTGGATGTAGACCTGCAAGAGTGTGTGTGTGTGTGTGCATGTAAGATACATGGCTATCTTTTGGAAATGTATTTGAAAGAAAAGAAAGACAATGAACGCAAATATTTGAATGCAAAAGAGTCTAATGTACTGAATGATCATATGATTAGATGAACACAATATAAAACCATTGACAAAAGAAACAAAGTGCCCCATGCTAGGCACATGGCTTAAAAGTCAATATCAAAATATTACAGACAAAGAGTTCTTGAATTGATTAAAAGCAAAAACAAGTAGATTACTCCTCAATGAAGGAGACGGGCACAAAGTCCTTCGCATGCCAATTGTTGAGCTTCCCCTTGGTCGTTGGGTAGATCCAGTCTTCGAAGGCACACTCATCATCAGAATCCTCTACAGTGTTCACTTCATGATTCTTGAGGTGGAGAGACGGCTTTCTAGTACGAGCATCTCTAATTTCTTTCTGAGCTTTGGTGGTGAAACCTATCCCAAACTTATCTGCCTGGAAAGGGATGTTGGGGAGTTGACCCCACATCTCATTGTTTCCTTCTTCTACTACCGCACGGGCATCCTTAAGAGAAACCATCTTGGGAATAACTTTATCGGCTTTTGGAGTGTCGGAGGAGATTTTGGTGGTGGCCACAACTTCAAATGTCTGGCAAGGAGTCTCTATGAATTCGCCCTCCATTATACGTACTTGAAAGAAGTGAGGTGGCTTACCATAAATTCTTCTTCACCGCAAACAGTGACAACCTTCCCTTGAACTGGGTATTTTAACTTCTGGTGGAGAGTAGAAGTGACCGCACCTGGCCCATGGATCCATGGGCACCCAAGCGAACAAGAATATGCAGGCCGTATGTCCATTATGTAGAATGTGGAGTTGAAAATCTGTGAACCAACCTTAATTGGGAGATCCACCTCTCCATGAACCATCCTTTTCGACCCATCGAATGCCCTTACAACAATGTCACTTGGCTTCAAAACCAAACCTTCACAGTCTAGCCGATCTAAAGCGCCCTTAGGTAGCACATTTAAAGATGAGCCTGTGTCCACTAAAACGTGTGCCAGAGTGGTCCCCTTACATTCAACATAAACATGCAAGGCTTTATTGTGATTCTTTCCCATGGGGGTTAAATCTGCGTTGGAGAACCCCAGACCCTTGTCAGCTGTCAGACTTGCTACGCAGTTCTCAAACTGGTCGGCTGTGGTTTCTTGAGGCACGTGAGCCTTTTTCAAGAACTTAATGAAATCTTGTGCATGGACGTCGGAACATAGCAATAGGGACAACATTGATATTTTAGAAGGGGTTTGTCCCAACTGCTCTACTATTTTGAAGTCGCTTTTCTTGATGATTTTCATAATCTCCTCCATCTCTTAAGTGGATGGTTCTTCCATAACAGTCTTTTTAGCAAGTGCCTCTTCCCTGGAAGGCTCACTTTCTTTCTCTTTCCCTTTAGTACTGGCACCAGCATTGCCGTTGGTTATGCGGATTGGAACTGCGGTAGTGGTTGGTGGTGAGATATCAGGGGAAAAGACTCTTCCTGTTCTTGTGACTTTACTAGAACCAGTGATATTAGTAACACCTGCTTCAATATCATCAATCCAAGAATCTTGTTTTACCCCATGGTAATAAACATCGACACCATAATTCCATGGAACCACTTTATCAGAGGTGTATGGAACGGGTCTGGAAGCACTGATTATGAGAGGAGTAATGATTGGTTCGTTTGAAATCCTGATAGGACCTTTGGATGAGATCCTAAGAGGTTTGTTTGAAATTGTTATGATGGCCAATTCTTCAGCTTTGTCGACTGAATTTTTGATGGCAGGATTCTTTTCGAATAGAATTTCGCGGCTATCCATTAGGCATTGTATACCTTTCCTTAGTTTTTCACACCCATCAGATTGTCTCATACGGCCCACACAGTCTTTTTCACATCCGGGCAAAGTCCCACCTTTCAACAGATTTCTCTTGATTACATTCAATGGGGTAGTTAACCCTTTGACAGAGGTAATGAAAGTTGTATCTTCGACGGCATTAACACCTTTGTCGTGCTTCGGCATGGGAGCGGTAATTACATTTGGTGTTGGAGGAGGATCAAATTCAATAGTCTTGTTGTCAATTAAATCCTGGATTTTGTTCTTCAGAGCCCAACACTGATCAGTCTCATGCCCTAGGCTATTTGAATGATAAGCACATTTTGCATTTGGATTATATCTCGGTGACGAGGTGTCAGGGTTGGCAGGAGGATCCCGCAATGTCACTAAATTGATCCTGAGCAGATGCTGAAGGGCTTGAGATATGGACATGCCTAACCTTGTGAACTGTCTTCTTGGAGTTTCAACCTGTTGATGATTCGTAGATGGTCTTTGAGTAGCAGTCGGATTGGAGATTCGGACAGCATTGGTAGACAGATGATTATTCATTTTGGTACGGGCCTTTGCTCTATACACAACATTAACTTCTTTCTTCGTGGAAAAAGGTTTCTTGACAGGATTGGGAGCGGAAGTAGATGCCATAAAGATCTTTCCACTCTTAATGCCACTTTCTACTCTCTCACTGGTTAGGATTAATTCGGTGAAACCAGAAGAAGAGCAACCAACCAACAGATTAAAGAAAGGACCAGATAATGTGCTCATGAACATGTCAATGTTAGAACAAAGTTTGAATCTACTACCCTAAGTTTAAGTTTTGATGATAACAAAATGCAAAGATATATAAATTGTATGATTCATGTAAGACATATATGCTACCTAAAAATTACATTCTGTTTTACATAAACTCTGATGGGTATCAGCAAGAGAATATCATCATCAGCATCAGAAGATAAGATATCAACATCAGCATCAGAAGATTTTATATCAGATGCCAGAATCAGAAGATCAAAGCATGTGCTTACGCTGAAGCTTGATGAACAGATCTGCGCGTAACAATCTGAACTATGATCAAGACAACAACAATTCATCAGCACCTAAGCAACGTCAGAATAAGCCAAAGCCAGAACACGCTTCAAGTGGCAACGGTACTGTGCATTCAAGAGACTTTATTATCAACGGCATCATTCCAGACAAGATCTGCTCAATATGGAAAGAATGTTATTGGCATTGAAATGGCATAATTGGCTCAACGTATCTTTTCCACATGCTATATAAACAAGTCAATGAAGATTGAATTGGCTAATGCTCTACAACTCTCTACACGCCTAAAGCTATTCATCATCTTCCTCACTCTCAGTTTGCTAAAGCTCTCAAATTCCTTATTCTATTGTTTTAGCACTCTAGTTCTCATAAGCTTAAATTGTGTAGTATCACAGTTGTGATAAACAGTTTTGTAGAAAACATTCAACACACTTAGATTTCACTTATCTGTAAGAAAGTAATTCCTTGAGAAACCGGTATGTGGTTTAGACTCAAGAAGGCTTTAGTAGTTGTTAAAACAGTTGTAATATTCAGTTGAATATAGTGGATTAAGACCTCGTTGGAGAGAGGCGAAATCACCTTGACGGATGGACTGGAGTAGTTTGAGATCAAACGAACCAGGATAAAAATAACGTTTTGTCTGCAATTGATTTCAGTTTTACAATTCAACCCCCCCCCCCCCCCCCCTTCTTGTGTTTTTCACTTCTTCAATTGGTATCAGAGCTCCTGGTTCTGAGCTAAAACACTTAACTGTGTCAGTACAAGATCCAGCGTCAGAAAAACACAATGGCAGGAAATTATCAACACATCAGCAATGACAACAATGAAGACAGAGACAGATTCAGCGGCAAACCTCCAGTCTTTGATGGAGAGAATTTTGATTACTGGAAAGACAGAATCGAAAGCTTCTTTCTGGAACATGATGTTGATCTGTGGGACATGGTGACAGATGGATACACGTACCCAGTGAATGCAAGCGGTCAGAAGATTGACAGGAAAGCAATGTCTGATCAACAAAAGCGTGACTTCAAAAATCACCACAAGGCCAGAACCATTCTCCTCAGCGCCATCTCTTACGCTGAATATGAAAAGATCTCTAACAGAGACACAGCAAAGAACATGTTTGACTCACTCAGAATGACGCATGAAGGTAACATTCAGGTCAAAGAAACTAAAGCTCTTGCGCTCATTCAGAAGTATGAGGCATTCAAAATGGAAGAAAGTTAATCCATTGAAACAATGTTCTCAAGATTCCAAATTCTGGTGGCTGGTCTCAAGGTTTTGGACAAAGGATACTCTACTGCTGATCATGTCAAGAAGATCATCAGAAGCCTGCCAAAACAGTGGAGGCCAATGGTTACAGCGCTGAAGCTAGCAAAAGATCTCAACAAAATTTCTCTGGAGGAACTTATCAGCTCCCTCAGAAGCCACGAGATAGAGCTAGAAGCTGATGAACCTCAGAAGCAAGGTAAGCCTCTAGCATTAAAATCTAACAGAAGATCTGACTCTAAAGTTTTGCAGGCAGTTGAAGAAACATCTGATGGGTCCTCATCAGAAGAAGATGAACTTTCCCTCCTCTCCAGAAGAGTGAACCAACTATAGAAGCAGAGGCAAAGGAAGTTCAGGAATCCCAGAAGATCTGATCAGAATGAGTCCTCTTCCAGATACAGAAAGTCAGACTCTTCCTCTGGATACAGAAGATCTGAAGGCTCCTCAAGAAGCATAAAGCCAAACACCAAGGACATCATCTACTATGAATGCAATGAGCAAGGACACTACAAGAGTGATTGTCCAAAGCTTCAGAGGGAAAAGCCCAAAAAGAAATTTGGAAGAGAAAAGAAGAAAAGTCTCATGGCTACATGGGATGACTCTGACTCGTCTGAAGCTGACTCAGAATCAGATGATGAGAGAGAAAACATAGCTCTCATGGCCAACATTTCAGAAGACAATGAAGCTTCTGAATCAGACTCAGAATCAGACACCGAAGAGGTATTTCCTGACTTTGCAATTAACTTTACTAAGGCTGAACTTGCTGAAATCCTTAACGAAATTCTAGAAAGGTACCAGCAGATCAGAGTTAAATTCAGAAACCTGAAAAGGAATCTTGATTCTGACTCTGATAAAACTGAGAGTCTCAAATTGGAAAATTCTGAGTTGAAAAATAAAATTTCAAAATTAGAAAATGTTTTACAAAACTCTCAGAAGGAAACAATTTCTGAAACTCCCAGCAGCGCTGATGAGATCATCAAGGAGTATGATCATAGCTTTCAGAAGTTCCTTGCTAAAAGCATAGATAGAAGCAAAATGGCTTCAATGATCTATGGAGTTAGCAGAAACGGCAGAAAGGGAATAGGATACCAAGGTAAGGTACCTACACCAAAGAATGCCATGGATTTAACTATTAAACACACTCCTCTGAACTCACACTTTGTTTATGGTAACACACATGATATTAAATATACTAGTAGTAAGTATTCTGTGAAACCAAAATTCAACCAGAGTTTTGGTAAATCTAACAAATCAGGACCCAAGAAAATCTGGGTACCTAAGGATAAAATAATACATGTTGCAGATATCTTTAGCAGCAAATCAGAAACACCAGTCATGGTACCTGGACTCTGGCTCCTCGCGACACATGACGGGAAAAAAGCATATGTTCCAAAGCCTGGAACTTAATCCTGGAGGTCACGTTGGCTTTGGAGGAAATCAGAGGGGAAAGATCATTGGCTCTGGAACTGTAGGTAATGGAAATCTTCCCTCTATAAACAATGTTCTGCTAGTAGATGGATTAATGCATAATCTGTTATCCATAATTCAATTAAGTGATAACGGTTATGATATAATCTTTAATCAAAAATCATGTAAAGCTGTTAGTCAGAAAGATGGGACTATCCTATTTAATGGAAAGAGGAAAAACAACATTTATAAAATCAAACTTTTTGAACTGAAAAGTCAGAATGTAAAGTGTCTTTTGTCTGTTAACAACGAGCAATGGATCTGGCACAGAAGATTGGGGCATGTTAGTATGAGAAGAATATCTCAGATTAACAAACTCAATCTGGTCAGAGGACTTCCTAATCTGAAGTTCAATTTAGATGCTCTGTGTGAAGCATGTCAGAAAGGTAAGTTTGCAAAACCTTCTTTCAAATCTAAAAATGTTGTTTCTACCTCTAAGCCATTAGAACTTCTGCACATTGACTTATTTGGACCAGTTAAAACTGCTTCAGTCAGTGGCAAGAAGTATGGGTTAGTAATCGTATATGACTATAGCAGATGGACATGGGTAAAGTTCTTAAGACACAAGGATGAGTCACACTCTGTGTTTGTCCCCTTCTGTAACCAAGTTCAGAATGAAAAGGATCTTAGAATCGTTAAAGTCAGAAGTGATCATGGTGGAGAGTTTGAAAACAAAGATTTTGAGTCATTCTTTAATGACAGAGGCATTCTGCGTGATTTCTCTTGTCCTATAACTCCCCAACAAAATGGAGTTGTAGAACGAAAGAACAGAACATTGCAAGAAATGGCCAGAACCATGATCAATGAGACAAACGTTGCTAAGATCTTCTGGGCAGAGGCAATAAACACAGCATGCTACATTCAGAATGGAATCTCCATAAGACCTATTCTGGAAAAGACTCCATATGAATTGTGGAAGAACAGAAAGCCCAACATTTCATATTTTCATCCATTTGGATGTACTTGCTTTATGTTAAATACAAAAAATTATTTGAACAAGTTTGACTCTAAAGCACAGAAGTGTATTATGTTAGGATACTCTGAACGCTCAAGAGGGTACAGAGTATACAATACAGAAACACAGATTGTGGAAGAATCAATCAGTGTTCGTTTTGATGATAAGCTTGACTCTAAAAAGTCGAGGCAGAATGAAGTTTTTGCAGGTATGGAAGTTGAACTTACAGGTTCTGAAGACAAGTCATCAGAAGCTCTCAACAAAGACACTCCTTCAACATCTAAAAGGAGCACTGCAAGAAATCCAGCAACAGCTGCTGATCAACCTCAGAAGAGATTACCCAGAAGCAGCTTGGATCACCCAGAAGAAACAATCCTAGGAAGAAAGGAAGATCCAATCAGAACAAGAGCCAGCCTCAGAAACTCTGAAGAATCCCTCATGGGACTTGTCTCTCTGATTGAACCTTCTTCAATTGATGAAGCACTTCTGGACAACGACTGGATTCTGGTAATGCAAGAAGAGCTGAATCAATTCACCAGAAATGACGTATGGGATCTTGTTCCCATACCAAAAGGATTCAACGTCATTGGAACAAAATGGGTGTTCAGAAACAAGCTGAACGAACAAGGCGAAGTTATCAGAAACAAAGCACGACTGGTAGCACAAGGTTATAGTCAGCAAGAGGGGATAGACTATACAGAAATCTTTGCCCCAGTCGCCAGGTTAGAATCTATCAGAATTTTAATTTCGTTCACTGTTAATAAAGGCATCACTCTGTATCAGATGGATGTCAAGAGTGCATTCTTAAATGGCTATATAGAAGAAGAGGTATATGTGCACCAACCCCCTGGTTTTGAAAATACAAAAAATCCAGAATATGTTTTCAAACTAAAGAAGTCACTATATGGTCTGAAACAAGCTCCCAGAGCTTGGTATGAAAGACTAAGTAACTTTCTGTTAGAAAAAGAATTCACCAGAGGGAAGGTGGACACTACCTTATTCTGTAAGTCAGTTAAGAATGACATCTTAGTCTGTCAAATTTATGTTGACGATATTATCTTTGGATCTACTAATCCTTCTCTTGGAAGAAAATTTGCTAAGTGTTTGCAGGCAGAATTTGAGATGAGCCTCATGGGGGAACTGAAATTCTTTCTGGGAATTCAGATCAATCAAACTCCAGAGGGAACTTACATTCATCAGAGCAAATATGTCAGAGAACTTCTGAAGAAATTTGATTTCTCAAAATGTAAGTCATCAAAGATTCCAATGCATCCCACGTGCATTCTGGAAAGAGAAGAGGTAAGCAAAAAGGTAGAACAGAAGGTCTACAGAGGTATGATTGGTTCTCTTCTTTATCTGACGGCTTCAAGGCCTGATATTTTATTCAGCGTATGTATTTGTGCTAGATTCCAATCAGATCCTAGAGAATCTCACTTAACAGCTGTTAAGCGAATTTTCAAGTATCTGAAAGGTACTACTAATCTGGGTCTATTTTATAGAAAATCTAGTGATTACAGCTTAGTAGGTTACTGCGATGCTGACTTTGCTGGAGACAGAGTAGAGCGTAAAAGTACTTCTGGAAGCTGCCAGTTTCTGGGAGAAAATCTGATCTCTTGGTCCAGCAAAAGGCAATCCAAAATTGCGCTATCAACAGCAGAAGCTGAGTACATAGCAGCAGCAGGATGCAGCACACAAATGCTCTGGATGAAAAGTCAACTTGAAGACTTCCAGATTTTTGAGAGTAACATCCTTATACTCTGTGACAATACTTCTGCCATTTGTTTAAATAAAAATCCTATTTTGCATTCTAGGGCTAAGCATATAGAAATAAAACACCATTTCATTAGGGACTATATTCAGAAAGGAATTTTGAACTTAAAATTTATTGATACATACCATCAATGGGCTGATATCTTCACTAAACCTCTTTCTGAAGATAGGTTCAACTTCATTCTGAAACATCTCAGCATGAAGCTCTGTCCAGAATGAAAATGTTTTAATTCTATATATTAACCTTCAGAATGTGTTCTATTTTTTGTGAACTTCTGATCAATCTTCTTTCAGAAAGTTAGACATGCAGATTGTATCAGATTCTATTCCTGAAGATCTGAGCGTTTCAGTTCAAGGATAGGCGTGTTGTTAACTAAATCAAACAAGTGTCATCCAGTCATCAGCTAATCTCTGAAGCAGAACACGCGTGCACGCTTCTGAGAATGCAAAATGCTGATTGGATGCATTAAGACACATGTCTGGTAACCGTTCCAAATATCTTTCTCAAATCCCCCAATATCAGCAAACATTAAATGCGCTTAATCATGAGTTAAAATTGTAATCATGAATTAATTCTCTCTCTTAAAACCGTTTACGTTTTCAAAACACTTTTTGAAATCTATTTAAGCACCTTAACATCATTCATTAAATTTTTACTGTCTCTTACATTCATACAAATATTTTCTGCATTCTCACTTGTGTGTTCATACTTTTCAAAAGAAACCCCTTTCTCAAACTTTTTCTCAGAAAACCCTAGTGTGAACATGGCAACTTCTAGCACTGTTTCTACAGGTTCTCAGAAGGAGGCTTCATCTGAACAATATCAGATTCCCTTCAGAACACTCCTTACACCAGTGAAGAACTTGGAAGTTCTGTCTGAACTGATCGTTGATTTCATCAGTCTGGAAGAAAATGGTTTCGATTTGATAGAAGAAATTAGGGCACAAGGATGGGAGAGGTATTTTGACAGGTTGGTTGGTCCAACGTTCCCGGTATTGGTCAAAGAATTCTGGATTCATGCATCTTCATCAACACATCAAGTTACTTCCTACATCATGGGAAAGAAGATTGTGATCACTGAGGATCACATTGCTAGGCTAATTGGATACACTGGTGGTGGTATCCACTGTATCGACATGGCAGAAAGATGCTCAGATGATGCTGTCATTGCAAGAGAAATTTTCACCCATGGGGTTCCCAGCAGCAAAATCAGAGATTTGAAGGATCAGCACAGAATATGGGCAAAGATTATTCTAGGGTGCTTCAATCACAGGAAGCCCACAAGCTCTCCTGATTATATAAACATAGATCAGCAGTTTCTGATCTATTTTATTAATCAGAAGGTAAAGATTAATTTGGCTCATCTTCTGTTCAATCACCTCAGGACCAGCGTCAAGGAGACAAGAGAAGAAGAAAGGACAAAAAGGGATTGGATACCCTTTGGCAGGTTAATATCAGATATTCTGACTGAGAATAGGCTGATTAAACACCTTACAGAAGCACAAGAATTAAGCTCTATTGAACCCTCTGTTGGCAAGCCTCTGAATGCTAAGAATCTGAAGAAAATGAAACTGATAGAGAATATCAGAAAGGAGCCCAGCATCACTCCTCTTGCTGACATCACCAGCAGAAGAGTCCCTCTGGACGACTTTCCTATATTCTCTGAGATTGACTCTAAACCAGTCATTGTTCTCAGATACTTGGATGCTTGCAAGGCTGATGGCACAGATCCCACTCTGAACATTAAAGATCTGCACCAGCAAAACCCAGAAGTTTCTTTGAAGAAGACGAAGAAGAGAAAGGCTACTTCAGAAGGACCATCCCAGCAGACCCCGAAGAAGAGAGGTAATCTATCTGCTGTTAATGTTTTAAATTCTTCTGCTATTCCAACATCTATTCCAACCCCAGCTTCATATGAACTCCCAATTCCCATACCAACCATTGATGATACCGAACCAGAGGCTGACCCTTCGGAGTCACTAACTCTCAGGAGATCCCGCACCAAATCCCAAAATCCAAAACCCACAACATCAATAGAATCAGAACTTGATAAAGTTCTTTCTGAAATTAATCAACGTTCTTCCGCTCCCCTCTCAGAAAATCCAAACACTCAACCAGAAACTCCCCATTCACCACAACCAGCAACTACCCTATCATCAATACCAGAAGAACCATAAATTCCACAACCAGAAATTCCACAACCTCCCTCTCCACAACCAGAACTTCATCCACCTTCACCTCAACCATCATCTGCACAACCTGAGTTTCAACACTCTGAAACTCCATCACCTGAACCTCATACCCCTGAACCTCAATCACCTCAATCCTCTGAACCATGACCTTTGACCATTCAACTTCCTTGTGGCACAACCCTGAACATACCTGAACTACCATCCTCACCAGAAACAACTCCACCTAACACACCACACACTCCACCCAGTCCAATAGTCATTTCTGACTCTCCTACTCCCTCACCCAAACAAAATCCAAATGACAACAGAAAGACCTTCATTGACCTCACAGTCCTTGACCGCCTTGCTGACCTTAAAAATAAAATATCCATTGCTAAACCCAAACAGCTAGATGTTGGTTCTAGCATTTTGAATTTTGAAACAGGAATGCAGAATTGGATTGCTTCTCTAAAGCAGGTTTGTCCTGGAATGATTGATCCTGCTGCTTCAGACCAACTCTGGACACATTTCAGAAATTGGGTACGCACTGAAACCTTCAAGCTGCAAGACATCAACTATGAACAGGCTCAACAGAACTTCAGCAAACTGCTGAAAGAAGTTGAAGGTCCAGTCATGAGTCAGCTGCAGAAGGAAGTGCTCTTTCTGGATAGTGAGCCATGGTCTGAAAAGCGTCCAGCCTCAAAAGTTCAACCAGCAGAAGACCAGACAATTCAAGCTGAAGACCTTAGTCAAGCAGAAGATGTTGCAGAAAGCTCTCAGAAGCATCCTGTTTCTGACGTCTCTCAAGCTGCTTTGGACAGGCAGACTCTTGAAGAGCTGAAGCAGAATGATAATCGTCTACAGCAAAGAATGGATGAGAATGATCAAAGGATGAAGGGAAGGATGGATGTGCAAGATGGCAAGATTGATACAGTAGTCAGCATGGTGCATCAGCAGAAGGAAACTGCTGATCAGATTAAGAACATGCTAGAAGCTCTGTTCACACGTCTTCCACCCCAACCTTAGTTTTTGTTTCTCATTGTTCTTTCCATGTTTTTCTGTACTATCTTCTAAGCTTTGCATTAAATATAACAATGGTTTTTCTGCTCTGATCGTTTTATCTTAAATTACTAGCACTTTTTGATTGCTGACAAAAAGGGGGAGAAAAAGAATGATATTTTTCAATAACGGTTTACTGAGACAAAAGTCTCAAACATTCTAACACTCTGATATACTTGAATGTTTTCTATTTTTCATAAGCCTACAGGTAGAAGAAGTTAATCATCTCTGATACACTGAAGCTCTGCTTGAGTAAAAGAAAGATTTGATGCTCAAAGAAAGTCAATAAAGATCTGATCCTGAAGGACTCATGGAATTAAAAAGGGAAGTAATAAACTCAGGGGGAGTTTTTCTGATCATAACTCGGATAGTTGTTTTCTTATCCCCTTAAGCTCTGATACCTTTTATTCCTCTTTATCTTTGATACTATTTAATTTTGATACAATTTATTATTTGGTTATCTCTGCTACTTTTCTCGTTAATTTTCAATTGAAAAAATTCTAGTTTTTATCATCATCAAAAAGGGGGAGATTGTTAGAACAAAGTTTGAATCTACTACCCTAAGTTTAAGTTTTGATGATAACAAAATTCAAAGATATATAAATTGTATGATTCATGTAAGACATATATGCTACCTAAAAATTACATTCTGTTCTACAGAAACTCTGATGGGTATCAGCAAGAGAATATCATCATCAGCATCAGAAGATGAGATATCAACATCAGCATCAGAAGATGTTATATCAGATGCCAGAATCAGAAGATCAAAGCATGTGCTTACGCTGAAGCTTGATGAACAGATCTGCGCGTAACAATCTGAACTCTGATCAAGACAACAACAATTCATCAGCACCTAAGCAGCGTCAGAATAAGCCAAAGCCAAAACACGCTTCAAGTGGCAATGGTACTGTGCATTCAAGAGACTTTATTATCAACGGCATCATTCCAGACAAGATCTGCTCAATATGGAAAGAATTTTATTGGCATTGAAATGGCATAATTGGCTCAACGTATCTTTTCCACATGCTATATAAACAAGTCAATGAAGATTGAATTGGCTAATGC
This sequence comes from Vicia faba, assembly GCA_948472305.1. Classification (NCBI taxonomy): domain Eukaryota; kingdom Viridiplantae; phylum Streptophyta; class Magnoliopsida; order Fabales; family Fabaceae; genus Vicia; species Vicia faba. The sequence continues at coordinate 1,114,690,968 of OX451740.1, forward strand.
TCTACAACTCTCTACACGCCTAAAGTTATTCATCATCTTCATCACTCTCAGTTTGCTAAAGCTCTCAAATTCCTTATTCTATTGTTTTAGCACTCTAGTTCTCATAAGCTTAAATTGTGTAGCATCTCAGTTGTGATAAACAGTTTTGTAGAAAACATTCAACACACTTAGATTTCACTTATCTGTAAGAAAGTAATTCCTTGAGAAACCGGTCTGTGGTTTAGACTCAAGAAGGCTTTAGCAGTTGTTAAAGCAGTTGTAATATTCAGTTGAATATAGTGGATTAAGACCTCGTTGGAGAGAGGCGAAATCACCTTGACGGGTGGACTGGAGTAGTTTGAGATCAAACGAACCAGGATAAAAATAACATGTTGTCTGCAATTGATTTCAGTTTTACAATTCAACCCCCCCTTCTTGTGTTTTTCACTTCTTCAGTCAATATGTTCCCTATCATTCAAGGGAGGTTGGACCCTACTTGCAAGGTCTCTCCACTTCTGCGCATACTCTTTAAATCCTTCATCCTTCCCCATGGTCATACCTTGCAATTGAACCCTCATCGGTGCCAAGTCGGCATTGTACTGATATCGATGGTAGAAGGAAATAGCTAGACCCTCTCGAGTATTGATACGAGAGCCATCCAACTGGTAAAACCATTCAAGTTGTTTTCTAGCCAGACTCTCTTGGAAAAAGTGAATCCATAGTTTTTTATCAGCAGTGTGCGGTTGTATCTTGCGCACATAGGACTTCAACTGGAGCTTTGGGAAAGAAACCCCATCGTATTTTGCAAAGGTTGGTATTTTGAACTTGTGGGGAATGACTACCCCAGAGATTAAGCCCAAATCGTCAAAATTCAAACCGGGAATAGCTTGGATTTCAAATGCTTTCAATATGTCTTCTAGCTGCTGGTATTTGATATTTGCGGGTGGATATTGTTCATTGAAATAATCATCATCAGATTCTTGGTCATTGATACAGTCAGCCTGAGTACTCTTGACTTCACCAATTTGGTTCTCGTCCTCTTCGGATGAATCTTCCTCTATTGGAATTTGACGGATTGTCTCTTTGAACCTTTTACCCATGTTGAGCAGAGCTTTCTTATTTGGCTTCTTTTTAGCGGCTAACAAGGCCATCATATCCTGCTGCCCCTTGGCCAGGGAGAGTAAAGCTTCCTGAAATTGAGAATTCTGAGCCTGGAGTTCCGTCACAGTTTTCTCTAGATCCATCTTGCTAAATAAACACCGTAGAGATAAGGAAACCTGTTATGCGGACGCCTGTCATGTCATGATGCATGAATATGCAGTGTGTAAATGATTTCAAGGATTTAAAGAATTTAAATTTTTATAGACAAAGAGTGAACAAACGTTAACTTGCATTAAAGAAATCTTGATTTGAATACAAACATGCCTCTTGGGCTTACAACAACAGAAATAAGCATAAAGTAAACTCCTAAGACAAAAAAGTTATGCGCATCTTCTTTGGCGCAATGTAGGTGTTTAAGCTCCTTTCTTCATGAAGTTCCCTTGTAAGCTCCAATATCTTCGTCTCGCTTTCATAGAACTTGGCTTCGAAGGTGTCTCGTTCTCCTTTTAACTGAATCCAAGCGTTTTGCAAATCTTCAAGAGAAGTAGGCATATCAGGATAGAGGATCGTATGCCGAATGTCTCCCTCGACTACTGGCTCCATGATAACAGGTAAGATGGCTTCATAAGGCATCTTGAGACTTTGGGCGCGAGCCCTTACCCATTTAAGATAAGGTTCCAAAGGAATGGAATTCTTACGCCCTAATGTCTTGCTATCAACTTTGTTAACCATACCCCAAGCTCGTATAAATCTTTGACGGTAACCTTGGGTATCGCTTTCGTAGTCAAATGCAATTCCTTGGATGAGTACCTCATAAGGGCCGTCTCTTCTAGCATATCCAAATTATAGCAAAGCTAAGCACGGGTTATAAGTAATGCCTCCCCTAATGCCAAGTAGAGGGACATTAGGTAATTCCCCACAACAGTCAATGATGGTAATGTCTTCTAAGGAGCGATAATACCAACGAATATCAGCATGTGAAAGTGACATCAATCTTTTAGCCCATCTCATACCTTGTTCATTCTTCACCACTGATCGAGGTAGGTGCGAAATAAACCACCTAGCCAACAGAGGAGTGCAACACATCAAAGCCCCCCTTTTCTTCAAAGTGCGAGAGTGAAGAGAATGCAATATGTCTCCAAGCAACATAGGCACCGGATTACGAGATATGAAAACTTTAATCGCATTCACATCTATAAATTGGTCAGGAATTGGAAATAGTACCAATCCATAGATGAGAAGATCCAGAATTTCCTCAAAGGCTTGTAGATCCAAAATATTCCAACACTCTTGAGCCTTCTCCAACAAAAACTTTGCTAGTAACCCTTTAACACCACTCCTTGTTACCCAATTTGCTACTACGTCATATGGTTGCAAATGTAGAGCTCGAGCAATTTCCTCAGGTTTGGGGTCTCTTTCGATACTGTTGAAAGGTAACTGATTGAGAATAGGGATCCCTACAAGTTGAGAAAATTCCTCCAAAGTGGGCACAAGTTGGTAATCAGAAAAAGTGAAGCAATGATGCAAAGGGTCGAAGAATTGGACAAGCACCTTTATCATTTATTCTTCAATACTTGAGGTAACCAAACTAAGGATTTGTCCATGTATTTTGGTGAACGGGGAATCTTCAGGGACCCTTGATACTAAATCCTTTAGTTGTGGAGGTACCCTCACAAGACTGACTTGGATAGTGTTCCTACGAGCGGAGGCCATGTCCTACAAAACAGAACAAAGATAAATCCAAAAAATCCGTGAAATGGTTAGTGATGTTCATGATGTTTATAATGTTATGATGTTTATGTACAAGTGCATATACAAAGCAAACAAGTCCTCAGTTTAGGCTTGCATGGGGTTTCAGGTAAGTACCCTCTTGAAGTTTTAGTTGGCTCAACCTGTCCTAGTTAAAAGTAACCGAGTTCTAAGGGATCTTAATATCACTGATCTTTCCCCCAAGTTTCGTTTGATAAGCGATTGACTCGCATAGCATCGAGTATCGACCAACTTCGAACTGCACCAAAGTCGGTCATCTCGCTACGTCCTAATGGCCAAGTTGGTCAAGTAAGGTTCTAAGGTCAGTTGATGCTTTATGACACCACGCGGCGGCCCCATACTCTCCTTGATTGACTCAAGGGTTACCGGTACCAACCAAAGTGCCACATCATAGTAGCTACAGCTTCAACCATGTCGGTATACCCCGCACAGTTCCCTCATAGTTTATTGCTACTTACCTAAAAGGTGTCCCCAAATCTGGGTGTAGGATTTTTTAACAGTAACCCAAACAAGGAACCAAAATATAAAGCAAGAAAATAAAACAATATAAGCAAGTAAATATGATCTAACCCTAAGGTAACCCCACTTTAGATAACTTCCCCAACAGAGTCTCCAGTTCTGTGATACGGTGGGAGAACTGACTTGGGGTTTTGCGTTTGTGTTTGCAAAATGTTGCGGTTTAGCAAGAGTCGCCACCGACTTTTCTTTTATCCAATAAGGAAAGGTGAAAAAGCACAGGAAAGACCTTTCGAGATGTTTTCATGAGTTCGGGGGGTAGATTATGAAAAGGGAAGGTATTAGCACCCTTTCCATCCATGGTTTTCCATGGGCTCTTAGTTACTTGTTAGATCACTTGCTTTTGTTTGAAAAGTCATGCTTTTGTGTGGTTTTGAAAGTATTTTGAAAAGGTGTCATTGTTTAGGCAAACTTTGCAATGATTTCCATTCGTAAGAATGTATGCAAAGTATTGAGCTTTTGAAAATATTTCATGTTTGGAAAGTGTTTTGAAAGTGTATGTGATTGTTTTGAAAATAGCAAGGATGTTTGTTTTGAAATTGAGCAAGTAACTAAAAGTAATCTACCTACTCAAAAGGTTTTAGATGTGTTTTTCCTCATCCTTTAGATGTTGATACCTTAACATTGATTTGATAAGAAGCCCCATCGTTGGATGTGAGGGGACGAGCGTTGGGTCATCGTATGACCATGATAGCAATGTTGTGAAATGACTTAGCACTTTTCTGTAGGGACTAAGATCATTTTGAAAGGCAACTTTGATAGCGTCATCGAGGGACTATGATCTTTTTCGATTGGTTTGTGCTAAAACATCCCACATGCATAACATGACCATTTTTGTAAGGCAACAAGTGGAATTTCCTTAAGGGTGCATATGTGCAAGTGTGTTTGATTGCATGCATTTTGTCTTTGATTTTTGGGTTGTCTACTTGTTGATTTTTATATCTTGTCATATACCCTAATTACTAGCATATATTGAAAGCAATAACAGTGCGGAAATTTAAAGTCCTACGCTATTACAACATTTAAGGGGATGGGGGTACATATTTATGAGTGGGGGTTGCAAGTTAAAATTCTACGTTACTTATTTCAACCATATTGAAATAGATAAGAATATACAGGAAATGTAAAATGTTTGTCTGTTTAAAAAAGAAAATAACTTTTGCTTAAGAAAATATTTTTTGTCTTTTTAAAAGAAAATATATCATGTAAATGTAAAATATTTTTGGTGTTTTCTTGTTTTTTTTATTAGAAATATAATATAATGGAAAAGATGAAAGAGAAGAAAACATAACCAACGCAAAATAGAGGAGGTCGGAAGTTCTGACGCTAATTTGCTGCACAAACAGAAACATGTTAGCAAAAATATGGAAGTTCAGAAGTTCTAGACCTTCGCAACTGTCAGAACTTTGCCTCTCTCCTGGCCAGTCAGAACATCTGCAGCTTAGTCATTTACAGAACAAAAGTTGCATGCATGATAGTGATGACAATATTTCATGAAATATCAGAAGCAAGAATAAGAGGCAACATGTATTTGCTAGTTCTAATTCTGAGTCCTATTTTCTTTATGAAACTCTGAACGGGGATTTCTTTTACTCAGGCAAGCAGATGCATGAATTTTCAGAATATGTATACCATCAGGATCAGAATATCTACATTGTGTTGAATATGTAAAATCTGATAATGCTTAATCAGTTATGATGAGAGTCAGCAAAACTTACCTTGCAGCTGGAAAGGATTCTGTGAACTGGGGATTGTTCTTGTCTTCTGGTGATGTTCTGAGTATCTTTCTTCACGTACTCAGCGGGATGGAAGTTTGCAACTTCTAAAGAAGGCAAAAGGGGTGATATTCTGACTCCTTTGTGGTGAAAGTGAATGGAGAATGTGTTACTGTTTGATTATAGAATCTGGGATGGCTTAAATCAAGAAAACTTGAGGAAAAGTGGAATTTGAATATAATGAATCAATGCTAAGGTTTTGATATTTTATGTTTATAGTTTCCGGGGTTCTTGGAAATTTTGCAGTGGTTTAAATCTTTCTTTCTCAATTCTTTCGTCTCTTTCACAAATTTTCTGGTAAAAGGGAGAGAGAGGTATGGTCAAGAGAGAGGTGGGGGGCCTTTCAGTGTGTAAATGATGTTCTATTTATAGGGAAATTTTTGCAGTTGGGGCGGTCAAGTGGCACCAACATCACCTGCTTGATGCTGACTTACTCTTGAAGTAAGCTTAAACAAGTGGTGGTTCATTACATTCAAGTTGGATGGTCAACAGCGCCTCAGCTGGATTTAGCAGCGTGAATTAAGGAAAAGTATAGACAGCGCATTGGCCTAGTATACTTTTGCACAGAAATTTGTCTTCCCAAGACAGTAGGGATACACGTGGAAAGACTCCCTTGGATAAAGACTCAGAGGCGGTTTGTGAGTAATAAATGAGTTCCCATGTGATATTCTGGATCCTTGCTTGACTCTGGATTAGAAGTTCTGCTTCAGTGTGGCATCTCATCTTCTGATCCTTTTATCTTCTGACTTCAGTATGTTCTAAAGGATCCTTTAGAACTTCCAGTATACTTACAACACGCTTTGTTACCTTCTTTGACTTAAACTCTGCAAACTCTGACTGGACCATTATGAACACTGGCTCAGAAGTTCTGACTAAACTATGTCTTGAGAACATCCAAAGTTTGCTGAATGTGAAAAATGGCTCAGAAGGTCTGAAATTGGTATGTTTCTTAAATACTTAGAAAAATTTCTAAATCTTTAAAATTTGATTCTTCCAAAGTAAGATTTGACTTTTGAAACTCTTGATGAAGCAAGCTTCATGTTCCAACATGTCTTGATGAAATATGATTTTTCTGATTTGATTTTGATCCAAAAGTCAAAGTCATACTTTTTCAGCGTGCAAATGACCATTTTGCCCTTGTGAATGGTTTGCTTGGAAAAATTGGTAATTCAAGGCCTGAAGACTTGATGAAAGAACACTTGAGAATCCAGGGTGATCCCTTGAGAAATGAGAGGGAAAATTTTTGGGTGCAACACTCTCATTCTCAAAGACAATAAGAAAAAGGCCAAGAAACCAGTGGGTGTCCTGAATATAAGAAGGAGACTCAAAGGATTGGCCAAGCGAGATCTAGAATTCGCAACTCCATCAAACGAGGCAGACAATCAGGAAGAAAAGCCAAAAGAAAAAGACCACAACCTAGAGACCGATGAAGAACAGGCTGAAGACGCGGAAGAATAATATCCTCCTGCTGATGACAAATACAAGCAGCTGGAGGATCGTCTCAACGCCATGGAAATTCATAGGTACCTGGTCTAGATTTTGAAGAATTAGGGTTGGTTTATGGAGTGGTCAGCCCACCAAAGTTCAAGGTTCCCGCATTTGCTAAATATGATGGGGTTTCATGTCCTAAATTGCATCTGAGGTCTTATGTCAGGAAGATCCAACCTCACACCGCTTCTATGAATTTGTGGGTACATTTCTTCCAAGAAAGTTTATCGGGGACTCAATTGGAATGGTTCTATCAACTGGAGGGAACCAACATCCACACCTGCGAGGATCTGGCTGTTGCTTTCTACAAGTAGTGCCAATACAATGTTGACCTCGATCTAACCCGTACTCAACTTCAAAGCATATCTATGGTTCTAGCGAGGGCTTCAAAGATTATACCCAGAAATAGAGAGATCTTACAGGAAGAGTCCATCCTCCTCTATCTGATAGAGAGCTTGTAAATATGTTCTTGGGTATATTGTCTGGTCCATTTTTCAACCACTTGATCGGAAGCTCTTCGGCTGGGTTCACCAAGCTCATATTGACAGGTGAAAGAGTAAAAGCTAGAATCAGAAGTGGGAAAATCCAGGTGACTGTGCCTTCAAATGCTATGAAGAAGCCTTTCAACAGGAATAAACAAGCTAATGCTATGTATGGCCAGAAGGGTCATGGTAAAGAAGATCGTCATCAAGTTGTGGGGGTAGTTATGATTTCTAATGCTACCCCAGTGTGACAACAACAATGGGGTAATCTGCGAAGGTAAGACGAGCCCAAGAGATAGTTTACCAAAATCAACATGTCGTTGTCTCAAGCATTGCAACACATGTTGGGGATGAATCTGATTACGTTGATAGAACCTCATCCAAATCCTAAAACTTCTTCTCCTAACTACAATCCCAATGTAAGGTGTGCCTATCATTCTGGAAGTCCTGGACATGATACTAACGATTGTTGGACGCTGAAATACAAGATTCAAAATATGATTGACGCCAAGGAGATTAAATTTGACCCTCCTAAGACTCCTAACGTGATCACTGCTCCCATGCCGAATCATGGCCAAGACTGAGAGTGTTTATTTCATATGAATTCTTAAATTGTAATTTCTTTTGATTATTCGAACACTTATTTTATGTCAAACTTTGTTATTCCATTAATGCATTGCATATGTTTGTCTTGATTAATCCATTCTTTTTCACTATACTGAAATTATGCTTTTACTTCCTTTTTGTGATATTCGACTCTCGATTGAAAGCTATAATCCTTTATAGGGAGGATGACGAAAACGATACCACAATCTCATACGGTGTGCTTTTGAACAGACCTTGCTGAGGATGTACAGGAGTTGTTTCAAATCCTAAACAGTGGAGTTATAAGAATGATAATCCCTAGTCAACCTATTTGAGCATGAGAAGTAGGAGTTTTCTTTTTCACGCAAATTGTAACCTTTAATCATAACCTGGGGCAGGGTAGTTTCTCAGTTAATTCAATAGTGCATTCAATTGCAAGCTTTCCCCTCGTACACGACAAGTAGTGTCAGAGGTATCATTCCAAAACAAAAGATGGTGATGGTTCCACATAATCATTAAAACAGACAGTCATTATCTCTCAAAAGAAAATCCTGTTAAGTCAATACCTATGAAGGAGACTTAAGGAAAAAAATTGGGGCATCCCGCTAACTGTAATCACAAAAGAAACAGTTCAGGAAAAAAGTGGGGATAATAAAATAAGAAAAAAGAGGTCGCTACAAATCCTCAACAAAATGAAAAGGTTACAAAAATGACTACCTTCTCAAATAAACTTCTAGTATCCGAACCATCACTAGAATATCAGGGCCAAGATTCCAGAACTCAATTGAGATATAAAACACAGTTAACAGAGTATAGGACTGAAGAACATCACGAAGAACGGGTTAGGTACAAATAAATTTCGAGCCTTTATCCTTTATTTCTTAAAATGTGAACTAGGTCATGTTACAACCCCTAAAAGTCCTGGTTGAAGCATGGGTTAGTTCGAAAGCATATTGTTACAAAAAGGTATCCTGACTCCTATAAGGTTTGCTATAAATCCTGAGTTGATATCACATTCTTGCAAATTTTGTTTTACTAAAAAATGAATTTTCAAAAACTTCAAGATAGACATAATATTTGCATTTTTAATACGATTATTTGCATATAACTAATTGTTCAACAGCAGAGAAATTCGCACGACGAATATTCAATGAACGAAAATGCTCTCAATAAACAAAATCACCTCAGATGGAAAGACATTTCCAATAACAGGCCTTTCATAATCAAGAGACATGACATGGTGTCTAAACTGATCTGGGGGAAGTCGAGTCAAGATTCAAGGAATCCCTCAAAAGTGTCGAATAGCCAGAGGCAGACCTCCATCTGAATCACTTGGGGCATTGAACAGGAAGGGCCACGTGCGATCAAGAAAACATTTCCTGGCAGTGCTGCAACACTTACTACTATGGACAGTGACAATTTTCCACACACTGTGAGCATGGACATAGTCGTGAAATACTACGCATGAAAAAAGACCCGCTAGGTTGACTGGCCTAGGCAAAAGTAAGGGCATCTCAACGAACCAAAGGAGTTCTTAAAAAAATTAGGGATGTATAAATAAAAATGTACACCCGGCAAGTCGAAAACCTGAAAAGGCAGCAGTGGATTGTAAATCCAAAAGGACAGTCCATGAAAAAGTTAGGGATTAAAGCGTACGACTATGTCCTATCATCTCGTCACTTGTCTATCAGTAGAAGGATTATCACCCTAATAAGCATTTAATCTAGACTCCAGGAGTTGGGATAACATTTAAATCATCCACAAAATCCCCACAGAGTAACCACCCCTAGGGGACTATCTTCACAGAGTTTGTCATCAGTAAGGATATGCTCCCCAGTAGGTATGGAGACAGAGACGTCCTCCCGCAAAGTAACTATCATGTCTTCAGTATATAACCTGACAATTTCAGACATTTCGGCATCTTCTTAATAGATCAAAAGCTTCAATCATCTCCCCAACATCTTGGAGATTTCTTCGAATTGGTTCATAAACTTCTTGGTTTCCCCAACAGGGCTTCATAAAAATCCCCAAGCAGTTTACAAAGTTTTCTTTCCCTAGTAGAGTTTATTTCTCTAACCACGGAAGTTCATCTCCCAGCAATTCAACTTCAACAAATATTGAAGAATCACATTCTTCATCCCCAGTAGTCGTTAGGGATTTATCTTCTCTTAGTGCAATGATACCACAAAGAGAAACTGATATGCTCACATATTACAGTCATACAGCATTTACAATACATTATAGCATATGCATAACTGAAACGCATATAACATTCTCATTTATTTGGAAACATCATGCAATTCATACATCATGACATCGCATGAAACTGACTTTACCTTTTCAGGTTGAATTCGCAGACAAACGAATACTATCAACTTATACATAGCAGGTCAAAGATTAATGCCCGAAACCAGACACGGAAACTATCTACACGACCAAGTAGTATGAACTCCCGTAGCAGGATGGGTTTACCAATAAATACAGCAGGCCACATATTAATGCCCAAAATCAGATGGGGAAACTATCTATGTGACTAGCCAAAAATAGGCCACTGATTAATGCCTAAAACCAGACAGGGAAACTATCTCAACAACCAACAAAAACAGTTCCAGATTAATTCCTAAAACCAGACAGGGCAACTATCTACGAATAGCTGATTATGGATCAATTCTAGAAATAATACGGAGAAACTATCTATACGACCAGATGAAGCAGCCCTACCTAGGCTCCTTCTAATATATTTCCAGATGCAGCTTTACACGGGATCATCCTTAAACAATCTTACATGGATTTCTTCTCACAATTTCCAAATGCAGCTTTACACGGGCGCATCCTAAAGCAATCTTACATGGATTCCTTCACATCCTGAAATTCAGATTTACATGGGCTCTTCCTGAAGAAATCTTACACAGGTTCCTTCTAATAACCCTCCAGATGCAGCTTTACACAGATTCATCTTGAAACAATCTTACACGGATTCCTTCTTGCAATTTTTAGATGCAGCTTCACACGGGATCATCTTGAAGCAATCTTATACGGGTTCCTTCTCATGATCTCCAGATGCAGCTTTACACTGGCTCATCCTGAAGCAATCTTACACGGATTCCTTCTCGCATTTTTCAAATGCAGCTTCACACGGGTTCATCCTGAAGCAATCTTACATGGGTTCCTTCTCATGATCTCCAGATGCAACTTTACACGGGCTCATCCTGAAGCAATCTTACACGGGTTCCTTCTCATAATCTCTAGATGAAGCTTTACACTGGCTTGTCCTAAAACAACTTACACGGGTTCCTTCTTATAATTTCCAAATACAGCTTTACACGGGCTCATCCTGAAGCAATCCTATACGGATCCCTTCTCCTCTTGAAATGCAGCTTTACACGGGCTCCTCCTGAAGCAATCTTACACGGGTTCCCTCTAATAACCTTTCAGATGCAGCTTTACACAGGCTCATCCTGAAGCAATCTTACACGGATTCCTTCTCCTCCTGAAATTCAGCTTTACATGGGCTCTTCCTGAAGCAATATTACACGGGTTCCCTCTAATAACCTCTCAGATGCAGCTTCACACGGGCTCATCCTGAAGCGATATTACACAAGTTCCTACTATGACATTTCTAGATGTAGTCTAACACGGGCTCAACCTGAAGAAATCTTACATAAGTTCCTACATAAGTTCCTGAAGCATCCTTACCGATTTCCTTATAATACATTTCTGGACACGGCTTGACACGGGCTCTTTCTAGCATTTCATTCAGATAAAACTAGACCAAGTTCATTCTGATACTCCTATCAACAATTACTTTGGATGACATCTATAAGTCCATCTTCGATGACTCTCCTTTAACTTCTCTAAATGACATATGTAATCCTATTCTCGATATCATCAATCAACAACGTTGCTTCATACGAGTGCAAATTTCTGGGCACTCTAGTGTTCAATCATCTTACACCTTTAGATCACGAAAGGAAGACAAGCCAATCTAAATCCTCAGGGTTAAGAAGATTGAACTTGGGTAGTTGTTGTACCCCAAAATTTTCCCTCTCATTTTTCAAGACATGCTCATATAGGTCCTTAATTGCTTAAGGTTGACCAAGAATTAACCAGACAAATTCTCCTCTTAAGCAATGGATTTCCAACTAGGTTTGCATTTTTCATAAAGAAGTTTGGGTTTCAAAGGCCTCAAGTGATTTCAATGGTTCCTAATATGTCCTCAAGAATGTCCATGCTAAGTTTCATGCCTTGCATCACAAGTTTGCTCAGTCAATTGCTCAGATGACTGAAAATCAACTATATAAGGTAAAAAGTCAATTATGGTCAACATACAGACAAAATTCAAGATTTTTGGTCAACATCAACATTTTTAAGTTATTTTCATCATTTAATCAAGGGTTGATCATGATTCCTCAAGGAAAGTCCTCAGATCATCAAAAGTCAAGATTTGCTAAATTAGGGTTTACTAGGAAAAGTTAACTGAACTTTGATCAGGCATAACTTTCACATACTTCATCCATTTTTCCCAAAACAAAGCTCATTTTTAAGAGAATCCAATTCCCTACAACTTCTGTTTTATCCTCAAGTTCAAGAAATGCACCATTTGAAAGATACAAGCTCATACATTACAGGTCATTTTCAGAAAGTCAACAAAATACACTTTTTTCCAATACCTTTTACATCATGATATAATATTCAAAGGAAAAATTGATAAAAATAGGTATGGAAAGATACATCTTGGGCTTTCCAAAAAGTCAAATATCATCATCATTGGATAAATATTGAGCAAGTTATGGATTGCACAAGTTGGGCAATTTTCAAAGGAAATGCATGAGATCTCAATTGAGCAAATTTGTGATTTTAAGTTTTTGGGCCTAACTTTTTGGAGTTCAAATATGTTCATGATGTGTCCAAGGACCTCTAAATCTATCCATGCATTTTTTATTTGACTTTTTATTCATTTAAAATATGAATTAAATCAATTACAATACAAACAATAATGGGCCATGACATTTGGGTTTGATTTGGTCTATTAGAAGGCCCATATTTTCGTGCAAGATACATCCAAAGGGACCGGGTTCATGCAAGTGACCAAAGAGGCAAAGATATCACAAATATGGACATTTTTCAATGTGTTTTATCCATGTCTCCAAGGCCATGAATGCATTGATTCTTTACCATGTTTGTTCACTCTTATCTTCCCTCTATAAATACACAACAAATAAAGCCAAGAGGAGCATGAAATTTCTCTTCAAAAATCTCTCCAAAAGTCTTCTCAAAATTCTATAAAAAAATCAAAAAGTTGCAAAATTTGTAACTTCACTTCCAGGCGCTATCAACCCAAACCAAAATCATCAACCCAAACCAAAATCATCAACCCTCTCTTGAGTTTCCCAGGATTCCTCAAAATCCCAAGTTCAAGCCTTACACGTCCCAGATCTTCCTCATAACCATCCTACGGTTTTTTGGTAAAATTTTGAATCTTAAATCCTCTAAATTATGTAATTTAAATCAGTTTTATGCATGCATTCATATTATTATTGATGTTTTGAGTATATATAACGTGTTACATGCGAGCTTAGGCACCTAAATCCAAGAACACCATTCTTAGGGCACTCCTCATCCAGGTCCTGGGTTCGACCCAGGCAGGAAACAATTTTTTTATTTTTTCTAACCTTTGTTTTGCAAATCCCACAGGCGTCTGGGCTCTCTTGTCATTGGGTATGGGTTTCTGTTTATTCTCACCCCCTAACTATTTTTGCAGTTCCTGGGCCCTCTTGCTGATAGGCCTGATACTTCTTTGAAGCGCACCCCCCATTTCATTTTGTTTGCAGGCCCATTTCAATTTTCTTTATTTTGTTTTAATTAACATTTTTGTTTTAATCAATTTTATTTCATTACAACATTAAAATTTAAAAAAATCATAAAAATATTATGTTAGTCTTTTTTTAATTAAATTAACTTGGTAAATTAATTAAATAATTACTTTAACCTTTTATTTAATTTAAAAATAAATAGACCTAGGATTTAATTCATTTAATTTCTTTTATTCATAACAAAAATACAAAAAACTTAGAATTAATTTCTTTTTAAATTTCAATTTTATTTAATAATTAACTTTTTTTCTTTAGATCTAGATTATTTAATTAATTATCAATTAAACATTTTCTTACATAAAACAAAAACAAACAAAAAGATCTTTTTCTTATACCTTAGGATTTTTAGACGTACTTTCAATTTGCACGCGTTATTATCTTTCGCACTTTATTTTCATATTTTTGTAACTGCCTACTGGATGTAATAGACTATAATTAGGACTTTTACTTTACAGTTTTTCTTTATTTTCCCCAAAGTTTGGACATGTAATAATCCCCCTCCCCGAAGCCTTGTAATAGCTAGATTTATATTTCTGCACTTTTAATTACTGCAAATTATTAACTATTTAGATGCATGCTAAATAGGATTGTTGTAATCTCAAGCCTCAACTCAACTTTAGTTTTGATGAAAGACAAACAAGCACTATGACAAGAAGGAAAAGAAGTGGAATTAGCTTAAAGCATCATTCACTCAAAGCTTCAAGGATCATGGCAAGCAAATAAGTATATCAATTCTCATTTGAACAAAATTGATTAGAAATGCTCAAAAATGATATACACACTTACCACAACACTTCACTTAAAGTTTAAAGCAAATTCTAAGTTTTTCACTAATGTAAATCGATTAACACATCATGTAAATCGATTTACACATGGTTTTTCAAAATCTGATTGCCCCTGGCAACAATCGATTTACATGGAGTGTAAATCGATTGTTTACTGAACTGAGTTAATTTTTAACACTAGTAAATCGATTAACACATCATGTAAATCGATTTACACTTCAAAAAATTTTAAAACAAGAACGTTACAAACCCGTGCAATCGATTTACATCTAATGCTAATCGATTTACACGTTGTAATTTTTGAAAAATCTGAACTTGATTCAAGATATCCTTCACACCTTTTCTCCAATGGTTGCATGGTCATACATTGCATCTTCTCAATTTTTACAAACATAAAAGTTTCCATTTAGAAAGGTATCTTGATTGCTTTAAATACTAAATCTTTCAAATTATAAAACAACTCTTCTCTTATGCAATAATTCTGAACTTTGTAAAATATTCAAACTTCATATTTCTTAATTTTTAAGAACAAAGATTTTCTGCACTTTCAGACATATAAGAACAGAAATCTTTGAGCATTTTTTAACCATTGTGTTACAGCTTGAATTGCTTACAAGAGAAGAAAGAAGAAACTTCATTGAAGTCACTCTATGTGATCAACATCTTTCAAGAAATCATATTTCATAGAATTATACTAAGTGTAACTTATTTCCAGGATTGTTGGAATTAAGTATTAGAATACTTTTGTACCTTGTTATCTATTGTTGGAAACAAGAGGTATCTTTTGAGAGGATTGTTCTCAAGAGACTTATTGGAAATCCAAGAGGGTGTTCTTGGTATTTGTTAGTGTCTTTAGTTGATAAGACTAGGAAGAGTCTTGTAAAAGTTCTAACAAAATAGTGAAATCTCTTGCGTGTTTGCAAGGGGACTGGACGTACTTCTGGGGTGTGGAAGGAACCAGGATAAATCTTCGTGTCTCTTTACTTTCTGCACTTTACCGTTTTCCATAGCACTAAAACAAAACCAGAAAGTGTAAAATAAATCAAAAATCAACCACCACCTAATTCACCCCCCCCCCCCCTCTTAGGAGCAATCTTAAACTTACAATTGTATGGAAAGAATTTAAAATCAAATGCTAGCAAACCTAATGCAAAAGACAAAAATAACTGAAAACAACATAATTGCACATATACGCCTCTAGGGTATTCCCACCTCGGTTGCCTTCGGAAAACAGTCAAAACTCTCGAAATGTGAGAGATTTTAGTGGCTACCCTCCGGTTTTAAGATCATAAAGTCCCTCGGTGACCCTCTCGACATTTCCTCGGTATGGTCTTAAAAACCCTAGGGTAGTTACTAAAGTTTCTTGCTCAATTTACTTTGTAACTGTATAAACGTCCCTTTGAATGTCCCTCAAACATCCAACGACTAGGGCTACCTACTCACTAATAGTAGGATAGCACTGTCTAAAGGAAAAGGGGGAAAGAACAACCTTTCGAGTAAAAGTAGATAGTTCCTAGATGCTATGCTCAAACAATTTTTACACTTACACCAAAACATTTTCAAATACTTTGTATACGTTCTCTACCATTCTGAGAAACATTATAAAGTTCCCCGTACTAAGGCGCTTTCAAAAATACTTTTCAAAACACACAAAGCATAAGTTATTTCCAAATGAGCTAAGCATCTAAGAGGTCGTAGAAAATTATGAATGGAAAGGGTGCTAACACCTTCCCTTTCCATAATCTACCCCCCTTACACATAAAAAATTTCGAAAGTTCTTTTTTTGTTCTTTTCACCCTTTCCTTAGTTCGATAAAAGAAAAGTCGATGGTGACTCTTGCTTATCACGACATTTGCAAACACAAATGCAAAACCAATATAAAAGTCAGTTTTGCCACCGTATTATATCCATGCTCAGGAGGCTTCTTCAGGCTGGACTTATTTGAGGAGGCACCCTTGTAGTCTTGACACCTGTCTCAGCAAGAGGATTTAATCCATTATCAGACCCTTTGGAGTTAATGTGATAACTTTGGCATCAAGGAGGTCTTGAACGATGTTTTTTAGTACCCTCAGTTCTAAATTGTGTGGCCTGGAGCCCTTGAATGGAATTTGCAACGAGCATTAATATCATACCCCCGTGGGAGAGGATTTGGTGTTGGACCAAGTTCATGTAATTGAACCAACTAATTGGCAAGCAATTGAGGGAGGAGTTGATCATAAGACATGGGTATAGGATCCACCCTTCTTTCAGAAGATTTCTTCCTCTTTCGTCCTTGTTGCCCCTGGGGTTGTTGATTCAGCTGAAAAGGCATGGATTGTGTTTGTTGAACATACAGTTGTCTCTGTGTGCACTGCTGTTTATGACGGATTGATTGATGCTGAGCCACCCAAGGTTGTTGAGTCGAGGTTGTACCACATGCTCGAGGAACATATTAGTTAGGATGAACAACTGATGCTTAACAGTGCAGAGGTTAGTCTTGATGATGGATCGGGGCCTTCCCTTCGTCGATAGTAGCTCTATTCTCTCTTTTTTTCTTCTTGGTAAGGCCAAAGCAAGGTTTCTTGTTACTCCCATTGATAATGCTAGATGTACTCTGAATTTTTCCTGACTTAAGGCTATCTTCAATACATTCCCCAATGGTAACAAAGTCCGAAAAGGAAGTCGAAATACTACCAAGTACGTGTTGGAGATATGGGTCTTATAACGTGCCCACAAATAAATAAGTCAATTCACGATCCAAGAGAGGAGGTTGAACCCTTGCAGCCAATTCACGCCACCTTTGGGTGTACTCTTTAAACGACTCTTCAGATTTTTGTATCATCCCTTGAAGCTGAGTACGGTTAGGAGCCATGGCAGTATTATAATGATAATGTTTTAAAAAGGCGTCAGCAAGCTCTCCCCAAGTACTGACATGAGTTCTTTCTAGTTGCATAAACCAGTCCAACGTTGCCCCTGTCAAGCTATCTTGGAAGAAGTACATGAGTAACGGTTCATTTTCAGCATAGGACGCCATTTTGTGATAGTAGGAACGAAGATGAGTCTCGGGACAGGAGGTGCCTTTGTATTTATCAACATCAGGAACCTTAAACTTGGGAGGGATAACTACCTCAGGCACGAGACACATTGCAGCAGTATTGAATCCCGAGGTCTTGATACCCTCCATGGCTTTGAGACGTTCTTCAAGAGCATGGTACATTTTGCAGTCTTAGCAACTCCAGTGGCAAGATTTGCATGGGGTTCATCAAGACCAATGAAGTCGTGATGATCATCAACATCATTTTGAGGAGCTCCAGTAGGGGTCTCTACATTTGCATTATCATTCCTTCCATTTGAAGAAGTGGAGGGGCGGTAGTAGCAAGCTTGGAAACACTTTGATGAAGCTCTTCTTGACCCTTAATAACAGCATGAAGGGTTTCCATAAGTTGATCCATGCGAGTTCCCATGGTGCCCATATCTCGGTGGAGAGCATTCTGATTATCTTTAAAAAGGTCCATAAGTCTTCGCTGGTTGCTTCTTGTACGGTAGGGATGTGGAGAGGTCGTCTTTGTTTTTCACTAAAGTCTTGTGGAAAAGGGGCCCCAATAAGTTTTTGTTTTGAATAATAAATGCATGATAGTATGAATGAATTTTTTATCTTCATTTTCGAGGAAATCTAAAGACTCGTTTGTCTTTTTTAAAACGTTGTTTTCATTTTTTAAGAGCTCGACCAATGAAACTTGTCTTTAGAATTCCTTAGATATGAGATATATATACATGATGGTATGATGTCATGGTATGCTATGGCATGATATTTCAGCTCCATATATTCTGGATAACCACTGTGTAGTCCTTTGCATAAACTGAAAGTAACAGGATCAAAAGTTTGATGTCACAGATATGGAGTCCAAGTAACCACCCATAAGGTATGTACTAGGGGTTTACCACCTGCCGAATAAGGTTCTAGGGAAACCTCAGAGTCTACGCTCTTCCTTTGGATATTACTGACATCCCAATTACTCAGTAATCAGTAATATTCACAGGAAAAACTCGTCCGAGTGCAGCATCGCGTGACAACTACTTCGGAATTACT
Source organism: Vicia faba (assembly GCA_948472305.1). Lineage (NCBI taxonomy): Eukaryota > Viridiplantae > Streptophyta > Magnoliopsida > Fabales > Fabaceae > Vicia > Vicia faba. The sequence goes on from OX451740.1 coordinate 1,114,709,391, forward strand.
CTGTTATAGTCTCCGTGCTACACGTAAAAATGCCAGGATGGGTTGATGGTTCTACAGCTCTCAACTTCTCTGGTTCCCAGGTCGAAAGCAACAATGTCTTCCCAATTACTTGGTAAACAATGTTACTTTCAAGGGGACCTCCACTGAGTGGGGGATTTTCATGCCTACTTCTTCGGGATTACTCCCTCAAAGTTAGCATGACTATACCGCCCGTCCTAATCCTAAGTGTAACCCAAGTTCGGGTATAGGACTTATCAAATGTAATCACCCAAACCAACATTACAGCATATCCAGAATATGTGGGTAGCAACAAAATAATGCAATATATACTAAAGAATATAATAAAGCAATAAAGAAATAAAATAGTAAAGCAAAATAAAGCAAATAAATAAATACCCAAAGATACAAATAAACAAAACTAGGAGAGACTTGCAAAAATATTTAATCCCCAGCAGACTCGCCAGCTGAAGCTACCGGCAAAAAACACAGAGCCGCCACCGAACTTTATTTATCCCGAAGGAAGGGGAAATATCGAGAAAACCACAAGAGGATGGATAAGATGATCTTACGACCAAGATAAAGGGTAATGGAGTCGGTTATACAAGGGGAAGGTATTAGCATCCCTCATATCCGTTGTACTCAAGGGATCCATTTTGTTTGTTTGCTTCTAGGGTGTGTTTATCTATAACTATACTTGATAAGGGGGAAGAAAATGGTTTTTAACTATTGCGTTCGTGAGGGTCTCGCAACCCTTTTCCTACGTATCCAGTGAAGGAATTAGAACAATGTAGTTCCTCTAAAAAATGTTGGTTTGTTGGTGTTTTTTTAGTGGGCGACATTAACGCACGCATTCTAGCAATAGACACAACCTGTATCGTGGTAGAATGGAGATAACATGCCCTTTGGGGGAGTTTTGATTGGTTGAGTGTTTTGCGAGTTTTAAAATAAATTTGAATAATGATTAAATGTTTTTGGATTTTTGATTTTTGAATGATAAGTTTTAATCTTAATTACAAAAGAAAAGTCAAAGGGGAAGTCTACCCTAATGTTGTCATGCATAGGTTCCAACCTAAGGTCTAATTAGTTTGCATCTTAAAGAAGATAAAACTCATCCTAAGGGAGCATGTTATAAAAAGGAAACGGTGTTTGTGAAGAGTGGTCGTGGCAAAAGTGATGACAAAATGAGTAGTATCGTGAAAGGAGTAAATGGAATGCTTGGTGTATGGGAATTAAATTTGGTTATGATTAACGAAGGGGTGTACTTGATTAATCTCGTGAGAGTAGGTACTCCTACCCTCAACTATGAGACCCTCTATGCATGGAAACACTTGGTATATGAACTAAAGTGGTTGATTCAGGTTATGGTTAACCAAGGGCAAGACTTGATTAACCTCGTGAGAATGGCCATGCCCAAACTCAACTATGAGACCCTTTAAGAAGATGCTTGGTATGTAAGCCAAGGGAAGAGAAGTTGCTTCAATGGATAAGATAAAAATAAAAAGCACATACAAGATGGCTATATGCATGCTCCTAGAAAGTGGGACTAGCGTGGCACTAGTATTCTAAATGACCAATTGAAACAATCGATCGAATAGTTTTCGCTGCAGAAAAGCCTAGGACCAAACTCTGGAATATGTGAAAGTGTGCATTTGTAAGTGGATACCTGCTCATTGATGATGATCCCAAGAGGAGGCTGTAATACGGTGGGAGAACTGACTTAGGTGTTTTGCGTTTGATCTCAATTGTTGCTGATAGCAAGAGTCGCCACCGACTTTTCTTTCATCCAATAAGTAAAGGTTGAAAAGAACAGGAAAGACCTTTCAAGATTATTTCTTGAGTTTGGGGGGGTAAGTTATGAAAAGGGAAGTTATTAGCACCCTTTTCACCCGTAGTTATCTACGGGCTCTTAGTTGCTTGCTAGATCACTTGCTTTTGTTTGAAAATGTTCTTGTGGTGTGGGTTTTGAAAGTATTTTAAAAACATCTTTGTAATGATTATCGTTTCTATAAGAACGCGTACAAAGTGTTGGTTTTGAAAATAGTTCAAAGAGGTGTTTGTGGAATGTGTTTTTGAAATTGATTTTTAAAATTGTCTTTTTAATGATTCTCGTCTCTATAAGAATGCGTACAAAGAGCTTTGTCTTTTGAAAATATTTCAATTGAAGGTGTTGGTGTGTAAAAACATTTTTGTTGTGAGCAAGCGAGAAACTATGAGCGTCCTACCTACTCAAAAGGTCTAATGTTCTTTTCCTCCTACTTTAGATGTTGCTATCTTAGCATTGGTTTGGTAAGAAACCCCATCGTTGGATGTGAAGGGACATGCGTGTGTCGTTTGTATAATCATAGAAGGCAACCTATGGGACGTTTTAGTAATGTCGTTTAGGGACTAGATCATTTACCGAAGGCAACATCGAGGGACTACGATATTTTATCGAGGGATTTTTCTAAAACGCCCATATTCGAGGGACATGACTATTTTTCCGAGGCAACAAGTGATATTACCCTATAGGTGCATGTGTGAATATTGTGTTTGATTTGCATGCATTTTTGTTATAAATTTAGGGTTGTCTACTTGTTGGTTTTATCTTACCATACATCCTAATTACTAACATTTGTACAAAAGCAATAAAATGCAGAAAATAAATCCTACACTATTACAACCATATTGAATATCAAGAAAATATAAAGACAAAACAAAAATAAAAGGAGGAAAAATGAGCTTTTCGATCTAGGCAGAAACACCCTTCGATTCTGCCCTTCCTGGCTTCCTTCGATTTGGCCTGGAAGTAGTAAGGACATGCCTTTCGATTTCATCCCTTTCCTGTTTATTTCGAATGGGACCTGGAAGTCAGTGTATGGGTAGCTTTTGATTCTGCATTTCTGCTTCCTTCGAATGGCCTTGGATTCAGTGTATGGCGAAGCCTAAGGCCACACTCTTTGTTCTTCTTGCAACTGTGTAGAAGCCAGGGGTGAAGCCTAAGGCTTTGTTTCACACAAGACTTTTTCTTTCGTTTAGGGTCTGTACAGGTTAGATTTAACGTACACTTAGACAAGAAAAATCATGCAACCGAAAGTATAGAAATGAAAAGTGAGCAAATGTTATTTACATGTTGTGTTTGAAATTAAAATCTTAATATTAAGGGGACTTACCTTGCTTGACGTTGGAATGTAAGTGTTGGACCTTGAGCTGTTACCTAGATGCTCCTGGATTCGAAAGAAAGAAACAAGTGTGGCGTTTCTTTGACTGGATTCAAAGGAAGGAACCAAGCGTTGGATTGCTTCAGATTCGAAAGAGAAAAAAGAAACAAGTGTTATGTTTCTTTAGATTCGAATGGCCAAGGAAATAGGTGTGGTGTTTCTTATAGATTCGGAGGGCCAAGGAAACAGGGGTTGCATTTCTTCTGGATTCTGGGTTTATGTTTAGTGTTTGAGAATCTTGAGAGTTTAAGAATTTTGAGAGTTTGATGATTTTTTTTAAGATTCTTTCCACACCACCCAAAAGTATCTGGATGTGTTGTCCAGCCCCTTTAGATGTTATGGAGCCTCTTATTTATAGGCGAAGCTGGCTGAGGTTTAGGAGGGGAAAAAAACAATTTGAACAAATTGAGTAAATTGTTTTTGTAGCTTTCGAGGGGCAGTGTTCGTATGCCAAATTGGTGCAAGAATAGGGGCAGTGTTTCAGGACTGCTGCGCGGCAGTTTTGGAGCGTTATGGCCAATGTATTAGGCCTGAACTTGGCAGCAAGCATCTTTTGATATCTCCACTTTTTGTTTTGACCACCTTCAACCAGATCTTCTTCAAGCAATATTATTTGATTTTCATCCAACAAGTGTCTTTCGAATGGGTCATATGTATATCTTTGAAAGGGCCAAATACATGTCCTTCGATTGGACCATATGCATCATTTGTGTGCACCATTTGAAATTCTTCGAATGGGCCACCAAGACATGTCTTTCGAATGGGACACCCAGACATGTATTTCGAATGAGACATCTAGACATGTCTTTTGAATGGGACACCCATTGTATGCCATAGTGTAGGAATTATGTGTGATCGAAACAGACTGTTTTCAAAGGAAATATTATCCATTCGAAGCTAGCGTGATGGACGGCCCATGCTTTGTGGGCGCCGTTGCTTTGTGAATTATAGCCATGGGGAAGCCTTTGCCTTGTGCATACTGGCCTAAAGAGAATCCTGGCTTTTGTGAATCGAAGGAAGCATGCAAAGGGAAAATGGCTTCTGAATTGAAAGGAAGCTGCAGGAGGCCATTGCCTTGTGCCATCTAGCCTGAAGAAGGTCCTTTCCTTGTGAATTGGGAGCAAGCGTAAAGAAGGCACTTGTCTTCTAAATCGAAGGACATCAACATGAGGATTTTCCTCTTTGAATTGGAAGAGGCCACAAGGGGTTTCTTTGCCTTGTACCTGCTAGCCTGGTGGGAGCCTCTTGCTTTGAAGCATGCAAGAAGGAAACTACTGCTCAATCAAAGGTTGTATGCAGCTAGCCATTACTTTGTGAATCAAATCAAGCATGGAGAGAATTATTTGTCCAATCAAAACAGGCACGCATGCATGAAATATGAAATCGAAGCAGGCATGCAGGCCACCATTGCATTGTGAACCACGTGAGGCCAATGGTGAAGTCGAAGCTTGCATGTCGGAGGTCATTGCTTTGTGGATCGAAGGAGGCACAAAGGATGGATCGAAGGAGGCATGAAAGGGACCATAGCCCAATCGAAGCAAGGGGAATCGAAGAAAACTTTTTTTTCTCCAATTTTGTTTAAAAGATTATTTTTGTCTGTTTTGCCCTTTTTTAACAGTTTCCTCTTTAACTTGAAGCTGGAAAATCCAATTGTACTTGTGCAAGCTTGAATTTTGGGAATCCTTGTGAGAAATGCCTTGAGAAATGAGAGGGGAAATTTTAGGGTACAACAGAGGCCATGTGTTCTAATTGGATGACATATGCATGATTAAGCAACAATTAAAATATACAAAAAATAAACCCTAAGTTATTACAATCATATGGGATGGGGGTTGTCATACAACGGGAGAATAGATTGTTATACTGGTTTTGCATTTGTATTCGCAAATGTTTCAGTAAGTAAGATTCGCCACCGACTTTTCTTTTATCCAACAAAGGAAAGGGTGAAAAGAACAGAAAAAAGACCTTTCGAGAGTTTTATGAGTAATGGAGGGTAGATTATGGAAAGAGAAGGTGTTAGCACCCTTTCCATCCGTAGTTTTCTACGGGCTCTTAGATGCTTAGCTCATGTTTTGAAAATTGTTTGTGCTTTGTGTGTTTTGAAAATTGTTTTGAAAATGCCTTAGTGCGGCGATTCGCTTTGTGATAACTCTTGTATCAGTTCTCAAGAGTGTTGACAAGGCGAATATTTTTGAAAGTGTTTTAAAATATTTTTGTGTAGGTGCAAAAAGTTGTTTTGAGCAAGCATCTAAGAACTTATCTACTTATACTCGAAAAGGTCGTTCTTTTCTCCCTATCATTTAGATAATTCTATCCTACTATTAGTGAGTAGATAGCCATATCGTTGGATGTATGAG